>JAHHUM010001469.1:26264-661880 GCA_036173005.1 Crenichthys baileyi | reverse complement strand
TTATTTTTTTTCTGCAGAGCTCAAGGTCAGATCATCTCTTTTTAATATCAGCTATAATTTTGTGATTTCACCTCAGATACTTTACAGCAGCAGCTGCATACCGAAAAAAAATGGAGGTATTATAATTCACAATATGATACACATAATGTGGTGGGTGTTTCAAAAGCTAATTAGGCCATGTGTTTTTGTTCTCATTGTATCACTGTGAACACATTTCATCAGAAATTTGCAAGCATTTGTCATGGGCATGAATCTCAGGTTAATTCTGGGATCTTATTTTTTTTATTGTGGCTTTTCTCTGCTCCACCCAAGGTGAAAATTATACATGCAAGTTGCAGAGAGACTTTCTGAAGACATGATCAAGCTTCTGTCATATCTCAGGGAGTTTATTTGACTCCTGGTAGAGTTCACTCAAGCAGTTTGGATTTTTTAAGCTTTACTTACAAAACATAATGAGTTGGAAGAGATCAACTGTTTTTAGTGAAGGGGAATGGAAATTTTGGATCTTACTGAATGTTTATTGAAGCTCTTGTTGAACGTTTTGAATGCATAATTCCAGCACCAGTTTCTCTCCAGTACCGACAGTAACATATTTCTGTATTCTCCGCCCTAACTCACTTCTCTATCATCTAAATCAGCAAAACACTGAACAAAACTTATCTGCTGGAAGGCTCAGGATGTCAGATGGCATAAAACCTATTTTCCACAAATTCACCAACCCTTCAGGTTCAAAGCAGCAGACACACTTCACATGATGCAATGCTTTTGCACTTATTGTTCCAATTCTCCCATGCTTTCAGTTGATTTTTGTTCAGTGAGAGATAACATTCAGGGAGGGAGTTATTGTGCGTGTGTTTGCCAGTGATGGGAGTTAAAGAGGCAGCATCCCACCAGGGATGTATTCTTAACATGCCTCCCTGTCTTTTGTTAGATATGATGCAACAGTAATGCAGTGCTGTCAGTGTGTGTTCGTGTTGTGTGTCATACAGTGGATATGTGAGGAGTTGGAAGTCAGCACTGATCTGAGCAGGGGTTTTTTCCAAACTAGTGGAAATTATAGCTTCTATATTGATGTGAGAGGAAAATCCCTCCCATCCCAACCTTGCCGCTTCTTAATGTGTGTGTACATGCAGATGGATGGGTTTGCAGACGTGCATGTGTGAGTGAATGGCAGGTCTGCTATCTGTGCCATCATATGTGGATGTGTCTGTTAATGGAGAATGCCCCACGCTGCAAGCTGCCTTTGTTTGCCGAGAACATACATATGCATGAAGCCTTTCTTTGAGTATACGTGTGTATTTGTGTGCATGAGGGGGGTTTACTAATTACTAGATTTCTATCATGAATATGTATGACCGCATCCTTTATTATGGGATTGGCTTAAACACATCACAAAGACGGATGAGTGGCAGAGAAAGGAAAGCAGGATTGAGGGGTTGAGAGATGTTTCTTTAATAAAAAACAGACAGAAGAGGGGTTTTTGTCATAATTTTATTTTTCACATTTGTCTGCCTTTTCGTCTTGGACTTTTAGTCATACTTGGTTAAATCATGGGGTAAAAGATTAGTTTGCAACAAATGAAAATAAATTATTGCAATTTTTTTTCAAACATTCTGTATTAAAAACAAATACATAATTCTTCAGTAAAAAATACCTAAATCTTCCATTGTTGTTGATTTTAAAGGAGTTGTAAAAATACTTCAGACTTTACTATAATGCAAATCAACTCTTTGCAAACAGTATTTAAAAAAAAAACGATATTGTGTTGTTTTAACAAATGTTGACAACATAATTGGTCCTTAATGTACCTGTCAGTTTAGGCATGATGGCACGCAATACATGACTATAGACCTATTGTTTCATCTGCTGGTTTACATGTTGGACATGGTTTTTTTAAACAATTTAGAACTTAAAATATAACACCATTTATGTGCAATATCAAAATGACATCCAATGCACAATACTGAAAAAAAAATTTAGTTTGTAATGAAAATGAAATGTTGGATGATCATGTAGACCTGCAGTTAAAAATGTTCTAACAAACACTTTTGTCACTGTTCTTTTGAAATTTTCTTCAACTCAGATTTAATAGATCTGATCTCACTCCTCATTTGTCAGATTTGTGGGATGTGTTAGTCATTAACTATCTTACATAAACAGCAGTTTAAAATGTACAGTTTAAAATTTTGCTCCATTTGATTTGCCTCTGGAGTCGGAACTTAGGGTCTGGAAATGACATTACAGCAGAGTTGGGCATGTTAAAGTCAAAACTTGGCCATCCAGTGGATTCTGCTATTATCTGGGTTTAGTGACCGGATTAACCAACATTAGGGATACAAGACACTAACAACATATTACTCTCAGTTTTATGTGTATAAACAGCAAAGGAAAATTGTCCCAAATAGAGGTTGTGCAGATGTAAATGTGCCACTGGCTTAATATAATACAAGTCATGTGAAGCAGCCATGTTGGATAACTGGCTCAGGAACTTCCTATTTTGACTTCGGTAGGATTTCTATTAGATTTTTCCAACTTTGAAATCTGAAATTCTAACCTCAGAACAGAAATTGAACATGGCCTTTTGTTAGTCTAGCAACACAGTCCTTTTTCAGAATATTCTCAAACATGTTCTGTATGTTTTCAACAATACCTGTTTTACAATATATAGACTAAAATTGAATTTCCTCTCTCTTGAAATAATTTGACCTCATGTTTACATAAAGCAGTGACAAAATCATCCTCAGAAAAGGTTTCTGTGTAAAATTCAATTCAATTCAATTCAGTTTATTTATATAGCGCCAATTCACAACACATGTCGTCTCAAGGCACTTCACAAAAGTCAGGTACATACATTCCAATTAATCCTAATCATTGAACAGTGCAGCCAGATTCTGTTATTTATTCAAATTTGATAAAAAGTTTTTCTATCTAAGGAAACCCAGCAGATTGCATCGAGTCAGTGACTTGCAGCATTTACTCCTCCTGGATGAGCATGTAGAGACAGTGGACAGTCACTGGCGTTGACTTTGCAGCAATCCCTCATACTGAGCATGCATGTAGCGACAGTGGAGAGGAAAAACTCCCTTTTAACAGGAAGAAACCTCCAGCAGAACCAGGCTCAGTGTGAGCGGCCATCTGCCACGACCAACTGGGGGTTAGAGAGAACAGAGCAGAGACACAAAGAGAACAAAAAAGCACTGATTCAGGAGTACTTTCTATGGGAAGGAAAAGGTAAATGTTAATGGATGTAGCTCCTTTAGTCGTTTCACCTAGAAAGAAGGAACAGATAAACTCTGAGCCAGTTTTCAAGTTTAGAGTCTGAAGAGAGCACATAGAGTTAGTTATAGTAAAAGCTCAGTCAGTAGCTATTTCTAGGAGAGAGAAAGGGCTAAACACTGAAAGACAGGGCCATGTGGATCATCGGTAGACGGTGAGCATTAACTTGTTGCCAGGAGAAGCTTGGACGATTCCCCTCTCCAGAAAGGTGTTACAGGTAGACACAGAGTCAGGCCAGGTGTAGCTTCTAGGAAGAGAAAAGAGAGAGAACAAAGTTAAAAGCTGAAATAACAGCAAATAATACAAAATTGAAGAGTAGTGTGAGAAAGTAGCGAAGAGGATGAAAGTGGTCATTATGTCCTCCAGCAGCCTAAGCCTATAGCAGCATAACTACAGAGATAGTTCCGGATAAACTAAGCCACTCTAACTATAAGCTTTATCAAAAAGGAATGTTTTAAACCTAGCCTTAAAAGTAGACAGTTTATCCATCTAGAGCCCACTGATGGCCACTGTTATACTAAAAACCACAACGATTGGGATATCTCTCTCTGTCAGATTGACCATAACCATTGGAAAAGAGAGGGGGTCATACAGGTAGCAGAAATGGAGGGTGTGTTTGCACCTCAACCGTAACTGAGCCGGTTTAGGCTAAACCTGACTCCCCCTTACTCCATCCAACAAGGGGAGAAGACGACGGAGCTAAAATAAGGAAGATAGCTCAGGATAACCTAAGCCACTCTAACTATAAGCTTTATCAAAAAGGAAAGTTTTAAGCCTAGCCTTAAAAGTAGACAGGGTGTCCACATCACTGACTAAAACTGGGAGCTGGTTCCACAGGAGAGGAGCCTGATAACTAAAGGATCTGCCTCCCATTCTACTTCTAGAGACTCTAGGAACCACCAGTAAACCTGCAGTCTGAGAATGAAGTGCTCTGTTAGGAACGTATGGAACAATCAGATCTCTGATGTATGATGGAGCTAAATCATTAAGGGCTTTATATGTGAGGAGGAGAATTTTAAATTCTATTCTGGGTTTAACAGGGAGCCAATGAAGGGAAGCTAAAAAAAGGAGAATATGATCTCTTTTTTTAAATTTTTCATCAGAACTCTTGCTGCAGCATTTTGAATCAGCTGAAGGCTTTTAACTGCATTTTGTGGACATCCTGATAGTAAGAATTTACAATAGTCCAGCCTTGAAGTAACAAATGCATGGACTAGTTTTTCAGCGTCACTCCTGGATAGGATATTTCTAATTTTGGCAATGCTCCGGAGGTGAAAGGAGGAAATCCTAGAAACCTGGTTAATATGGGATTTAAATGACATGTCCTGGTCAAAAATAACACCAAGGTTTTTTACTTTATTATCGGAGGTCAATTTAATGCCATCCAGGTTAGGTGATTGACTAAGCAGTTTCTTTTTTAAAGACTCCAGTCCAAAGACGACAACTTCTGTCTTGTCTGAATTTAGAAGCAGAAAATTTAAAGTCATCCAAAGTTTTTATGTCTTCAAGAATGCTTGTAGTCTATCTAACTGGTTGGGCTCATCAGGATTTATGGATAAGTAAAGCTGAGTGTCATCAGCGTAACAGTGAAAATTTATTTTATGCTGCCTGATAATTTTACCTATTGGAAGCATATATATAGTAAAGAGAATTGGCCCAAGTACTGAACCCTGTGGTACTCCACAATTAACCCTGGAGTTTAAAGATGATTTATCATTTACATGAACAAACTGGAATCTGTCAGACAAATAAGATTTAAACCACATCTGCTTTCTAATCTGCACTATTCTGCTTTGATGTGAAGCTGTTGTTGGGGTTAAATTTCACTTTTATAATGAAATGCACATATACTAGCCTTTCAATGTTGGGCTATTAATGATATATGGCTGCACTGTTATGCTGTTATGATATATTGGCACTACTGCCTTGCAGCAAGAAGGTCAAGGGTTCAAAACCCTGCTGGAATACTGTCTGCATGGAGTTTGCATGTTCTCCTCATGTATAGTGGGTGCTCACTGGGTACTCCATCTTCCTCATACAGTCCAAAAATATGCATGTTAGGTTAATTGGTCACTAAATTGTCTTCAGGTGCAAATGTTTGCATGTATGGTTGTTTGTCCAGTTGGTCTGTGTGTCGCTCTACAATAAACTGACAATCTGTCCAGGGCACCACCCGCCTCTCATTCGTTGACTGCTAGAAAAAAAGCACCTGTCCCTTATGACATTGCATGAATTAAATGAGTATAGCATATGGATAGATGGCTTAAAGTATTGATGGCGCATGTATGAGTATAAGCTTATGGTTGACTTTGTTGCTATTTGCCCTGAGATTACCTGGTGACTTGTCCATTCTTCGCTTCACATACTCAAACAGAACAAGATAAATTAAATATAAAGAAAAGAGAGTTTTTATTCTTTTTTCAAAAACTGTTTTGTCGCTCTTCTGTCACTTAACTGTTATAGAATCTGACAGTTTTGATCTCTTCAGCATTGTTTTGTAGCAAGTACAACCTTTGAAATGCTGTTCTAGAAAGTTACCTTTACTTTAAATCAGTCTTTTGTCCATGCAGAATTTGAAATGTCCCAAGTAACACTAGAGGCTGGTATATAATGTTTGTGGGGTAGTCAAGGTGTGGAGCATTTATTAAAAGTTAAATTACTTGTTTTCAATATTAGTCTAAAGGTACAAATAGACTAATATTGTCACCATCCTCCCTGGTGACGGCAATTATTTTTCGTCTCTGCAACATCCATTGTTAAAGCCAACAAAAGTTTACTTTGACTCACTTTTTTGTTTCTGTTATTTAGAAAAAAAAATCTGTTAACCTTTATAGGCCAGGTACTTATGACTATCATAAACACAGTGAGTTATAATGCTAAACATAAACTTCATCAGTAATTTAGCAAAAATGTTTTTGACTAACCCTGTGATTCCAATTTCTCTTTAATAACTAAAATTATTAGCTAAACTAAATAACTAAAATTAGCTTACAAATTTTTTCTAGCCTTCGTGGGTTCCTGTGATTAATACAACAATAAGAGCAGAGGCGACAACACACCATCTGTGTGAGAGAGTGGTAACTTTTTTAAACAGACATAGTAAGACAAACGTTATTATGGATTATTGATTAGCGTATTACCGCAGAACAACTTTGCATTACTCTTTTTAGCCTTCCTGTTCTTTGATGAAAGTCTTGGTCTTTCTCATTCTCCTCTCCTAATCCTGAATGAATGTCATAGAAAATAACACTTTTACAACACTGGTATTAACACCTTCAACACAGAAGCATTATTGCTGCTAGCTCAACCTGGAAGCGCTTGTATGGTACATTCACTGATTAAAATAAAGATTTGAATTTTGAGTTTCCAACTGACCAGTCCCAGGTCAGAGCAGGACAAGTAATGTTTCCAATCACCAGCTGATTTCTGAGTGGCTTTTTAATGTAAATCTCACATTTCTTAATTTCTCTATCATATTGATTCCTCTTTACCCAGAGAAAACAAATGAATAAACAAATAATAATAAAAACTCCAAGGAAGTCCTTAATGAGTTAAAATGGAATGACACTACTTTCTACCACTGCTCAAAAATTGTAATAGGTTTGTATAAGATAATTTTTAGAGCAAATATTATTGCACAGACATGTACATAAGTACTCTCAGTAGTCAAAACTGAAGCATTTCTTGTTTACATGTAAAGGATTTAAGTACTGGGCCTGTTGTTGCAGAACCTTTCCTTTTTTGGTTTCTCTCCCTCTCTATAAGGGCTCTTGATCCTTTTTTGTTCACACGCAGCGCACAAACCAACCCAATTTAAATGTACAATCATGCGATCTGACATGTATACAAAATACCAGGCATTAAGTATTTTTCTGGCTTGTATTGTTTTTCCACATGGACAAACTCGATTACAATAATGGCATCACTCGTGGTGGAAACTATTTCATCTTAGAGAACCAGGAAAAAAAAACAAGCAGAGAAGTTATAAATAGTGTACAAATTGTACACAGCACAAACAATAAGTGTAAAAAAAAGTTAAACCTCTGAATAGGTTTTGACCTTTTGTTGATCAGCCTTGTTTTGGTTTTTCTGTGCTATTTCATTCATATTTATTTAATATGTTAAAATAACTGTTAACACATCGAATAAAGCAAGTAATCTCTAAATTATTGTGCTACTATATTGTATTTTTTGTCTCTATAAGTCTGTCTGTACAATATTCAATATTCAAGGCTTACCTTAACTTATGCCAACACCTTAAATCACACAATAAAAAGACTGGGCATGTGGGCCGCTATCTGTCCCCATCCCTCTCTCCCTGCCCCCCGAACTATACGTCTGACAATAGTCTGGCAATCTGAGCAGAGCGAGGGAAATAAAGGAACAGGATAGGTTTTTAAAGAAGAGAGAATGTCAACTGTCAGTCTGACAGCTATGTCCGAATCAGCTGAAGCCATCAAGCTTCTGTCCTTAGAAAAAAGGTAGAAAAAGGAGGGTAAACCGAGCAGGAACGAAAACGAAAGGGCAGCACCAGTACATATCTGGTAAAGAGAGTGGTCTGTCTGAGTTTGAAGGGTTTAATTTGTCACTTTGCTCCAAAACTGCTCCTTATTTCTCCTGCAGGGACCCGTGTGGCGGATTGTTTCAGAGGAAAATCTCTTTATTTAAAATTTAGCATGTGATGCAGAGACAGAAAGTAAGAGGTGAGGTCAGCAAGCGTTGACACAGACATCACAAGCTCCCAATGAGAGAAGAGCAGCGGGGTGCAACGGGGCACTGAGCTGAAGAGAAAGAGAGGGTGAGGAGGAGAGCAGCAGAGAAGGGGAGGAAAAGAGGCGGCAATGTTTGAAGAGAGCTGTTGAGATAAATCAGTATGTTTACGTTCTGGAGGAACAAAGTGTTCCATTGGCAGGAGAGCACTCGACTGTCCGTTACCCCTCGGACTGTTTTTACTGGACTCTTCAGTGTATGTCTGTGTGCCTTTATGGGACAGTGTGAAGGCCAGCTCTTGTGCTGTTAAAGTCCAATCACCTGAATATTTATGACTTCTTACACATATAGACAGTAAGATGAGAACATTAATATTAAGAATCAGGGAGAGTGGACATGAAAAAGATTACGAAGGCTTCTGATTGAAATTACCATAAATGTCAGAAGGAATGACTAGGCACAGTTTTAGATTTATATTTTATGCAATTCTGGAACTTTAGTCTTCTTATGTTTTAAGATAAAGGCCCATAAATCTTGTTGTTTAAGCATATGAAGCCTTTCTAAAACCAACCAAGGGGTTTTGAGCAATAGATAATGGCTATTTAACTTTATTTATGTTTTAAAAATATGAAACTTGTATCTGTCTGAAATCTATCTAAAGGGTATTCTTTTCTTTAATCGGGGAGGCATCTCATTGCATAGCTTAAAGCCGTATAAATTAGATTTATACATTCTAAAGATATCTTAATAATCACTAAATACTAGCACTTTATTTGAAATTTAATTAATATTGTGGAAGTATTCACTAACAGAACAAAAAAACAATTAGGAATAACACAATTTATTCCAAATGACTGACTGACTGACTGACTATTTATTCCTTGATTAAGAAAGCATACAAAAGCCAAACACAAAGCAACTCGAATCATCAAATCTAAAAGAGAAAGAAGAAAGGGAACAAAAATGCTCATTCAGCGTTACTTTAGCTGATTCAAGGTCTCGATGTATCAAAGATTCCTTCAGTTTCACTTAAAACATGTAAAAAGAAAAGTTTTCTGCACAATTTAGATTTTTGTTACCTGACTTAAGTCAGAGGGAAATGTTAGACAGAGAGAAAATGAAGGGATGAACTTCAACTAAGCCTACTTTGATCCTTCAGCTTGGCCACCACTGAACAGCCAAATTAAAACTGTTAAATAAAAACCTTACTTTGGTCCAAAATCAGACTGTTGCATCAACTTTCTCTGGGACTTGAACTAGAAGCTCAGAAGCTGCAATTTCAAGCTGATCTCAGCCACTGCTAATGGTGAGTATCTAGACACACAGGCGCTGTTCAGTCAGGAAGGTCACCCTCAGACTGGTTGATGGTATTTCTTCAGAAACTGGCCTTCATATCTTAAACCATGCGGTAATCCTGTTGGAAAACCTTGAATGTGAATGGAGTTAAGCAGTTTGCTGGACCTTCATAAACAAAACTTTCCATAAGAAAAATAATAATAATGTATGGTAAACAAAAACCAAATCTTAAAACAAGGTGATTAGGCCTGTCTTTTTTAATAGTGTCTTTTCTTGGTTCTGTGTGTTTGTTGTGTGATGGCATCACAGAATAGGAATTTAACAGTATTTCATTAGCTCAAGCTACTTACTTTACGATCTGAGACACCCATTAAGAAAGAAAAAAGGACAGATTTTAATTTCAAAAGCTTAATGTGCTCCAATTAACAGAATAAAAAAGGTACCTGCATGCAAATAAACTGGTTTTCATAACAGTTCGAGGGTCATACAAAGTGCATAAATAGACAGCCCCAGGAAGATAATCTTTGAAATAAAAAGAGGACTGTAGCATAATTTGATGTCATGACGATCTTGAGACCTTGAAATGTTCCTAATCTGGAGTTGAAAAGAACCGTACGGGCAGATGAGTTCATCTACATCTGCAAAAAATAAAAGGTATTGGAACAAGGAAATCATGTTCAGTTAAATGCACTACCAGGAAACTTCACAAGCAAAGTACAAATGAGCAAGTTGTGTATGAAAAGGGAAAATGTGAAGCAAGCAGAAAAGCACTAAGGGCAAAGAACCAAAAAGACAAGAGAACAGAGCCTTTTAGTATTAGCAGAACTTCAACATATCTGCTCCTGCCTTTACAATATGTGCCGTCACCAAGTGAAACTGTCCTGTAGTAATACATGCTATCAGGAACAGAGGAAAAAACGAAACTGACCATATCTCAGCTATTCTCTCTCTTCCTTGCACTGTCCCTATCCTTTGTCCTCAGATACGATTTGTCTATCAGTGTCCAAACTGCCCAGAGCAGAGAGAAAAAGGGCGTGGAGGATGGGGTTGGGGTTTCAGTCAGTCCTGAGTGTAAGAAAGAGAAGAGAATGATAGCCATTCCACTTTATTATCTGAAATGTATCAACTTAATCACAGCTCCATTCTCTCCCAGTCCTCCCCTGGGCTCAGTGGGACACACTGAAAGAAAATTGGAAAAGTATAGCTGGGATGAAGGTAGGAACGAATGAAGATGGACAGAAAGGGGGATGGGAATTTGGTATGTAGAGTAACTACCATAAAGTGAAGAGCAGAAATACTCAGAGGAGAGGGAGGAAAAAGATAGGACGAGGGAAGTGATAAACCTGTTAATTTTTCATGGCCAGCCATTCATAATCGCAACCCTTTGTACCCTGAGAGCTTTTAAAGTTGGCCAACTTAAATGTGAGGATTTACATGTGTGTATGTGTGTGTGAGGAGGAGATGAACAAGGGTCCATTAGAAGGACTCCCAAAATACTCCCATCAACCCTTTACACTCCTGATGCAAGGCTGCCCAAAGTTACAATAATCAGTATTATTCTCAGATAGGAAACTGTACCACCTTAAGGCTATTAGAGCACTTTAACTTTTTTGACAAATGCAACCAACGACAGATTTGTTGAACTAACAGGAAAGTGTCTGAGCAATCAAAAAAAATCCTGTTTGAGTTTTCAAATGCTTTGAAAATTATTTGACTAAAGATGGCAGAATAGCTCTGCTGCAGTTCAAAATCATTCCACATCTCCTCCTCATGCGAGATAAATGTCTTAGGTATGATAGGCCTTTAAACACAAAGAGTTCACAGCTGTGTTTGTTTATAAGATGACAGCTTTGGTACCTTGCAATAGTATTTATACCTCTCATATTTTTTTACATTTTGTCATGTTACAACCAGAAACTTGACATTTTTTATTGAGTTTTTTTTATGTAATAAACCACTGGAAATTATACATGGATTTTGTAAGACTTTTGGAAATAAAAATGTGAAAAGCGTGGCGTGCATTTGTATTCAACCCCTTGAACGTTGGGATCAGTTACCATGCAAGTTGGGTTGTAGGTGAGGGCAGGAGCCTTTGCGTGCTAGTTTCTGGTGGCATAATCTGGCTTTAGGAACATGGAATGTCACTTCACTGGCCGGTAAGGAGCCAGAGCTGTTGTTTGAGGCTGAGAAGTACCAGCTGGACTCACCTTTATGCACAGCTTGGGCTCTGGAACCCAACTCCTGGACAGGGTCTGGACTCTTTCCTACGCTGGAGTTGACCCGGGAGAGAGGTTTCAGGCAGGGGTGGGGATACTCACAAACCCTTGGCTGAGTGCCTCGATTTTGGAGTTTGCGGCTTCTGTGGTTGTTAAAGCAAAAACACGGGCATGGGAGGAATTTGGAGAGGCTATGAAAAGACATTTCTGGGTTGATTTCAGGGAAGTTCTGGAAAACTGTTTGGCAACTTAGATCGGGGAGACACTGTGGCAGAGGTCACCGAGGTAGTTAAGAAGCTCCCAAGTAGCAGGCCGCCTGCCGTGGATGTAATTCAGCCTCAGATTCTGAAAGTTCTGGACATTGTGTAGCTGTTATGGTTAGAAAGCCTCTTTAATGTTGAATGGAGGACTGGGACAACATCGTTGGAGTGGCAGATTGGTGGTGGTCCCAGTTTTTAAGAAAGAGGACTGGAGAGTGTGTTCCAATTATTAAAAAAATACACCTCTCAGCTGTCCTGGGAAAGCTTACGCTAGGGTGTTGAAACTCCAGATTCAGGAGGAGCAATGTAGCTTTCATCCTGGCTGTGGAACAGTGGACCAGTAAACTAAATCTTTACCCTTACAGAATTGCTGAGGGGGTCATTGGAGTATGCTTCTCTGGTCTACACGCATTGTATAGAAGGCCTACGGTAGTGTTCCCTGAGGTATTTTGTGGGGGGTGCTGTGGGAGTATAGGGTATCTAGGTGGCTTTTAAGGGCTATCCATTCTTAGTATGCCCAAAGTAAGAGCTGTGCCTGCATTCTAAGCACGAAGTCGAGCCTGTTCCCAGTGTGTTTATGGACAGGAACTTGAGAGGAACTTGAGTCAAGGAGAGGCAAGTGTCTGGTTTGGGAACCTCAGGATCTCATCTTTGCTTTTTGCAGATGATGTGGTTGTTGTTGTTTTCTAATGATATGGACTAAGTTATGTCAGGAATAAAGGTTATGTTTGTTGGCTTTTTCAGGCCATGACCTCCAACGTGCACTGGAGTAGTTTGCTGCGGAGTGTGAGCTAGCCGGGATGAGAGTTATCTCCTCTAAGTTTGAGGCAGTGGCTCTTGAGTGGAAAAAGGTGGACTGCCCAATCTAGGTTGTTGGTTAGTCTCCGCCTCAAGCGAAGGAGTTCTTGGTGCTTGGTGTATCTTGGTGCTTGTTCACGAATGATGGTAGGATGGAATAGCAGATTGACAGCTGGATTGGGGCTTTGTCTGTAGTAATGCAGGCACTTCTGCAGTGTGTTGTGGTGAAGAAAGAGCTCAGTCAAAATTCCTCGGTTTACCTGTTCATCTACATTCTGACCCTCACCTGTGCTCATGAGATATGAATCATGACCAAAAGAACGAGATCCCAAAGACAAACCCTGCTCTAGAGGATGGCTGGCTTGAGAAATTGGGTCAGGTGCTTAGAGTAGAGACACTGCTGCTCCGCATTGAAAGGATTCAGTTGAGGTGGTTCGGTCATCGGATCAGGATACCCCCTGGGCACCTCCCTTTGGAGGTTTTCCAGGAACATCCCACTGGGAGGAGAACCCGGGGAACACCCAGAGCTCACTGGAGGGTCTATATATCCCGCCTGGCCTGGGAACACCTTGGGATTCCCCAGAATGAGGTAGAGGACGTCACTGGGGAGAGCGATGTCTAGGGTTCTCTCCTGGACTTGTTTCCCCTGTAACCTGATAACTGATATGCATCAGCCAATGAATGGATGGATGGATAAGACTAGAATTAATGTTCCTGGCCTTAATGCAAAATGCTATGGATGATAAAAAAGAACACAGCACATCCGAGTGATGTGCTTTGTGTTATAGCGTTATGCTCAATTGAAACTAAATTCAATTGAGACTTAATGAAGAATTGACAATGGACAAGAATTTCAGTCTCTAGATATGCAATACCAATAGAGGGATGTGGCACACTGTCAGAAACATTAAACACTCTATGCAATCCGCCGCACACACACACACACACACACACACACACACACACACACACACACACACACACACACACACACACACACACACACACACAGACGAATCTTACTTGTGCAGGTTAATAATGTGCATAATAATCCAAATTCAACACACAAAGACACATAGAAACACAGTTTGGCAGTGCATTGCCATGTAAGGGGAAAAACCACTGTGTGTGTTTACACTAAAACACAGCTTGTCTGAGTGGCTTTCGAGCCCAAGCAGAGCAGGCAAGTTTTAACAAGCCTTAAAAAAAGGCAAACACACACACACGCACACACACAGCCTTCCTCTGTTTGTCTGCTTCTTTAGAGAAGAAGACGTCCTCTGCATTTTCTTATATATCTGGTGACTCCAAAATTTGACAGGAGTACCTGTCTGGTCAATATACTTCTGTGCCTTAATAAAACCTTGCATCCCCAAACAGGATGTGTGAAAGAACAGGATAAGTGTTTGTTATGTCAGTGGCATTAATTTTGACTCTGGTCACTTCCTCTGCTGTACTCTGTCTACATTACAAGCTCTTGCTTCTTTTTCTACTACTGAGTGTGTGTATATTGGCATGCTTATCAGTGCCTACTCCAGTCTGGAGCATGTCTGTGTGTGTGTGTGTTTGAGTGATTGAATGTGCAGGTCAGAAAGGCAGCATTCATTCTGTGAAGGCCCCAAAACATCAGCATACCCTTTTAAGGGATTGTTTAGATTGACAGAACGGGAAAATAAACGTTCTCAAGGAGGCGGGCACTCTTTGCTGACAGTCAGATCACTGCTAGTAGTGTAACATGCGCGTGTACACATTTGTGGGTGTCAGTTTGTGTGAGTTAACCCTGAAATGACAGGTCATTTTTTTGGCGATCAGATGGCTACTTACCATGAACCTTATGTGACCTCCTTTTTCTTCCTTTTTTGTGACCTCCCCCATCGTAATCTATCCTCTACCTCAGTTGACGGAAACTCTAAGCAGTGCATACTTTTCCCTTTTTCTTCCTCTCCTAAAAGCATGTTTTTTTTCCCTCCACCTCAACCCCATGAGGTCATCCCCATGATAACCTTCTCTCCTTGCCAGCAGAAATGTCTGCTTGTCTCTTGGTTTTCATTCGCAGCACTCTTCCTAATGGTAACGAGTTGTTGTGTCTAGATAGTGAGCAACATGTGGAATATATCAAAACCAACTCTGTCTCTTTCTGTCTTACTGCCTCTTATTCGCATGCAGCTGTGCACAGACAGATCTTGCAGAGGCGCACTGGCCTTTTTAAAAACATCCAATGTGAGGAAATGGGCTGTCTGTTCAGCCATGATTTAGGTAAGGGAGACGAGGGGATGGAAGAGTTCTCTGTTCTCTGTTTATTTGAGGCAGGAGCCATCACTGCTGTCTCTAAGCCGTATTTATACACAGACACAGAACAGACAAGGCTCGATGCAGCTCCGCTGTTTTTTTCCCCTCAGTGTCTGAGTGAAAAAAACAAAGGGCATGCATATTATGTGACTCATGAGGGAGATGTGTGTCTGTGTACAATGCACAGTAAAAATAAACTGCTGTGATTTGTGGTCTGGGTCTAATAGAGGATGGGCCGGCGCTTTTAGCGGGAACAGTGCAGAGCAGAGCCTCAAAGAGGCAACATTAGACGTCTACAGGGACTTCTGGGTTGACTTCATGCCAGTCCCAACATACTTGATTCACCTAGTGAAAGACATCTAATCACCAAACTAAAGTAAAATAAGCAAGCGAGTCCATCTGCTGTGAGTTCAGGGTTTGCCGAGTTAATGAATGTGTGTGTATGTGTGGTCCAGGTATTACTCAAGCCAGGAAAAGCTAAATCTGTTTACAAAGTTACAGAATGGCGCACCTTTATAATGAGTGTCTAAAGAAGGTTTACATCAAGTAGAAAAATTACATTTATGTTTGGAGATGTGTTTTTAACTGCATGGGTAATGTTTAAGTTAACGTAGGGTTATAATTTTGATTTGTAGAATGCTGGGGTTGTAGCTATTATGCCTGAGCATTGATGGTGTTTTGGCTCCACCGTTATGTTCCAAATGTTTATAGATCCTATTTTATAATTTTTGAAAGTTTTTTCAATTGTGTCTAGTACTATAGCTCATGAGTTGAATGATTTTCCATTTTCTAAAATCGAAATATATATTAAAAAAGCATGAAAAAAAGTGAGCACAAGGCAGCTGATAGCACACTCAAAAGTTGCTAAAAAGTCATAACATCACATATATTTCACACATACAGTAAGTGCATAATGCAATGGCCTCAAAAAAAGAAAATCATGAAAACTAAGTCTCCAGCTCAAAAGTTGCATGCAATTCATTAAAGCGGTGAATGACACCTTGTAACAAAACGTATAACTTAATAGCTAAAATTCAGGCAGCATTTAAATAGACCTTTTAATTTTTGCCCTTGTTCTGAGCAGTAAAACAACACATTTTCTTACTCAAAAACCTTTCGCTTAAAAACAACATATTGTGGTTGCCATCATGTTCTGACTGATATGTCACTGCTAGAGCTAGCTGCCATTACTTTAGCATGAACTGTGTTGTGTTCTCCACCTGCAGCCCTCGGTTATTTCTTACCATAAAGCCAAGTTTCCAATTGTGTCATAATCCTGTTGCAAAAAAGTGTTTGAAACAGATTGATTTGGTGAGTAAAGAGAAATTCACCTTATTCAACACTTTGCTTTCAAGAATTTTACATTTCCTGCCTTGCAAATATTTTGGCAAAGTAAGATGGCTCACTCAGCCTTTTTTTTTTATCGCTGTAAAGCGGCCACCCATCCATTTGATGCATTATTGAGGAGGGTTTTAAGAAAACCCTTCTTTTGTTTAAGGAAACAGATACTGTATAGTGCAGTTCCAGACAGTGTGGTTTCTTATGCTATGTCATCTTCTATGTAACGTAGTGCCTTACTAATTTTGAGGGGTGTGTTTTCACATGCTCTTTTGAGTCAAAAAAGTGCAATTTAAGTTTACATTAGTTTACATTTTTATTGTTTTCAAAAACAATTAAAAGCCAACTGTCACTTATTTTTCTTTCATGCTTTCAATATTTATCGGTTTTCAGACTCAGATGTTTGCACATTAGACCAAGAACATGCAAAAAACATCACATTTGGCTATATTTTTGGCAAGTGGCACACATCTACCACATTTCTTTTCCTTTGAATAAATACTGATAAAATATTTATTCAAGCAGTACCCTGTATGAAAATGTCCTAATCTGCCTTCCCCATTGCTATTCAAGCTGTATAGTGGTATGTTTTACCCACCAGTGACACCTGTCATTTAGAAGAAGACTATAACAAATCAAGAGCGTTTCAAGTGCTGCTATAAAAGATTGAGATGTCAAACAAAACACAGGCTTAAAAACTGAATTTGATAACTTTGAACACAAAATTTTAAACATGCAAGTCAAAAATTATTCCCCTTTTAACTCTTCTGTTCTGCTTTGGCTCCATATCAAAAAGCCCCATTCTAAGGTAAAGGATGTCACAGAGTTTTAGGGTGGCAACCATGACAGCTGTCAAAGTGTAAGTGACTTTTCCTGATTCTTAGTTTTTTTTTTTTCTATCAAATCTAAAAGGTTTTCCAGTGGCTATAAACAGTTTGCAAACAGAATCGGGCTTATGAAAGCTATCTAATAATTGCTGTTGGCAGTGTTTACTATTTTCACTGAAAATGCAATGGTTGGCAATTTGTTTGTAATTGCATGTCCTCTCTTTCAAACTGTCAAATTGACCCTGCAATAAAGATACTCCATTTGTGAGAGTTTTACATCTGTTACACATCTCTTAAGAAGTTCTGTTTTAGGGATTTAGTAAGTAGTAGGACTGGGTGCGGTGCAGTAAAAGAAAATGACAGGAAGTGATTGTAAAGCAAAGTAAAATCTGGAATAAGTGACTGAGTGTGTGCCTCCACATGCAGCATGGTTACGTAGGATTTGTCGACTGTGAAACAGTCCCATGGCATCTATTGCCTGGCTGCCATCACTGCAGGGTTGCCACCACTTGTAAAAGCCTTGTTAACACAAAGGCCCGCTCAAATGTTAATTGTCTAATTGACTAATTAATTTTTGCATAAAGGCACGCACAGCGAAGAGAGATAGAAAACTGAAAGTGACTATAGGTTTAATTACGTTAGGAAACCCTGAGGATACTTCTGTTTATAAATTACCTGACTATGGCCTGTTTTTCCCTCATATTTTTTAGCTTTTCATCTGTTATGAAGCAATCAATTTGAAGTGACTCCTATTCACCAGCTTTAAATGTGTTTGTGTGTTTAACACATTCAGAACAAGCATGGGCTGGTATCATATTCTGATGCTATGATGACCTTGAGCAAAAATACCTGGTTTCACAGTGTCACTATACCAAAGCAAAACATTAAAAGAAAAAGGAGAAATGTGTCTAACTTCTTTCTAAAAACTGAAATGGAATTATAATTGATACTGCTTCTAAATATCACATAATGCTATAATACTGACTATTCTAGTCAAATACAATAATATTATACTATCATAGGGGAGTGAAAAAACACTATTGCAGATGTTGATATTTATTCAGGTATAGATGTTATAGGATCAAGATTGAAATCCTTATGCAACTGTCAGGATATTGTGGTTTTATAGGCAATTTATTAGATCAAAACACATGCCAACTCCCACACCTTCTTCTTAAGGTTTGTATCAAAACAGCATTACCTTACAAAGAAAATAACTATCACTTTGTTGGTTTTCCAGCTTTGAAAACATATAACTTGTCTCTTTTTTTTTCTGAGAAAATTTGTGGAGACATTACTTCCTTCATGTATTCTACACAACTAACTGATGGTTTCCAGCAAAAGGAGAGGGACGTTAAAACCAACGTTTTTGTTTCTGTAGCAAACCTAAAACAGGCTTTAAATACTACTAAACACAATGCTAACTTTCAAACCTTTTTGGCAATGTTTGTACCAAAACAGCACTACATTTTTATAACTAGGGTAAATTGTAATTGCATTATCTTAAAAAAAAGATAGCTGGCCCTTTAATAGGATGGAAACTTATGTCAACTTATTTTACTAGTTTTTTTTGCCTTAAAAGTTTTTACAATTGCAACTATGTGTTTTTTTTTAATAGGAGAAGAGTTGAGGATGATTTCTGTTCTGCAGAGATCATACATGTCATCGTTTTAGTCACCGATTTGACCCACATGCAGAGAATACTCAGCACCTACTGGAGGTTAGACAGACAATAGCAGACAGGAACAAAAAACAACACACATAACCAGAACCCAGACAATACACAGCTTACTGACAGCTATGAGCAGCAGGTTGGGGAAGAGGAGTGCAAAATTAGTGAATGTTTTTGCTTCAGTAGCAAGCCTTCAGCAGGCTTTTTATTCTACTGAACGATATACTAACTCTTGTACCATGTTTCTGACTTTTGTATCGAAATTGCGTGGGTGAGGTTCTTATTGTATCCAAGAACTTTTTCTGTGTTTTTTGCTACTAGAAAACTTTCCAAACATTTATGTCCTCCTTTTCAACCAAGGAAAAAAAACATGACATTTTCCTTCCTTCAGATGCAGCTTAGTGACAGCAGCAGCATCACTTGGTGGAAGGGGACCACTCAGCTAATAAGTTATTTTATTACTTTCAGCAGCAAGCCTGCAGCAAGCTGCTTATTCAGCTAAAAGACATGTAGGCTCTTGGTGCTAGAATTTGTATCAAAACGGCATTAAAGGAAAGATCTGTGGTGCTCTGATGGCATTCAACTATTACCCTTTGGGATTTTCTTTCTATTGGAAAAGCAAAAAAAAAAGTCCTGGAGAATTTTTTTCTACAACTATCGTACACAGCTGACTGACAGCTCATATCAACTGGTTGGGGAAGGTAGGGCAGTACTTTGAACTTCAAACACACTTCTTAAAATACATTTAAACTGAAAGAACAGAATGACTAAATATTTAGGTTGGTTTAAAACTGTGACTGATGCCTAATTTGGATAAAATATGGTATTTCAGACAGTGACTGAAATGGAAAATAGAATCTGCACTAATGGTGATGGAAGCTGCTTGTTGTTTTTGTGCAGAAGGAATGTATGACTGAACAAATGTCTGTTAATACAATTCCTGCCCATCTCTGACTAAAACACCACCACAAATTAAATTGGCTGGGAGAGCATACGGCTAACAGAGGAAATTAACAATGATGCTGCCTCTGTATTAGGCTATATGGATTCGCTGCATGTTTGCTGCGTGTGCGGTGCTGCAGTCCTGTGCATCTTTACGCAGACAGAAGGGGGGAAAGGCCAGTTTTAATCAAGAAATCCATTCCACTTCTCTAACCCCTCTTCACTCCACCTCCTCCTCCCCTTGTAGCAGACTTGTGTGGAAACAGAAGTGCTAAATTACCCTGGAGCAGTCAGACAAAAACATCTTGTTGGGTTCTAAATTGCTTTGCATGCATGTTAATTGGACAGAAATCCCTGCAGTGTATTTGGGTTGTTTGAGCCGTTTTGTGTGACTTCCTGAGTGTGTTGCTCCGCGGTGTATCTGCCTGTGCACAAATCTGTGCGCAGTGTTTGGATGTGTGCGCAAATGAGTGCTGAGCAGGATTTGTGAGCTATTATAGCTGCAATGGCTTGCAGAGATTTGGAGGTTATCTGTTTTTGTTGGTTAATTGTGGAGCTGATATTATCGAGGGTTCGGGCCAATTCAAGTGGGCTTTCAGCCAAATTACCTCAGTAATCGTCTGTGTTCAAGTCCCTCAATGGTCTCGCCAAGACACAGCCTTGAAAGCCCTGAAGTTCAGCGGAGAGGGGTTAAATCTGACCCCATCTTTAGACAGCTTACACTGTAATTGAAATGATATTTTTTTTTTCTCTGCCACCGTTATTGGATCGACGGCAAGATTCCACCCAAAATTCCATTTGTGTTGAATTTATCCTGTTTGTTTTTAATTAAAGTGGGCAGCTAATGAACTCAGAAGGAATCTCAGCCAAATGATCAGAATTTCCTAATTTTTTTCTGCTGTAATCTTTAAAGCAGCAAGGCTTTGAAATTGGAGCATGAAATTGTTTGAAAGCAGCGTAAGAATTCACTCAGATGGAGCCCACAAACACTAAGTCCAATACGCGGAGAGGACATTGGGTTTGTAAATGACTAGAACTAGTGATTATATTAAGCTATATAACTAGTTTATTGTGGCAGAGGGATGAAAGACTTATGAAATAAAAACAGTGTTATCAGAAATGTTTTTCTATTTAGATTTAATTAATTTTGAAGTGCAGCATGCTGCATATACACAGTTAGCATTTTACGGTTGTGGTTTTTTAGTGTCTCACTCTCACTTTCTGTTGTTCCCTTTGATAAATCGCCCCACGCAGGTCCTTGTCAGAGTTACAAACAGTGAATGGGTTGTAAAATAAATTAAATGAATGAAAATAAATTAAATAAAATTAAAAGAATTATGTAGATTTCCTAATGCTCTCTCCTTTTTAATATAAATTTCTGCTAATCTGGCTGACAAAAGTGTTGGGACCCACAGCCATGGTTACAACATGAAAGATGCGGTACAAACGTTTCCGGAACTTTCAAAATAAAGTGCATTTAACCTACTTCCGGCACAGTCAAGCAAACTGTAACAGCGGAGTTCCCATGATGCCACTGTCTGTATAAGAGCACCCCCTCTCCAACAAGCCGATCTCTTTCACTGATCCTCTTTGCGGGACCGGGATCGGAGAGACAGCGCGCTAATGTCTCTTTGCTGACAAACAGACATAAACTCTTCAAACTGGAGGGTGTCAAAGGGTGTCATACGGTCATCGATCATATGCACTGAGTTAAGTATGGATGAAGTACTGTTTGTGTACCTGGTATTCATTCATAAAAAGGGAAATTAAGGTATAAGCATTGCCTGACTTGCTCTCTGAGGCCTGCAGAAGCAAACGGTGTTCCAGAGAAGTCCCTGCAGAGAAGAGGTCTCCCAGTCTGGAAGGAAGACAGCAGAGACCGCATCACCGTGGCAACGTGCAGTTGGTTGGCGGACAGAACGAGCTGTCTTTCATCCACAGCTACGGAGGTTAGCTGAAGCTAACTGTTTGTTCACAGTGGATCTTTCTTCAAACCTCGTCGCCCCGAACAACGTTTCCTCACCACGGTTCATGAGGTTAGGTGCTTGGGCAGAGTAATAGAGAAGGATTTAGGATGAAATGATCTGAACGTTTTCATTTTATGAAGTTTGGTTTTGTTTGTGTGAAACTGCTATCTTAGTGCTAGCAGGCTATCTGCAGCACACATGCTCAGTTTTGTGTTCTGTGTTTGTGTGTTTTTAAAGTTAAGACAAACTTTACTTGAGGGGTGATTTTAAACACAGAAAATTGTTCATAACGCGCCGTCCGCGCTTATGCATTTTAACCCTTTTATTGACGGTATTTTTAAAGGTGTGTGTTTGATTCTGGTGCTAAGCTATCAGCTTCTTTTGTTAGCTTTAACTGCTAACAGCTAAGAACACGTGCTTGCTGCAAAAGAATATTTAACAGAAAGGTTTAGTTTTCATTCCAGTAAATAATATTTCCCTAACATCATTTTACTAAATTTGATAACTAAGTAAACACCATTAAGCCCCATTTCTCCAGAAAGATGAGGCTCTTTTCCAAAATATTTCCTTAAATATTTTACCATTTCCTCTAATAATATTTATTTAAATGTTATTTCAATAAATAAAGGCAGCTAATGAGACACCATTGAGAATTAGTCATCCAGAAGGTTGGTTTTATTCAGCAGATCATTCTTGAAAACATTATTTTATTAAAATTATATTTTATCTGATCTTGCATTATGAATGGTTGTCTAAAGGTATGCTGATTATTGCCTAAGTTGGTTCCAAGACTAACTTAACTTCATTTCAGGTTCTTCAAGATAATCCTTGGTTATCAAACATAAATAACATTGCATGGTAATGTTGCGTCACTCTTTTGGTCATGGTTTTCAATAATCTGTAATTAACCTGTTTATATTGTACATAGCCCATTAGTCTTCCCTATTCTTTAATTCTGCTTGGTAGTTTAGTTGGATTGTTTTAGCATAGTAAAGAGTTTGTTGATTGAAATATGTTTGACTTTGAGTTGACTTATTTTTGTTAATAAATTCTTGTATTTTAAGAAATTGTATGGATTCATTCCATGTGTGTGCAGAGTGTTGCTGTTCAATAATATCAGAGCTTGGCTCACACCTTTCTATTTTGTCCTAATACCACCGCCTTATTGGGCTGGTATTCACAGGACAACCCTAAACAGACCGAAATATTATTTGATAAAATATTAAAGTATTAATATTAAAAATTAAATAATATATTCAGATTCATAGTCACAACAAAAGCTGACAAAGATTTTCATCTTTCCTGCTGTTCTATGGTAAAGAGATTAACATTATTGTGTCACAATTTCAAAAAGACAAACGGTAAAGAATTATAAGCAGCCTTGACTGATTATTGCGTCTTGTCCACATGACCTTTTTCACGGAAGAGTATTACATTTTTGCATCTTATTGCTGTTACTGTTGTTTCTCTGTGTCTGAATAAGCCGCAGCAGCATTTAGGACTTTTATTTTTCCAATAGTGGCACTGAGGATGAGACAGGAGGCAGAGCTGGAGGTAGCAGACATGAAGATGTTGAGGTTCTCTTTGGAAGTAAAGAGGATGGATAGGATCAGGAATGAAAACATGAGAGGGAGTTTGGACATATAAAGAGAAAGGATAGTGAGTACATCGGTAGAAGGATGCTGAGGCTGGAACTGCCAGGCAGGAGGCCTAGAGGAAGGCTAAAGATGAGATTTATGGATAGAGTGAAAGTGTACCTGAAGGTAGTGGGTGTGAGAGAAGAAAATTGGTTAGATGAAAAGAGAGGACTCGCTGAGCGACCCCTGAAAGGGAAAAACCAAAAGAAAAAAGAATTTCCAACAGAGTCCCTCATAAGCTCAATGATTACTCAGAAGTTACAGTAAGTGTTTTTATGAGATGAGTTACTAAAAGCACTGAAATACGATGTAATGAAGAAATGATGGCCTAGTCTTAACATATCAAGGGCGATAAGTTTTCAATACCAACTGGCTTCTTGTAATTTTTTTTTTCACTTCAGGTGATGAAAATGCTTTAACTCATATGCGTTCTCAGTGTATCAAATGTCAAAAACAGTAAGTGTTGACTTGTATATAGCACCCCTCCATGTTATTGCATTTTGGTCTTCCAGCACAGTCATAGCTGTATAAAATCCAGCACATAGGCATGCAGACAGCCTTTGCTATAATTTGTGAAAAAAAATGTTGCTCCCAAAAGCTCAGTGAATCCCAGCATGGTAACTTGATAGAATGCCACCTATGCAAGTCCTGAAATTTCCTAATCACTAAGTTCACTTATTATGTTACATTATTATAGCAAAGCGGGAGCAATTGGGAATGATAGAAACTCAGCCACACAGTGGTAAATTAAATTACCTAGCCTGGTTGCTGAGTTGTGTAGTGCACAGAGGTCACCAACTTTGTGCAGAGACAAAAGCTGAAGACCTCCAAACTTGACATAGCCTTCAGATTAGCTTAATACCAGTGAGTAGAGGGCTTTGTGGAATGGGTTTACATGGCTAAACAGCTGCATCCAAGCCTTACATCACTAAGTGCAATGCAAAGTGTCAGATGGGGTTAGTGTGGCTCAGTGGGAAATGGTCTTACAATCCGAAAAGTTGTGGGTTTGATTCCAGCTTCTACCTGACAAGTTGTCTACCGGTCTGTGCTCTAAGAGGCCGGTATGACTATAAAATAAGAATTTAAATTCACACGATTTTCCATATAGATGTTGTAGTGTAAAGTACGCAGCCACTGGATTCTGGAGCGATGGTGATGTGCCTCTCCGTCTGGATGAGTTCTCTCTACCAGAGAGTTGGAAGTCTGGTAGAGGTGGGATTATGGTGTGGGATGTTTTACAGGAGTTAGGCTTGATTTCCAGTGAAAGTATTGACTTAATATTTCAGCATAATATGTAATTTTTTAGAACTTTGGTACTCCAAACAGTTTGGATGAAACATGACTGTGCATCAGTGCACAAAGCAAGGTCCATAAAGATATGAATAATAATAATAATGGGTTTGGTGTGGTAGAAGTTGATGCGCAGAGTCCTGACCTCAACCCAATTGAACACCTTTGGGATGAATTAGAGTGGAGGTAGAAATTTGTGAAAAGCCTCCCCATAAGAGTTGAAACTGCTGTAGGCACAAAGGGTGGTCCAATGTCATATCAAACCCTATGGATTAAGAATGGGATGTGACCAAAGTGAATACGTGTTTGAAGTCAGACAATCAAAAAAGAGTGACAATGTAGAGCATCAGGAGTTGTGTTGGTGGAATAAATTGTTGAAGTTGGCATGAAGCAGTATAAGATTTAAAATACCGGGGTTTCAACGTATCATTGTATTTAGACAAACATAAACATAAGTGATGGGTTTGCGCTCCTTTTGTTTCTATGCAATGACTTGGTAAACAGACGACTATTAGAAACTATCTACAGTCTAACTGGCTGTGTACAAGTGAACTATAAAAAGCCCTTTCTGTCCTACCATTATAAAAATAAGCATGTGGAGTTTGTCAAACTTTACCAGGATTGTAACTGGAACCATATGTTTTGGTCAGATGAGACTATGATTGAGAAGTGTTCTTGATTTCTTTAAAAAAAATTTTAGGTTACAAGACTGCTTTTTGAGCAAGTCTACTGGGGAACCAATAATTCTAACTGACAGTGTATTTAATATTTTGTCCACTGTTTCATATTCTGTTTCTCCTAGTTTCAGCATCTCAGGTTGTATCTTACTTTTTGTGTCTGTGTGTGTTTGTGGGGGTGTGAGCAATTTATAGAGACATTCACTCAGTTCTGCAGGGAAATGAGACAAGATCTCACAATTTCATGCTGTCACTTAGTTTTCCGCCATTACATTTTTTCTTCTAAAGGAACATTCTGCTGAGCACAAAAACGAAATATGCAAAAAGAAACCAAACACACACAGACACACAGCACTCTAAGAAGCTGTGAACATAAACACTTAACCCTGGAAAGATTCAATGATGGCGGATAAAAGAGTGATTTGTGTTCTGCTAAGGGGAAAATGAGTAATCCTATCACTCAGCGTGACATGCAACACAACACGCCGCATCAGTCACAGACACAGACGCACACACTCGACACAAAACGCTGTCTATCAGAATGATAAAAGCATGCTTCGCCCACACAATAAACTGTTTGATTTTTCTATTTTCCATGCTGTTCATTTTCTCTTTATACTGTCACAAACCTCCTTCATTCTCTTTCCCGCCGCCATAACTACTCAACACAAGTGCACATATTTCTGTATTTATGTAAATATTTCAAGTAATCGCTGACAAAAATATCTATTTATGAGCTTTAATACCTTTGTGCTGCAATGCTACACATACTGAGCATTGGGTGTTACGTCTTCAAGACACACAACTCAGGCCCTCATACATACATACACATTAACAGTGAGCTTGCACTGGGTGCATACCAATCCCCTGGTCTTTCTTCTTCCTGCCAGGGCATTAATTCCTGCCCATATTTCCATCTGATTATGGTTCTGTTATGCCCGCAACTAATTGAACATTAAATATAAAGAAAGTTAATGAAATTGTCCTTTATCCCCTCCAAACTGGGCCTGAGAATGCATCTATTAACTCAAATCAATCTGGCCCTGGTATGTTTTGCAGCGGACAAGATATATGCACAGCTTGCTGTTCTCATCTCTGACCCAAATTATGGTCCTTTCCTTTGAGCTGGACGGTTAAAAAAACAAAAGAAGCATTCTTCTCTTCCTTCTGAAAAATATTGCAAGCTCTTCCAGGAGCCTCATATGTGGTCCGATCCTTTCTGATTCTGATATTCAGCTTGTGCTCGTTTTGGAGTGTGTGGTGACCACCAGGACCCTACTGGTTCTGGTTTTGATTCAGTTGTTGAATCTATAACATAAAAAAAACACCTGATTTTATAAATACAGTACCTTGCAAAAGTATTTATACACCTTGAACATTCACATTTTGACTTGTTACAGCCTCAAACTTCAATGTACCTTACTGGCACGTTTTGAGAGAGACCAACACAAAGTGCTACATAAAAATATTTCAATCATTTGTATTCAGCCTCCTGAGTTCATACTATTTCGAAATAACTTTCAGTGCAAATACAGCTTAAGGTCTGCCAGCTTTCCAGCTCTGTAGAATGAATTATTTTTCCATTCTTATTTGCAAATAGTCAGACTCAGTCAGACTAGATGGAGAGTCTGTGAACTTAAAAATGTCAAGTCTTGTCAAGCGGATTTGGGTCTAGACTTTGACTGGGCCATTTGATATGATCCATTGTAGCAGTTGTATGTTTATGCTCTTTGCCCTGTTGGAAGGTGAACCTCCGCTCCAATGTCAAACTTTATGCAGTCTCTAATACATTTTCTCCCAATATCTCTCTGTATTTACCTACATTTATCTTTCCTTAACTCTAAACAGCCAACGTGTCCCTACTGAAGAAAAACATCCCCACAGCATGATGCTGTCACCATCATGTTTAACCTTGGCAGTGTTTGTTTTACTGGGATTGCAGTGAAACCTACTGCAGTGAAGGTTTTATGCCAAATACCATGTTTTCCATGTAGACAAAATATATTTAGTCTTAGTAAATATAATTTGTTTAATTGTTTTGCTGTGGCGGGCTGCACGGTGGGGCAGTTGGTAGCACTGTTGCCTTGCAGCAAGAAGGTCCTGGGTTCGATACCCGGCCAGGGGTCTTTCTGCATGGAGTTTGCATGTTCTCCCCGTGCATGCGTGGGTTCTCACCGAGTATTCCGGCTTCCTCCCACAGTCCAAAGAGATGCCTGTTAGGTTAATTGGTCTCTCTAAATTGCCCTTAGGTGTGTGAATGAGTGTGTGCATGGTTGTTTGTGTGTTGCCCTGCAATGGACTGGCGACCTGTCCAGGGTGTACCCCGCCTCTCGCCCATAGACTGCTGGTTGTGGAGTGCACAACTAATCATTCTGTCCATAGATTCTCCTACCAGAGCTGTGGCTCTTTGCGGCTCCTGCAGAGTTATCACCTTCTTTTATGCTGCTTCTCTGATTAATGCTTTCCTGTCAGTTCAGATGGCCGTTCATGTCATTTAGGTAGATTTATAGTTATGTTTTTCTAATATTTGAATGAATGATTGAACAGTGTTCCTTAAGTCCTCTAGGAGTTTGGACAGGTTTCTATAACTTGACTCAGTTTTAAATGTCTCCACAACTCCATATTTGAGAAGTCTGCTGTGTTCTCTGGTCTCAAGGAGGCTGTTTTTCCATTAATATTCTCTAAAAAACCCTCTGAGGCCTAAACTGAACGGCTGCATTTATACTTACATGTAATTACATACAGGTGGCCATTGTTTACTAATTAGCTGATTTCTAGAGGCAATTATCTGAGCTGGATTTAATTTAATTTAACTTTTAAAGGGGTAGATTATAAATGCATGGTACAACTTTCAGAATTTTATTTGTAATAAATTGCAAAATCCATGTTTCCTTTTACCTTCAACTTCACAAATATGCCACTGTATAATGTTTGGGATGCACAAGATATTCCTATTTAATTTAATTAGATATGTTAAAGTAAAATACATCTGAGCAAGTTTAAGTAACACCTAATGTTAATTAGAGCTGTCCACATAAATCTGCCATTGTTTTCTAAGCTTGCCAGCTCTACTCCTTATATTACTTTTCCTTTTAAGCAACTACCAGGTGTATGTGGCAAAGTCAATCACCACAAGTGCATCCAACAGTCAGACAGATGTAAGAGAAAAAAAGACTGGAAACAATGAATGGATGGATGCTTTCATTGTAATGAAAAGAATAAACGTCAAGGCATTTATTTTTGTCTATTATCCCACTAAAAGCCCTCTCCATTCCTGTTTCTTCTTCTCTTACTCCCTCAGGCCCATCATATTAGCATCTCTCCTGGACAGCAAGGGGTTAAGTAATGCGTTTAAGGGGAACCACAGAAAACAATACTTGGACCCCAAAAAAGACAATGGCTGAGCCTTTCTCCTCAGTATTTGTAATTTAACATCAAAAGGCTCCTTTCCCAGCGACCTCTGAGAGCCAGCGTCTCTTTAATGAAGCGCCTCACCCCCCTTAATCACATTCAAATTGGTTAGTGTTCAGAAAATAGAAATATGTATTAGATAGCAATAAATTTTCATCATTGGCTAAGCCTGCTTCTTAATTGTCCTGTCCCAAGGCTTGGGAATTTCATTGTTCGTTAGGTGCTTAAGTCCCCCATCTCATTCAGTCTCTCTGACATTACTGCTGAGGGCTCTAATGCCCAACTAATTTGAATGGGGATTTACATGATAGAGCAGGGAGCATTAAAATGTGGAGAGAATGGGAAAAAAGAGAAGGAAAAAAAAAGAGAAAAGGGGGAAACGGCTTCTCTCACTTCAAAAGTCACTTTGTTCAAAGTCAAATGACAATGTTTCAAGATGCTCCATCTCTCTCTCCTCAGGATTTTGGACAGCAGTGCCAAGTTTAATGGTTCGTTATCTTAGCCCCTCTCTGTCTTTCTTACTTCTCCTTACCTATTTTTCTTCTTCTGCAGCCAGCCATATGCTTTAGCGTTGTTTTGGCACCAAGCTGTTTCAGAATATACATCACTTCTTACACATTTTGATTAGAGAAAACAATTCTGATATTCTCCATTACTTCCCCCATCCAGTTTCTGCCTCAGAACATCCTGCCACGAGGGTTTAGGAAACTTATTGAAGAATAAATGCCCAGATTTTTGTGCACAGACATCCTAGATGTGTATCCAAGAGTGTTTGAACCTCACAGCTGGGCCCACAGCTGTTATTTTTTTTCTCCTTCCACCCATGTAACTCATTCTGACCAGTGTTTTATGGACAGTGTCTGATCTTCATCTCAGAGAAAAATATATCCCTGGAATTGTTTTCTGTTTGTTTTTAGAGTATTTTGGATCAGATACATATATTGTGTATGTGCTTGTGCGGAATAGGTTGTGTTTTTCCAAGTATGTCAGTTTGGATAAGTATAAAATAGACGCTAAAGAAAATGAGAGTGTCTTCCAGGGTGAATCTGATGTTAGACTGTGTTTGTACATCCAGCACTACAGATACAATAATATGCTTTGGGGTAACAGAGTAAAGAGAGGTGAATACAAATGCACACTAATGTTTTCAGATTTTTATTTCAAAAATAACTTAAGTGGCTTTCACTTCACACCTCTGTGCTACTTTGAGTTCCAAATAAAATACATTGAACACACAGCCACTGGTGCATTAATTTCAAACAAATGGTCAATAAAGGTGGATGCATCTATTTGCAATCTGGTGTGTGTATTTCCATGCGTGTTATTTGTTAGGTAGCCCTGGTTTCTACCACTGCATGACCTGCTGTATTGTAGCATTCAGCCTTTTGGTTGAGAAAAGCTGAATTATGACCCAGTGTCATGCATTGCTGTTTACCATTTTTTAATTATTGTTTGCCTCTTTCTAGCCTATAAACACTGACACTTCCCACCTCCAATTCCCCATAATTAGTGTGTTGGTTTGACCCACATGTCACCTCAGATGAGAGGAGGTTGCACAGGGTTAAAACTAATGAGAAAGAGAGATTGACCTTAGACATAGAATCAACCTGGGGCGACAAGGGCATCATCATGCAAAAACACAAAATAACACACAGTCCAAAAACTGATAGAAATATACTACATTTGTTCCTTCTTCCAATGCTAATGGCAGCATGCTGGATTATTAGGATTTAATAAAAGAAAAAAAGTTAAAGTGCACACAAAGGCAGCTAAAATCAATTTTGAAGGCATTCATAATGAAATTGGTGTTGATGATAAGTTTTTATAAATCTTCCTGACAACACTTTGTGGCCACATTCTCTAATCAAGATCCTTTAGTCAGAATCTTGAAACAACTTCCTTGGCCTTAAGTGTTTTAATGTTAAGATGGTTATCTAAGGATATTGAACTGAATGTTTGGTGGTCTAAAGATCACAGTGAGAAAGTGAAAGGCTACCTGTGATAATCGCCTGTATCGATCTGCGTGCGTTAGAGGAAAAGCTGCTGCTTCCAAAGCAGCCGACCGTGAATGGTTATTGATTCCATCATAAAGACCAACTGTGTTCTGAGCTTGTGGGTTTTTAGGTAATCACCAATGACCATGTTCTCTATGACACTCTGTCATATCTTAGAGCTCTTCTCCTCAGTAGACCTCTGCCATAATTTAAGATAATCTCTTCTAAATGATTAAAGTGGATATACATCCTAAATGTATGTCCCATTTGTTTAATTTGCTCAACCCCAAATCTGGCCCTATTACCCTTTATCACATCCCTCAAAAGCCATCCTCACCAAAGCCTTACTTTCCTCAAAATAGACAGCCTAGCAAACAGAAAAAAAGGCAACCGAAGAAGAAACGTACATTAATAAGGCTTATGATGCTCCTGGACTAATAGAGCTGTATGGCCTGCTTAAACCGCTGCTGTAAAAGATTAGCCAGGCTCTGGTTTCACAGTATTTGCGGGCTTGCCATTAGTGATAGCTGCTGGTTCCCTACTTAATCACAATGATAAAGCCCCACTGGAGCTTTCATCTGAAACTATCAACAAATCCACTCTGGATTTGTGCCTAGGTGGTAATAGTCATAGATACGTGTCTATGCTGAGAAGTCAAGGAGGACACTCTCCCACGATGCTGCCTTTTGATAACCAAGTTGTATGAGGACTATTAGAACACAAGAGGTATTGGCGAAAACACTGAGACCTTAGCTACTGTCACATGTTTTCTCATCTTGTAAAGTATACTGACTTATCTTAAAACGTGTTTTAAAAAGGTTGAACGAAAAGACCTGAAGCAAATTTTCTGAAAAGTCGAAAAGTAAAATCCTGTCAATTATATTTTCTTTGTTGCACTGTTGCACATAATTCTAAATTATCAGAATGAATGTTGTCACTGTTGTTTGTTACAGTGATGCCTTTCATTTTATTTTTACTTGATCCCCTGAGCATCTTGGGCTGAAAGTGCTCTCAAATCGTTGGATAATTATTTGATGATTTAATCAGTTGGTAAGGTGTCAGGTACTTCAAGCATTTACCATGTTGAGGTGAGTGAATCTTATCACAACAGACAGTGTGTCTGCATAGTATAGCCTGCAATTAAGTGTCATTATTATTAGGTCATTGCCACAACAGTTGCGTAGGATTTACATAAACTCTGTAACAGTGCCACATGTGTCCAGCATATCTTGTGCCTTTCCGTTGAAGGGCTCATGCCACAGAATTTTTCAAGATATCAAAAAAATCCATGACAGTGTATCCTAAGTGAAGATCAGATGAGATATGCAACAATATTATCTGCTTAGGAAGTTAATGGTGGGTTGTTATTCACGTGTCTTATTCGTCACACATCTCTATATGCCATTAAAACGCAAGGCAGACACGTAGTAGTTTGATGGAACTATTAACAAGAATAACTAGCAAGCAAGTTTAAAACATTCAATCATGTTTCTAAATAAAAAAAAATTGTTAAACAACTGCAACTTTATCCGAGGTTTATTGGATGAGATGATTGACAGGTTTGTTTTTTTTTAATACAGAAAACTGATTTTGAGTGTCCGTATGTCCCAGCATATCTAAAAAAAACGTGTTTTGCTGAGGTGGAAGGTAATTATTTTAGGCATTTCCATTTAAGCAATTTTGCACTGCCAACACCCTCTAAACACACATACCAGCGCAGCACTCAAAACTTGTGCACACCTCTAAACTCCTGGTATGCAAACGGGAAGAAATATATATCCTCATTTTGTGCTGGCTGCAGGAAAGTGGGTGTGATACACTTTTTGCATGCCAGCATAAAAGCAAAATATTACTTGGGGAACACACACAGGCTTACCCAAACAGCACATATGCCCACACAACCATGGTCTCTCTCTCTCTCTCTCTCTCTCTTTTTCTCTCTCTCTCTCTCTTTCACACACACACACACACACCACACACACACACACACACACACACACACACACACACACACAAAGACACAGACAAATGAGGCCTTAGTGAAATAAGTCGTTGGTTTTCTGCCATGGCCATGATTTCCTTCAGGGCTGTGAAAACACTATGCATATGGAGTCCATCTCCTCCATGGCTTAGCAATGTGGCGAACACACACAGTGCATCAACATGTGTATATCCACGCATGAATAATATTTATATCTTTAGGACTTTAAACCTTCCAATGTCAATTTTTCGTTTTGGGCTTGGTGAAAATAAAAAAAAAAAACAATCAGCATCAATAAGCAGAATTTAAAAGTTGAAGGAACTGCTATTGGAAAGCATTAGGGCCTTTCGACAATGCAGCACAAAACCTTTTTATCCCGGAACATTTTCTATTAAAATTAAGAAGAGCGATCATATTTCTCCTATTTTGGCTTCTCTTCATTGGCTCCCTGTTAAACTGAACGGTCCAGCATCAGGCTGTTTACGTAAATTATGTCTGAATTGCTGCTTCAGCTTTAGTGATTTGCAGACACAGATTGTCACGTACCAGCAGAGTCCAGAATGATATGAAAACGGTGGAATCAGACCAATGTAGCATTGAGCTCAGATTATTTTAAGGCAGTTATGGTTTAAAATCTAAATTTACTCAACACTTTGTAGAACTATGTGGAACTTTGAGCAAGATGAAACTAGAGTACAGTTTTGGTCTGGATTACAACCCGATATTCTACAGCCATAATTTGCAATTATTTCACAGTGGTTACACTCTGATAATGAATTAATTCAGTGAAAGTTTGTACCATTCAAATTCTTAATCTTTGAAGAAACATTTTAACATTACAGGTTTAAGCGCCTAAAAAAGATTTTAAAAGGACTGTTTACTCACTAACTCTGCAGATAGTGAAAATGGAGGTCCATGTTTGATTGATTTTTTTAAACTAATATTTTCACTATGGTCATCTGATTGTATTAATGTATTTAAATGCAAGCGCTGTAACACAATTAATGATTAACTGGGTTTAAATGTTGTGTTTACACCACTTATCCGTGTCGTATAGTTTACAGTTAAGAAAAAATATAAACTGTCAAGGAGCTCAACCTGACTGATGGTAGTAGGAATATTCAGCCTGTAAGAAATTTTTAACACCCTCCTATTACAGTACTTAATTCGTATTTCAGTGTAAATCCAAAAAGGTAGTACCTCCCAATCAGGGGCATTTTCTGGTTAGATTTCTACATGATTTGGCTCTGGCTCCTGCAGTATGCTATAGTTAGGAACTTCATTTAATGCATTGTTTCAAACGTACAGGGCCACAATCTTTTAAAGCATTAACTGACTCTGTTAAACTTTCAAAAGCAAGTTAACAAAGCAAGACCTTTCTTTTCCTCATAAGTTAAGCTGTCTGTCACCCAACTTTAAGTTTTTAATTCAATACATTGCCTGTGCATGAATTGGTGAGTATATCCAGTAACAGCCTTATTGTGGAACAGACACACTAAAATCCCATCCCGTGTCTCTGTCTCTCTGTTTTCTTTGGTGTGGAAGTATTGACCAGTTGCCAGGGGATAGAAAGTATTGACTGTGACTTATCCAGCTGTTTATATTTGAACCCTGGTTTTAACCTCTTATCGATTGACACACACCTCGCAGTTTGCAGTGTTCAACTCTGCTTCCCACTAATTGGCTAAGTAATTGTGAAACAGTGAATGTGTGTGTTTGACCATGTAACTGTGACATGAACTTTCCCTTTTGGATGTTCGTCCAATAAAATCACAAGTTAAGGTTTTTACAGGACAAAGAAATAGCACAGCTTTGTTCAGATTTTCCTTTCATTAGGTGAAGCACTCTATGCTAATATGTGACAGATTCATTGAAGACAATCTTAAAACTCCACTAATCACATCTGGCTTGCATTTTAAATTCAATCTTTTTCAGTTTGACAATCGCTTTGCAAGTTTGTAAGTTCTCATAGGTCTTCAGATTTAATGTGAATTCTCCTCTTATATTTATCATTTGGCTTGGTCACACACTTCCCATTCAATGACCACAACTTTCTAACTTTACCTTGACTCTCCAGATGTCAACCTTACACTCAACACAGGAACTTCTTGCAGGCACATTAAAATACAATATTTGGTTTTTGTTTTCACCATGAAGGGTAAAGTAAAAATCCATGTTTACTCCTACATTAAAGCCTGTTTAAAAAAGCAATTCTGCTTCAATCAGTTCTCCACTGCTTTCCATTTTACTGTGCCACAACCCTCACACCAACACCCTGACCGGAGCTGGCAAAAAACCTGTTATGTGTGACCCCACTTGTGTTCGTGTTTGTCGGGGACTCATTGTCAGACTTTCACAGAAGGAAGTAAAAGAAAATTTTAGTTCGGAGAGAACTATTAGTTTGTGTATGTTTGAGTCTCTTATTATGTGAATACCTGTTTCCTTCCCCCTCTATTTGAAGGGTTGCCGTGAATCATTGGTGAGGGCTGATGTGAATTAATAATATTCAATCATGACATTGTTTATAAATTAACTGAAGCAGAAGAAAAGGTGGGTGGGAGGCAATATGGTGGCTAAGCTCCTACTTGAAATAAATATATAAAAAGGGTAGAGGATGAAAAGGTAAGGATCAGAAAGACTTGGTGATACCAAATGAGATTAATTAAGAGTGGTGCGTAGTACTGTGGTTCAGCTGCTGCATTTAGATACAAATGCTGTTAAAGAGTTTATTCTTGTCTACAAAAATCAAGACATGTTGGTGCACTAATGTCACGAAATTCTAAGCATTGTAGCTTCAGTTTTTAATGTTTTTGGCTGCTAACAGAGTTAAATATCCATTTAAATGAACTGTGGCTTTTTTAAAGAATCTAGCTGTTCATTTCATCCTTGCCCCACTTTGCACCTTTGGTGTTTTTGAACCAAATTTATTTGGGTAGCAAAACAAGCTGTATGTCATGGGATATTTCATAATGACCATGGGTCTACTGGGACCTGATTTATGGAAGTATTCTACCTGCTTTAGAAATCACTGATATAGAGTAATTTTCTATAATCTATTGATGCTCTACAGAAGGAAAGTGTAATTATGGGGTTCATAGACATTATCTACCACAGGTGGTTGCACAGTGTAGGGGGTAGGGTCATGATCGCAACTATCCTATAAGAGTCCCTGCAATCAATGAAAATATGTGCCATAAAGTCTTTAGATTATAATATACCATTAAAAAACATTTTACATGAGTTGAGAATTTATATGTTACTAATCTCCATAATTATTCAAAACTGATAATTACCTAGTTGAATAAACTGCTTTGCATTAGTTATTTACATGCATAGGCAATGGCAAAGGAATAAATTGATTCAAGGCCAAACTAATTCTAAAGGCTGCTGATTTGTAAATGACAAAAAAATACGAATATTTTAGAAGAATTGCAGCGCTTCCTGCTGCTACTCTTCAAAAAATCATATTCCTGGTTTAACGAGATCATTCAAGATCAAACAAAAACAAATCTGGACTTTTGAAGCTGACAGCACCACTCCAAGTGTAGTTTGTTTGTAGTTTGTTGCTTTGCCTTCCAAAGCTACCCAAAAGAAGGCAGTAACCTTTAAGTCATACCAACTAAAAACAGTGATAAAAAAACAGACAATGACACCAAAACCAATCATACTGGGACTGCGCTATAATCAGTTAGTCTAGCAAAATGGTTCACCTGTTTGTTTAGTTTTACTTTGGTCTTAATGAATGAACTTCATGGATATTGTGAATATAACATGTTGAAGTGACTTGAGAACCACCTAAAGATACAAAGGCCAATAAAAATCCAGAGAGCAGCAGGATTGGCATCCGCTTTGATTTCAGTAGGGCCTCTGAACCTGGACCTGAATCTACCATAAGAGTAATATGGGCACATGCCCAGAACTCTTTCTTTCTGGGAGCCCTTTGAGGTGGACTAAATAAAAGAGTGATGTACCAAATATTTAAAAGAAATCTTCAAACCTTGTATCCATCCTAAACTTATAAATAAATATGCCTAGCATGGATTTTAATTTGCTACCAAAGTGATCGTTATTCTGATATTAAGGTCCCTGCACTGGCTTTACACGTCTTTCATGATGATTTTAAGATTCTATCTATGATTTTGTAGCTTTAAATGATCTTTCCTCAAAGTGTTTGTCTGCAAGCAGACCCCTCAGATGCAGTCAGTCAGTCATTTTCTATACAGCTTCTTCCATAGTGGGTTGCGGGTGGGAGTCTGGTGCCTACCTCCAGCAGTCTATGGGCAGGAGGCGGGATACAACCTGGACAGGTCACCAGTCCATCACAGGGCGACAAACAAACAACCAAGCTAATTTAGAGAGACCAATTTACCTAACAGGCATGTCTTTGGACTGTGGGAGGAAGCCAGAGCACCCAGTGAGAACCCACACATGCATGGGAGAACATGTAAACTCCATGCAGAAAGACCCTCGGCCGGGAGTTCAACCCAGGACCTTCTTGCTGCAAGGCAACAGTGCTACCAACTGCGCCGCTGTGCAGCCACCTCCCTCAGATGCAGATTCTTTTATTAGTTCAGAAAGTTAGGACAAGAACCTTTGGAGGAACATCTTATAGTTACTAAGACTCACAACTATCAAATAGCCTTCCTGTTTGTTGAAGCCAACATTTGACATGTTAATTATTGAGACGCACGCTCTGACTGTTATCAGTCTACTGTCTCAACCCAAATTATTGTACTTCAGCCTGGGATTGTTTAATCATAAGTATTGATGCTTCTGAATAAATTATATACAAAAAGGATCATCTTGGAGAGTTGGTTGCTGACCAGATGTCAGGTCCATTTTAAACTGACCAGGTCCATTTTAAACTGACCAAAGTCTGTTTTCTTAGATGATCTATTTTATTTTTGGCAGGTGTGAAAGGTTATCCAAAATCTGGTTAGCACCAAATAATCAAAACCAGGTTGGCTTACATTAGAAATGCAACCAGATAATTCAGTAAACTAAAAACAGGAGGTGATATCTCCTATACATATGATTTAAATTCAATTCAATTCAATTCAGTTTATTTATATAGCGCCAATTCACAACACATGTTGTCTCAAGGCACTTCCCAAAAGTCAGGTACATACATTCCAGTTAATCCTAATCATTGAACAGTGCAGTCAGATTCAGTTATTTATTCAAATTGGATAAAAAGTTTTTCTGTCTGAGGACACCCAGCAGATTGCATCCAGTCAGTGACTTGCAGCATTACCTCCTCCCGGATGAGCATGTAGAGACAGTGGACAGTCACTGGTGTTGCCTTTGCAGCAATCCCTCATACTGAGCATGCATGTAGCGACAGTAGAGAGGAAAAACTCCCTTTTAACAGGAAGAAACCTCCAGCAGAACCAGGCTCAGTGTGAGCGGCCATCTGCCATGACCGACTGGGGGTTAGAGAGAACAGAGCAGAGATACAAAGAGAACAAAGAAGCACTGATCCAGGAGTTCTTTCTATAGGAAGGAAAAGTAAATGTTAATGGATGTAGCTCCTTTAGTCGTTTCATCTAGAAAGAAAGAACAGATAAACTCTGAGCCAGTTTTCAAGGTTAGAGTCTGAAAGAGAGCACATAGAGTTAGTCACAGTAAAAGCTCAGTCAATTGCCATGTCTAGGAGAGAGAAAGGGTTAAACACTGAAAGACAGGGCCATGTGGATCATCGGTAGAGGGTGAGCATTAAGTTGTTGCCAGCAGAAGCTCGGACGATGCCCCTCTCCCAAAAGGTGTCAGAGGTAGACACAGAGTCAGGCCAGGTGTAGCTTCTAGGAAGAGAAAAGAGTGAGAAAAAAGTTAAAAGCTGAAATAACAGCAAATAATGCAAAATTGGAGAGTAGTGTGAGAATGTAGCGAGGAGGGTGAAAGTGGTCATTATGTCCTCCAGCAGCCTAAGCCTATAGCAGCATAACTACAGAGATAGCTCAGGATAACCTAAGCCACTCAAAATAAAGTTTCAAGCCTAGCCTTAAAAGTAGACAGTTTGTCTTATGTTAAATAAATATTTTATCTGAAAACTTGCATGTCGCAACATGCTGCAGCTTCTGGGTAACTTCTTATGTTAGCACCCCAAATTAGAAGCTTTTCGAACTGCGTGATGTTGTCCAAGTGGTTGAATCTTGTATCAGAAGTTCAATTTAATTTAATTTAATTTAATTTAATTTAATTTAATTTAATTTAATTTAATTTAATTTAATTTAATTTAATTTAATTTAATTTAATTTAATTTAATTTAATTTAATTTAATTCAGAAATACTTTATTTATCCCAAAGTTAAATTAAATGTTGTTGTAGCTCATATTATGCAGGTTTCTTCAAAGAGACGTAGATGCTGATGGCTGTGGGCAGGAAGGATCCCCTGTAGCTGTCTGTCTTACAGCAGATCTGAAGAAGCCTCTGACTGAAGACTATGGGTAAGAACGCTGTCAAAAACAATGTGCATGTAAAGACGGAAATGTGTGCATATTAGTCAATAGTTGTGCATAAGTAAATTCCGGCGGAAGCACTAGCGCCAAGATGACGGACCAAGAAACTACGGTACAAAGCAATGCTTCTTCATCTTCTTCTTCTTCTGCTGGCGGTACGCAACAAATTCAGAGGTGCATACCACCACCTACTGTACATCATTGTATAACTCCACCTGCTATATTCTATGTTTTAGTTTTGTATTTCATAAAAATAAGAACAATGCTTTATTTATAATACTCTTGATTTTCCCCACTATATCCCCTCTGTTCCTAATATTCCTTTTAGACTTAATTATCTCCCATTACCTTTTTCCGTCATCCAATCCCGGCACTACGTTTACTGGCGGTGAGGAGTGTGGCAGCGCATGCACAATGCGAATCGACTAACTCTGTGCTCCACTAACAAGCCTGAGATCACGTGGCGCCAAGTCGCTGATGTAAATTTGTATTCTCATAGAAAAGAAATCGTATTCACAAACTGTTATAGCATATTGTATTCATAAAGAATAAACCACGACTGTAAACTTGAACTTTGTGTTTGTAATTTCTTGAAGCTGTAACATTTTATTTTGTATTCTTATAGAGAAAATATACAATACCTCTTTTGGATTTTACTTATGCACAACTATTGACTAATATGCACACATTTCTGTCTTTACATACACATTGTTTTTGACAGCGTTCTTACCCCATAGAAAACACTCTGTTGTTGTACAACAGTCTCATGAAGAGGATGCTCAGGGTTCTCCGTAATGTTCTTCATTTTATGAAGAATCCTTCTTTCTACATTGATCTTCAGAGGTTTCCAGAGGAGTCCTCAGAACAGAACCATCCTTCTTTATCAGCTTGTTGAGCTTTTTTAAGTCCCTGGCTCTGATGCTGGTTCCCTAGCAGATGATGGCAGAAGAGATCACACTCTCCACAACAGACTTATAGAAGATATGCAGCATCTTGCTGCGAACACAAAAGATCCTTAGCATCCTCAAGAAGTACAGTTTGCTCTGTCCCTTCTTGAAGACGGCTTTACAGTTGCATCTCCACTCCTGTCTGTTGTCCAGATGAACCAAGGTATTTATATTCCTCCACCACCTCCACTTCTTCTCCCATGATGGAAATAGTGTTGGCTCAATCTTGTTTCTCTTAAAATTTACAATCGTCGCCTTTGTTTTATTCACATTCAAGATGAGATGGTTTGTTTCTACATCATGCTACAAAGCAGCCCACCAGCTCCCTGTACTCTTCTTGACAATCTCTGATCCACCTCATGACTGCAGAGTCGTCAGAGTATTTCTGCAGGTGACAGGTGTCTGTCTTGCACCTGAAGTCTGAGGTGTACAAATTAAAAAGGAATGGTGAGAGCACAGTCCCCTGTGGTGCTCCTGTGCTGTTAAATACCTGCTTAGACACACAACATTTCACTCTCACAATCTGTGGTCTGTTTGTCAGGTAGTCTTTGATCCAGGAGATTGTTGAGGCCTCCACCTGAGTCTTCTGAAGTTTCTGACAAAGCAAGTTTGAATTGTGTTAAATGCACTGGATACATCAAAGATTATGATCCTTACAGTGTTGCTGGCTTTGTCCAGATGACAGTGGGTTTAAATTTGTGATGTAAAATGTGAAAATGAACCAAACAAAATGAGGGTGTGAAATTTTTCATCATACCCTACCCAATAAAACGAGTCCTGTGGACTATTCTGGTGCTAAAAAAATGATTAAAGTATATAGGAGAATGCACATCAGGAGCTGTGCTGATGCTTTGTTCTGATGTGAGCTGACCCAGAACAGATTAGTGGACTCGAGCTTTGGATAATTTTATCAGGAGTGTCGGATGCTTCTGAATAGAACTGGTTTGCTAAGTTCCAAGATAGTCTTAAACATCTTTGGAAAATTCAACTTTATTTTTAAGTGAAATTATATAAAACAGCAGGTTTTTTCTTTTTTTGCACCAGTAAAGGTATGTAATTTAATGTGTTGTAGAACATATGTTAATAATGATATGAATATTAGTGCAATTTTTAAATAAATACCAATCTTGTTCAAAGTCATCACTGAAAAGATGAAAGAGTCATTTTTACCTAATCTGGGCAGGATCAAAAATCGTAATGCCATTTCTTTAAGGTTATAGGACAATATGCAATTTATATTTAATTGCCCATACTATATATCACTTAGGCTAAATAATCAATTGTTTTATTTGTATTGTGCTAGTGCCCTTTTTTTTTTACAGCGTTCAGACAGGAAGTCATGTTGTAAAGGTTCTGAGGTCACCAGTCCCTCCCTAGCTGCATAGAGCATGAATAACCTCAGAGAATCAGCAACGTTTTTACAGACAAACAAGGGATTTAAATCCGGTACACTTTGCTGTCAGTGAGGATTTTTTATTTATTTATTTAAATCTTTGTATATATAACAGTGGATAATTATGACTTTCTTTTGAAATGTACATATGAACACATACAGGGGTTAGACAATGAAACTGAAACACCTGGATTTAGACCACAATAATTTATTAGTATGGTGTAGGGCCTCCTTTTGCGGCCAATACAGCGTCAATTCGACATATACAAGTCCTGCACAGTGGTCAGAGGGATTTTAAGCCATTCTTCTTGCAGGATGGTGGCCAGGTCACTACGTGACACTGGTGGAGGAAAACGTTTCCTGACTCGCTCCTCCAAAACACCCCAAAGTGGCTCAATAATATTTAGATCTGGTGACTGTGCAGGCCATGGGAGATGTTCAACTTCACTTTCACGTTTATCAAACCAAGTTTCACCAGTCTTGCTGTGTATATTGGTGCATTGTCATCCTGATACACGGCACCGCCTTCAGGCTACAATGTTCGAACCATTGGATGCACATGGTCCTCAAGAATGGTTCGGTAGTCCTTGGCAGTGACGCGCCCATCTAGCACAAGTATTGGGCCAAAGGAATGCCATGATATGGCACCCCAAACCGTCACTGATCCACCCCCATGCTTCACTCTGGGCATGCAACAGTCTGGGTGGTACGCTTCTTTGGGGCTTCTCCACACCGTAACTCTCCGGATGTGGGGGAAAACAGTAAAGGTGGACTCATCAGAGAACAATACATGTTTCACATTGTCCACAGCCCAAGATTTGAGCTCCTTGCACCATTGAAACCGACGTTTGGCATTGGCATGAGTGACCAAAGGTTTGGCTATAGCAGCCCGGCCGTGTATATTGACCCTGTGGAGCTCCCGACGGACAGTTCTGGTGGAAACAGGAGAGTTTGAGGTGCACATTTAATTCTGCCAGTGTTTTGGGCAGCCGTGTTTTATGTTTTTTGGATACAATCCGGGTTAGCACCCGAACATGCCTTTCAGACAGCTTCCTCTTGCATCCACAGTTAATCCTGTTGGATGTGGTTCGTCCTTCTTGGTGGTATGCTGACATTACCCTGGATACCGTGGCTCTTGATACATCACAAAGACTTGCTGTCTTGGTCACAGATGCGCCAGCAAGACGTGCACCAACAATTTGTCCTCTTTTAAACTCTGATATGTCACCCATAATGTTGTGTGCATTTCAATATTTTGAGCAACCCTGTGCTCTTACTCTGCTAATTGAACCATCACACTCTTACTGGTGCAATGTGCAATCAATGAAGACTGGCTACCAGGCTGGTCTAATTTAGCCATGAAACCTCCCATACTAAAATGACAGGTGTTTCAGTTTCACTGTCCAACCCCTGTATATGAAATTAATAATAAAAAGGATAAAAATGGATAAAAATATACTGTTGTAAAATCTTCATTTAAAAAGTTTACTTTGAAAACAGTGTTTATTTGTCATTAGAGAAACATAGAGCATTTATTAAAAAAGCTAAAAAAAAATCTAGAGATTACAGGTCATAACTCCTATCAAGCCTATTAACTGCAGTTGACATTTAATGTATATTGTATGAAACAGGATTCAAAAACTCTTCAATAGCAGCAGGTTTCTTGATTAAATCATAGAGATGGATTTAGAGGACACCTGAAACCTCAACAAAAGTCTTTAAAATGGAAGAATAGATTTTACAGACTTCACTGGACACCAATACATCCCCAATGTGTTGGCACAAATGTGGCTGCTCAGCGTGTCTTGCATGTACCATTCAAGATGTCAGCTTTCATTCCCTGTAACTTGTTCTTCATGGTGTGGGTCCAGGGTTTTCGATGTTCACACTATAATCTTGCACAGGTGTGTCTGTGTGTGTGTGTGTGTTTGTGTGTATCTGTGTGTGGAAAAAAAAAGAGTCAGAGAGGGTGTCCCTGATAGGATGCCTGTGGTACATATAAACAGCTGTCAGTGATGTTCGGTTTTGATGTCTGTGTCTTCTGCCATCACCGCAGAACTGGATTGAGGTTGCAGGTTACAGGTTATCTGATCCTTACAAAGATGAAACACACCAGCGTGCACATAACACACACATGTTGTGCACACATACACATACATCTTTGTGCTTGTAAACCTGGCTTGACAGTTCTATCTCTGGGACCAGACTCTCAGGCTCTTGCTCTGTCATCTCTCAGGTTCCCTCCAAGTGCTTTAATGTTTGTTTGTGCATCTGTGTGTTTGATACTGGTGGAAAGATCTTCATATTCCCACCTATCATAATTTTTCCTCCCTGCTGTGATAGGAGCAAACGTATTTTCGGAAAAATCGTGGTTGTTGGGTTTCAAAATGTTCCTAGCGCACCTGATTGCGGTTTTTTTCTGAGGTTACTTTTCTGTCACAACAAATTGCAGTACTTTTCTGCAGGAAGACCGAATAAGAGCTGTTTTACTTGTGTTCGTCAATCTAAATTGAAATTTGCCAGTCTGAAAATCCTGCAGATAGGAGGCTTTAAAAAAGCAAAAGAGGTGTTGAAGGAAACTCAACAGGGTCACCATGGAAAACTATAGTACATGTGTTGAACACCTTTCATTCTTCAACCAGGGTTGTTCTGTTTGGATGTTCAGAGGCGAGTCAGCAACAAATGGTGCCATCTGCCCCATGCTGCCTCTGCTTTTTTAGAGCTGACCAAGAAGGTCTCTTAGGCTATGTTTACACTGCAGGCAAATGCCACCTAAATCCAACTTTAAAAAACAAAAACCTGCATTGTAGCACATGGGTGAAAAACAGCAACAACAAACTGACGCTTTTCTTGGAGCAAGAGCAGCCACTGCAAGCTCGTAAACTTCTCTAACCCCCTAACCCTCACTCAACTGCTGCAAAAACTAAAATGTCAAGCACTTAGACAAAAACTTTAGCAATAACATTAAGAATAATTATTTTTTTGCAGATTGCAATTTCATTTATGAAGTTATTCAAAATTGAAAAAACACAACATATATTTTACTGCTCAACATCTTTTCTCAGAAATGGTCCCATTAAGAAATTGAAGAACTGTAACAAATGACAAAATACATGCCGATTCGGTGCATCTGTCAGCATTTAGCAGGTGGGTTATCTTCCTGTAGCTGCGGCTCATACACCTATAGCAGAACTCTTTTATGTGTTCAAACACTTGTGTTAAAATTGTCATCAATACTGCCTATCAAATATCTGTACTGTGTTTTAAAATGCTGCTACAATAAGACTTATTTTCACTGTTTTGATTGCAGGAAGCCTTTTCATAGTTACGTTTGCCTCAACAGCATCACCAGCCTTCTTCCACCTTTGGTTTGTGTTCGGCCATTTCTGTATGAGTTTTCATTACTGATTTATTTATTTATTTTCCTAAAAAACTAAGGTTACAGCTGAGACTCAGAAGCAGACAGTTTGCTATGCCTGGCATCTGTTAAATCTTTTTCAAAATCTGGACAAGCAAAACCAAAAATTTTCTTTCCATCTCTTAGCCTGCTGTTTAACTCTTAGAGCCTTCCTGAAGAACTTCAAAAATTTCTGAACTCCACACATCAGAAACACATAAGGTCACGTTAAAATATGTTTGGTGATTTTTCACTCCAAATCCCACGCTAAACAAAATCTTTTTAAATAAAAAACCCAGACCATTGTGATGTAGTAAAGAGGAGTGACAAAATAAAGAAAGCAAGAAGAGCACATATTTAAACAGAAAGATACATACAAGTGTATGAATGGCTTTGTTTTTTCTTCTTTGTCTTCCATCTGAAAACTTTCCAAGCACTATTTGTTTGTCAGTTCTTGAAAAGTCTACAGATTAATTTTGTTTAATGCTCCCAAAAGCATGTAACAAAGATGCAGTAGTTAAAGAGCACCAAAAAGCTATCCTGTTCTGTTAACATCAGTAATCCTTATTGCTGCATGGTATGGCAGTTCTGTTCTTCTCATGAATCAATCTGCACAGTCACAGTATTGCTGCAAATTACAATACATTATTTTGAGATTTTATGTCATAGACTAAAACCAGGAAACGTTGTGGAGGAAAAGATCATATATGCATTTCAAGTTTTTTACACATACACATCTGAAAAGTGTGGCGTGAATTTTTTTTTGGCAGCCCCTTTTTATTTGATACCCCTAAAGTAAATCCATTGCAACCAGAAGTCACTTAATTAGTAAATAGAGTTCACTTGTGTGTAATCCAGCTGTTCTGTGAAAGTTTGAAAGAGAACATTAGTGAACAAGCAGCATCATGAAGACCATGGAGCACAGTAGACAAGTCGGGGAATAAATTAGAGGGGAGGTTTAAGGCAGACTGGGTCATATAACAATATCCAAAGCTATGAACATCTCATGGGGCACTATTCAATTCATCATCCAAAAATGGAAAGATTATGGACCAACTGTAAACCAGCCAGGACATTGCAGTCCACCTAAACTGAGAGGCAGAGATGCACAATGCAGGTGGAAGTATCCGGTTGTGCACTCCTCAAATCTGACCTTTACACAAGAGTAATAGAATAAAAATAATAATCTAAAGATAAGTCACAAGAGGTTTGGGTTGCAATTTGGGACTCAGGAAATGTAGAAGAAGGTTCTGGTCTCACCTGACCAAAAAAGTGAGGAAAAATAACACTGAGCATCATCCTGATCAAACAAGTTTACCTATCCCCAAGTTTACCTACAGGGCTATAAAATATTTGAGAGTGGAGCTGAGATTCCTTTTCCAGCAGGACAACAATCTTACAAACACCTAGTGCTTAAAATGAATGGTTTAGGCCAAAATCATGCATTAGAATGAACAAACTAATGTTGTTTTACAAAGAGGAAAAGGCAACAATTTCAGCCTTTACATGGGCAAAGCTGGTAGAGATATACACCAGCCAAACTTGCAGCTTTAATTGCAGCAAAATTTGGTTCTACGCAGCATTAACTCCAGGGAGCTGGATACAAATGAACTCCATGATTTTAAACATGTAGTTTTACAATAAAGAAAATCAGAAAAACAATTACACTGAAGTTTCTAACAGGTCAAAATGTGCAAAATGTATAGAGGTTTGAGTGCTTTTGCCAGGTACTTGTTTTCTAAACTCTCTATAAAACACTCTGTAGATGTTTTAGAAATATTTTTTTAGCAATGACTCATGAAGCTGAAGCAAAAATCCTTCAGCTATTCTGAGCACAGTGTGCAGCAGTGTTTGTACAGACAGATTTGAGATCCAAATTCATGTAATTATTTGCAGTCTTGTTGGAGTACAAGTGTTTCTGAATATACTGTAAGAAGGTGCGTGTGAGTTAGTGAGACAGGCCAGAGGTGGAAAGGTAGAATGCTGTATTCAGCGCACATTAAATAAAGGTTTTGTTCAGGTTGCTCCAGATGTTGAGTCTGTGTGTTTTATTTTCACATTCTTGGACCGTGGCCCATATATATTTTGGAGTGGATGGGGAGTATATAATATCAGTGGAAAATGCTGTGGTCTGGTACCTTTTAAATAACATTTCCTTCTTTTTCTACTGCTGTCCTGTTTTTCTTTCCATGTTGTCTTTTAACCCAGGAATGAGCTCTGAGAGGTGATGTTTAGAAAAGTGCTGAAATGAGACTGGCTGCAGGGTTCAACGAATCACTGGAGATCTTTCCACACATACATTCACATACACACACATATGTTTCTACCGATGAATTTAAAGAGGGTAAAGAGGAAGAACTTCAGCTCTGAAAGGAAAAGGGTCAGAAGGGCATCCCTGCATTTTCAGGTGGTTTTCTTTAAGCTCTAGGGAAGTGGAGATGCAGTTGTACTAATATTTGACTTTAGGCCTTTGGTGAGCTGACAGAAATAAACCAGGGAGCCTTATTTTGGACTTCCAGTTTGTCTATTTTTGGCTTTTTTCATTAAAAATCTCAGTTGTTATGGCCTAAAATCTGTACAAGAGAATGAAGCTTAACGTGTGGTCCTTTGATGTGTGCAAAGTCCTCACTTATTTGGTAAAAAAGAAGTTTTTCTCACTCACATTAAACCTCACGCTGTTTGTTTTTAATTGCTATGAAGTCTTTGTGCTGATATGCTGCATTTGGTTTTCATAAAACAAGGCAATGTGCAATATAACCAGATATATCCACTATAGTTGTGCTGGCCTAAAGGACTTGTTCTGGTTTGTTCAGATGCAGATTTGTGTGCTCAGTGTTCTTTTTAAAGACAAACTGTTCCTCTGCCAAAGTGTTCAGTCTTTTTCTTACTTCAATGTAATTAACTTTTTACATTAAATTTTAAAATACAATACAGTAATATCTTTTATTTGTCCCTCAATGGGGAAAGTCATGCATATCAGGCAAATGGAAACAGATACACATAAAAGCACAGATAAAAACACAATGTACAGTAAAATAAACAGTGTAACACAGAAATATACAGTTTTGAAAAGCGGCAGAATTGAGGTATATTTAGGTAATGTAACAAATGCATTAATTAGCTTTCAGTATGTTTTTGCAAAAAACAGACTATTTACAAGAATATGAAAACCTATGCAAATAACACCATGAATGTAAACAGCGTATTGTGTTTGTTGGGAGCAGTGATGGTGTGCTTTTGGGAAGCAACAGTCCATCAGCAAAGCTCTGCAGTGCTGTTACAGTGTTATGCATGGGGTGGGAGAGTGAAGAGTTGTTTTTGCTAGTTGATATTGAGCCTGTAAATCTATCTTATAAAATGGCTTGATATTTTTTTAATCTGCATAATAGGGGTGTACAATATCAAGAAAATATTTAATTGCGGCGTAATTGCTGAAATAATAAGGATATTGATTTCAATTAACCATTTGCCAGAGGCTTTCCTTGCTTTGTCTTTACACAATGTCCCCACCACTCTCCATGTGTTAAACATCTAAGCCGTTAAAGATACACATCTGGTGCTGACAATAACAGGAGTCCATTCAACTGTCTAAAGATATTATCTATCTGCAGAGCATGAAGAGCCTGGCACTTGAAATATGAGATCTTACCAAATATTGTATCTAAGCAGTTCTTTGCAATTATGATATTAAATACACTTATTGTGATAATGATTGCAACTGAATAGATTGTGCAACTCTGCTGTGAAGAGGTAAAAGGCAAAATGTTATTTTTTGTTACTATCCTCCTTGTTTTGTTCTGGGGAAAAGTAAGAAATACAAAATTATCATAATTTTTTCTCATGCTCAAGAATTTGTTAAACAAATAAAAAACCAAACCTTCCTTTGCTATTGTTTCCTGAACAACTCAAAACAAATGGCTGTCAAACATTGTGAAATAGCATGCCTTTGATAAACTCGCAACTCACTTGCACCAATGCACAGAGATGGCAAGGGTTTACGTATGCTCAGCAATTGGCTAAAGAAATTGTTGTTTCCTGGACATTGTTTCATAAATAAAACATTAACTAATACCCAATCTTCTCTGTATTTAAAGAGCATCTGCTCAGCTGACCTCAGTGACCTTTTGAAGACTTTGAGGTTAGGAGATCTGACATGTGTGAAGGTGCTATCTCATTCAATGTTTTAACAAGAAACAACAAAATCTTAATTTTGAAATTAATGGAGAGCCAGCGCAGAGCAGCCAGAACAAGTGAGCTTGGGTCTTACTTGTGTTTGAATGTCAGTAACTGAGCTGCTGCATTTGTGAATAAAAGAGCGGAGAAAGGGAGTTAAAGTAATTGCTTTAGCAAATCTTGAGTATGAAAGAAATGAGGGCTGGATACCTTTTTCATATAAAAAAAAAGACGGAAATTGCCTCACTAAGAAAAAATAGTCTGAAATCATAAAGAATAGGTCTGACAGCTGCATTTATCTGTCATTTGGAAGACAGTCTGTTGTATTGTTCTGGCCAACTGCAAAAAATATAGAACAAAGAAACACAAGTAAATAATACAGTACCAATTTGTCTCCATGTTTCAAAACGGACCCAACAAATACTACTACTTGCTGGTCCTCTGGTGAACTAAGCTTAGTTTGATTACACAGCAGAAATCTGGGTTGACATTTACCCATCCATCACATAACAGTGCTGTAGACTCCATCCATCCATCCATCCATCCATCCCTTCTTCCATCCTTTCTTAATTCATTTGCTCATTGCTTCCTTAATTTCATCCATTTTTTCCTCCTTCTTTTCTTTGGTCCTTCCTTCAGCCCGACCTTCTTTTCTTCAGTTCTATTTGTTCCTCTCTCTATCTCTCGCTTCTTCAATCCTTACTTGTGTGCTTTCTTCCTGATTTCCACTCATTCATTCCTGCCTTCTGTCCTTCATTCGTTCTGCCCATCCTCTGTCCCATTCTTCTGTTTTCTATTCTCTCTGCCCTACCCTCATTCCTTCTGTCCTCTGTTTCTCTCATCCATGCTCTATCCCTTCATTCCAGCTGCCTTGTGTCCTTTTCTTAAATTTTTAATTCATTCCTTCATTTTGTTTTACATTCTTTCTGATGTTCTTACAGTCTCTTGTTTCACAGTTTGGGTTTAATGGAAAATGGATAAAATTATGACATTTTGACATAAGAAATGTGCAGGAATCCTGTTAAAAGGGTGTTGACACTTGCTAATAATCATTTAATCCAGTGCAGATGATTAGCTGTAACTTATCTTCTAAATCGTTTTGGTAACAGTTCGGATGTATGTACAAAACCCTTTACAGGTATTTTCACCTCTAGTAACAATTTTTTTTAAAGGCCCCTCAAATAAATATATACTTTATTGCAGTAGGAGAATCTCGCTCCGAAATACTTCTCATAAGATTAACTTTGGAGACTTTTTTAACCCCCTTGTATTCTCCTCACCGTCCATGGAGGCAAGATAAAGTCAAGGCCTCGTCTAGTCTTGTTTATCACAGTTCCAGTTGTTTTAACATTTTTTATTTTGCTCTAACTGTAGACACAGACATGATTAAGCAAGTAGCTATTTTCTTGTATCACTTTTATGACTTACAAAGATCAATATACATCTATTCTGCTTAAGTGGCGAGTTCTCTTGTCTTTCCAATGTTAATAGTGGCTTAGAGAAAAGGGCTTATGTGTTCTGTACTTTTTTCTACCACAGACTACAGAAAAGCATGAATTGCTACATTAAAAGTTCATTGGAAGTCTGATCAACTTGAAATGGTAAAGTACAAAATAAAATGCTTTTGTTACTTTTATTTTACATAATTCTCAGGCATACTGCTGTTTGTTTATGACACCAGCGATTAAATAAAACTGATAGAAGAGCAAACAAAGTATCTGCTTATGCAGTAAAATAATTTTTTGCATGCAACTATTGTCAAGGTTAGTGCAGCGTAGGACCCCGGAATGCAGACAAGCAGGCAGCATGACGGTGAAAAAGATTTAATAGTGAAAAACAAAAACTCACTCAAAAGAGGAGGCAGGAACAAAACAATAAACAGGCAGGCAAAACAGGCAAAGCATGATCCGAAACACAGGTGACATGATCTGAAATGTTTCCGCGAGGAATGAACAGAACAGAAGTGTATTTATGGAGCGTGAACCAGGTGAAGCAGGGAGACATATTAGCTAGGTGCAGGTGAACCGAATAAAGTTGATTAACAGGAGAAAACAAAACGTGGCTAGAGCAGAATGGAAATCCAAGGATACAAACTAATAGAAATACAACTAGAAAAACATGAAACTAAAGCATAACCACATCCAAAAACCTAACTTGACAAAACATAAACAAGAAGACAAAAACTAAAGCATGACCAGAAGCATGATTCAAAATCTATCAATAATAATAATAATAATAATAATAATAATAATAATAATAATAAACCCACAAATCATGACAACTATATCTAATAAAAGAAAAAGAAAACTATAATTGTCAAGACTGCCCAACTCAGAGAATCAGCCCTGGTCAAAAATAATGATCACTTTTGAGAGATTGTATTGCTGCTGTGGATTATATATTTGAAAAAATCAATGTAAAAATTACAATTGTATTTAAGACTTTAGTAAATTGTGATTTTCCATCATCTCGTCTAATAGGAGCTATAATAATTAAATACAGATAGATGGGAGACGTGTGCCTGCCTATATTTAACCTTAGCTTGGTATACTCTGATCCATTGTGCTGGCCTCTCTTCCACTTGTTTCGTAACAATCGGAGGTATCGAAATTATGGAGTGACCAGCCCCCTAAAGAAAAGAGCACATTGACCAAAGAAGAGACACATACAGCTCTCCACCTTAACAGAACCGAAGGGACTGAATGAGTTTTGCTGAATGGGAGAAAAGAGAGGTGTTTCTGCACTTGTAGTCTGCTCGAGACAGAGAGGGTGGAAGGGTGTTGGGCCAAAGGTCAGTCAAGAGGGTTAGATGTGTGTATGGATGTTGGGGGTGGTTACTGAAGGAGGAGAAAGTAACAAAAAGAGAGAGACTGCATCTGAATCTAGAGCTGTTCCCAGCCAAGTTGCATTTGTTTAGTCTGAAGGATGAGTTTAAAGTAGCGCAAAATAAAGTAAGGGTCTAAGACAATGAAAGTATCAAAAAAAAAAAAGAGAAACAGGAAACAGAGGGCAGGTGTAGCTTCATAACACAGTATGTAATTGCTACATGTGTTTGTGATGTGTTTTATTTTAGTTTTATGCTGTTTAAAACTTCAGATCCAGAGTTGTAGAGAGCATTTTTTTTACTTTACAAAACATGTTAAAATTGTTAGTAAAGACCCCAAATCTTGAAATTCCTTATTTCTTTCTAAGAAACTTTTTTAAAGATTTGTCTAAATTTTAACTTCATTTAACTTGTAGATTGACGACACAATTAGTTACATTTCAAAACACTGAATGTGTCTTGATCGCTGTGTACTAACAGTGCCTTTTAAAAGTACTGATATGCCTGAGACTGGCTGCATGTTTAGAGTTTTTGTCCTGCTAAAACGTTTTTTGCAGCCTTTAAAATGTTTTACCATCTTTCCATCTATAGGTTTCCTGTCACTGTCAAAGAAAAACATTGTCACAGCGCGATGCAGCCACTACTGTGTGTACATTTGGAAATTAACTTTTCAGGGTCATGTGCAGTGTTTATTTTTGGCTACACATAGTGTTTTGCATGTAGGCTAAAAAACAAATTTGGGCTTACCTGACCAATTTGTCCACATTCAACCTGTCCTCTATATGGTTTGTGGTGCACCTTAAATAGAACAGGCTTTCCTTAAACGATGCCTTTTTATCTTGGAGTGCACGACTAATAGCTGTCATACAGATTATTCCTCCTGAGCTGTGGATCTCTGCAGCTCCTCCAGAGGACCTTTTGGCTTCCTAGCCTGACAGTTCAGGTGGATGGCCATATTTTTGTCGTGGTGCCATACATTTTTAGTTGATGGATTGAACGCTATGTGACGTTTAAGTTTGGGGTACTTTTTTGACCTAACCCTGCTTTAAACTACTCCACAACTTTAACCTTGACCTGTCTGCTTTATTCCTCGGTCTTTAGGATGCTTTTTGTTCAGTAATGTTCTCCAACAAACCTCTGAGGCCTCTATAGAACAGCTGTATTCATACTGATTTATACTGATACTGACAGGTTTACTCTATTTATTAGTTAAGCGATGACTGGGGATAGTTATTTAGGGGTTTAACAGTAAATGGGTCCAAATACAAAAGGCAAACATTTTAAATTTTTTTTGGAAATTTTGAAAACCATATACCCTCCTTCTTTCACCTCACAATGATGCACTAATTTGTGTTGTATCACAGGAATTCCCAATACAATACATTGAAGTTAGTAGGTGTAACCTGACAAAATGTCAAAATATTAAAAGGGTAAGGATAATTTTACAAGGGGCTTTATATTACTGTAGAAAAAAAACTGATTATTCTCAGTTTCCCATGATGCTTCTACCTCCTCCCTTTTTGGACCGGATTGAGGCCTCAGGGAAGGTCATCCCTCTTGACCTCTGCGTTCCACAGTCAGACACCATAGCTTGGCCACACACACACACACACACACACACACACACACACACACACACACACACCACACACATGCACACACATACTCACACACTCCAGACACACAAACAATATAATCCACTGAAAAAGGTGCCACAAATACATGCTTCCACATGCGTCCCACCTCATAAACACCTCGCTGCCACAACACTGACAACCTTGCTATAGGCAGACTAACAGATTCCACTTTGCAGAAACAAAAAGGGTAAACTCGGTTTCTGCAGCAACATTACAACAGTAATTTAAGAAGAGCAGTATTAGAGGACTGTGTTGTCACCTATTAGAGAGTCCCTCCACCCTCTTACAGAGTGTACAGACAAAGCTTTGTTTGGCTGGAATTTGGTTGTGTGATCCATAAGGATTCCCTGGGCCCTCACTCGCTGACCCCTGGGCTCCTGGATGCTCAAACACAAATGCATTCACACACTTGTATGTAGGAATTTCAAGGTTGTATAGTGTGCAGCATAAGTCACATTGAAAAAGCACATTATTATGTAAAACTGAGCTTAGTGCCAGATTTTCTATCTCTAAATATTGCTGCGCTAAACCTGCAACCATACGATGTGTGTCTATGTGTTTGTTTTCTCTAGAAATGTGTGATTATATTTACGACTGAGAAGAATTCTGTGTAAACTGAGTTTATATGAAGGTTGACATGGTTAGTGGGAACAATTTATAGGTAATTGCAGCTGTAGACCTATTGAACGGAGTAAAGTGAGTTTTTTGTCATTTTTTTATGTCCGTCTATATGGCTCCATGACCTGTGACCCAGTGTCTTCTCTGTGATCTCATCAAAGAGAGACAAGAAAACAAGCATCCCTCGTGAGGACAGCAGCCATTCATCACTCCATCTTTGTCCCTTTTTAGAGCCTTCAGTCTGTCATGAAGAGAAATCAATGTCTTAAAAGGATAGAGGGAGAGACGCAAAGATACAAAGAGCACAGTGTTGCACACACGCCGCTGTAGATGAATTCATGTGCAGCGCTATTTTATGAGTTTGCTGTGAGGCTGCAGTCGTTGTTTGTGGTCAGAGCGCCTGACCTTGGGTTGAAAGAAATGAAACAATTTTTCAGTACTGCGTTTTGTACTTTAAAGCTGCACTGGTGTCATTGTCTCTCCTGATAGTTGTTTTGAGGAGTGTCTTTGAAGGAACCCCAACAAATAAAAAAAGTCACAGGTAAACACATTGTGTGAAAATTATTGAAGTTTTTCTCCAATAATTATACAGGTACATCTGAATAAATTAGAATATTCATTAAGTGACAATCATATTTAGATTCAGTAAACACAGAGTGATATATTTTTGATTAGTAGGGCTTTCTAAGTTTCTGAGAAAGTTACAGTCTTGCATGAGATAAATAAAAGTTACTTTGCAACACAGAAATGTCATGTTATGGCCTACACAATCATGGAGATAATTGCTGACTTTCCAGTTGTTCAGAGGGTTTTATCCAAGCATATTAATGGAAAGTTGAGTGGAAGGAAAATTTGTGTAAGGAACAGGGATAAGTGCAGCCTTGAGAGAATTGTAAAGCAACGCCAAATCAAGAATTTGAGTAACACTCACAAGGTGTGGCCTGCTGCTGGAGTCAATGCTTCGAAATCCACCACACAGACATATTCAGGAAATGGCATACAACAGTCACATTCCTTGTTTTAAGTCACTCCTTAACCAAAAACAGCACCATAAGTGTCTTACCTGGGCTAAGGAGAAAAAGTACTGGACTGTGGCTCAGTGGTTCGAAGTCCTCTTTTTACAGAAAGAAAATTTGGATTTTCATGTGAAAATGAAGGTCCCAGAGTCTGAAGGATAACTGGAGAGGCACAAATTCCATGTTGCTTGAGATCCAGTGTGATGTTTCCACAGTAGTCCAGACAAGACAAAATAATCTTTTTAGCATGTTTAAAGCATCAACAGTTGACCAAAGTAATACACAAAGTATGAATATTATCAGCAATGAACCTCAGTAAGAAGCAATGAAAAATGAACATGTACCTACTAAAAATAAGCACACAATAAGTTTAAAACATACATACATATAAATAAATTTACAGGATGCCTTGCAGAACCACGTCATCTGTCCTTGTCCACTGTGGTGTTATCAAGTCCAAATTCAGCACAACCATTCACCAGAGAATTTTAAAGCATGCCATACTTCCCTCTGCTGAGAAGTGCTAATGGAGATGCTTTTTGTTTCCCAGCAGAACTTTGCACCTACCTACGCTGCACATGAGCTGAGTTAGTGTAGCTTTCTGAGTCTACTGTGTTTCCATCAGTCTGCTAGTTTGCTTTGTGTATTCATTAAGAAGCAGCAGAAGGACTCACATGATCTAGGTAAATGTTTAATGTTTAATATATTGTTTAATATTTAATTAAATAACCATTCGGTCTGTCAAGTATTGTCCTGAAATACCAGCCCATTATGGCGGTGGTATTAGGACAATAGATGAAAGGGTGAATCAAGCTCTGGCATTATTGAACAGCAAACTCTGCACACATACGTATGTAATAAATGCACACAGTTTCTTAAAATATAATGATTAACAAAAATAATTAATCTCAAAGTTAAACATATTTCAGTTAATAAACTCTTTACTGTACTAGAACAATTCAAATAAAACTACCAAGCAAAATTAAGGAATAACGAAATTAACTATATACAAATGAAGAAACAGGGGAACCAATAAAAATGTTTAAAAATCATGACCAATAAAATAATGCTATATTACCATTCAATGTTATCTATGTTTGAGAACCCATATTTATACTGAGGAACCTGGAAATGAGGTCTTAGAACTAAGAACAATAAGTGATATACCTCCAAAACACCAATGTAACAATCACAATACAAAATCAGAAGAGTAGGTAAAACATTATTTTAATAAAATAATATTTTGAAAAATGATTTGCTGAATAAAAAAAGACCTTCTGGAAAATTCATTCTCAATGTTGTTTAATTAGCTGTCTTTATTTAGTAAAATAATATTTAAGTAAATATATTCTGGAATAGGAATCAACAACATTTCTGGAAAACTGATTCTTAACATTTTAACTAACCATCACCTGGAATAACTGACTACTAAAATGGCGACGAGGAACATCGATGGACTCACTATCAGGATCTGCCATTTTGGACTTTGTTTTGGTTTTATGTTTATTTCCTTTTCAGTTAGGTGTTTCTATTCCTTTGGGTTTTGTAGGTTATGTCTGGTTTAGTTTCTCCCATGCCTCTGTCTCAGATTAGTTACCATAGCAACCAATTTCCTCAGTTCCCTCCACCTGGCCTGCGCACCTGTTACCACTTCCATCCTCCCTCATTGGTCCATTCTCCAACTCCCTCTGTTTATTAACTGGTTTGTTTGCAATACTCGTCGCTGGTTCCCCATGTTATTTTACCTCGCTACGTTAACTTCCCGAGTTCCTCCTTGTGGTTTAGTTTCTGTTTGTCTCCTGAATGTACGCTTTGGACCACCTGCCTGAACTTTATACACTGTTTATCTGCCTGTAAGTCTGTCTACCTTCACATTAAAAACTTCATCTACTCACCATGTGACCTGCTCGTCGTGTTCTGCATTCTGGTCCTGCCACAAGCTGGCGATGAGTGGCGTGCAAACATTTGACATCACTGGCACTAGCCTCAGCCGTGAGCCGTTGTAGCTAACAAAGGTAAGCTAATAACTTGTTCACCACCTCTTTAAAGTCAAACGTGTACCTCAAAATACCATTAATAAAGCTTAAAATCGGCATGTTGTGGCCGATCTGCGTTAAAAATAACCTTTTAAATAAAGTTTGTCTCAACTTTAAAACACAACTCAAAACAAATAAGCCTCAAAGCTAAAATGTGTGTTTAGATTAGCTGAACAGACAACCTGCTATCACTTAGGACCACTTCACCACAAACAAAGCAAATATCATGACATAAACACCATTCGAATTATTTCATTGTAAAATAATTTTCTCTGTCCAAACACCACACCTTAAGTAAACTGTTCTGAAGCAAGGGGTCCAAAGAACATTGGTTTGGAAAGCAAAGTGGTCCAGTCCGAGCCAGCCACATGGTGGGCAGAACAAAGGACTGGCGGCTACTCTAAGTAGCCACGGGGGGGGGGGTTAGCTGCATCAGTGTGCAGAACTGCAGTTCTGTTACCTTTTCCCCAGATCGTGGGGAAAACTGCTTCACTCGACGTTGTTAGAGACAGGGTGTCTGCTGGGAACTCTCTGAAACACGGGTTGCTCTCTGTAGGCCTCAAAAAGAGAAGTTCAAGCCATGCTTGTCTTAATTACCTCTTTCGTATGAATGCTGGAGTATTTGAGCAGATACATTTACTTTGTGGTTGCTTTTGATCGGCAGGTATTCGACCGTCAGATTGTAGTCCATCTGGATCCAAGTTTGAAGAGTTATGCCTTCTCGCCCGCAAGGACACATTCATGCACGGTAACTCCCCTTTCTGGTCCACGGTTAAGAGTTGAGTGGATGAGGAAGCTATGTTGAAACAAAGTGTTTTATGGAAGTGCTTCTTGTTTTAGATAATGTGACTCAAAGGGCTTTTTTTGTGTCAGAAAGGTGTTCCATTCTGGTAAACAATGGAAACACTTATTTTGATACATTTAACCCATCTGCATGATTTTTAGGATATCTGACCGAAAAATATTATATTTCCCCTTAAAATACAAAAACTCAAATAGAAAAATGACTGGAAGGTGATCTCTGACATAAGGAATAAATTAGCAGTTATAGTTTCCTAAATTAATTCAACGGTAGTCACTGGTTGGTTGATTGTTTTGTTAGAAATTATGAGTAGTATCACGATTAATTTGAGAAGACGTAGACTTAAATATGAGACCTAATATTAAATAAGAGATAAAACTCAATAGATCAAGATCTTTATGGCCCATCATTTTTGATGTCTTTAAAGCTTTTGAAGTAAAGTTATGTTCTCCTTAGAGATTTGTTTTGCAGAAAATAAACAATATACTCTGTTAGCTCACATTCAACAGTATATATGTGTGTGTATGTTTGGCACACTGTAATGGATCAGTATGAATGCCTCGTTAGCAAGCGGCACTAAAACCCTGTGGGTCCTTCAGATTATGAGTGCCATGTTAGAGAGTGGCTTTTGCAGCTGCATTCTAACTACCACTTAAACAATACATTCAACACACACACACACACACACACACACACACACACACACACACACACACGCACACGCATTTACACACATTAACCCACGCAGATATACTCAACAAGCACTTGCATGTGTGGGCAGCCGGATGAATTGATGAGGTTGGATTCTGCATCCTCTGGGGAGTACAAACACACCACTCTATTTAGCATCAGAAAGACTACATTCACTCTTTTCATTTAGGAGGTGAACTAAGGAATGCCCTCAAGGTGTTGACAGGGGAGTAAAGATAGTTGCAGGGGTCTGGTGTGGGGTTTTCTTAGCCACTAGACTTTCTCAAATCTGTTTCTTACTCTTTTCAAAGCCTTACGTGAGGCACCTTTTTATGTTCCCAACTTCTGTGATATACCTGTTTTGTTTCCCTGGGTTTCCCTATTTTTTTTACAATGAATTTTCATTGATTCTCTCTCCTACACACATTGATGCAAACCTGCAAAGTTTCTCATTGAGTTTTTATAGTAAAACTAAACAAAACATAAAACAGCACTACGCAGAAGAGCGGTGGTGGGGAGAATGTTGGAAGAGGAGGAGGAGAGGGAAGTTATTTTCTCTGTTTTTTTTTTTTGAGGCTGTACCGCATGTACTTCTGACAGGTGGGAGGGGAGATGAAGCAAGCATTGTGCTCACTTGCTAATTAGCATCGTTAGCGGGGCCCTGTCCGCTGTGAATGGCAGAGATAGCATTAGTGAGGTTTATGCACAGCGAGTGGCAAAGATAGGAATAATAGAGTGTCGTACAGGCAAAAGCCGTATATGCTAATGCTACGTTAGGTCTGATAAACTCGCAGGTCTTTAATGCACTCAGAAATTGAGGGTGGGAAGGAGTGAGTGAGGAAAAGGGGGAGTGAAGCAGTGGAAGAGTGTACTCTGCTCTGCTTCAGGCATTTTTTTAAATACTGTAGATACAACCTTAGTGAAGTTCATAAAACCACAGTAACACACATATAAGATAATGAGAGCGTTTTTTATGGGGTTGGAATCATTGAAGTGATTTTCGGATCTCCTTTTATCTTGAATATAAGCTCAAGGTCTCAGTGTAGGTTTACAAGCCATCGGCTATATGAACCATTTAGTTCACACAAAAAGCACACTGTCAGTCTTTTGAACTAAAGAGCATTTCAAGACTCATTTAAATGCTATGTTAAGGTTTCTTGTTTATCACAGCAATAAGAGGTGTGCATGAATGTATATTCATCTGTGTCTGGAGCACACTGGCCCATGAGGAAACATAGCACTAAGTATTATGCAGTCAATGATTTTTTTAAATAACCTCCCTTCCTTTCACTTACTAGCATTCAAAAATGCATAACACGATCTAATTGCTTTTACTTAAACAGAAAAAAACTATTATCTTTTTTGATGATTATGTATAATATAATAAGCGGTAGAAAATGACCGACTGACTGACAGAAAATTTGAATATTACGTTAGACCAGTAAAAACATTTTTTAATACACAAATGTGTAAGAGTGTTGACTGGACATCTGTCCAGCAGACAGCAGTCACTAACACCCTCAACATGGAGGGTAACACACAAAAGGTGATTTCTAAAGTAGTTAGCTGTTTAATTAGTGTTATTTCCAATCATAATAATAGAAAGTTAAGCAGAAGGAGAAAAGTGTGGTAGAGAAATGTGCAAAAGCTATAAGGGTGCATGCAGCCTTGAGATAATTTTGAAGAGTTTTTGGGTTCCTTGAAGAGTTTTGGAGACACTTACAGTTTTACAATGTGTGGACTGTGACTGCAGTCAGTGCTTTAAAGCCAATACACACAGACATAGCCTGGACATGTATTAAAACAATCTTGTCCCTTGTGTTAAGCTTCTCCACAGGCAACTTCAGAAGTATCTTAACTGGGCTAAGGAAAATAACTGGTCTGTTACTCAGTTGTCCCAAGATCAAGGTCCCAGAGTCTGGAGGAAGAGTTTAGACACACAAAATCTGAGCTGACTGAGGTCCAGTTTAAGGTTTCTACTGTGAGTGATGATTTGTGGACCATGTCTGCAGCTGATGTTGCTCCATTGTGTTTTATGTATTCCAAAGTCGGTGCAGCCGTTTAACAGGAAATGTTATAGCATTTCCTCCTTCCCTCTACTGACAAGCTTTATGGAGATGCTGACATCATTTTTCAGCATGGAAAATCTATAGGATATTGGCGAAAGGAAGATGAAAGAGACCAGATCCAACAATGGAAAGGAATTGAAACCTACTATTCAAGCAACCTGGACTTTCCTGACACCTCAGCAGAGCCTCAGGCTGATCTTCTCCATGCCACGCTGCACTGATGCAAAAATTCATGCAAAAGCAGTCCCAACCAAGTATAAAGGTCATGTACTGTACAGTACATGGACATACTTTTCAGTCAACCAACATTTCTGTAAGCAGTAGTCATCAAAATTTAAAGAAATGGCTAAAAAATGTATCATTCTTTGTGTATTTCATCTACAACCCTAATTACACTGAGGTTAGGACGATTTTAAATAAAAACTGAATACAATGATTTGCAAATCATGTTCAACCTATATGCAAATGAATACATGACATAGACAGAATATTTTATGTTGAAGCTGATAAACTTTATTGTTTTTTTTTTGGTTTTTTTGCAAATATTCACTTATGCTTGCCCCACGTTCCAAAAAAGCTGGGACAGGGGCATGTTTACCACTGTGTTACATCATTTTTCCTTTTAACAAAACCTAATAATCATTGGGAAGGGGGGACACACTTTTTGAACTTGTGGAACAAATTTTTTCCCATTTTTTTTCTTGAGTACATCTTCGCGCTCAAAGTGTCTTTGGGCACTTTGTAAAACCCCCCAAACAATTTTCAATGGGAGACAGGTCTGGTCTGCAGGCAGGCCAGTCGAGTACCTGCACTCTTACTACGAAGCCTCGCTGTTGTAACATACGCAAAAAGTGGCTTGGCATTGTCTTGCTGAAATAAGCAGGGACACCCCTGAAAAGAACACTGCTTGGATGGCAGCATATGTTGCTCCAAAGCCTGTGTGTACCTTGCAGCATTAATGGTGCCTTACAGATGTGCATGTTACCCATGCCATGGACAAACCCTCATAATTTTGAACATTAAACATCTGGTCCTTGTTGTGTACTCAGTAGCATATAGGTGGAACTGGATTTGCAAATCATTGTATTCTGTTTTTATTTACATTTTACACAATGTCCCAACTTCCAATTACATTCAAATCTCGTTTGATGCATCTTGAAATGTGCTTACTTGACCACAAAGTCATTCCTTTTGCCATTCTGCTCTATATAGAGTAACAAAGAGAGTCTAACAATTGATACTAGCTAATAGCAGGTACGTTGCCTCTCTGCTTTGGCTGCAAGCCTGTGGTGACCTGAAATTTAGATTCTGTCACACCCCCTGGGCAAGGCACTTGACCTCAAGTTGCCTACCAATCTGCGTATCGGTGTATGAATGTGTGAGCGTTAGTGAGTGCGATTGGGTGAATGTGGCTCCCGTTAAAGACTTTTTTAAGTTCAGTCCATTTTTCCCTTCAAATTTTTCAATGAACCCCTTAAAATTTTCCCGTGCATTTAACCCTTTTAACCTGATTTTCTTTTTTCAGAAAACTCCAAAAGACTCAAGGGGGCCCCAAAAATTCCTATCAAAACTACCTGCTTTCCAGACCCCCAGTTTGTAACTAAGGTTGGTGTCTAACCAAGTAGTTAGCAGCACAGGAGCACCACAGGGGACTGTACTCTCACCACTCCCTTAACTCTACATTTTGTATTTGCCTAAGATATCTTTGCCAGATATTAAAACATGCTTGGTGGTCTGTACATGTGAAAAAAGCAAAAACAGGAGAAATTTGTAGGGGGGCGGGGGGCTTTTTTAGACCACTGTATACCTTTCCATTTAAAATGTCTGTGTAAATACTGTAAAACCTTCGTAGTTTTAGTCAAGATTGTCACACAATCAGAATCTCATATATATACTGCTAACTGATCAGCACAGTTTAATTGAGAAATCAAGAGGACTGCTTCTAGAAATTGCTTCACAAGAAAAGTGGATGTGTGAGATTACAGTTTACGCTGGCTTTTGGCTGTGATGAACATTTCCCTCATTATCCCTAACTTCAGTGCATTGCAAATCCCTTTAGATACTAACATCTCGCAGGCCTCTATCATCCTTATAATATACAGTGTAGAAGCGTTTCATTTACACTGTCGCCCGTCAAAATCCTCCATCCGGCCTGGCCCTCGTGGAGCATCAAACAGGAGACTCCGAGGCAGTGGAGAAGAGACGGATAACGCAGCCAGCGACATAGCAGTGTGTGTTTGTAAATAATCTCTCTGTCTTGGCGATAAATAGCAGTTTATTTAACAAGCATCACATCACAGGAGCACTTTCACCCTCCACCGCCCTTTCTCTTCCTCCTCCCTTCATCTCTCTGTCCTCTGCTCGGCAGTTACAGCATAGCATTAATAATAATAACAATAATAAACAGAGAGTGGAGATAACCATGGCGGTGTGTGTATAAGAGGCCGTCGAGCTCAGCCAGCTTACAGCGCTTAGCCCCTATTAAAGAAGGGATGCTGAGGGGGCGGGTGGAGGGGCTAGCAGGAAAAATAAGAAGCTGTTATTTTGCATGATATTAACCACATGAAAGCGTGCAGCTGCCGGGGACACTAAAAGTCGCCGGAGTAGACAGAAGGAGGGTGCAGGAGAGGCAGGCTTGCCGGAGGAATAATGTAAATAGTGACTGGCTGAGTTATTGGGAATAGCACTGTCAGATGTGTGTGTGTATGCATGTGTGTGTTATCATACCCTGCGCTGTCAGACGGCCCATTGTTTGGGAAGCGATAAAAGGCAATTTCCCTGAGCCCCTTGTAGAAACACACGCTTGGCTTAATTTGAGAGCCATTTTCCGTGACATTGTTGACAGTTTATACGTCTCTCTCTCTCTCTTCTTTCTCTCCCCTCTATTTTCAATATCTCTCATTTTTCCTGCATTCCCTCACTTTCTCTGCACACAATGTGCATACATGCTCACTTTGTAGTAAAGAGGCTTCTGTGTTTATTAGTACCTCACCTCCGTGTTTGGAATGTTCCCTTTGAGCAGGCAACAACACCTCATCCGCTAATACCTGTCAGTACACACGTACACACATGCAGAGCCCTCCACGTCTGATAAGAATGTTTTTCCCTCTGCCCTGTCTTAATCTTGCCCTGACACAGAGCACTGTGAGCTGTGCTGCGTTACCATCAGAGGAGAGCATGTCCTCTCATCATCCTGAGAGAGGGCCTATTAGAGGAGCTGAGGAGGTTGGGAAGCTGAGAGGAAAGAGGGAGAAAAGAGAGGAGAGCACAGGTTCAGGGCGGAAATAAAGTTTGGGGGAAAAAAAAAGCTCCCTTTTGCCTGCGGGGGGGTTTTTTTTCTTTCCCCGGGGCCTTTAGTTTGGAGGGGAAGAGCAAACAAGATGTTGTGAACAAAGCAGCACCTGCAAACACATATACAGTAAGTTTCACTGCACATAGTTTCTCTGCAAACAGAATTTTTGCTCTTCTGTTTATGAGTAGTTGTGAGATCTGCAGTGATTGAGTTACTTCTAGGCTTTAAAACATAAACTCTTGGCTAATAAGTAAGTAAGAGTTTTGCTGCCCTGAGCAGTTTTTATTTTCCTCTGCTTATTTCATTGCTTTTTGGAATAAATGGAATATTTAAGCAAAGTAGTAATTGTTGATGAAGGCTTCATCTGACAAAAAGATCTGACAAATTAAGCATGAATGCTGTCAAATAGCACTGAAAATAAAAATTAACTTGTTGGTAAATTCAAGAAGCTATAGGCACTTTGCTCAACTTTTCCAAGTTTTACATTGCACTGCTTGATTTTCACACTGGATTCAAAAACTGGACCCACATAATATGCGCAGATGTAAAAGGGCCCATCAGATCCAGGTGATTTGAGCATTTTGCACAATGTTTGGCATTAAGGTACACATATCGATAGATAAGATCCTATTTTTTATATCTATTTTATCTATTTACTTTATATATTCAAATATATATATATCATATTTATATATAATATATATATATATTATTACCTCAGATGATGGCTTACTTTCACTTGCTTTTGATATTGCCAGCAGGTGCCTTTGTCATCACTTGCCAAGCTGCTGGGCCAGTGTGCTTTCAAATTAGTGGTGCTGCTTTTTTCAAATAAGAAAAGCATCACAGCATTCAGTTCTAGTGTTTAAAGTTTACTCTCCAGGCCAACAGGTGGGGATAAAGCAATGCTTTGTCAAATACCAAAAAAAGCAAAAGATGAAGTGGCACCAGAACATTAAACAGCTGATTCTAATCCTAAATAGGGTGAGTCTTAACTCTCACTGGTGTTCTCTCTTGCTCTGAATGAATTTCAGTAGAAAGCATTAATATAATGGTATTACTTGATATTTTAGGTGTAAGGAATATTAATCTGACGATACTATTTAATATTAATATTTTAATATTTTATCAAATAATATTTCGGTCTGTTAAGGGTTGTCCTGTGAATACCAGCCCAGTAAGGCGATGGTATTAGGACAAAATTGAAAGGTGTAAGCCAAGCTCTGAGATTATTGAACAGCATAAACTCTGCACACACATGGAATGAATTCACACAATTTCTTAAAATACAAGACTTAATTAACAAAAATAAGTCAACTCAAAGTCAAACATATTTCAATCAACAAACTCTTTGCTATGCTAAAACAATCCAACTAAACTACCAAGCAGAATGAAAGAATAAGGAAGACTAATGGGCTATGTACAATATAAACAAGTTGATTAAAGATGGTTGAAAATCATGACCAGAAGAGTGATGCAACATTACCATGCAATGTTTATGTTTGAGAACCAAGGATTATCTTGATTTATCTTTATTTTGAAAACTCCAGAAAAGTGTATATCGGAGCTTTAATGTTGAAATCCATGGCTGTAGGTCCCAACATAGGTTATTTTAGCAGCAGCAATTAAAAATTGTTGATGTTATATCTATATATATATAATACAAAAGCTAGATCAGGTTACACATTTTTGTTTAAAGTTTTTGTATTAATACCGTAAAATCATGGTTTACAAGTACAGCTCAAAAAAATTAGGATATCTTGGAAAAGTTCAATAGAAAAGTAGAAATGTCAGGCTTCTGAAAAGTATGTTCATTTGTATGCACTCAATACTCACCATGAAGAGAGATACAAGGAAACTACAAACCACAGTGGGAAAGACAAACAGTGATCTAAGAGAAATAGCATCCATATGTACAAAGCACAGAACACAAACGTAAACCATGATCCTAAACAAGAACCTAAGGAATCTATGTAATATACATGTCAGCTTTTTACTTATAGTTTTTGTAGCGCTTTTAGGAATGTATTATCATATGTAGACATCAAAAACAGAAAGTTGAGAGAAAAACAAACCTGGCCATCATCCTTCTAATGACCAACACCCATGATTTTGCACCAGGAATTTGACAGTTGGTAGATAGCAGGAGCCTCCTCTCAAGAATCTTTATTAAACTAAATCTACACTAGCTCTGCCAGGCATCCAGAACTAGTAGAGAGGAATAGTAAGCTCATAAAGGCACTGTTGCATTTCTTGGTCTAAGCCCCCAACTCAAGGAGCAACAGAGTAGCTCAGACAAAGATAAGAATGTGCGGCTTTCTACTTACCTTAATCTATAACCTATAAAATAAGATGAAAAGACGGCTGGCCATTCTGTTCCTTAACTCTGTTATCAGCTTTTCAAAACCAAGCTCTCCTGCTTTCTTTGAGACTTAGGGACTGTTTTATTGTATTGCATGAGAAAGTATTCTATTGTAGGTGTTTTCATTGTTACTACTTTATTTCATTGTCTGATGATTTCTTCTCATCAGTGTATGCTGAGCCAATGAGAAGGGTTTGATAAAAACACATTATAGGTTTGATGGGCTGCCATCTGTTCTTTTCGTGTGATAAGGCTGTCTTCAGAGAAGAGTGGATTAAAAATTGTATATGCCACAATGTGCTCCGTCTCATGAAGTTGCACACAACAGGACAAAGGCCAAATATCATAAAGTCTTTAAAAAAGTACAATCATCACAGGTTTTAGTTAAAGCTGGCACGTTTTAAGCCAGCAGACTGCAGAAAAACCGGTATATTGTTCTGTCCTGTGGGCAGAATCTTGTCTTGCTCCTTTACAAATGGCTCTTCATAGGAAAGGAGTATTGTTATTCCATACTTAATAATGTTACAGGACTCCATCACCACAACGCTGCTCTATCAAACTCCAACTATCTCCAGAGATAATTTAATCACCAAATGCCAAACTGCCACGCCACATTTAGGTGTAATTTTCATCCATGCAAAGGTAATTTGTTTCAGTATTATGAATTAATTAAAGCCTAACAATGATGGAGAAGGTTGTAGAATGTCTAATCAACAGGCCCTTGAAGACTGATTGATTCTCTTCCTTGCACGCACTGGCTTAGCGAGCTTTGTTGTCATTACTGTCACAGCTTCTTTTTACCTTTTCTCTCAGAGACTTTACCTAGGACTGTTTCTTTTTGTTCTGTGACAATGGCTTAAGGTTTTGACATGTTTTTTCTGTTGGTATGTGAAAAAAAACATTTGGAAAATCATTTATGCAACAGATTTTCTTCTCATGGATTTACAAAAGGCTGGGTATGATGTGCTGGTTTGATGTATTTTCAGAATAAAAAGAGAAAAGAGAAAGACAAATGATTTTTTAACACAAATTTGTGGCAACTCAGTATGAAATTGTGGAGTGTGGATAGCAATGAATGTTTGCTTTGAAATCTGATAATTTAGGCATTTTCTAAAGTCTATTTATAGTCTACATAGTCTGTTGTGACAACAGGCTGCGTAGAATTAGTTGACTTGAATCATATGGTTCCAAGAAAATACCCATAGGCTGTCCAGAAAAATGCTAGAAATCACTAAATAACAACAGCTAATTTGCAATTTTCACCATATGTATACAATTGCAATGTATTATGTAGGTAAGAGCAATAAATATCGCGAGAGCGACAAAAACACCCAAATATATTTACAACTACAAATAAACTTTTCTTCTATCAACTCAGTTTTAAACCTTGTCCTTTATCTGGGCTTTGAACCAACAAATGTGACCCAGACACTCTGGTAAAGCTTTTATTTTGGATTTCTTTAGTCTGGTTTGCTCTTTACCACATGATTCACTTAAAACACTACAACAGCAAGGCTTAGTTGGCAGCAGTTCTTTAGCAGTCAGTTCAGAAAGGTTGCTAGAAGGGTCTGAATGCTTGCTAAAGTTGACTGATAAGCTGTTTAATAATATATTCAGAACATTGCAGCTAAAAACTATTTACACAAAAAAATGCCTGTAAAAAGTATTCATACTCTTGCCAATAATAACCTGAAACATGTTTATTAGAATTACAGCAATCAGACCCTTATACTCTTATAATTACTGACCAGCTATTTGCTGGGTATTTATCTACTGAAGTAGGTTAAGGCTATGGTTATAGATTCTCCCAGATATGAAGGTTAGTGCTTTAAGCTTGACACCTCAGAGAGGAAGTACTGTAGTTCTTGAGTTGCTTTCTTGTTTTGGTACACTTGACTAATGAAGACTTCTTCTGAGAATGCCACCACTGGCTAACCATTAGCTGCTAAATGACAAAAGTTAGCATTTGTTTAGGAGCTTACCATTGGTGCTAAAGTAAAGGCCTGTTTTACAATGTTTTCATGTGTCTGGGCTGCAATTGAACCTGTCTAGTTCAAAATCTAGAATAGTAAGACCAACAAAAACTAAACTGGATATTTTCTACATTAAACATAGATTCTGTTTAATTTAGAATTAGTTTGAGATTTATGAAACCTTTATTCTATTTGTGAAAACGCAACAATGGAGCATTGTCAATTCAACAGGAACAATTTAGACTGAAACAAGCATGAAAAAAATTGCTAAATATAAATTAGTCAAACCTGGACTAGATTATTGAACACTTAATATAAAGTTTTTAAAAGACAATTTGGGATTTATGAAATCTTAAGTCTTTCGTAAAATAAAAAGGTATTTTCCCAAAAGTCTTGCTAAAACTTGTTATTGTAAATCCAGTATTGTATGCTGTGTTATCTTTTGAGTTGGATGTATAGTTACACCCATGTTAACTGCAAAGAGACATAAGCCTTTTATAGTTTTTAAATGGGCATTCAATTGTTTAGTACATATGGTACATATTTACTGCATATAAACAGTTGGTATACGTAAACTGTTTGTTTACAGATTTGAAACGGTAACATATGGGTATGAAATGAAGGTCAGTCAGTCAGTCATTTTCTATACCGCTTCTTCCACAGTGGGTCGCGGGGAAGCTGGTGCCTATCTACAGCAGTCTTTGGGCAGGAGGCGTGGTACACCCTGGACAGGTCTCTAGTCCATCGTAGTGAAATGAAGGTTTGAAAGTGAAATAGCAAATTTATCTTGAGCCTAAATAATGACATGGTATTATTTGTGCTGTGAGTTTTTGTACACTTCAAGCTAGATTTAAAGAATTTTAGAATCAGATGAAAATCTATCACATTTTAAAATCCCAGAAGAAATGGAGCAGTTACTATATTTTTACAAAGAGCCTTATTAAAGCACTACCAATATCTGTATCTCATATGCACAAAAAAGCCCCCTGTATTGGGGTGGTCAATTAGTTAGCCTCCTCTATTTGTGACGGGATCAGATACTGATGTTTTGCCTAAATCAGTACAGATTAATATTTCAACATCAGTTTTCTAATACAGCTGTAAAACAAATCCCATGTCAAACATGAGATATGTGACATTTATAGCTCCATCAATCCATTAATGCAATGGCATTTCAGCACTCAGTCATTAGTCATTTTGCGCTATAGTTGCCTGATCAGCTGTAGATCTGCTTGTTTACAACTCTATACTCCTTATATTGAAAGGCATCAGCTGTGCCTGTTATTCGTAGTTCAGTTGTGTTCATTACTGTAAATGTTCTGCTAGAAATCGCAAAATTTAAAAGAAAAACAGCAACAATTTCCCAACAAATTCAGTGCCAAACAAAACAGTTTATACCCTCTTTCCTCAGTTTTACAAGTTAAAACTAATAATAATAATCTTCAATTTATTTTATTGGGATTTTATGTCATAGACTAACATAAAGAAACACATAATTGAAGTGGAAGGGAATCTGAAAAGTGTGGTGTGCATTCAGACCCCTTTTATCTGATACCTCAGATAAAACCCAGTGCAACCAAGTGCATTTAGAAGTCACTTATTTATTGCATTCCACCAGTGTGTAATTTAATTTCAGTATATGCAACTGTTCTGTGAAGGCTTCAGAGGTTTGTTAGATGACATTAGTGAACAGACAGCATCATGAAGAGTAAGGAATACACCAGACAGGTCCTAGATGACATTGTGGAGAGGTATAGAGCAGAGTTAGGTTTCGAAATGATATCACAGGCTTCCCAATCCAAAGAGTATGGCAAAACCATGGCCATCACCTTAAACTGACAGGCTGTCAAAGGTAAGCGTTAATTAGAGAAGCAGCCAAAAGGCCCATGGTAACCTTTGGGGGAGAAGCAGACATCCACAGCTTAAGTGGGAGAATCTTTTGACAGGTCTGTATTTGTATCAAACATATTGAGACTATGTGTGCACCTCTTGCCAGCTATTAGTCGGGTACTCCACAAATCTGGCAATTTGCCACAAGCCATGTAGGAAACACACCAGTATGGAAGATGTTGCTCTGGTCAGATGAGATAAAAATTGTATTTTTTGGCCCCCAGTCAACTCTATGAGTGCCAACATGGTGGTGGCGGCATCATGCTGTGGGGAACTTGTGGACACGGATGATTCTGAATAAGTTTACAAATGTCAAAACATGATGTTAACTGATCACCTAATTTGGAAGAATGCAACAGGTGAAACCCAGAAGCGTATAAGTATGACATCCAAGCATTTAATGAGGAACACAAATGTTTAAGTCAGAGATTACAAGTGCACCCTCTGCACTAAAGTGAAAATGCCTTGGTCAGGAGCCAAACTATATACAGAATGTATAAAACTAAAATGAAATAGTTTGAAACATGACAAGTATGACAAACCATACAGTTCCACCCAGAGCTGGAAGGAAAACAGCTGATATCACCATCCATTGTCAACCAGAGTACCATCGAGCAAGATGTTGGATGTCAAAGCTCCCCCTAACTAGCTATGGAGAGTTCTCTAAATATAACATTCTATCTGAATGAGATATTTTACAGACACAGCAATCCCTACAACAAGACCAAGTTAAAGTCAAGTCAAAGTCACTTAAAGATCACTTAAAACAGGTGGGATAGCTCTAATGTGATGCAGTCATTACCACAGAATCTTATGTCACTGTAACTGCACATTTTCTGATGCATGGGAATTAGTGTTGTGTGCTCCAAATGAGAGCAGTGATGGAAAGTCACATAGGTGCAAACAGGAATGAGATGAAAAGAAAGTCGGAGACTGACAGATTTCTTTGCATCATGTTACATGTGAGGTAAACAGGGGACAATCCTGGTACAAAACTTGTTAGAAGCTGCAAAAGACCTGAGACTTCACCTTCCAGCAGGACAATGACCCTAAATGTAAAGCCAGAGCTACATTGGCATGGTTTACATCAAAGCATATTCATGTGTTAGAACAGCGCAGTCAATGTCCACGAGAAACTTGAAAAGTGACATTCACTGATTCTCTCCATTTAATCTGACTGAGCTTTAGCTATTTTGTACAGAAGAATGGGCAAATATATAGGTTTCTAAATGTCCAATGCTGGTAGAGACATTCCCCAAAGGACTTGCTGCTGTGATCGTAGGGAAAGGAGATTCTACAGACTATTGAGTCGAGGACGCTTGATAGAAATGCACCAAACACTTTTCAGATTGATTTTGTAAAAAACACTTGAAAGCTATGAGGCGTTTTCCACTTTCCCTATTGTGCAATTCTTCGTGTTGTGGTTGTAACATGACAAAATGCTAAAAAGTTCAAGGGCACTAATACCTTTCTTCAGTGTCAAATGTCTGCAGCAGAAAGCATCTTACTGTGTTTTTCTTCAGGAAAAAAACTAAACATTTTTGATTTGGAGAAATGAGTTCGCTTTCCAAAGGTCTTTCTGTTTTATTATCCATCACTGTTTGTTCCCACTTACTGGTTAGTTACTGGGAAAAAAACAAAAAACAAAACAGTTTTATGCTGCTCTTCTGTTTCATTATTTTTTGGCCTACGGCCAACTTATCTTGTTCCTGAATTATCTTATATTTGTTGACATTAAAGCAATGCTTTGATGCATTCCTCCCTCCTATATATGCCAGAATGAAATGCATCGGGCGTATTCATATGTCACTCAATCATTCTTGCAGCTGCTTGTCCCAGGGGCCTGGGAGTTTGTTCTCAGATCCACGTACAAGCCGCAGGGTACCTAAAAGCATCCTTTTCACCTCCTAAACACTCAGTCACGGCATGGTACAGTAAAGCAGAAGTACACAGTGCATCATAAATCAAGGTCAGAAAACGGCAACGCCATACAGAGACAAGCCATTGACACGCACAAACCTCACATGTCAGATGTTATCTGTCTGTAAGATCAGCAAGCATGTACACTGTGTATCATTGCCCTGAGCCACACACACATGCACACTCACCAAAAAATACTCACGTCCAGACACACACAGTAAATGCAACAAATACCTTCTCATCTACCAATAACAACATACCTGATATCCAGCTTTTGATAATATAAATATTTATTCTGCATGCTTGAGATAGTCAGAGCTTGCTACGTGCTTCAGACAAAAGATTTCCAGTCCCACGGCACACAGTCAATCTTGCTTAACAATAAATGAATGCACCCTGAACAAACTGTGCGGTTGCAAATACAACAAGCACAATCTTGGGTAAGGAAAATCCTGTAAAGACTGTGTCCTGACAGCCAGTTGCTTTAAGCCATAAATCTAACACTGGGTACCTTCATTATCATGGGAATTTATAAGTAAAGAGAAAGTTTCTGGAGACCAGCTTAGTTGTGAGAGAACGATATCAGGAAACGTCTACCTTTTTATTTATTTTTCAAAATATGAAAACCTATTCAAGAATTTACCCCTGGGGTTATAAGAGTTGGAACTTGTGAGTGTAAATATTGGCCATTCAAACTTTCATGAAAGTATTTATTGTGAAACTAAACAGTATTCATTTTCTATTTTTTAAGCTACAGTTACACTGTTTCTTATCTTATGATGTATGCTGACATTTTGAAAGACATGTTTCTTCGGTCTAAACATGCAGAAATTAAGGAGATGCTGTGCAACATTAAGTCATGTCACGTCTTTCAAGTATGCTTGTGACTTTTGTTGTGCTCCCTTTCTGAATAGTGGATGTATACTGAGATCACTTGAATGGAATTTACAATGATCTGCTGTATCTTGAGCAAGTATGTTACTTTTCTGTAACGTACTGTTTTATTTTCTTTTTTATATTAAAATATCAGCTAACAATCTTAGTATTACATTTTAGAAATAATCAGCCAGTAAGTGATGATTATAGTTTTAAGCATCCAGCATCCCAAGGCAAGTAAATCATCTGCGTAGCCTATTGTGAGATGTGGTGCTGCTATTAGGTTGTTGCTGCTGAGAGATCTGACTCCCAGCTGATTATGTAGTGGTTCATCTGTGTGGTTTACATGTCAAATTGTGTTGACTGCAGTGTTTGGGGAATTGAAAGGTGATGTGAGAGTGTTACTTTCTTATTGCATCATCTTTTGCAGTTTAACCAATGTATTTATACAGAGATTAGCAGATATAGATTTAAAAATACAGAAATGACAATGGAAACAATCCTCAAATTAGGAACAATTGACAAGGGTATTTACTAGTTTTTACTTTTATGACTGATAAAACGGTCAATTTATTTTTCCCTTTAAAAGTTTGAATCTTTGCAATGCCGCTCCAGTAAGTTGTAGCTGCACTGAGAACAGAGGCAAAGAGGGTGGTAACAAAAACGAGTAAGTGGCAAAAAACAGAAGAAACAGGTTTAGCTCATTTGACTCACATGTATAAAGGCAACATTGTTTTGTGAAAGGCATCAGGGTGTGTACTGGTGTTTTTGTGAGGCTGTTTATTCAGACGCTATGTGGCACCATGGGAAATGCAACAGGGAGTGTCACAAAACAAACTAAAAAGCTATCCTGGAACTGAAGGGGATGGTTCACTCAAATTACAAAGAGATTGTTCACTTAATGTATTAGGAGGTACAGACAAATTTCCTTTTTAAGATGTTAGTGACATTGAAAAGAATATGAAAATACTTTCTTAATCCATTTATCTACAGACCAGAAAAATGCTGTGATTTTGCTCTTTACAAATTGAACCGAGGTAAATTATTCTGCTTTGTACACACTCTTCAAGTGGTAATGAACTTTTCTTTATCTTCATTGTTGCCTAAAATATATGGACCTGCACATAGCCAATTACTGTATGTTTAGTGAGTGATAAAAACAAAACAAAAAATAAAAATAAAAAGCAACCTTTCCCTCCCTTGAAAGGGCTTCTGATTGGTCAGAAATGGTAAACTGCTGTAGGAGATTCTCAACTTTAGGTCTCAGACTTTTTAATATTCAGAAATATTACAATACAGTCCATATCCTAAAGTGATTGGGTGTGTAAATGCACACTGAGGTTTATCAAGATATCAAACCAAATGAAAATATAAACAGGTGGAGGGCTACTCAGTGCTTACTCTGAAAATGGAGAAAGTCACATCTTTTATCTTTTTTACTACAGGTATATTACTTGGGATTTGTTTTTATCATTTTGTTTAATGGTAGTGTTAACTTTAGGAGTAAACCCTACATTATAGAGTTAGTGCTTGTTATGCAGCATCTATAATCAGCGAGCTGGAGTTTGTAGCCACTTTCTGTCCACCCACCTCGGCTGCATGGTGAAGCAGCCCCCCAAAACAGAGGGTCTAGAGTTAAAATATGTGTTATTAATTGGATATAAAATGTTCAACTAGCTCATCTTTAAATTTACCATTTCGCTGTATGTTTTGATTTCCTTGACAGTAATTATTAGTCCCAGATAGTTAAATCGCCTATTTAGCTTTAGACACGAGAAGCTTTGCCCAGATAAACCTTCATGCTTTGCATATTTCTGGGTCTCAGAAGTCATTAAAGCTCTGTTTCTCATTAAACACACAAAAAATAAAAACTACAATTTAAATAATTCTGCAGACCAACTTGCAAAGCTCAGACAGACTCTGATGGCAAATCCATCCATTGTAGCAAGGCACATTCACGACTCATGAGGTTGGTTACCTCTGAGATCATTATTGGCACAAGTGTGTCCTCTGTTGCGACAAGATGTAATATTCTCTGTAAGGTCCCAAATGAAAAATAATATTGTCCGACGGTGTATCTGCTCTCAGAGTCTCCTGTATATGAAGTCCCTGGAAATGGATAAAGTAATGAAAAGTCCCGATACAAAACTGCTGAGCACATGTTCCTGACACTTACTAAGGCTTGAAAACACAAAATAATTTATTTGGTTATCACAATATCTTTTAAAAGCAAGTCTCTCTACATGCATCATTGATTTTTGTTTTTTTGTTCTTCCTGCCAATATCACAATCTTCATGGTCTCTTCCGGCCAATCGACGTGTGGACATTCAAAAAGATCTGTTAAATCTGATTTCTGTGTCTTTGTGTCTGTTGTGAATATATAGTTAAAATACTTTTTCTGCTGTTAATTGGTGGGTTGTCAGGAAGGAGATGACCAATTAAAAAGTTAAGCTCTGAGGGGTCTTCCACAGCATGGTAGCTGTCTTAATTCTGCTGTCCCCATCTTGCTGAGCGACAGGGGTCTTTTCACCTCACATGGAGCACGCACACACAAGATAGGCATTCAAAGAAATCACATACAAGCACACAAGCATAAATGCACTGCACCTTATTACTCTTTATTAATCTGCAGGGCGTTAATTGAACCCCCATCCCCCCACTTGCCCATCCGAGTGGGAGCTATACCTGCTTTCCCACTCTCATTATGAGTGAAGGTGCCTTTGGGAGAAGCAGAGAGGGGAATGGGTGGAGGAGGTGGAAGGAGAGGACTCCCTAGTTCCCTGAGATAGGCTGGTTCTACATCAGATCTGACTGAATTAAACTGAACAGCTCGTTGTTTGTTTCCTTTCTCCATTAGAAGCAAAAGTATGCTTTGAGCAAAACATTTAGATCTATAAAGTTATTCAAGCAAAACATGTGCTCAGACCTCTAGCAGTGGCCTTCCACTTCCCTTAGACTCTCTTTACCTTCAACTTCTGAAATCAGGTGCAAGGATATCTCCTGAACTGTGCCAATATTTGGAAATCCTCACTATTCTACTAGGCAGTGCTTTCAGCATTGGTTTTGCAACAGATCTCTCACAGATAGGACTTCTGTTAGTTAAAATAACACTTCACGTCTGTTGGTAAGTCCGTAATTATAACAAACATTCCAAACTGTAAGAGGGAACAAATTCAAGCAACTGCAGACTTCTGTCTCTCTATAATAAAGCTGTCAAAACACCAGTTGTCAGCCAAGGTCTTTTTTCTAAGTGACACAATCACCGTGTCCTATATTTTCTCTTAGACTGTTTATTAGAATGAGTTGTGGACTTAAGTGTTTATTTTCTCTTCAGTGTGATGGTCTTACCAGCTGTTTTCACATGCTGAAGTAAAAAGTTTAAACAAAACTCTTCCCCACACCCGGAAAGTATGAATGCTTCAAGAATGCTGATGCAGTGGGAGTCTCTGATGACTCAAAACAAACAAAGAAAAGACAGCATTATTTTCAAGATTCAATTAAAATTATATCATATTATGGGAATTGTCTGTTTGGAAAAGGTTAAAATGTTTTATTTGAGAAAATGAGCAGCTGATTTATGATGTCTTGTGTTGTAATTATAGATTATTGATTAATTGAATATTTATCAAGAATTATAATTAAAATCATAATCCGATAAAATTAACTCCTTAACCAAAATCCTCGTTTATGAATTGAAACCAGAGCTGTCCTCTGGTGTTGTAATTATGGCTCAAGGCCTCTGATAATTACAATTATTAAATGTCACTGTTTAATCGACCGTTTCTGCCGAAACGTGGGGAACTTTGCCTTATTTTGACTGACGAATCACTCTTGCACAAAATAAACACAAAACGTCTTCTCTTTATCTACGTGAAAATTTATTAAATCAATCAGCCTCATACAATCACCTCCCGATTCAATAATCTTCACCTACTCAAACATGCAAAGTTCTACACAAAAGGGTAAAATATCTAACTAACAAAATAAAGCAAAAACAGCAGTGTGTGTGTATTGAATCAACCAGCAGTTATGGCAAAAGTGGTAATATGACCAAAGTGATGTGGTGTGTTGAACGGGGTTTGAACAGTCCGCCAGAAGCGTAGCCCAGCGGGACACGGGCTGTCATAAAACCCCCACAGGCAAAGTTGTAAACTCAGCTTAGACAAAGAGTCATAAACCTTTTGGTGGCAAGTTAGCAAGCAGTAAAGTTGGAACAAAGAAAATGGTGAATTTCACCATGAGGTTACTGTCGTAGTCCAGTATTACCAGCGCTCTGGTGTTCGCCTGGTAAGACAACTTGTGAGACGCAGCCGCCTCGGGTCTCAATACAATGTTGCATGCAAATACAATTTCATAACATCAGACTATAAATTGCGATTCTGATCGCACTAAAAATCCTATCTCTCTCTACCCTGCCCAGACTACTTCTAATAAAGAAATCAAAGAAAATAATAAAGGATGGGTATTACTTTGTGGAGCAATTCTTCAGGGCTGCCCGCGTGAGGGGGAGAGAAGGAGGGGGAAAGTTGGAAGTTAACGTGCGTCTACGATTAACTTCGGGAAGAGCGGTCAATCTTCGTCCTTTGGCCTCCTTGGCGAAAGGGAAAAATATGAGCTGACCGTCAGCAGTCGACTAGAACAAAAAACAAGGTGGCGATCCGTCTCCTTGAAACTCCGTGGTTTTTTGGTTACGTGTTAAACTAAAACCTTCGATCGGTAAAGTTGAAATTTCTGGCCTTCTTATTCCAGGAATTTCTGTCATGAACGTTCTTTTCGTGGCCAACGAAGGAGAATAAATGAAGACTCCACGTGGGACCTCTTCTTCTCCAGAGGATGCTCCCGTTGCGTGGTTACCTGTCGAGATCTCCAGCTGAAAGCAAGGTTTTAAAGCTCCCGCCTTCCATATATAATCTCGTGTGACGTCAGACTTGGGACGTCCCCGTCCTACCAGCCGCAGTGCCCACTGGGATTTGTAGTGGCGGACAATACTGGATACAAAATGGCCGATGATGTCGGAAGGCCTGGTGGTGTCCAGCAATGTGTAAACTGTCCGATATTCAGCAAACAAGTGGTCCAACACTTGCAAATGTGTTGCATTGCAACAACATATTTCAATGTATTTGTTATTTTATGTGACAGACCAACACAAAGTATTGTGTACTCTTTAATGCATATTTGTAAAGTGGAAGGAAATTGTTATACCCGACAAGTGTGCATTTAGGCCCATTCGCTCTAATACAAGTCACCTGTAAGTACTGGGGAGCTGGCGCCTATCTCCAGCAGTCTATGGGTGAGAGACGGGGGACATCCTGGACAGGTCGCCATCCATCACAGGGCAACACAGAGCCTTTTCAGCATATATGTTTTTCAAAACCACTTGTCAGTACCATTACAGCTCTAAGCTTTGCACTTCTAGTAACTTTCAAAATCTCTCAGTCAAATTGGATGAAGATTATCTGTGAACAAGAGTTTTTTTGGGGAACAGGTGTTACCACATATTCTCAGTTCTATTTAGGCTTGAACTTTGGGCCATTCCGACACATGAATATGCTTTGATCTAAACTAGGGCTGCATAATATAAAAAAAAAACATTCTATTGGAATAATAATCAAAAGCAAGGCCTCTTTTTATGAGCTTTAGCATCTCAGCTTGATAACATTGGCTTTGGTCATTAAGGATAGATGGGACAGAGTCTGTTCAAATGATCTCTTTAATTAATATGCATGAATGCAGGTCACTTCAAATATATCCTGCTAAATATTGGCTCAGAGAAGTCCCTTGCATTTGCACTATTGTGCTGTAGTCCTGGCTATGCATTAGGGTCGTTGCTCTCCTGGAAGGTGAACCTTTGCCCTAGTGTTAAATGTTTTGCAGCGTCTAACAGGTTTTCTTTCAAGATTGACCCTATTTAGCCCCATCCATGTTACCATCCACTCTGACCAGGTTCCTCGTCCTTGTTGAGGAAAAGCATCCCCAAAGAAAATTGCTTTCACAATGTTTAATTTTGGGGATGATATGTTCAGGGTGATATATAGTTAGTTTTCTGCCAAAAATCAGTCTTTGCCTATATGCCAAAAACTTCAATATTAGTGTCAGCTGACCAGAGCACCTTTTCCACATGTATTGCTGTGTCCAGTACATGGCCTCATGCAAACTGAAAACAAAATTCCTCATGCTTTATTTCAACAATGGCTTTCTTCTTCCATAAAGGCCAGATTCCTGGAGTTAACAAATGATAGTTGTCATGTAAATGGATTCTCCCACCTGAGCTGTGGATCATTACAGCTCTTACAGAGTTATCAGAAACCTGTGTTGTGTCCATGAGGCTGTGTGCAGGGTGTATGTGTGTGTACTTACCTTTTTTTGTCCACAAGGTAGCTTTAGGTAGGCAGACTGCACATGTGTTCTCAATCAGTCATCAAGGAGCTTAAAGAGGGGTGGAGTCCCTCAGGGAGGCAACTTTGGGCATAAAATTGCTATTTGTCCTGTGCGCTCAAACTCCCCTGCCTGCTAATGAAAACAGGGATTTTGGCGGGTGGAGAAAATAAAAGAAAATAGTTCCTGATTTCTGATTTAATCCACTATCTGCATAAATCAATCAACATCTCTTCGTCAGTGCCCTCATTGATTCCAGATCAGAACAAAACCTTATCAGTCCAGATCTAATGAAACAGTGCCAGTTCTGACTCAGGGGTTCCCTGTTCATGACGGTCGTTCCTTAGAAACTATAACTCATCAAACCGAACCCATTCAACTCATCACCTCCAGCAACCATCATGAAATATTATAATTTTTCATTGTCCCCATTGTCCAGTTGTTTTGGGTTATCCATGGCTTCAAAGACACAACCCCCAGATAAATTGATCCATTTTATACATAGAAGCCTGAAGCACATATTGTATGCCCACCTGTTTGCGCTCCGCCATACCCTCAACAAACTTGACTCATTAAAAAGAACCCATTACTTGCTGCCATTGATCACTTCAGCCTTTGAATTTGCCCAGCAAACTCAACCTACGCGACGCTTACCACCTGGTTCACATTTGCAAAGGAGATGAGTGGAAGACCGCCTTTAAGACACACACCAGACACTGAGTATTTAGTGATGCCATTCGGACTCATCAATGCACCAGCACTTTTTCAGGGCCTGGTAAACGATGTACTCTGTGATTTTCTGAACATTCTCATATTTGTCTACCCAGATGCCATTTTAGTCTTTTCCAGAAACCTGGAGGAACATCAGGTCCCCATCCACAAGGTTATCCAGCACGTACTGTAGAATAGACTGTTAAAGTAGAAAAGTGTTCTTTTCATCAAACATACATAACCTTTCTAGGTTACATCTTCGAGGGAGCTACAGGTGAAGACCGACCTGAAAAAAAACAGAGCTGGACAGGCCCACCACCTGTAAACAGCTACAACATTTTCTGGGGTTCTCCAAAACAACTTTCTCTTGGTCCCCAGCAGCAGACAAAGCTTTCCTCAAGCTCAAAAACCCTTTTACCTCAGCCCCTATCCTAATCTACCCTTATCTGGCCATCCAATTCATTGTGAAGGTGGATGCATTTGATTCTGGGACGGGGCCATCCTTTTCCAAGGAACTCCCTTTGAAAACAAGATGCGTCCCTGCGCATTCTTTTCAAAATGTTTCTGCCCCGCTGAAAAGAATTACAATGTTGGAGATTGAGACCTGCTAGCAATCAAGCTAGCATTCAAGGAATGGAGAAATTGGCTTGAGGTCACAGAAGAACCGTTCATAGTATGGACTGATCATAAAAATCTCTCTTACCTACTATCGGCCTATCCTATCATCCGTCAGGTCTCAAGCTATTCATTGGGCACACAGCTCCCATTTCTCCCGCCATCCAGGGATCAGACGAACCATTGGTCTTCTCCGCCGTTACTTCTGGTGGCCGTCTCTAAACTCTGAGGTCATCCAGTACATCTCAGCATGCTCCATCTACGGCAGAAATAAGAACTCTCATCATCCGCCTTCGGGACTGTTGCTAGCCCTGCCCGTTCTTCGTCGTCCCTGGTCACATATTGTGGTCGATTTCATTACTGGACTGCCAATTTAAAAAATAAAACAGTCATTATTAAAGTCATCGATAGATTCTCCAAGGCGTGTCGCCTTTTGGCCCTAAACAATCTCCCATCTGCATCTGGGACTGCTTATCCTTCACGTCTTCCATCTCCATAGCATCCCCACAGAGATCCTGTCCGATTGAGGACCACAATTTATTTCCCAGGTGTGGAAGGATTTTTGTTCCTCTTTAGGTGCAAAATTCAAACTGACTTCTGGTTTCCATGGACAATGCAAAAGGATGAATCAGGAGCTGGAAAATGCCCTTCGATGTGTGTGCTCAACCAATACCGCCACTTGGAGCCAACATTTGGATAGAGTATGCTCATAACTCACACATTTCTGCTGCATCTGGCCACTCATCTTCTAACGTCTCTCTGAGTTGTCAACCCACCTTACTGCCATCTTCCTTCCCTGATCCGTCCTCCCATCACTTCTCTCTCATCTTTGCCGCTGCCATCGGATCTGGAACTAAGTGCACTCGAGAGAACATCAGCCCAGAACAAAAGGTTGGCTGATAAAAAGAGACTTCCTGCTCCCACATACTTACCAGGGCAGAAAGTGTGGTTGTCTTCAAGAGTTTTTCCCCTCAAAACCTGGTCTCATCTCGCTTCCTCGGCCCTTTCATCATCGACTCTGCCATCAGTCCCAACACTGTGAAACTGACACGTCCTGTTCATCTCTGAATTCATCCAGTCTTCCATGTTTCCCAGATCAAACCAGTCTCTGTTAGTCCTCTCTGCCCTCCGCCCAAACTCCCTCCTCCCCCTCAACTCATAGATGGTCATCCTGCCTATAGTGTGTGCCGTATTGTGGATGCTCTGCGCCAAGGTAGTTGGTAACAGTTCTTGGTGGACTGGGAGGGCTATGGTCCAAAATAATGTTCCTGGGTGCTACGTTCTTTCATTTTGGATAGTAGCCTCGTCTAGAGTGAGAGAATTCTCACTCAGAGTGTGGTAATCAGGCCTCCTCTTTGTGAATTCCTAGTCTGTTAGAGAGTTACTTACCTTTTGTGTCTTCTCCCTCCTGGTAGAGCTGCTCTCCCTCGGACAGGTCCTCCTCACTCCTTCCTTTCCATTGCAAGAGATGCACTGCCGATAACACTTCACACTTTCTCTGACCGTCGCCTGCCTGTCCACCCTCCAACGTCGGCTGTCAGAAGAAACTACCATCACACACTGAGCTCTCCTCAAACTGCCAACCTCAGCCTTCATGAATACAATGCCCTCCTCGCCTACAGATCCAACCATGGCCCACGTTATGACTCCCCTACTTTCTACATCTCTGTCCTTAACCATCGTCTGATACCTTCACTAATACGCCTGTCTTCCTTCTGAGAATTTCCTGAAGCCTCCATGACCCGAAGATACTCACACTCTACACTTTTGCTGCTTTTACTAAATCTCTTTAAGACTGGTGCTGGTGTCCGTAGTTTTTGCTTGCTCCAAGGTCTGGCTGATGGCATTAGGACTCTTAGCTGCTGCAACCGTCCAACTGCCATGTTAGTTTAGATGACTGGTCATGTTTCAGTAGGTTTGCAGTTGTGTCATACTATTTTACACTTTACAACTATTGTTTTAATTTCTGGAAACACACCAAAAAATAATACAGGGTGTTTTGTGCAATAACTGCAAAACTAATAAAGAAATTAATTTATATTACTAACTCAAATGATGCGGTTTTGGATTTTACATGTATGCTTCCTGGCATTTTTACATGATTTAAAGATTTTTTTGTGTGGACCTTTTTTGTAATTTTAGACTGGTCTAAAAAGACCATGTAGTTTTGCTTGGTGTAAGCTTTGACAAAATATGTTACTTCTAACTCATGGCTACAGATAGAAGTATTATGTACTCATGTTTAGATGTGGTCTGCATATAGCTTTAATATTGAAATCTGGTCTATTTCTCACTGGGGAGTTAAATTTATTTATTTATTTTCTGCCACTAAAATTTGCTCTACTTTACGTTGATCTATCATATAAAATTCCCGTAAAGTAAATTAAGGTTTAAATTGAAGTTTAAACCTGCATAGTTTTAGATTTTCTTCCAATCCATCTTCCATCCAAACAAACAAGTTCAGGGTTCATTTTACAAAGACGTGACTGGTTACAGGGATGCATATACGTCATTTATGTTGCTGCAAAAAGATTGTGCATGAATAAATTGAATGCTTACATCCAAAGGTGTGTGTGTGTGTGTGTGTGTGTGCACACGAGTGTACACTAGAAGAGAAGAGGATCCGATTAGTTCTACTCTGAAAGTAATTACCTTAATTAAAGCAGTAATGTGTGGAGACAGAGGGGAGAAAAGAAGGGGGAGGCAGGGGAGAACCTGCCATCTTTTATAGGGCAGTTTAGGGACTGTGTGATTTAAGGGGCACACTCAACACAAAAGGTGGGAGGCAGCAGAGATGAAAGAGAGAACTGACTCAGAGAGAATGCTGGTGGATTATAGCTGTTTTTGAAATGAAAAAATAGAAATAAATTAGGTAAAAATGTACTGGAATAGGAAAGATTTGAGAAAAAAGAAAAAAAGAAAGTTGCTAGATTTATAATATTAGGGAACAGTATAATTTAAAAACTTTTGATACAATCTGAGAGTACCATTAAACAAGCCATTTGCTTAACATACACTACTAGTCAAAAGTTTCAGAACCCTTTGTCAGTTAACGTTTTTTTTTGTGTGTTTTTTGTGTGTTTATGACTAGACTTAGACTCTCACTAAAGGCATCAAAACTGTGAATGGACACATGGAATTATGTAGCAAATGAAAAATTGTAAAAGAACTTTAAATATGTTATATTTTAGACTCCTTAAAGTAGCCACCCGTTGCTGTGATGACTGACATATTAACCTTTGGCCATCTCTTAAAGACTCTTTCAAGTTCTTTCAAGACTCTTTGGAAAACAATTTCAGGTGACTACCTCATGAAGCTCATGGAGAGAAAAGCAGTAATCAAAGCAAAGGGTGGCTATCTTGTAAAACTCTAAAATATAAAAAAGTTTAGTTATTTCACACTTTTTGTTTACTATATAATTCCACATGTCTTCATTCACAGTTCAGATGCCTTTGGTGAGATTCTACAATGTAAATAGTCATGAAAATAAAGAGACCTATCAAGTGAGAAAGTGTATCGAAAACTTTTGACCGGTAGTACATACTGTCCTCTAGGTGAGGCACAATTGTACAGATGTAAAACAATAACATCAGCCATTATTTTAAAAATGATTACTGTCACTGGAAATGATAAGAACTCATCTATAACAAAGTGATTAAAATATTATGTCTCCAAGAAAAACTAGTCTGTGGGTCATCTTGTCTCACCACAAGGGTATATTGATCCAAGCCAGAGGATAAAGTGAGCCACTGGGTAAAGTCCTGCTTTTCATCCTTTTAAAAATCTTGAAGGTAACCTATAACAACAACGTCAACAACAGCAATATCAAAACAGTAATATTTAATCTTAAACATTTTAATGCAAAATAATAACTTCCCACACTATATTCGCTATTTTAATAACTTGATATTCCGTCAGTTAAACAAAAAGGATGAATACAATTGTAACTGCAGCCTTCAATTACATTACTATTTTAGAATATTTAGTCCTGTCCATGATTGTTTTTTCAGATAAAAGTGCAGTTAGTGGGGTATGAAACCTTTCACCACATAAGTAGGCGTAGGCCTGTTCTTTCCTCTGTAGCTGGAAAAAGGAAAGTAAGGTAAAACTAGCAAAGGAAAAAAATAGCTTGTTATGTAATTCTTATTTGGACAAATTTGTGTCTAATGCAGGGCTTAGTTGAAATGATGGCTCTATTAACCTCTGAGCTACCAGAAAACAATAACCCAGCCTACCAATTAAGCCTAACTTAACTAAGGGTGTTTTCACACCTACCTGCTTGTTTACTACGGTGTGAGTCAGTGGATGAGTTTGTAAACCTGTTAGCTTTCTGGTGGTCTGGTTCTTTTTCACACAGAGAAAACTCCAAGCGTACCAAAACCTGTAACTACAAACCACATTAGAACATTCAGTCTGTTTATTGCTCAGATGTGTCTGAGGCAGGAGAACCAAATGTCAATGTCAACTTTATATTGCATTTTACAAGAAACAATTTGCACCAAAATGTTGCACAGCAAGAACAAAATAATTCATAGAGTAGTTTAAATTCACAAAGCAAATCAGTTTCTGTTGTCAGGACGCACTTTCTTCAGCTATGACTTCTTGCTAAATTAAAGCGTTATTTTCTTCCGAAGGATTTCGAGAGATTGATCCGTATTGAAATTCTGCTTCACCGCTTGCAGCTTGTCCAAAATGCTGCTGCTCGTCTGTTAATAGGAACTAGAACATATAACTCCAGTTCTGGTTCACTTCACGGGCTTCATGTTTGTTAGAGGACTGATTTTAAAATTTTGCTTCTGGTTTTTAACCATCTTGATGGTCTTGCCCTATCATAGTTAAAGGATCTTATAAAAGGGCACACATCCTCAAGAAACAACCATTTGCTGTTAGATTTTCTGAGGTCCAATCAGAAAAATAGAGGCGACTGTGCATTATCTGTTGCAGCCACAAAAATGTGGAATAATATATCGATCCATGTAGGAGCTGCTCCTAATTTAGAGACTTTTAAGATGCTTTTAAAGACCACAATCAACTCCTTGACTTTAGAATTAAATAAATCATATTTTAGCTATTTTTATTATTATTATTATTTTATTTTAATGAATTATTTCATTCATGTCTTCTGTTTGTTTTTTCTTTTTTTCTTTTAAAGGAGCTGTCAAAGAATGTGCCAAGATTTGTGATAGAAGAGCAACTGTATGACAGAAAGGGCTCAAGAATGGTACTGGAAAGATCTGATCTCCCAAATACTGTGACCTACGTTTTATTACTGCTGAGGTGGAGAAAGTTTACTCTTGAGGTGGAGAGTTTATCCAGGCCTTTCTTTCAGCAAAACAGTTCTATAACGGCTTATGTTCTGAGCAAGTCCAAAACATGGAGAAATTAATATTATCACTAGTATGTCTCTGATTACTATTTCAGTTAAAATTATCTGAGAAGGTCTACTGAATGATTGGTAGAAGACATCTTAAGAGTTGCATAGCACTTTATGCCTTGCAGCACGACACATTTGTTTGTTAGTTTGTTTACCCTTCTGCATTACATAATGCAATGCAAACCTGGCATCACGAAAGCATTTGGCTCAGGCTTGCAGTGTCCCCCTGGTCGCTGTGTCGGGTCAACGTGCACACCACAAATAAACAGGTCTACAGTTCCTTTGGAACTGTACGGAGACCACCTCCTTCAAACGGTCTTTTTACAAGTGTTTGGGTCTGCGACCAATGTGATTGTTGTGTTTACATCTACACAAAACTGCACCAAGGGGGAAAACGAACCAGAGATTATTTTATTGCAAAATCCTCAGTCGTGAAAACTTCCTAAATGGTTAACATGGTTTAATACAGAATACATAATTAATACACACAAGGAAATTATCAAAATGGTTCATATATGTATTTAAACCTGGATAAATTAACTTTGATGGGAACTTCATTTTAACTGACACTGAGAAAATGTTGTTTGCAAAAATAATATTGTGGAAATAAAATAAAATTACCAAACCACCATGAGCCAAAACTGTACCATTGCCCCGAAATAGGGTTAGGGTCAGTTTACCACAGGCTAAATTTAACCAACTTTCTCTTTATTACACATTTTGGGTTAAAACCAGTCTTGCAACTAGGGCTTGAGTGATTTGTAGCTGCCAGAAGTCTTTGCCTATATCAATGAGAGTCATTTGGCATAGAGCACACTTTGTTTGATCATGGGGTTCTTGCACCAATGTAATTACTACAGTGTCTACAATCAGGATTTCTTTTTCGAAGGCACTGCTCTGAGTCATTTGAGACTGAGCAATTGCCATTAGTGAGTACTAGTCTGATACTAGCTGGATCTAAAGTAAAAAAAAAACTCGTATGATGTTTGTGTTTGAAAATGCTGGAATTTTTATGTGCAGTAAAAAATTACATTGCATTTCATTAGCATTTTCCCGTTTAAATCAGTCAGCAATGGCATTCTAGGTGCTGCAGTCTCTCCTATCTAAGGACAGTAACAGATATTTTATTGCAACTGTAGTTTCTGCAGGACTGTCTTAATGTCCTGTTTCAGCATGTCTTGTTCTTGCTGTAATATGCTGGGCTCATGTCAGCATGTTTACTTTTTGTTTAGATATGTCTCATTATTAATTTGGCTTGTATTTTACTTCAGTTACAGTTAATCATTTGCAAACAAGGCTTACAGAAAAAATTACTTAACTATCTTGTTTTAAACGTCATTTTATTCAATGATGAGTTTCAGCTGCACACTGCACAAATTGCTTGTACAAAAAAAATAGCATGTGCAATAAGTGGCCGTGTTGTGTGCAATTTCCAAAGATTGCGCGTGCAATGGATAACAGGTGCAAAACAGGTGCAGACTGCCCTATTTAAATCAGGAAATTGTGTGTGCTGCTGGCTGGCTGTTACTGCTCCCAGCGGAACAAGAGGAAAAGCAAACAGATCCTCTCTGTTGTGTTGCTTGAAACATGCACGGGTTGTTGTGCTGCATCATTATAAATGATCCAGTTGCAGATTTCTGTTTCGTTCTGCTCCTGCTTTTCTGGACTGTTACAGTTTGTTAACCTTTGTTGTTGCTATTCACAGCTGCAGGTTTGTCATCACAGCCTCTGCCCTGATGAGAGTATTCCCCCGCTCTGTTCATTTGCGCAGGGTGCCTCTGAGTTTGTAATTGCACATGCCGAAGGCTGAGTTTGAAGTTGTTCTGTGAGCAGATGCTATATGTTTGAGTTCTGGATGGAGCCAGTGTAGCAAAGACTACATTCTGTTCACCTTTATTAAAAATACTGGACTACAGGCTATTGCGCAGGAGGGCAGAACTGTGTTCAGAGTGGTGCGCGCCCTCCGCCATCGGTGCGCACAAGGGGCAGCATAAACATTGTATGTTGTAGGACTTGGTTATCTGTATATCATAGCTTTGCTAATTTTAATACATAACGTCACATGCTTGTCCTGCAAGGAATATAAATCAAACATTTATATAAATAAAAATGAATTATTTTCCAATTATTGTACTCAATTTGTTTGATTTGTTTTGCCAATATTTTAACGATATACAACATGTTTGATTGTTGGAATTGTTGTTTGGTGACACAAAATAATTTCTTACTATATAAACCCTTCCCTGGCTTGTATTCCCGTTCGAAAAACGTAATCCAACTGATCCAACTCCAAGTGTTCCGCAATCTATGCTTCTTTCTCGCCACAGTGACAGCAGACATTTGTGCGTCCCAGTTAGTACCTGCATTTCAAACGTGCTAAATCTTGACGCAAAAACAGCACACACAATCCGTTTCAGGTTTGATGAATCGTATTATGGGTGGTAAAGGATTACATTTACATATCTTCCTCCCATAAATTTGCTCAATTGGGTCATTATCATATGTTTTGCATATTCATGAAGGCAAACACGCTAAAAGGTTTGTGCACGCTGTTCCGCTGATTTTACACATGCAATCCGATTAGCACCTCGTTTGTAGATCATCTTTGTGGACACAAACAGGTTTGCGTGTGGTTTTGCACATGCAAACCTTTTGAAGATCAGGCCCTTAGACTGTTAGGCAAGGCAAGGCAAGTTTATTTATATAGCACATTTCTGTAGCAAGACAATTCAAAGTGCTGTACATGAAAAAAAAGAAAAAGAAACATAATAGGAAAAGTACATTGCAGTGGCATAAAGGTAATTAAATAATTAAAGAGAATAAAAAATGAATAGTTAAAAAGATGATAATAAAAAAAAAATTTAAAATGTATGATAATTAATGATGATTGATAAGAAAATGAAAGGAAAGTTGGACTAAAAACTTAACTGATAATGTTTAGATAGCACAGTCAAAGGCCACTCTAAACAAAAAAAATACTTAATCTTGATTTAAAGCAACTTAGGGTATCAGCACTTTTACAGTTTTCTGGGAGTTTATTCCAGATTAGTGGAGCATAAGAACTAAAGGCTGCTTCTCCATGTTTGGTTCTGGGTATGCAGAGTAGATTTGAGCCAGAAGACCTGAGAGGTCTGGGTGGTTGATACACTGACAACAAGTCTGTACTGTATTTTTGTGCTAAGCCTTTCGGTGATTTAAAGACTAATGCCCCTTTTCCACTGGCTCGATTTGGCCACACTCGACTCCACTCGGCTCGCTTTGCGAGCGTTTCCATTATAGTTTTTTCCATACCGGTACCTACTTTTTTGGTCCCTGCTCCTGAGAAGATACGACCGGGACTGAGTAGGGGACTACATGTGACCTGACCAGACTGCTTTTCACTGATTGGCCGTGGGAGGAGGAGAAATAAGAAGGTTTTCGTTGAGACAGTTCAGGAAAAAGTTAATAAAACTCAAGAGCAACTTCAATAATATCACAGTGGCTGGAGCAGGTACTATTATGAAACAACGTGTTTGATTCGGACATTTATTTACGGTCCTTTAGCCAACCAGCGTCTGCAGGAGGAGGGAGCAGATAGAGAGCAGCTGCCCGTAATCAGACTGCCTGCATCGGACCAAACATGAGGACAAGCCCGCTGAATCTGCAGAGCACAAAAATGCAATATCCAACCTAAAACTAACTTTGAAGGTCAAAAGTCCGCGGTTTTGCGCTTTTAAGTCCGTGTCCTCGTTATTGCCATGGCTGAGACAAAAACTTTTTTATAAAGCCCAAAATTGTAACTTCTTCAGGCAAATTTTGGAGCTTCACCATCCAGACAACACTGTCTCTCCTCTCTGCTTCTCCTGCCACACCCCACTAACATCAGAACCCCTGAGCCTTATTTTAGAATTTCTGGCTGGATCATTCCTTATGGATCATTTTAGACATAAAAACATAAATAAGACATTCTCGCATATACATTAATACAAATGTTATTAGTATTTAGTTTATTTATGTTTTTGTTTTTAATTAATTTTTTTATCATCTCACGCAGATTACTTTAATGTGACAATGTAACACAGTAACGTTAATAGCAGCACAGCGCACTACACTCATGGCTGGAGGTGGGGCTTTAGTCGCCATAGCTTCAGCTGTTGGGGGGTCAGTGGAAACCCAACAGTTACCGTACCGAATAGAGCAAAACCGAGTGGAAAAGGGGCATAACATAAGTATTTTAAAGTCTATTCTTTGAGATGCGGGGAGCCAGAGTAGGGACTTTAGAACTTTCTTAGTTCTAGTGAGGATGAGGGCAGCAGCGTTCTGGATCAACTGCAGCTGTCTGATCGACTTTTTAGGCAGACCTGTGTAGACACCGTTGATGTAATCAATTCTACTAAAGATGAACGCATGAATTAGTTTTTTAAGGTACTGCTGAGACATTAGTCCTTTAATCCTGGAGATGTTCTTTAGAGGATAGAAGGCCGACGTTGTTACTGTCTTCATGTGCCTCTGAAGGTTCAGGTCTGAGTCCATCACTACACCCAGATTTCGAGCCTGATTGGTGGTTTCTAGCTGTATTAACTGAAGCTGTGTGCTAACTTTTAAATGCTCTTCCTTTTGTCCAAAGATTATTACTTCAATTTTGTTTTAATTCAGCTGAAGAAAATGTTGGCACATCCATGCACTGATTTCTTCTATGCATTTACCCAGCGCTTGAATGGGTTCATAGTCACCTGGTGACATCGTAACATATAGCTGTGTTGTCTGCATAGTTATGATAACTTACGTTGTTGTTTATTAAAATCTGAGTTGGGGGAGCATGTAGACATTAAATAGGAGGGGCCCTAGGATGGACCCTTGGGGAACACCACATGTGATTTTTGTGGTCTCTGATGTAAAGTTACCTACTAACACAAAAAAGTCCCTGTCCTTCAAGTAGGATTTAAACCAACTGAGTGCTGTACCAGAAAGGCTGACCCAGTTTTCCAGGTGCTCTACTAAAATGGAGCGATCAACAGTGTCAAATGCTGCACTAAGGTCCAATAATACCAACACCATGGTTCTTCCACAGTATGCATTTAGTCTCACAGTCTCTGTACTGTGGTGAGCATGGAAGCCTGACTGGAAGGAGAAACTCAGTAGATTCAGTAGATTAAAAAAAATACTGTGCCTGGCCTACAACAAAGTTTAGAAAGTTGGGTACACAAAAATAGCGTAATTATTTCAAAAGGGACCATTATATTTTCAAATGTAACATTCAGTTTTCATTTGTGGTCCAAGGATGGTGGTCCACATTAACTGTAGGCAGATGGCAGTGGGTTCTAGACATAGATATTTCCCAAATCGACAAATACAAATTAGGAACCCACTGGTGGTGTCTGGTGTAGGAGTAACACTCGGCCACCACCTAGCTCATTTTATTAACATTAAAATATTTCCAGATATTTTAGAGTGAAAAAACATGTCATTGTCCTGCATGTTTTTATTCTTTCCAAGGCTCTACACTGTGTAAAGGCCATTCATATTGAGCCTGGGGTGTATGTGTGTGTGTGTGCATACTTTATTGTGTGTTTTTGTGTGATCCCGTACCTTTGCTTTAATGTGTATACTTTTGATTCTGCAGCCCGAGACAAAGGGATGAGGAGGCGCTTGTGCATTTGCATGAGTTGGAGGTGTCATTGTAATGGCTAATGGAAATCAAATAACAACCTACGGAGTGCAGTCAGCCGCGTGTCCTTGCACTCCATACAGTTTACAGGTGTGTGTGTGTGTGCAGGATTTGGACTCTGAATGAAATTGCATCTTTTTTTTGATAAAGTGTTAATGAAAATAATAACATCCCTGAGAAAATATTCAGAAACGTAATGATGAATGCCATATTTCTCAGAGTGATACATCATAGGCGTCTTGGTTAAAAGAAAAACAGCGTCCAGCATCTCCACACCCCCAAATTATCTGCTGCTTTCACATTTCAATGATAGCATAGATGAGAGCTGAGGAAAATGGACACACAATTATGCTCACTTGTCGTATATTAATACTGCTTCTTGACACCTTCCATGGACCCTGAGCTGTCTTCTCTTTGTCTGCTTTAATTGAAAATTAATGGTTAGTCCGTTGCCAGGGCAACAGCGGCAGCGGCAGTGGATAGCGAGTCGTGCTTAGACAGACACCAGTGGCATTGTTTGTCCTGTCTGACCTTGGAAGTCAGGGGGAAAAAAAGAAGAGAAAGGCGGTAGAGGACACAAAAAACACATTAAAAAGAGAATAGAGAGGTAGGGGTTGAATGGTTTCTGTTGGAGTGAAGGGAGGGAAAATAAAGTTATTGTGGCTGCGCTTCAGCCAGGTAGGGAAAGAGACAACTTGGGTTGGAGGACTGGAGATGATGTCAAAATGCCAAATTGGGAGAATTATGTTTGAGTAAGAAGGCAGAAAAAGGCCTGGAGATTCTTCTCTGGATTACCTTTGTGCTGATGGAGTCAGAGGACGCTCTGTGACCCCATAATCATCTGGACACAGGCGTGGAACTGGATGAGAGTGAAAAGGAGAAAGCGTACGTAAGTGCGTGAGTGTGTGCGGAGGTGTTGGTCCTAATGTTTACAAATCCGTCAATGGGGCCACAGTGCCAAATGGACACGGACTTTGAGGCCACGCATCTGTAGATTGACAGAAAAGCTCACAGATGGTTTGTAATTTACTTTAGTGGGGAGCTCTCTAGGCCAGGCGGAGGAGAGATGTAGGAGGTTACACCCTGGACACCTTTCAAAACATATTTACAGCTCTTTTTCTTACATGCACATGCAGGTATGGTGCATTTATTATTAGTTTGCTTACATGACAAAATAACAGATTGTAGATTGGAAAACATTTTCATAGTGCTGAGCACGTCTAGCAGCAAAGTCATGTAGTTGAGTACTATTGAACAAACAATATCATGAAGACCAAAGAACACAATAAACAGGTCAGGAATAAAATTGCAGAGAAGTTTAAAGAAGGTTTACGCTATAAACAATAATCTAAGCTTTGGGAAACTTATGGTGCTGATCAATCTATCATCTGAAAAACAAGAGGGCAACTAAATGTACACCCTGAGCAATCAAAATATTAATCAGAGAATCAGCCATGAGGCACACAGTATCTTTGAATGAGGTGCAGAGATACACATCTCAGGTGGGAGAATCTGTTGACAGGACACCTATGATTATGCAATACACAAATGTGGCTATTTTGGAAAAGTGGCAAAAAGCTTCACCTTACAGCAGGTGAACTCTAAACATACAGCCAGAGCTACAATGGAATGGTTTGGATCAAAGAGTATTCATGTGTTAGAATGGATTAGTCAAAGTCCAGACCTATATCCAATTGAGACTCTGTGACAAAACTTTAAAAAACAAATACTAATGGAGTCTCAATCACCTAAAATCACTAATGATCCCAATATGTCGGTGGTTAGTTCAAGTATCTACCTGTCTTGTTCAGGAGTGCTGGAAGGATGGAGAGTGAGATGAAAGCGGGATTAGGGGCCCGCCTGCAGTTATGCTGCTGCTGCTCCAATATGTAATGGTAAAGAAGCCATAAAGCAAAGCTTTAGATTTATCTATGGGATTAAGTTACGACCAAAAAAATGAGATCCCAGATACGACAGGATAACATGAGGCTCATCTCTAGAATGGCTGGGATCACCCTTAAAGATATTTTGAGGAGCAGGTATGCATCAAAAGCTCTAAGTGGAGTCACTGCTCCATCAAAAATGGTCAGTTAACCTGGGTTGAGTATCTGTTCAGGATGATTCCTCAGAAGGAGACCCTGTGGCAAACCCAGAAATTGATCGAGGTACTGTTTATCTCTTCAGTCCTCAAAACACTGTGGGATCCCCTAGAATGATCTTGAGAGTTTCACTGGGAAGACAAATGTCTGAATTTCCCTCCCAAACATGTTACCACTGCAACAAGAACATGGATGGATGGATGGATGGATGGATGGATGGATGGATGGACGGACGCACGGACAGACGCACGGGTGGATGGTCTGCTGCTCTTTAAAGAGTAACTTATCTTTGCACACAGAGTTCCAGCTTCATTATGGTCTGGAAACTCATTAAATGTAGAGTGATGTACCTCACGGTTGGAGGTCAGCTGTTTTGTTTGTGCATGCATGGATCTATTTGTGTTTAATTCTCTGGGCAGACATCTGTAGGGTTCTGTCACCATGTTTGTTGTCCATGATTGCAGCTAAGACTGAAAAATAGCCTTAAAGAAAAAAGAGAGTTTGTGGTAAATTTATTGATTGGTAATTTTATTTGGGCATTTTATCCTCCCACTGTTGTGTTACAATGTTGAACTGAAGAAATATTTTTGGTTTTATCTCTATCCTATTTTGTCCTTCTTTGTCTCTTAAAGCAAAACACTGAAAAGTATGATAGGTAATTCCAACAAATTAACAGCCCAGACAATCATTGTATATAATCTAAAAGTCACAGAAGCTCACAATGTTCTGCAATGTGATTCTGAACAAAAATGGCTCCAAACAATTCATATGTTTTTTTTATAAATGCTGTTTCGTATGTTTCTAAGCTAGTTCCCCTTTGGTATTTTTGTGGATTGCCATATTTGTCTATGTCAGAACTGTCCTTTTAATGTTTATGGATAAGGTAAAGAAAAATGTGCATAAAAGAACAATATAAACTAATAAAAAGGTCTTAATAAAACTGTGTACAAGTATAAAAACCACCAAATAGTTTTGTGATTTAAAAAAATAAGTAATGTCAACAGAAGCAATTTTTACAAAATTTTTATGTCTTTGTGTGTTTATCTGTCTTCGTCACTCTTTTTGATGATTGTTAAAGTTTGTTGTTTGCAAAGTAGTATTGAAAATTACTCTTTGTTGCTAGGTTTAATGTTAACTCCTTTTCATGTGACTAAGAGAGAATGCCACAAATTAATACAGATTCCTTTATATTAAAGGAGTCATTTGTCACTTTTCTTTGAGTATGACAGTAAAGTGCTGCTGAAATGTGTAACACCAGCTTTTAAATTTAATTAGCCTGTTCACAATTGGTACAGACATTAGTGAAAACAAAATAATCACAAAAACTGAGGAGAGTTTAATGTGCAAACGTAAAACTTCTAATTCTCAACTTTATAAGGCAATCATCTATAGCACTGACCTATACAATATAATTCAGGCTTGTTCAACGTTGTATTTCATTAAAATTTCTGTGACCATAAAACAGTAAGAAAGCAATACATAAATAATGGGATTATTTTGAGAAATATATTTGGTAACATAACAGATAAGACAGAAATCAAAATTATAAAAAGCTTGTGACTCGTCTTTTTCATTATTTTAAAACAGTGGGTGTTCGAGTGTTTGCAAAGAGTCCTATGAGTGACCTATTGTATTTTTATCTAAAATAAGCAAATGATGGAAACTTACAGAAAACTAAGCAGAAGCTCACACTTAACAAGTCCACGTGAAATAGTTAAAAGAGTATATAATCTTTTTGTATCCATGGCATCAAGAGAATGCAAAATAAAAATGAAAATGGGGCTGACCTGGAGTAAACAGAGTTTAATGAGCTTTTTAAAAACAATTAACAATTTATTATTGAGCTAGCACTGGTTTTCCTTTGCCTGCTCACAAAGGAAATGTCATTTAACAACCATTTTAGCTGGTACTCATGTTTTGTAGTTAAAACATATGTTTACAACTCTTTAAGGTGAAAAAAAAAATTGTTGTAAGAGCATGAGTTGGGAAGTGATGTGAGAAAATGGATGGGGGAACAAAAAACTAGTTCTTGCATGTGGTGATGATCTGGGCAGCTGATATAAGGGATTGGGGATACAGAAGGATGGGATATGATAGATAGTGTGTGAGGAGGGGAGAGCCAGATGTGCTTCACTCACATCAAACTTTCCAATTTAAAGGGCCTCCTCACCCCTCGCTATAATTTCTAATCCCGTCTCCATCTTCTTCTCTCTCTCTTCCCATCAAGCCATTTTTACAGACTTCAGCACATACATGCATATGAACATAAACCATTCTCACTTACTTCTCTTTTTTTGCCTCTTTTTCTCACAAGGAAAGTGGCTAAGGAAGTTCATTTATAATGTTTTGCAACAGCAGCGTAGCCTTAGGATGCGAAACACATCTCGGCACTGCCAGACGCCACGTTGTGGCTTATCTTATCTGATGTTAAAAGGGGTGGTGGATGTTATTTGCATGCTGCATCGATGTTCAAATAGCAGTTCGAATGCCTCCTCAGCAGGCAAAGGCTGTGATTGTATGGTTGGCACGCAAACAAGTGTATCAGATGATATCTGCACTGGCCTACTTAACAATCCTGGGTAAGACACATATTCTGTACAATAAAAACTTATACAACTTATACTTTAGACAGATCCCTCTCAACTCCACCAACTGCTTTTTGCAAGTTTTTCCCAGGTTACAAACACAAACTTCAATAGATTAAGGGATTTTATGTGATGGACCAACAAGAAGTTTTTCATAATTGTGGAAGAGGAAGGAAAATCATACTAGGTTATTTAAAGTAAACTGGGTTATTCAATACATAAATATATGCATTATTTTGGTCTAAGCCAATTCATTGCAACTATGTTTGTTTACATCATTCTCCTGCTGGAAAAGGAAATATTTGCCCCAGTCTTCTGCAGCCTCAAGTTTCCGTTCATTTTTACATCAGCTGTGACCAGCTTCCCTGTCCCTGTTAAAGAAAAAACATACCCACAGCAATATGCTGCCACCACCATGCATTACTGTAAGAACTGAGGGTTAAGGGTTATCTGCTGTTTGTTTTCTACCACAAATAGAGTTTTGAATAGAGACTAAAAAGTTATTTATTGGTCTCGTTTGACCAGAGCACCTGCTTCTGCATGTTTGCTGTGTCCCCTGCATAGTTTGGGGAAAACTACAAACAGGCATTTTTATGGATTTCTTTAAACTAATAGTTGGGCTGCACATCGTCATCGCCGTCGTACTCGTCGTCTTCCGCTTTATCCGGAACCAGGTCGCGGGGGCAGCAGACTCAGTAGAGACGCCCAGACATCCCTCTCCCCAGACACCTCCTCCAGCTCCTCCGGAGGGAGCCCAAGGCCTTCTCATGCCAGCCGAGAGACATAGTCCCTCCAGCGTGTCCTGGGCCGTCCCATGGGCCTCCTCCCGGTTGGACATATCTGGAACACCTCCCGAGGAAGGCATCCAGGAAGTATCCGACATAGATGCCCGAGCCACCTCAACTGGCTCCTCTCAATGTGGAGGAGTAGCGGCTCTACTCCGAGCCCCTCACGGATGGCCGAGCTCCTCACCCTATCTCTAAGAGAGTGCCCGACAACCGTACGGAGGAAGCTCATTTCAGCCGCTTGTATCCTGGATCTCGTTCTTTCGGTCATGACCCAAAGTTCAAGGCCATAGGTGAGGATAGGAACGTAGACCAACCGGTAAATCGAGAGCTTCGCTTTTTGGCTCAGCTCTCTCTTCACCACAACGGACCTGCACAGTGCCCCCATCACTGCGATAGCCGCACCGATCCATCTGTCGATCTCCCGCTCCATTCTTCCCTCACTCGTGAACAAGACCCCGAGATACTTGAACTCCTCCACTTCATATTATTTATTGGTATTGATCTTCATCCCAGCCGCTTCACACTCGGCTGCGAACCGCCCCAGCGCATGCTGTAGGTCTTGGCTAGAGGGGGCCAGCAGGACCACGTCATCCGCAAAAAGAAGAGACGAAATCCACTGGTCCCCAAACCAGACCCCCTCCGGCCCTTGGCTGCGTCTAGAAATCCTGTCCATAAAACTTATGAACAGGACCGGTGACAAAGGGCAGCCCTGCCGGAGTCCAACATGCACCAGGAACAGGTCCGACTTAGTGGCGGCAATGCGGATCAAACTCCTGCTCAGCTTGTACAGAGACCGGATGGCCCCTAATAAAGGGCCCCCGATTCCATACTCCTGGAGCACCCCCCACAGGGCACCACAATGGACACAGTCAAATGCCTTCTCCAGGTCCACAAAACACATGTGGACCAGTTAGGCCTAACTCCAGTTAGGCGAACCCTCGAGTACCCTGTAGAGGGTATAGAGCTGGTCCAGTGTTCCACGGCCGGGACGAAAACCACACTGCTCCTCCTGAAGCCGAGGTTCTACTATCGGCCGGACTCCCCTCTCCAATACTCTGGCGTAGGCCTTACCAGGGAGGCTGAGGAGTGTGATCCCCTGTAGTTGGAACACACCCTCCGGTCACCCTTCTTATGAAGGGGGACCACCACCCCAGTCTGCCATACCAGAGGCATTGTCCCCGACCGCCACGCAATTTTGAAGAGGCGTGTCAACCATGACAGCCCTACAACATCAAGAGACTTGAGGTACTCAGGGCGGATCTCATCCACCACCGAAGCCCTGCCACCGTGGAGCTTTTTAACCACCTCGGTGACTTCAGCCCGATAATGTCCCCCAGTCTAGGTCGTGGGCTGCACATTATATTGCAAATGTATCACTATGCAACCTTATTTTCACACATTAGTGCTTGAACTTCAATTTACATGGTTTTGCTACATGTTTAATGTTGCAGAAATGTTTTATGGGGACATTAAATGTTCCGGTAAGTTCTTTAAGAATCCTTTGGCAAAAAATCAGATGTAGTCAGATGCAACTTTTTCAATAAAACCATATCACTGACATAATTGATTTAGTTTTTCTCTAGTATGTTGATAGACACCTCAATATCTATGATCTGTGTTTGTAGTACATACAAAGCAAAAAGACATGTGCACTGTTTAGTTGGTGTTAGGCTGTTTATCACAAGTCATATTGTCATCACAATGGCCACCAACATTATTGCATATTAGGTGTTTTCCTGATATCATCAGCTGTAACTGATTCTACCGGGGTCTTCCAAATTCCCTGACATTGCGTGGCTCCTCTTCCTGCAGGAGTGCTTCTGTGATCGGGGGACACAGATCAACACAACAGCAGAGTCCAGAATGTGATTGAATACAGTGAAAGCAAACTAAAACAGCATTAATCTCAGATTGTTTCATAGTAGTTATGGTTTAAGCCATGGACTGCCACTCCAAACTGTGAGGAAATTGGTAGGTAAGATTGATCAACTGTGCCGATCCCGATTCAGGGAGAGAAAGTAAAAAAAAGAGAGATTCGATTGGGAATGCAATAGACTTTCTAAAGACATAGTTTATGACAATTTCATGAAGCTTAAGCTCTCAAACTGAATTAAAATCAACAGATCTTTACTAATCAGAGCCTGCAAGATGTGTCTTCCAGGAACAGTACCAACACACACATGCATGCTGCAGCATATGTGCCTCATTCAGACTTTGATTGGTGAATGATGAACAATCCTGGACAGTTGTGTTTGCTTTAACTTGTATGTTAGAACATATATGCGGAAATATATTTTAACTTCAGACTTTAAAATCTCAAAATGAGTTGTAATGATAGTGTTACTCTCTGTCTCTGTATAGATGCTAAAAATGAATGTTCATGCTTTCTCTAATTTAATATATACAGTAAGATATTTCAATCAGTGGCGGATGCTGGTCTTTCAAGGAGCGGAAGCTCAATTTCAAGATCGCTGATTCGCTCATTTCGCTCTCAGTCAAAAAGGTATTCAGTAGATCATCCAATCATCATGCAGAAGCTGAGCGTCCGGGCCAGCCGAGGCCAGCCCACTGCCCCATAGACCCCCAGAGACGCTGAGCGTCCGATGGGCGGGACAAAGCACTCTTTGCTTCGCAATTGAACTCACTGTTTAAAGCACTGTGAAGCTGCGGGAATGAGTGAGAGGAAAACCGCGTCGTTACCAGTGATAAGAAGCTGATTCTGAACAAAAGTTGAGTGCGTTGTAGCGCATATTTAGTCAATGACATGTACACACAACAGTATATATTTGATCACTTATTTTTTGACATTTTAGGGGAAGCTGAGCTTTCCTTGCAGTTTTAGAGTAATCGCCACTGATATCAATGTATTTCAATGCATTGATTGGGTTAAATATACTGTTTGCAAATACAAATACAGAACTCCTGTCATGCAATTTAAAGTTAACAGAAAATATGAACTGCAGAAGAGTATAAACCAGGAGATGACTGAAACAAAATGCTGGGGATATTCAACCAGTATCAAATGTGTTGCACCTTTAGTTCGGGGTCCATCTTAAAAGTCCTGTCTTACCAATAGGGTCATTTTCAGGTAAGATTTGTTCTCTCTGTTTTTGTCAGATTATGCCTTGGTTCCTGCAGTGGAAATGCAGTGGAGGTAGAAAAACCAACCCAGAAAACAGCACGGGTTCCCATGAAGTGTCCTGCAGTGGAAACACCTAAGCAAATCTCTAAAGCTTCCGCAGAACAGCTGGATTTATACTAATATCATATTAGAATGGCTATTTACAATAAGGGGGCTTGTGAAAACATTGGGTTAAAAACATTTTATTTTGAGGTGTCAGGGTGAAGGGGGCTGAACACAAATGCATGCCAGACTTTTTGACTTTTATTTGTAAAATACATTTTTAAACCAGGCACCATTTTGTTTCCACTTCAGCTATGAACTATGTTCTGTAGCTAACTTACATAAATTCCCAATGAAATCTATATGACAAATTGTGGAAAAGTTCCAGGTGTAAAAACCTTTTGTAAGGCACTGTAGTATGTGCAAGCTTGCCTGTGTGTTCAAGTTCTTTGACCCAGCATCTCCAGCATTTTATGGCTGCAGTATGTTAAGTACCTCTTATTATGGCCATAAAATCAAGGTCTGAAAGTAGCTTGATGCATTTTAAAGCTGTAGAAGTAATGCCACTCTCTTTAGCCTGATATACCAGATGCACACAGGGCCCCTTTAACTGCCATAACTGACTGTAACACACAGACGAAATGACAAGATTGAGAGAAAAAGGAGTCGAGAGGACAGGAGACGAATACTTGTGGACAAGAGAGGTGTAGAAACAAGAAGAAAGATGAAAGGAATTGTGGAAGAAAGACCATAAAAAGGAGTTGAAGGTGTCTGAATTGTAAATGAGAAGACGACAATTTGACAGCAGAGGAACTGGACGGACATGGACACATGATGAAACTTTCATCCCTCACTGTAATGTGTCATTGTCTTGTTAAAAAGCAAGTGAGGGACACTTTTTTTTTCTAATTTCAATTTCTCTTAGAGGGGCCAGCCCATGAAAAGTGAAAACGCATAGAAACACCCTTAAATCAGAGTCTTTCTTTGACACTCTCACACAACCCCAGTGAGGAGACCAACTTTTTCTTCCTTTGAAGGACTACTCTTCAGCCGTCCTTCCAGATGAGGTTTGATACCTGCGATTTCACAGTTAATCCTTGTTAGAATTCAAATAGTGGGGAAATCATTGTCTTTCTTTCACTTCTCTGTGTTCGCTTACATTTTCGCTCTGTCTCCCTCTCTCCATCTTGGCTCCCTCTCCTTTCTCTGGTGTCGTCTGCTGGAAAAAAAAAAAGCCTGACCTCTGCGTTTTCTCCCTCGTCCTTAAGATTGGTTTTAAATACTCAGCAGATTAAAGCACAGGCATGAAAGCTCACATTAGCCATAAATTTGAAAATCCCCCTGGTCGATAATCCATGTATTTGTCAGAATCAAACACAGGGGAAATAGAAAAGGAACATATGACATGATGAGGAGGCCCAGCAAGATGTATGGTGAAGGGGAATTAGAACCAGGGAGATACATTTAGAAGAATGTGGCCCAAGACAAAAAGTCTTCTAGGATGAATATTGAAATTGTCTCAAGATGGGCTCACATAAGCATTTGACAGGACAAGACGCAGTGGAGCAATTGGATGACCTCTGGCAGTCCTTACTGTGTTCCTCCCTTATGAATTATGACTTGCATGTGGCATCTTTTTTACTAGTGTGTTAAAGAGCAATATGAGCTGATGAGAAACTTTTCATGAATTAAAAAACTGTCATTTGTTATTTTGTTTGCTTATTTTAGAAACCTCTTTTTAAACGTTCATTTCTTTCCCATTTCAGCTATTAGTGAACAAGCTTATCCTAAAAGGATTATTTAGGTATTTTGGGCCGTAGTGTTGAATACATTTCTTGACATCTTCTTTACCCACTTCTTCCGCACTAGGTCACAGGGGAACTGGTGCCTATCTCCAGCAGTCTACATACGAGAGGCAGGGTACACCCTGGACAGGTTGCCAGCCATTGCAGGGCAATACAGAGGCACACAGGACAACCATGCACACACCTATTCATACCAAAGGGCAATTTAGAGAGACCAATTAATCTAAAAGTTTTTGGGCTTTGGGAGGAAGCCGGAGTACCAGGAGAAGACCCACGCATGCTACCAACTGTGCCACCGTGTAGCTCTTAAACCGTTCCTCTTGAGTTCTTCAGATTTTGTAGAGTCATAGGTCCACTTCAAAGTTCTCTTCTGGCCAATATACAGGTTTTCTATAGGATTTAGTTTTGGGGTTTGAGATGGTAATTGGAAATGTATCATTTATGTTGTGTGTCGTGAACTCTCTCTCTCTCTCTCTCTCTCTGTCTAACCTAAAATTACATGCTGGAATGATAGCTGATATATTTGCATATTAAATCACATATGTTTACATAATATGCATGCGTTAGAACCGATCATGCTTGCTCAAGTAATGTCCCATTTCTCAAATAAGGCTGACATTCCCTTTCTAAATTAAGTGCTAAGAGAGTGTCAGGCTAACCTTAATAAATTGGATTCTTTCTGTACCAAAGCACACGGTTTTTTCAGTTAAAAACCAGTTGGAGTTTAGCAAACTTTGCATGTTAAGGTTTTGCAGTGTTGGGCCAGAAAAGCCTTGCTTTTAAAGCAATCGATTAGCATGTAGCTAGTGAAGAAACGGGATTCTGTGTCTTGCCATATTTATACCACATGCAAACAGGCTGTTGCTAAAGAAAGTTCCTAGAAATTCTGATCAACTTTAAAATGTAAAATATAAGTAAAAATGCTTATGTTACAATTATTTTAATTGGATTGTTAGGGTTATCAATAATTCTGACACTGGTGATAAAAAACTATTACTTTCCACTCTAAATAAAGATTTGGTTAAAGATTATGCTACTACAATAGAATATGATTTAATTTTAAGCCTTTTTGCAAATATTTGCCAGAGGTGCCAGTATTCAGCACTGTATTACTATCCAGTCTACATGCAAATGGGAATTCTAAACATAACATGACTGCATGGATCCTGCCTTTGATTGACTGGGAACCTGTCCAGATTGTGCTCTCTTCCCCCATGGCCCTGAACAAGCTCAAGCAGGTATAGAAGACGGTTAGCTGGATACCAGCTGATTTGCTGCACTTATTTTTATTTTGTGCCTACATAAAGCAAATAACAAGGACATTACTCTAAAAGATTTATTACTCTGTCTAACACACATAGAGTATTCATGAACAGTTGTTGGTGAAACTGCTGGCATTAAGTTGAGGTAAAGAGAAGCACATGAATAGTCTTGGACGCCACACATGGAGGTCAAAACAAATCATTAAGCAGCTCATATACACAAACAGATAACATAAATGTCAATAACCAGCAAAAATGAATTCTGCATCAACACCTATATGAAAAACATGTTGCCCTCAATAGTAATAAACCTCCAAGGTTATAAAACTACAGAACACTAAATCAGTGTTTTTTTATTCAGACCAACTGAATTAACTTGTATAAAGAGTGCTTTTGCAGACAACATAACAGGAAATAACGATATTGGTTGTGGAGGTAGAAGAGGTGAGTTATTGAAAATAAAGAAAAATATGTGTTTTGTTCAACATCTAAAACATAAGCTTGTTTTTGACATTATATTTTACAGCCTGAGTGAAGTTTTATGTCCAACACTGTGGATGCTTGATTGACGTTATGGTATTAAAATGTTTCAATAATTTAAGTTTTACTATTAAATGTACAAAGTGTAGTTTGCAAGAAGTGTAGTTTGCCTTACAAAAATATTTGTTCCCCTTAAACTTTTTCACATTTTGTGATATAAAAAACAAAAAACATCACTGTGTTTAACTTGGAATTTAAGTGATAGATCAACCCAAAGAAGTGCATTGTTGTGGGGTGGAAATTATAGAGATGTTTTTTGAAAGGTTTTTTACAAATTAAAATGTCAAAAGTGTAGTGTGTGTCTATATTTGGCCCCCTTTATCCTAATACCTCTAATGTAAATCCTGTGCAATTCATTGCACGGGAAATGTGTGAAAGACCTAACAAGAAAATGACCAAAATGAAAACACAGATGAAAATCAGAACATTAACACCAGTGGATCGTGACTGAGCCCTATAAACACAAAAACTGCTTTAAAAAAAGACTTTCCTATTTTCAAACAGGCTACTTCAGTATACAACTTACCGGTACGTCAAGTAATGCAACTGTACTGCTAAACACAGAATAAATGTACTTGATCAGATTTTTGAATGTATTGATTGTAATTGATGGTTACATGGAACCAGCAGTGAAAAAAACATAGTAAAAGTAGGTGGCAAGAGGAAAGGTCTTGTTGATAAAAGGCTTTTAGACGTCCTGTCTGCAGTTTGCCGCCGGCCATGGAGGGGACCCAGCAAACATGTGGAAAAAGTTACTCTAGTTAGAAGATACTGAAATTAGAATTTTTGGCATACATGTTAAACACTGTGGCAACAAACTAACACTGCATATTACCATAAATACATCCCCTCTACTAACACATGATAGTGGCTGCATCATGGTGTGGGGATGTTTTTCTTTAGTAGATAGAATGTAGACCAATGTCAGAGTTATTGGGAAGATGGACAGAGCTAAATGCAAAGCAACAGTGCAAGAATCTCTGGCTGAAGCTACAAAAGACTGTAGGGCTGATTTTCACCTGTCAGCTAGAAAGATGATTCTAAACATACATCCAGTGCTAAAATAGAACTGATTCAATTAACATATTCATGTGTGAGAAAGGTCCAGTCCAGGTCAAGTCCATCCAATCTGACTGAGCTTGAGCTATTCTGCAAAGAAGAAAGGTCAAGAATTTCAGTCTGTAAATGTGTGAAGCTGTGTCATATTTTGCTGTGGAGATGGACCCAAATAAAGATAAGAGAAATGCAGCCTTATATTACATGCAATAAGGTTTATTGGAAAACAGATGAGGAACAGGCACAAGAGGAATTGGGGATCGTCAGATTGGAAACTGAGGAGCAGAGAAATTAAGACAGAGGAAATAAGAATGGTAAATGGACTGAACTTATATAGCGCCTTTCCAGTTATACGGACCGCTCAAAGGGCTTTACACTAGAGCCCCATTCACCCAATCGCACTCACTAACGCTCACATATTCACACAAAGCATTGCAGGGCTTGTGCCACCATTTTTCCAAATGACCAGTGACTCTTCAACTTAATTAAAGCAATTGGATTTTCTGGCTGCTTCGCTAGAACTGAACTGAATTTTGTAGGCGACTGTGGCTTAGTAGGAAGAGTAGTCGTCTTGCAATCAGAAGGTTGTGGGTTCGATTCCAGCTTCCTCCTGCCATATGTCGATGTGCCCCTGGGCAAGGCACTTAACCTCAAGTTGCCTACCGATCTGCGTATCGGTGTATAAATGTGTGAGCGTTAGTGAGTGCGATTGGGTGAATGTGGCTTCAGTGTAAAGCGCTTTGAGCGGTCTGTATGACTGGAAAAGCACTATATAAGTTCAGTCCATTTACCATTTATTCATACACTGATACGCAAATCGGTAGGCAACTTGAGGTTAAGTGCCTTGAACCCACAACCTTCTGATTGCAAGACAACTACTCTTCCTACTGAGCCACACTCGCCTCGCGACACAACACAAAAGGATCAACTAACCAATAGCAAAAGACTAACAATTAGAATGAGAGTCTAAACTCTCACTCTCATCTTGAGAACAGAACTCAAGAAAGACATAAAAACTCAGCACAAAGAAATTAACCCAGTATACCACACCCTGAGTGATAATAATCAACCACCAAAAGTAATCAAATTATAAAAAAAGTGAGAGCCAAAAACACAAACACCAATGGAGCATGACAACTTCCTGTTGTAAATTCAGTTAAAGTTAAATTTACCTCAGGAAGGCTGAATATAAATGCAAGCCAGTTGCAAGTTTTACATTTGTATTTGTAAATATTTTGACTGGACCATCACATAAAACCAATAAAATACATTGTTTGTGGTTGTAACGTGACAAAGTATGAAAAAGTTCAGGAGGTATAAATATTTTTGGAAAGCACTGCATATCTTTCTTACTAAGTATTGTGTTTCTGTAAAAAAAACACGTCAGTCACCTATTCGCTGATCTGCTCTCGAGCTGGTTATGAGGCTTGTTAAATTTGTCAGCTGCACACTGACAGTCACACTAATGTGACCAAGCTCTCTGGGTTACAACTCTGCTTGCTGTATTAGAAAACTAGGCAGCTGCACATCACATCATTAGAAACACACACACAACCGCCCCACCAAAGAAATGCCAAGTCTTTGCTATCCTTCCTCTGCATCTCTCCATACACCGCCTCTTTGTCATCGCTTAAACCAGTCCTGACAGAACACAATGCAAAGGTAAAACAGTGGAGGCTTTTCCACATCTTTTTTTAGTGTGTGTGTGCCTTGAGTGTGTGTGTGATGCTTTCAGAGACAAAGACCCCTGCTGTAGCGAGTCCTGTGGGAAAGGCGGACGGCCGGAAGATGTGAGCGCGCTGGCGAGTGATAATGTCAGCTGGAGAGATATGGCGTGTCATTTTACACAACCGCACATCAAAAAAGACAGTGGGGGGAGAAAAAGGAGAAGAGAGCATGTCATTTGTTTGCTTTGATACAAGATCGCACGGGGGAGTGGATGGCAGTCTTTGCAAATGTGTATGTGTGTGTGTGTGTGTATATCTGTGTTTCCATTTGACAGTGGGCCTGTACGTCTGGCAGGTAAGTGGGAAAACGACAGGATTTGCAAGGATTTTCCCAAAAGGTTTTTTAATTAATTTGTACATAAACAGGCCCCATGAAGGCCCTGTTCTACAGCTTAAACTGCTTGATTGTTATTCGGTTTTATGTACGTTTCCTTAAATGCATCACATTTTCGCAATAAAATTTTTCATAATCAAATATACACTAGAGCAGAGGATGTAATTCGAGTTTTTCATCTAACTATAAACACACTCCTAAACCTTGTGGAGAAGGGTTACAGAATAGTTAAAGTTGTTAATGCTGGGAACAGTGGGTCCACCAACAAACTAGACCTTTTAGGTTAAGAATAGAATGTCATCAAAGTTCATGTACCTACACAAAAAAGTAGACAAGTGTTTTTTAATAAAATATTATGCTACTAATGTTGATTTTAGATGTAACAAAACATGTCAAGTGTAATACCTTTCTCATAGATTTCTAATCTCTGCTGTGATCACCTTTATTAAGGAAGTTACTTATTTTTCATGTTTTATACATGTTTCATTATATTATATATGATATTTGGTATAACCAGTAGCTCCTAAAAACTAAAACATGCACATAATAGTTTCCTCCTTGATATAGTTGTTGGCACAAAACGCTTGACTTTTACATTAAAGACATTCAAAAACGAGGAAGTACACAATGATGCAGTGCTAGAGTAATGCAAGAAAGGAGAAGGGAAAAAACAACAGGACAACAGAGTAACGGAAGAAAGGAATGGAAGACACAAGGAAGGAAAGAGGACATAATAAAATAAGGGAGGACACAAGCATGGAAGGACCAAAGGACATAAAAAATGAAGAAGGAAAAAGAAAATAAGGTTATACACAGGAGGTAAGAAACAAAGGAAGGACATAAGGAAAATAGCAGGGACACAAAGAAATAAGGACAATGTTTAGACAACGAGACAGAGAATAGAGTCTTTGAAATACAAATATTTTCCATACACCTATCAGATTTTTCCATGCTTTTCCTGGAAAATAGTTACTTTTTGGTAGACTGTATGAATCCTGTGAACAGAAAAAGGCAGTTAAAGACAGATGAAATCCCTTTCCCACCAAGCAGATGTAAAGCAATGTACATGTTCTTTGTTCTTTGGTTCTCACCACTATTTCCTCAGTTCTATAGTGTAATAAATGCCCAAACAGAACTCCTAACAAAGAAAAGTAAAAAAAAACTACAACATAATCACGATGAATTATGAACGACAATCATCCCTTGTGCTTAAAACTCAAAATGCAATGCGCAAAACTGACTTTCACTAAGAAAGTTAAAAGAAATTACAGTCGTAATCCTTTTTCATCTTTGAGTCAACAGCCACTTGGATGGTTAATCCTTCAGCCATGAACACACACCTTTTTTTTTACTAAAGTTGAGACTCTATCTTTCTGAAAATTTACTTTCAAAGAGATGAGTTTTATTAATGTTTGAAGAAAAAAATCCTCATATTTATACCTTCACCTCTTTGCTTTTTTGTTGTTTTGAAGTACTTATAGTCCATAGTGGATACCTGTTATTAGGTTCACACACCAGCTGGAGTCTAGACCACCGGGTTGCAAATGCCTTAAAACAGAGTGAGTCATTGAGGTGCACAGCATGATCCTATCTCTGCACATGAGGAAGAAGTGTGTGTTAAAACAGCTTGTTAACATTTGCATTGCTTCCTTGGTGAGGATTCCCTAATTATTTACTTCCAACAAAAGGCCACGAAGAGCACAGAGTACCGATAAACAAATCTTCTGTGTATCTTCGCTTCCGTTTTCACTTCAATGTGGGTGTGTGTGTGTGTGCGTGTGTGTGTTTGTGTGTGGGTGAGGGGTTTCTTGATGCGGAGCAGCTGGGACAGTAAACATGTTTATGAGAGGCTAATAGAAAGCAGGTGGTTATTGGCTGTTAGAATACCAGCAATACATATTCAGACAATTATCCAGATGTTATTCTCTGAATGAAAGCTACAGATCCTAGCAGAAGTATTCACACCCCACATTTTGACACCTTATAACTACAAACTTCAATTACTCATAGAAGCCCCCAAGAGGTCCATGTATCTCCAAAGTAGCTGCAGAGATCTTCAACTTAGGTGGGAGAAGCTGAGAAACAGGACAAGTTCTTGTTGTATGATCCCCAAATCCTGCCTGTATGGATAAGTAGTAAGAAGAAAGCTGTTCTTGAAGGAAAACCATAAGAAGGCCCAAGCGATGTAGAGGAAACAGCAACCATGTGGAAGAAAGCTCAATGGTCAGATAAGACCAAAAATGAATAATTTGCCCTACATGCAAAATGCTTGCCACAGTGAAGCATTGTGGTGGCAGCATCACACTTTGGGGAAGCTTTCTTGAGCAGTGACAGGGAAGCTGGTCAGACCTGATGGGAAGATGGATAGAGCTAAATCCAGGGCTGTACTTAAAGAAAACCTATTAGAGACTGCCAAAAGAGACTGGCACAGAAATTCATCTTCCAACAGGACAGCGACCAAAGCTTCAGCCAGAGCTACAGTTGAATGGGTAAAATCACAGCATATCCAATTGAAAGTCTGTGGTTAGACTCAAAAATTACTGTTTACAGATGCTTTCTAGCATCTCTAAACAGGATCTAGAAGGCAGGAGTTAGAAGGCAAAAGCTCTGATTGCATCAAAAGGCAGTTTTACAAAGGTTTGACCTAAAACAAATCATGCCACACTTAATAAAAATATTGAAAATCTGTTTACTTTTCCTTCCACCTCATAATCAGGGATTACTTTTTGTTGGTCTACCATATCCCAATCCCAATTTTATGGTTGTAACATGACAAAATATGTAGTTTCAAGGGTGATGAATATTTCTGCAAAGCACTGGACACTGAAACATGACTTTGCCTACAGGGATTTTTCTGTAGGTCTGCAAATGTTTGACACAGATCATGTTTTGTTGTTTTTCTTGTATTACTTCGAACCACTGTTTGTTGTCGTCTTTGCATAACCACAAAGGCAACATTGGTTCGCTTGTGTGCTGGTGTGTGTGTGTGTGCCGTCTTCCCACTTTGTCTTTATTTGTAAACAAGCACACTCAGATGTGAAGCAAAGTGGGTGTGGGCACATGTGTTTGTGAATGTTTGGATAATTTCTGCTGAAGTGCAGCATTCCCACACTGACTTTGTTTATTTGTATATGTGTGTGTATGTGTGTGTAGGGTTTGATTCTTGAGGCGCTGTGGGGATTTTGTGGGGATTGTTTGTAAACATCAACAGCTGTAAGCTTTATTTTATTGTAGCTTTATTTTAAGACATTATTCCCAGATGGCTGTGAAAGCGTACGACATTTTTTTCCCTTTCTTTGGCTTTGGTACCAAACATCCTGCACTCTATCAACCCATGCTCACTACCACATGTGCTTTAGCTTTCCTCTGGAAACAAACAACTGTCTCGGATCTGAACCGAAACAGCAAACTCCCACCAGCTCTTTAATGTAATCCAAAATCCTGCGTTGAGCAGATCAGAAATGAGTTATTAGAGTTGGTGACAGGAAGGTTTTTTTTCCTCGTTTATACCAGCTCTGTGACACCGTGGGTGAGCACTCCCATATTTCTCTTTAATTAAGCCCGAAAAAACCTTGTAGTACAGCCAACCCGGCTCATGTAGCCACTTATGTTTTAATTTAATTACCTGTCCACTTTGATAATTATTCCCCCTGATTAAAAGGGAAGGAAGGGTTCCTAAATGGGATGGAGGATAGGTTAGAGGGCCACACTCTGTTCTCCTTCTTTCACCAGAAACGAACAAGAATGAGGGCATTTAATTCCAGCTGTCTGCTCTGTTTTACACCAGCTTCTCATTTAGTCATTCTAGGGACTTCAGACAGAATTGTACACTGTTTTATCGTGATATAACAGCCATGAGTGAAAAAAAACAAATAAACAACAAACAAATCTTGGGTCTGAAAGCAAGCATAAATGATTTATAATGTCACAGAACAAGCTCAATAGTGACTTGGTTGCTCTGTTACAGCTCAACAAGCTACAGGGTTCCTGCATATTTTTCACATAAATCCTCACTTCTCCAGAGCTCTCCGACTTTTACGCTCATTGGAAAATTAAAAAACCTAATTTTCACTATAAACTTATGGTAGATTGTTTTAAAGTAGGGAGGTTAAAAAATTAAACTGAAAAAAAATCAGGAGGGAAGGAAGGATGGAAGAAAAGAAGAACATATGAAAGGAATGTTAAAATAGAACAATAGAGGAAAGAAGGACACATGGATGGAAGGGTAGTAGGTACATGCAAGAGACAAAAAAGGGACAGAAAAAATAATATGGAAAAGGGAGACCATAGCAGTAAGAAATGATGGAAGAAAGATGATGAGGAAGGAAAGAAAGTAAATAATCAAGGTCACAAGGAAGGGAGGAAGGTAGTGCACAAGGAAAGGACAGAGGAAAAAAAGGAAAGGAACACAGGTCAGAAATAAGGAATGAAAAAAACTCAAGGAAGGAAAGAAGGAAGGAGGGAAGGAAGAAAAATAGGAACAAAACAAGGTAGGAAGAACAAATGAAGGATACCAGACAGGAAAGAAAAGGACAGAATGCATGAAGAACAATGAAAAAGCACGATGAAGACAGAAAGAAGGAGAGGTAGGGCACAATCAAGGAAGGACAAGACAGAAAGGACAGAGGGAAGGACACCAGAGAAAGAGGAAGAAAGGACACAATATTTAGACTCTAGGATAAGAAATGAAGTCAGGAAATAAATATATTTCCTCTAGTCTTTACTCTTTCCATAGGTATCCAGTCTTGGAAAATACTGAACTCATATTCAACACTTTTCCTTGTAAGTTACCTGTTTTATTATGCAGTTTGCTTTTTTCGCAAATTACACTTAAAAGTGCTCTATCCTGAGAAAAACCACTTTGAAAAGCGTTGCTCCTCACCCATCCAGTTTCCCACATTAGCACCCATCAATTCTCGAGAGACTTACCAGAGACGTATGACAAAGTTCCCCCCGGCAAAATCTGTCAGGCTCACAGGGAAAGACAGAAAGCAAGTAAGTAAGTCAGAAGTAAAAGAGCTCCCAGGCGCTCACAGTTGTACACACCCTAACATTTGCACACACAGGCACACTTTTTTTCAACGGTATTGATCGCCCTAATAAATGTGTTGTGATTTACTGCAGCCGCGGCTCATTGTTGTGTGACACTGTGATGGACTGCCATCATCTTCCAAAACTAAAAGCTTAAATAGAGGAAAGGCAGAAGGGCAAATTCCCATTTAATGGCCCGAGCAAAAAATATACATATATTCCAGGATCTTCGTTAGAGTTATGGCTTTTTTTCCCCTTTCATTTTGCAGCGACAGGTATGATGTAATTTCCAAAATTCATCAGTAATCTCCACACTGATGTGGTGTCAATTAGTAAATGAATGCGGAGGCAAGAAAAAAATGCAGTGATAATTTCTCAGAAGGAGTTGTCCAGCTTCCAAAACACATAAAGGACATACTGAGGGAGGCAGACAGTAAAAATTTATCTAATCACTGTATAACTGTCTAAACCCAAAGCAGGTGCATCAGAAGAAAAAGAAAATGATCCACCTAAATTTTATCTTTTATTTGTGCAGTGAAGCATTTCTTATGCTGATATAAATCTTTCTAGAATAAATCAATATTATTCAGAATTAAAATTGAAAGTAATTTCTCAAGGAAATGTGCTAAAGTTAGGGCTAGTCTTAGGCATAAGTAAACTTTGCAAGTACTTGGACCCCTGGGGGCCTGCATGACCCTAAAAAATCGTCACAGTTTAAAAATGAAAGTGGATCACACAGCTGTTAAAAATTCCAGCTTTTGGTGACATAAAATGAGACCATGATACATAATTTTAACACTTTTTCCACCTCTGATCTGACATGTATTTTTGAGACACTTCAACTGAGAAAAAAACCCTAATTTTAATTAGACAAAAACCTTGCAATAGTTGTGCACACACTTAAACTAATACTCTGCTGAAGCACATTTTGATTTACTTACTGCATTCAGTCTTGCATACATACCTGCAATCAATTATTTAAACGTGATCAACCTGAAATAATGTTCAGCTGTCATAGAAGGATTTTGCTGACATTGGCTCATTTTCATTATTTAGCCAAATCTATTTTTTCAGAGAGGTTACAAAGGACCCAAAACAAACTTCATCAAAAGAATGCAATACTCACAGTGTAGCATGGTGGTGGCAGTATTACATCCTAGAGTTACTTTTCTTTAGAGAACACTGCATGTTTCCTCTGCAAAGCTGAAGATGAAAAGATATTTTTCATTATCACAATGAGACCAAGCAAATATCCAAACCAACAAAACAATGGCTTGAGCAGAAAAAAAAAATAGTTCTGCAACGGGATATCCAGAGTCCAGAACTAAATCTGACAGATTTCTGTGGACAAGAGATGTCTTCACATAGGACTCTTTTCAGGCAGGGTCAGTAAATATTACTAATTGAAGATGTAGCATACTTTTGATGACTTCTCAAGAATATTGAATACCTTAATTGAATGAAAAGATGCCTCAAATAGAGCGTTAGTTTAGGGGTGTGCAGTTTAAAAAAAATTTATTTTTACATTTTCCTTCCAACAGCTTTGTTTGTTTTTCAGTTCAATTAAACATGACAAACGTCACATCTTTTAAAATGATTTAGCCGTCAGATTTTTTTTAAATCACAAAAACCCTGCAATTAAAAAGGGGTGTGTACTCTTTTTAGATCTATTGTATATTAATAGTCTTGTTTTAAAAGAATGATTTCTTTGGCTTGTGTCTGAGCAAGGAAATCATGGAAAACATCACATGTTTCTTCCTACCAGCAGACCTCCACCACTCTGGAGCCAGTTCGTTTGGTCCAACTTTTTTTATGGTTCTTACCAAATAGGTCAGCAATTTTTACCACTTAGCTGGCACGAAGAAATAATTGAATAAAGCTGGTAAAATAATTATTACTCTATAGTGTAGCCAAGTCTTCCCTGTATTTTGTTAAATAATATAAAGCGAAAGACTTTTGGAGAGAGAAGAAATTATCAATACGAAAGGGTGGTCAGCAACAATGTGATTGCTGGTGAGCTTAACTCCAACAGGACATTTTACGGCAGTTGAGCCAGATCCAGCTCTTAACATCTCCTGGACATGCCTGTGGTAATCAGTAGAAAATCTAAATATGAATATGCATAAAGTGTTAATTTTGTAGGTGAATCTGAAAATACTGCTTTCATTTTGAAAAGTAGCTTTGTTTTGAAGGCTGCTGCAGTCAACTAATGCTCAAAAGAGAAACCGATATATGATGTAAAGTTTGAACAAAACATGGACTTCTAGGTAAGACCTGCACAATATTTTGTCATTAATGCATTGTGTGCATTCATGATATTGTAAGCATCAGTTAGTGTCCATAATTTGTTATTTCACTGTCATGAATGCACATTTTGCATGCCAATAAGTTCTTCAGATCGTTGGATTTACTCTCACTGCACTGGATGCCCACACCTTACACAGATCGTTGTGTCGATGACAGTGTAACCAGCTTAGCATCTTTCTTGTTTTCTAGTGTCTCTTTTCAAAAAAACCTCTCCAGAAAAATAAAATGCACATCCACACAGCCGGCACAGCTGGCCTACTAAGCCAAACTACACCTAATATTAAAATAATAATAATGCTTTAAAATACAAACTCTACCAGAGAGTCTTTTCTCTTAGGAAGAAAGTAATGTTGGATTTGTAACATAAAAAAAGTTAACTTGCAGTTTTTAAACATATTTACATCGTTTTCTTGCTTATCGTGTTACTCTATTAGGACAGACAATAGCTTTTTTCCTTACTGAGGAGTTGGGAACAGTGAGCAAAGATGCTGAAGGTCACTCTTAAAATCCAGTTTAATAAAATGGTGAAACCTTGCTCTTAATTATCTATTTACAGAAGTCAAAGGTTTGTGAAGAGCAAGCAGCTGTTGTTAGGGACTATGGCTTGAATTAACCTTATCAGACTTAGTATCCAGTGAAATACAACAATTTGCACAATTTTCATTATTTCCTGTATATAGTTTTTTTAATTGTTTCATAAAGGATAATATTTACAGTAAGATTAAAAAAAAGTTTTACTTGTCAGTATGCCAGGTTGCATTTTAGTTTATTTTAATATCTGCTCAGTTTATTTATATAGTGCCGGTTCACAAAAATGCCATCTGAAGGTTCTTAACAAGAGAAACAGGTCCCATTCATATCGAGAAATATATAATCAAATCAATCCAGTGCAATCAAACCATATCAACAGATTCAAATTCAGGTAGATTCATACTCAGTCCCAATGCAGTCAGGTTCAGCTGTAAAAGGTTTTCTATCAAAGGAATTATGTTATTTATTTGTAATGAGTACTGTTACCTGCAGCCAGTGAAAATCATGTCTATATTATATTTTGTAAAATATTATGAAAATAACTATAGTTACTACTGTGGCTCTTTGGGACCTTTGGGAACAACCCAACCATGGCTGATCTAGAAGTGACCCCTCAAATGAAATTGTACTAAGGGGCTTCAGCTTGTCCTTGCTCTGATATACTTCTAAAATATTTGAAAAATTATGTAGACTTTTAATTTAGGTCAGTTTAGGTATTAGTCCAGATTTACATGAAAATGTTTTTTGTTTTTTTAGATTTGTTTGAGACTTTTGTAAAGCAGAAAAACTGTGAACAAGGACTGAGAGCTCTGTGGCTTGATTGTGCTTTGTTTCTGGTGGTTTCTGGGCTCAAACTTTGTGCAGGCTAACATCTGTTGCTCTCTGCTTCCACAATAGCACAACTCAGCAAGGATGCAAAGTGGGTCAAAAGATCAGTGCCTTCCCCTCATCCACACACACACACACACACACACACACCCACACACGCACGCACGCACACACACACTGGCAGAGCGACAGAGACACAGCTGTCCTCGAATACTGTGCGCCACGAGTTTGCGCACCTGCTTTAGAGACATTACGGTAGCGCAGCAAACTGTCCCCCCGCCACACACACACTTCACACACACACACGCTCAGCCCAAGTGATTCAACCCTGATTTCCAAGCGAACAAGCGAGCAACAAGACAGGATGCCAAAAAGTGCAGACCAGCGGGGAGGTTTTACGCGCTGATCGGGCTTCTTTGAGAAGAAAGCCGGTGGAAGCAGGAGCAGCAAGTGAAGAAGACGAAAGAAAGGCGCGTTGTTTCTCCCGCTGCAACTTACGCTCAGTGCCTCAGAGTTTTTAGCGGCAGTATTGTTCCGACTTCACTCCAGAGGGGCCACTCCGAGGAGAGAGGACGCACACAAAAGGGGGGAAAAGGAAAAGGGACTTAACCAGCACGCTTTTTTCCGCTTAAAGTAATGGTCCTAGGACCCTAGTTTTCTCTGCCTCTCGCTCTCTTTTCCTCTCTGTTGTTTTTCCATTATATATATTTTTTTATTTTTTCGCGTCCCGTCGGCTTGTGTGCCCCCCTTGTTTGTCGCCGTGAAGAGAGAGTGTGGACGCGCCGGGGTCCGAGGAGCAGAAGCGGGCTGTCCACATGGTCCAACCGCTGGCGTGAAAGTTGACTTCTTCAGAAACCGAGAGAACAGGTTGATGCATTATCTCTGCACTCTTACTTTTTAAGTCTTCCTCCCTTCCTTTTACTTTCCGCGATTCCATTGAAACTCTCTGATACGCAACTTTTTCCCTACCACACTGTTTGTTAAGTTTATAATGTTATTAGACAATTAGAGTAAATATAACTCAAGGGACACAGTCATGTTTTCTTTTTTTGACACTGCTTTATTCCAACTTTGACTATTTCCAGCCCAAAACTTTAAAAATCCCCGATTGAGCCACTTGTGATGTTTTTATTAGCAGAAAGATAATCGCGGTTTGTTTATTTCTTTGCTGCTTTTAAATAAATTAAAAACCATTTTTTAAGATTTGTTTTATAACCTCTCTTCATCGGCATTATACACTTTTTTTTTTAAATAACATTTATTAACGCGATGTTTCGTGGCCAGCCTCTTTGCCTGAAGCGCTTCCTCTTCAGAGAAAAGAAAAACGAAGTTTTTCTCTTAGAAGCAACTAAAATGTCGGGATCCAAATTAAGGAAATCAACTTAAAAAAAGGATTTTACAACAATTGTCATCAATTTACGAGGAGCTATAGTGATTTTTGTTCATATATTTCACACAATGCCCTAAACGCGTCTTTTAAAAAGTTTTAACCTTTTATTAGGCTGCTCATAATTAAACTATGACGATTAAAATGATATAAAATGACTTACATTCCCTGCCTGGAGATAAAAGGGCTCTTGTCTTGAGGAGGGAGGGGAGAGGGGCTTTTTGAGCTGACATGGTCAATAGGTTTGGGGGAACAATACTTTCTTTTCAAAAGATTCTGACTTTTGAAACTAGAGTCGCTCTGTGAGACCTCACCGAGGTTTGATTTGTCCATGGCGCTTCCTTCATTTCTATTTTGATTTTATTGCTTTATTCAATTAGAGGTTTAAAAAACACGCAAAATCTCGTATTTTTGGAGCTCTGATGAGAGAAAAGTTGTAAAACAGTATTAATGAGAATTATTTATTGTGTATGGCTGCAGGCAGTGCTGATGCCTTTTAGCACTGTATAACACACCGGAGCTGAATGAGCTTGACTATATTAATGATGATAATATTAATAATAATAAAAACACAAAAACACGCCTCGTTTTGGATAAAACGCACACTGCATTTTCCCCTTTTATTCTGTCTTGGATTAGTTTTTGTCTTAATGTGGAAACTAAAACACAACCCTCCATGTTTTTCTTTAAAGTAGGCCTCCACCACTGAGGAAATTATTTATTTCTCCAAAAGGGAAAAAAAAACGTATCTGCATTAGAAAACGGATGTTGTAATGACATAGGCCTACTTGTTTTTGGGTACTTGCATATGCAAACAAAAAGTAGCAACTTTAAGTTTTAATAAAGAAAGTTGCTTTCATCTCACTAAAATACAGATTATGAAATAAAATCAGCCAGCAGATCGCTGCGTGTCAGCTGCGCCTAAAAAAGGGTGAGAAATGAAATGACAATTAATTGCTGTTAGTTGTCTGTCAGTCAGAGACAAGCATACAGGCCGTGTGGTTGCAACACCGTGACACGGGCATTATTGCCCTGTGATTGATGGGCGCAGGGGCATTTGGCATAATTAATTTTATTTACTGTGTCCTCTCTGCGCTGTTGTCCCCCCCCCACCCCTCCCAACCCCCTTCTTAGCCTCGCCACCTCCACCCTCCTTGTTCTCTCAGGCGGCATTTTCGCGACGTGATGACACACTTTTAATTGCGGTTTAATAGAAGATCCAGCGGGAATGAAAAAAAAGGCTCTTCATCATAGGGTATGACCTTGCCACAGTTCTGGAGTCAAATAGTAAGGCAGTTTTGCTTCTGGTTTTTGGTTGTTTGTTTGTTTGTTTTTGCGGTGGCGCAAAGCCCCAGGTGCGCAATGCATGCTTCAAAAACGTTTATTCCATCAAGTTCTGTTTTGTATGAAAATCTGAGCAGAGTTCTTTTTCAGTTTTGGCCTTCTCTTACTCTTGCTGCGATTTTCTTTTTGTTTTTTTTTATAGTTTTAAAATTTTCTTTCTGATACTCAAAATCATGAATTCATTTTATGTGCCAGCACAGTTTTTAAGAATTTGGTACTGTAATAATTAATTTAATTTGGTAGTTTGGATAAGATAAATATACACAGTCAAACATAATTACACAAATTGTCTCTCAAAATTGGAAGCACAGAGCATAGAGAAAACTTTCTCATGTTAATTTTTAAGATTTGAAATAGATGATTTTAATTTTTCTGTATCTGTTGTCTCATTTTAAAGTAATTTGTTTTTGCTTCTTATAAAAATAACCACATTTATGGTCTTTGTTTATTAATATTTGCAGGAAGCTGACTGATCTTTATTGCTAAATTCCACCTTCAGTAAAAAACCAACAACATGAACAGGATAAAGTATTTGTGAAGCAGTTATATTGTGAGATGTTCCTTTTCAGGGGAGTGTAATAATGTCAAAATAAAACAAATAGTAATTCAGATACAAAGAGTAGTTATTTGGAGGAGAGAACTGTAAAAGTGGAGGAAGCTGAAGGTGTCTGAGACATAATGACTCTCCCTGCCGACTGTCGGCCATTGTCTGTATTTGCAACCTTTTTCCATCTGACTTGCTTTATCACTTTTCCCTCTTTGCTTCATATTTTTCCTCTTCTTAACAGCTTGTGTGTCTTTTGTAAGTCCTGTTTTATGTTATTGTGTGTTTGAATGGCTCCTGTTTTCCAGATTCCTATCACTTTCAAACGATTGTTTCAGTGCTTGCACATTGCTTAAATGATGATTTTTCTTTCTGTTTTATAATGGTCCTGGAGTATGTGGAGAAGTGCGTGCACGGTGGGGTGTGACTGGAGCCGTGTAGGAAAACCGTCTAGAGAGACAGGCAATAATAATGAATCTCATGCGCTAAAACCCCTTCAATAGGATTAAAAGCCACCATCGTGATTGTATTATTCCATAAACTCACTTACAAAGTCCTTACCTCCAGCATGAGTACATGTGAAGGTACATGTGGAAGAGTATATGCATCTGAGTGTATGTCTAGTGCTTTTTTCCTCAATTCACCTGTCCTGCTTGAGTGCAAATGGACAGTGTTTGAGGTTTTAAAATGTCCCGTGCGTTGGAAGCATATCGACAGCTCAGTGCTGTCTGTCTCTGCATCTCTGATGCTCTCTTCATTAAAACCCTCTGCCGTCATCCCAAACCCACAAGTCTGAGTGGGCTTTTTGCTCCAAAGTGATGTTGAAGAGCTCGAATATACCGCAGCACCTATACATGTAGGGTTTGACCTGTGTTAGATTTACTCCTGTTGGAGCACTCACATGTTTAAAAGCTGAAATGCTTAAATTCTTAATATCCTTTTATTTGGATTTTGAGAAAAAATTCAAATCGAAAACATTCCTGATGAGTATTTTAAATGTTGGTCTCCAAGCTAATGAAGAAACATGTTTATTTTTTTATTTTTTATTGAATAAAATCCTATGACATGCAACGAAAATGCAAGTAGATTTTTTTTGGTGAATTACAAGAAAAAAATGAATGATTGTCATGAAGTTGGAATTGCTTTGTAAGTGACTGTGATACTGCCGCCGCACTGCTTCAGACTGAGGCCCGATTATACATGTGGTTCTAATTGAACCTGTTATTTAGTAGAAGCTGAGGGGCCGAACGCTTGTGCAAAAACGTGTGCGTCTGTCTCATAATAAATCCCACACGTTTTTTCCAAGATTAGATGTGTTTTCTTACAGCGGGTCAGGCGTTGCTGCCATACCGTAAAGTTGCTGTGCAGCAGACGGGGGGAAAAAGATGCTTTAAGGTTTTTTTTTTTAGAGTGATATGATGAAAGGGCGCACCGATCTATCAGAATCCACCGATTTTCCCTAGGCTATGGTCAGTAGTCAGGAGGCATCCTTATTTAATAAATGCATCAATACTAAGAATTCAACCCACCATTTTTCATCTCTAAACGTATCAGGCAACAGTATGTGTTTTGATGCAATTTTCTGAGTAAAAAAAAAAAAATCTGATTTTAATAAATTTCTCGATTTTCAGTTGGATTTGAAACTACAACCGCTATCAGATAACCTCCAGCACATTTGTTCTCATTTTGGTATTATAATCCATTGGGAAAAAATGACTGATATTGGTATCAGCCAGGAAAAGTCTGATTAAATCACCCCTACCTTGGTTTTTAAAAGAAATGTTATTGTACCTTGCAAGTTATTCCTGTAAAATTTACGCACTCTTCGCCTTCTGATTAATACGCTTATCGCTATGTGTGGCACGGTTTCATAGCCTGTGGTGATTAACATGTCTCCACATCTTAGATGAGACACTTCCTACGTTTTTTTCAGCGTTTTTCAGTAATGCAGGCATTTCACTGACTCTATCAGAGCTCAGCCCCATTACCAGCTGATGGATGTGGGAAGAAGTGACCCAAGAGCTCAGAGCGGAAGAGACTGTTTCCTATGGGTGTGGAGGGTTTGGAATGGGGTTGCAGGCAGAGATAGAAAATATAAGGGGGAAAACCTGCACTATGTGAAGGAAACAACTGTGTGAGAGTTCCACGCTTGGGTTGTCATGGCCGAGGAAGCATTAGATCAGGCTCTCCGGAGTGGCGCTTGGCACCTGAAAGTTAGAGCTAGAAGGAAAAAGAGGGGGGGACTGTGGAGTCTGGAGGACTGAGAGCGGACCTTGAAGTGAGGCAGTCGGAGCGCAGTTTGATTTCAGACTCACGGCAGATCAAGAGGTCATTCACGCAGATCGGGTAGAGCACTCAAGATGGTCAATGTGGCCTGGGGAGTAAAGAATGAAGCTACGAGGACGCCTGTTGTGTTCAAGCAGAGCTTTCTCGCGAAGAAGCTCTCATCGTTCATTGTGTCCCCCCACTAACTCTGCATTGCTTCTGACAGCTATATTTGTGTTATGGATTTTCCTTCATTCTGTCCTCTCTTCCTTTCCTTTTCTCCCCTGCCTCCCTCTTTTAGTTACCCCCAGCCCCCTCTTCCCTCCACCCTATGACCTTTTGTAAGCACTTCATCAGAGAGCCGTTGGTGTTTTCTAAAGCCCCGCGACAAACTGACAGGGCAGCCGTCAATCGAGCGCAGTGGCAGAGAGTCTCCCCTCTGAACAACAATGTGCCTAAACTTACTGCAGCTTTGGTTTAATGTGTATTGAAGGAATGGCTGAGAAGGACGGGTTCGGTGACAGGTGTGAGGCGCAAGACTTTGAATGTTTCGCACCCGTTGCCTGCTGCTTTTGCAGATTTTACGAACCACAGTACCGTGTGGTGAAGTGCTGTACAAAAATCTTCTAAGTGGACGATAGAGAAGGAAAAAGAGAGAATCATCCAAGAGTATGCAGTGATCTCATGAATTCAGATGCAGATTTCTCCTCTCATCAGTCTGCATGTTGGATTCCTGAGGTATAACTCAAAAAAGTTAAGCAGATTTTTTTTTTGGCATTTTTTGATATCTTCCGTTACACCCGAATATTTGAATTCTTGCAACTGGGTAGAACGTAGATTAACATACGATGATAGGAAATTAGCCATGCTGCATTTACCCCTGTTTCTTGCCTTCTTGTACTGAGGAGGTAATAACCATTTAAATGCATCTCATTATGTTTCTAATCCGCAAAGTATCGAGATGCTGGCTAACACAGGCGAAAGTGAGGCTGCAGCACTGCTCTTTTATGGTATTAGTATTTGTGGTATTAGTTCCAGGGGACATGGGATGCCTACTTAAGCTATTAGCATGTGATGCGCTGCAGGATGATCCATCCCCTGACAGGACGAGCTGTTAGCCAGTGTTAAACCACATCACAATGGGCTGCTGGGGTTGACGGATTGACAGAGCTCCAGAGCACCACTTGCCTGGGCCGCCCTCTTCCTTCCTTCCATCCACAGCTACATAACATCTTAAAGATTTACTCACTTATGGCGGGAGCAGAGCTGGGGAAAAATACTTTCTCAAAATTTCTGGAGGAAATACTTTTAGAGTGGGTTAATTGGCAAACAGTAGAAGACTAAATGCTTAGTGTTTCTTACGCCTTCAACCCTCATTCTCCTGCTTTTTGCTCTGCTTTGCTCTTAAAAAGGAGTGACTGGTGGCTTTGCAAAAAAGGGTTCAGACTTACTGGCTATTGTTGGTATGATAGTAGCTACAATTGCTATTGAGAAGTTGCTATAGATGCATTAGATTGGATGCCTAGATATTAAATGCAGCCTTATGGTTCTTGCATGCGTGTATTCATACATGGCATGGGCAGGTGTGAAACTCTCATGGTTATACCATGGTGTTAAAGTAAATACATTAAAACTCGAAGGCAACAGTTATTCCTTCTGTTGCTAAAACCTTCATATTGATTGTTGAGGTTGCACAAACGTCTTTAACATGTTTTCATTATTTTGAGATTGCTATATAGACTGAAGCAGAAATATAGATATATCTTTATGTCTTAATAGAATAACATACGTATAACAAGCTGATATTAGAGGGTTAATTAGTCAAGCTTGTAGCATGCCAGGAGTACCTTCATAAGAGTGATGGTTTGTGCTTCATTAACATGACTGCTCGGACTTTTTATGACAAACATTTTTAAATTTGACTTTCTTGCAAGCAAGGAAAAATGTAGCTGCCTTCTTCAAGCCAGCTGACCAGCAGTGGGCAGCAACAGGTAGGGGAAGGACTGCAGGACTTGAAACTCCAGGAACAGTATGATGGAAAGTTTTTGTTATGTTGAAGCCGCAGCTTTTAAAAATCTAAATACACCTAGATCTCTGTAACTGACCCATGTCCTCCATTCACAGCTATTAACCGTCATTCATTATTCATCCTTGGACACAATTGCTCAAGTAATGGGCTGTGGTTTTTAGAAATACATTGGATGTAACAAGAAACCAAACTAAAAACATGGGCAATATTTTTTTTAACTGAAAAGTTCATCTGAATAAAATAAGAATAAAGATTTCCAGATAGGCTGAGGGTGCAGCGTGGTTATAGTAGCTCATGCGACCATTGAGACTGAGAGTGTGTATGCGCGCACACAGGCACACACGTCTGTGTGCAGTGGGCATTGTTGACCAAGAGACATCTGCCACTAGATTATTCCCAGCTGTTATCTGAATAATTGTGTATCCCCCACCCAACACCCTCCTCCTGCCTGCATGACACTCCTCCCTCTCCTTCTTCGCTTGCTCCCTTCTTTGCCCCCACGTCGTTGCTTCCACCACCTGATGAGACAGAGAGTGATGGGTCTCTTTTTTGGATGCTGCGCACCCTTTTTTTTTCGTCAAGAGTGTGTAAGCTTTTGGCATGCGTGCAAGGAGTGCATATATCTCCGCAGCCCCCCGGTCACCGGTCGTTGTCTGACATTTGTAGAAGGATTTGAGCGCCTCCTTCCACCACTCCTCCCTCCCACCCCTGTGGCTCTTGGGGAAATAAAAGTAGCCTAATCCTGCCAGATCAAGACTGCTGTCCACCACAGCTTTACCAGCCTGTGAATTAGAGCCAGCTCTCATGTTCCCGGGGAAAGAGAAGGGGGCGAGCGAGGAGGTGGGTGTGTTTGCGCAGGCCTGACTGCTGGCCTGTGAAGCAGCGTTAACTGTTTGCTGGCAGGGTATTGGGCAAAGGAGAGCAGCGAAAAACAAAAAGGATTGGATAAAGTGTCCTGTTGGGGAAAAGGCATGTCAGGTTGTTGTTTTGGCCAATGATGTGTTTTTTCAGATTTTTTTAGATTGTTTCTGTCCAATGCAGTTGTTTTTATAATTTTTTAAACCGCTGGAATAAATGTAAAAACATAATGCAAATGATGATAAATACAATGCTTTCACTTTTCCCATCTTCCACTATAGCTTCAAAGTCACACACAACAAAGACACAATTTTGCTTCTTTCATGGACAAATTAACCTGACATTCAGTGTAACATAATTACATGAACCAAAAACATGATCATTAAGACAATTTTTTTATTTATTGTTTTGCTCTTATTTTTTTATTTTAAGCATTTTAAGATAAATGTTTGTGCCATTCATAAGGCTCATAGACACCTCCTGCCTTCCATCAGTTTCCAGAGTTGCCCTTAGTCCTGTTCCGGTGCTGAATGGAAAAACCTTCTTTTCCCAGTTGGAGTTTCAATAGTAACTCAGTGTGAAGGACTCCACACGCTGCTTCTCTTTTCTCTCCTTTGCTTCTTATTGTGTTGCACTTTTCACTATCCACCCATCCCCAATGCCGGTCTTCTTGATTCCACCCCCCATCTTCTCTTCCCCTTGCCTGAGTTTTGTTTTCCCGCTACAATCTCTCTTACATCCAAGATCTTTGTAGTTTACCTCCAACAGTTTCTTCTGCTTAGGCCATGTTTCATTTGGATTAAATAGTGGACAGTTAGAATAGATCTGAGTTTTTTCTAATGGGGCATATTATCAGTAAACATATTGTAAAGAAAAAAACAAATAGCAGAAAAAAATAAAAAGACATATCTCAGATTTTTTCACACACCTTTAAAGTGATCTTTTCAGTTAAATTTTTTTTACTTACCTTCACTGCAATAAAACTGCACCCAAAGTGGGAAGCTCTAATTGTAATTTTCATGAGTTACAAATTAATATGGGGCTTTTTAAAATGACTGAAATATGGTTTTAAGTAAGAAGGTTTACTTTTTTGTCGTCACTCCTGCTTGTTCCTGGAGAACACATCTTTATCTTGTCATTCTCAGAAAAAAATATATAAATGATTGGCTCTGCCACGTTACCTTCCACACGATGACCAATGTTTTTTTTTTTTTTTTCGTGGCTGTAAATATTTCCAAAATGAGTTTATCGTTGTTGTAAGTAAGGGGAAAGTAGCAGCCTTTTTTCTACCATCTGCCTGGCAGTGGGTGCCAACAGGTGGGGGGAGGGATATAATTGCTCAAAATTGGCTTTTGACTTTTAAGGACAGAATTAGTATGATAGAAAATCTTTTGCAGTTCTGTGTTAAATTTTACAGCCGATGATTTTAACTGATAGATAATTTGCTCAAATCTGTCATTTATATCTGCAAGGTAGTTTTTTTAACGTATCTCTGTTAAGCTCAAATGGGCAATTAAATGTTGAAGAGAATATGGGTTTTTAAATATATAAATGAAGACTTTAAAGTGCTACAATGTACATTTAATATTATGGGGGGAAAACAATGAATATTTCCTCAAAACCTAAGGCCAATTCTAATAGTTTTTTAAAGTGGCTACAGGGTTATTAGATAAGCAGATGCCAAAAATGCTAATTTGCTTACTGAAGGTCAGGGCTGCTGTGTGCAACCTGTAGCTCTAATCGGCAACTTCTGCTGCGGCAGGTTTCCATTGTCTAAAGGTCAGTCGGTAACTGTGCATTAGCCTCGGAAAGTTGTTAGCATTAACGAGGGAGGGGACCGGGGGAGGAACCAAGGACTAAAGTACACACACACACACAAAAAAAAAAAAAATTGAGGACAGGAGGGGAGGGTGAGTGACAATGAAACCCCCGGCATGCTTTGTGGTGTCAGGCATGCACACGCTTTCTGGGGCTGTTTGTGCAAAGTTTGCCTGCAAAAACTTTGCTGAAGGCTGGCTTGATTTGGTTGTAAGCAGCACCCTCGAGGGGTTTGTTCAGCTAGTGGGTGGAGGAGGGAAGTGAGAATGCAAAAAAAAGAGAGGAAAAGAGAGAGGGGAGCAAAGCGTAAGACGGTGGTCGGGCCATCACAGTTGTCCGCTGTAACGGCACAGGCCCTAAGTTGCTGATCTAAGAAACACAACTCCTGGCTAAAGTCTCAGTCTTTTCTTTGTGTCCTTTTTTCATCTCCTTTCCCTTTCGCTTTGCTTCTTTCTCTGCCTTTAGCTTCCCACAGATCTGCGCTGCCCTTTGAGTGCTTTCTATTGACACATACTCGTGCATTAAGGGAACACAGGCTGAGCCTATTTGCAGGTAATGAGAATAGGAGGACCCACATTGTATAGTAACTTGTTTGACCTCTGATGGTGGGGTCAACTTGATCCTGAAGAGGTTGTAATTTTCTCCCCTCTCAGCTGAAACACATGACTGTACCCCGGAGGGAGAGAGAACGCAGATTTTTAGGCCCGATCCTCTTCATCCCAAATTTGAATCTTTCATTCCTTTCTCCACACTCTCCTCTTCCTCTTCCTTGTCCCCCTCTCTTCCCACAGGGTTAATTGAAGGGGAAATTGATAGTTTTGTGTAGTAATTGTGGCTTTGAGAATTCTCCGTCTCCCACAGAGAGAGACGAGGGCCGCAGTAGCACAGACAGAGTGATGCGCTGTAAGAGAAAAACAGAGAAAAAATTTGAGTGAGAAAAGCCGATGGATAGAAAAATTTAGAAACGCTAACGGATCCCGCCCCCCACCACTGCCACCCAGCTGGAGGTTTGATTGGTTGATGAGAGAGCCGGGTTGGTTGGCTGATGAACTGACATTTTTTGCACAACTTTACAAGCCAGGCTCTGATAATCATTCAATTCATTATCCAATCAGCGAGACTTGAAACGCTGCTTTTTTTCCTCACTCACTGATTCTCCCTTTGACCCCCCACCCCCTTCTGCTTCCAATCCTCCCATAGCTCCCCAAGGAGTCTTGGATGGACAGATGAGAGGAGTGCGCCATATCAGTTCGGTTCTGCTCTGCTGCGTGCTGAAGCACAGAGAGACTTATATTCCACCAATGCCAACTGTGACTGGACGCTATGCCTCATTTTTTTTCTTTCTCTCTCTCCTTCTGGAGGTGCTCTTCTTTCCCAGGGGCAGAGATACGTAATTAGTCTCTTTCCAGAAATAGAAAACTAGTTTTTCTACAGAGATTTTGTGACATCACTAGGCGTAGGCTGGTGTGAGTGTCTTCTTATGTGAACATTTTTGAAAAAAATTAGCATGGGATTTAAACAAAAATGTACAGCTAAGCCCAACATTATTCCTACCCCAGATTTGGATTTAAAAGTATTTTAATAAGACCAATAACTTTGTCTCTGATAGTAAATGAAAGAGGCATCTCTCAAAAGATAAGAAAATGTTAAAGGAGTATTTTTGAAAAAAGAATTTGTAGGTTATTTACATTTTAATGAAAATGACATGTTAAAATATGTATACCTTTTCAAAATTTATTGGAAAATCTCTACTGACATAACAGCAACCAAATGCTTCTATAATTGCTAACAAGTTTTTTGCATGTTTCCACTATAATTTTACCTTTGGTGATGAAGTTTTTGAGGTTGAGTGGAATGCTTGCCATTACCCTAATCTTTAGGCCCCTTTATAGATTTTTTATTAGGTTCAAGTCAAGACTCTGACTGGGCCAATTACACTTTGGCTTTACTGGTATTTCTTGAATTCAAAACAGAAAAGAAAGAATTATTCTGACACCTGAAAAAAATAATACAATGTTATGACAGTTAAAGATAGCTTGCCAAATGTTTTTGAAGACAGCATTATCTTAGTAGGAACAATGGGGGGCGCTACTTTAGTTCCAGTGTAGCCCCACTGTCAATGTTTTTTGCGACCAGACATATTTCCAAGCTACTGAGTTTGTCCTTCTTGTAAGCGAGGGAAAATTGCAGGAGCCTCCTTTAAGCCAGCTGAACAACAGTGTGCAGCAACAAGTTGGGAAGGGGTAGAGCAGGGCAAATCTACTCCGCTTAGACAGAGAAAACTCGAGTCAGTTCAACACTCTCTGTGGCATCTTATTAGAAACTTCAACCTGCAGGAACACTATGATAGAAAACCATCAGTTTTGAAACCATAACTTTTTAAAACCTTGCTCTCTGATATATAATTTTTACAACTAAAACGTACAAGTGATAGAAAATCTGGCATTTCTATCAGCAAGGTCACTTTTTTGCTACCTTTTTGGTCATGAAAGTTTCATAAAATGCTCAAATGCACAAATAAATGATGAAAAAGAGAACGTGGTTGCACAGACATTCAGTTCCTGCAGAAACAGCAGGTCTTGTTTTAGCTCCCTGCTCGTTTTTGTTTAGTTTCAGCTCAGGCTGCCCCAAGGCTGTCACCCAGGCAACGTTGTAAGCGCACGCTTGTGTTTTCTTCCTATTATTTAGTTTTCATACTAAAATTTGCCGGTGAATCCAGTCCTCTCTGTAACATATTTTTGACATTGATTCAGTTTTTTTCCTCTCTCCCTCTCTCCCCTCTCCGGTGCTGCTCTTCTCTTCTGTCTCTCCCCTCCCCTCCCTGTGTGCTTTCTCTGTACGTTAATGAGAATGTGTTAACGAGAAAGAAAGATCTATTGGGTGTAGCACAATTTATCAGAAAGGCAGAGGTTTGGACAAAAAAAAAATTATTTAAAAAAAAGGCAGCGGGCCCCTTCAAAGAAGTCCTATTCTTATGTGGTGGTGAATGTTTGATGAGACAGTGAAAAGTTGCCCCTCTAACGTCATGGTGTCTGAACAGAAAAGAACAGAACCGTTCTAATCATGGCGCACAGAAAAAAAAGACTTCCCACCCGATTTAATTAACTGATAAGAAACGGCTTCAAATTAATTTTTCAAGGATGTTAGATTTTGATTAAGAAACTCCTAAAAGAAATAGACGAATAATCAATTTTTTTAATCAACTTACTCAAATGGTAACTAGTTAATATGATAATTCCAGCAATTAGGGCAAATACTGTCAAGCAGCAGTTTCTATGCATCCTGTTAAAGGAATTATAATATCTTTACATCTAATTATCATGGTGATTTAATTTTTTTGTATGGCAACCTCTCAATTTTACCATTCCCCTTTTTCCCCATCTGCCATTATAGAGATAATAAAATGAGCAGTTGCAGACTGTAAGATGATGAGATTTGTGTAGGAAGTAACCTGAATGTGGCTTCTCCACATTCTACTTTTGGATGGATATTTAGAGAAAAGAAAAAAAGGTCTTTTCACTATTTCAGTTGGTTTTACATGGAACACTTGGCAAAGATCTTTAGATGGACGATGGCAGCAGATTAAAGAACCAAATGTTCCTGGTCTCTCTGTGCATCTTTTTGATGAGCAGGTAGAGCTGACTCTAAACATGCTCACCACTCCTAATCCAAAAATCACCTGTTCAGTTCTATGAGAGGAGGAAAAAGCAGATTTATCCCTGAAAGAAGGTAAGATCCGGTTACTCACATGCACATGAGTGTGTGTGTTTGCTTCTTTAATTGGACACGGATTGCAGCGGAGGTGAGGAGGGCCAGTTGAAGAGAGATTGAAGGGGGTTGGGCAGGGTGGTGGGGTGGGGGGCACGGAGACAGAGCTGGATGGAGATAGGGTTCTGTACTTCAAAGGCACCTTACGGACTGGACAATCGCTAACCATGCTCACATGTTACCAGAACACACACACACTCCACATCCAGTGGCTCTTTAGCGTCTCATGAGATGAATATCCATCCCCTTTCGCTGTATCCCCTGCTCCCTGTGCGCTGAACATCAGTGGAGTCGGGCTTTCAGAGCGAAATATTGACAAAGCATTTGGAGAGATGGAATGGTTCCTTTAATTATATGCTGCTTATGATGCAGGGAGTTTCTTCTCTGGCTGCTTCCACACACACATGCATGCACACAGGCACAAGCCTTGCTGATCAGCTGAATAGGTATTCCTGGCACCAACCCCACACATATTCAATTAGCAAAACTCATTAGCAAAACTTGGCATTTGTTGTTGTTTTTTTCCCCCCTCTTTGCTCAGAATTAATGGTTTTGATATGCTAATTAGCGGGTAATTTAATTTCAAAAGGCCTCAATTAACAGCAGCGTTGTGGACACGAGGAAGTTAAGCAGCATAATCTAATTTGCATTAGTAACGAGCAGGGAGTAATTAGTCTCTAATTAGCCACTTCAGACAGCACTTGTGTTTACTTTCCTAATGAAGTGGAGGGGCTTGCTTTTTCATACAGCGACACTTGGGTGGGTACATCCAAGCGTGTTTATGAGAGGGCATGTGTGTGTTAACATTTGTGTGTGTGGAAGTTGGGGGGTGTGGTAGGGGGTGGCTGGCACCAGAACCAAAGTGGCATATGGCTTACAGTTTGGCTCTGGTTGCACACGTTCACACAAACGCACGCACAAAGTGACACTTCTAGACACACAAAGAGGTCATCCCCCCGCCGTCTTACGTGATTGGACACATACACGCCATGGTTTACAATCCATTGAAACATCTCCATGAGCTCGCTTACACATGCCACGAGGGATTGACTGTGTGTGTTTGAGGGGTTTTATTGTAGCAGTTTTTTGTTCTGCTGCAATAGCTTGCAATCTTTATTTTTTTTATTTTTTTTTGTTCTCTGTTTGGTTTATATAGCCACTTGCAATATTTTTTTCAAAAATGTTTATGATATAATCGTTTTTGCAGAGAATTTAAACTACTTTGATTATATTACATTCACTGGTTTATGGATCCAAGGTTTGTTTTTAAGATATATCTGTAGCAGTGGTGCCACAGGGTGGGGTAGGTGGCATAATACTGACCAGACCTTTTTTTTACAGATAATATTTCTTTATGAATATGAATTCATGAGAAGATATTTTTAAATAGATTGCAACATTTATGTTGTCATTTATAATTTACTCATACATATGTCATTTTCTGGCTCCAGGTCAATTCGTGCCCCCTTTTGTACCTTTGCATTGCATATGCTTGCTTCCTACTTCCATTTTATACTCATGTACTAAAGTCATTACGTATCAGTTTATTTTCACTAAGGCTGTTGGTTATTTTGCCCCTTTTAGCGTTTTGTACCTTTGCAGTTTTGGTTGTTTGTACTCAGATTTTTTAGACACAAAATTGTGCCGTATGTCGTGACTCTGTATGAATTTATTTCTGTAACTGACATTTTATTATTAAGTAAGTAATTTACCACAGTCTTCTCATATTCTGCTATAAGGAAAAGACTCCAATAAATCCAATCTATCAGAAGGAGGTTGTTGAAAATTATTTTGTGTTTTCTCAGGGATTATAATCTGTCATATTTCATCAGTTTATTCTTGCACCAAATTGAGATAAAAAAAATGGAAATAGGCTGTAATACAAATTTTTAATTTAATAATACATAATTACATTAAATTAGATCGGAGATTTGAGGATTTTCATGACAATTTATCTCCGTAATTCAATAAAACACAAACAGCTCTGTTTGTTTGTTTGTAGGCACAAGGTGGTACTGGTAAGAGATGAGGTAAGATATAGGAAAGAAATTGCAGTAAAAATGGACAGAGGAGCTAAATGATCCAGAGCCTTCATGAATTATGGAGATAAGTAGTCATAAAAAAGCTCAGTTCTTATGTACATATGAATGTAATTGCATATTATTTGTTGAAAACACTTTAAGAATTTGAGTATGAAATAGGACAGATTAAAACCTCTGATCAATCCAGTGTTTCTCTAAACAAACTCCTGATGGCAGATACTATTTATTGGTGTCATAAAATCGTATTCCCTTAAATTAGACTGTGAATAGATTACAGGAAATTAGTTTAAATCCTGGTGAAAAAATATTAAAGGGGGAAAAAATGTTTTTTAAATTATTTTTGGCCTTTTTTGCGCCATCCCCATATAGACAATTGCATTGTAAAACACTACTAAAATTCTATTATGGCTTTTGGTTTTAGTGCACCACCTTGAAAGTTATCATCAGCCCCCATCTTACCACACTTTTCAAATGTTTCTGCTGGCGCCCCTACATGTCTGCCTGTGTTGACAAGACAGTAAAACAATTAAGGGCAGGACAGCCGGATACAAAGGGAGGTAGATAAACAGACAACACCACTGCTTTTTTCTATTCTGTTTGTCTCTGTTGTAAATGAATTTGTCCCCTGAAACAATCAATGAAAGCATTAGAAATAACAAATGCAACCTGTTTGGTGATAAGCATCCCAAGAGTTTTAACTTTTCCATCCATGTCTGTTTCAAAAACAAGTTGAAAACAACAGGCTTGCTTCAGATTTTTTTAAGGGGGACAGGGTGGAAGGGTTTAAGAGGAGGAGGGACAGGCAGCTGCCCTATTAGTCCAGAATCTGTTGTTCAAAGGAGGTGGGGAGGAGGGTGGAGCAAAACCACTGAATTTCCACAAAAGAATACGCACACTTTTTTCCACCCTTTGTGCACAGAAGGCTATGTCCTCATATAATGCCACATATTAAAGCATGTTTAACCCCTGTCACCTTTTCAGGTGTAGATCTTGTCATATTTTTACCCACAATCCTAGGCATATAGGATAGACGAGACCATAGGGACCCCATTATGAGGCAGCTTCTCTGATGGAAGGTGTTTTTCTGGCATCTTTTCCCCTGCATTCTCTAGGAGGTCACCAAGCTGGGTGACTTCCTGCAGCTAAAGAGCGGGGTCAGGGTGCAGGCCAACAGAAGTGGTCTAACTCAAGTGGCATGACAGGGGTTGTACAGACACAATATGTCGTGCAGAAGTACGCATACCTCTTGAGCCCTTCCATATTTTGTCACATTACAGCTTAAAACTTCAATGTGTTTTTAGCTGTAATGCCAAATCAACACAAAGTAACACATACTTGTGAAGTGGAGGGGAAAGGATACATGTTTCTCTTTATTTTTATGAATGAAAATCTGAACAGTGTGAAGAGTGCATTTCTATTCAGCTCCTTTTATTAAAATTAAATCCAATGCAAACACTTGCAGAAGTCACCTAATTTGTAAACAGCTGTCCACCTGTGAAGGCTTCAGGGGTTTGTTAAAGAACATCAGTGAGCAAAACACATCAAGAAGACCAAAGAACACAGCAGTCAGGGAAAAGGTAATGGAGAAATGTTCAATCCATCATTTGAAAATGGAGAGGTGGTGACACAACTGTAAACCTACCAAGACATTGTTGTCCACTTAAACTGATGGGCCAGGCAAAGAGTGTTAATCAGAGAAGTACCCAAGAGGCCCGTGGTGACTCTGGAGGAGCTACTGAGTTTCTCAGCTCAGGTTGAAGTCTCTGTCATCACAAGTAGTATTAGTCGTGCACTCCACAAATATGGCCCCATGGAAAGTAGCAAGAAAAAAAACACTGTTCAAAACAATGCCATAAAACGTCCCATTTGCAGTTTGGCACAAGCAAGTTAGGAGACACAGCAAACATGTGGAAGAAGATGATCTGCTCAGATGAGACCTCAGTTGAACCTTTGGTCCTACATGTAAAGCACTATGCATGGCAGAAAACTTAACAGTGCTCTTCAGTGATGCTGTGAGGGTGCTTTCCTGCAGAGCTTTGGGAAGATTTGAAAATACATATAAAATGGGCAAAAATATGTCTCTATTTGTGCAAAAATTTGAAAAAGTCCAAGGGATATGAATACTTTAACAAGGCACTGTATTGAGCAAGGATTTGCTCATGGAGAACTTGCATGATTTACAGGTGGCGAGGCCAAAAGCTGTCTTCGACAAATTTAATGAATGAAGACAATGTGGTGATTATGAGCCCATTGATGACTTCCACCAGCAGGTGCATACACACAGATTTTATTCTCACAAACATCCGCAGACAAGTCATATACACACAAAAACACACACGTGTATAGATCCATAAATAGGCAACTGATTTACAAATGAGCTGACCTGTTTATTGGCCTTGCTCTTAGATAGGCACACACCCCCTGCCAGGATGCATAAATCACAATGCACATGCATATGCATGAGCATCTGAAGAGGTGGGATAAGTGTGTGTGTGCATGTGTCTGTACATGTGTGTGAAAACCGGCCCGCAGCGGTGTTTGGTATCGATCTTTGAGGCTTAGTTAAGTGCTTTTTATTTCACTGAGTTAGAGTCAAGGACCACGGACAGGCCTCTCTCCGGCGACTGTGCCGCTTTTGAATGGGAGAGAAAGCAAAGAAGGGGAAAAAAGAGAGGAACTCTATCTATTCTTTTTCCCCATTTTTAGTGGCATCCAGGGAGCACACATCACATTAATGGAACAGAGATGACGTTTCACATCTTGTCTCTCTCTGTGGAAGAAGTGGTTTTGGTGTTGGACCTTTGCCTGATGTGTGTGAGCATGATGTGAGCTGCCTTAACCTCCCCTTGTTTTATAGACTTACACAGGGCTCCGGATCGCACTGCTGCTAAATTAATTTACACACCACTCACACATGTGTGCCAAATCTTCCTCCTTTCTTCCTTCCTCTCTCTCTCGCCTTTCTCAGCAAAGGCACAGCAGACATTGCCTGGCGAGGTAAATAAATTACTTCCATCGATTGCTGTAGTTGTAGAGTGACTTTATCACAGTTTGACTTGTCCAGATACAGATCGCCGAGTGACAGCATGTTTTTGTAACGCGCTGCTGTTTCTCTGTGTGAGTTGTGGTGTGTGTGTGTGTGTGTGTGTGTGTTTGTGCAAAAATCAGGGTTAAATCTAAGTGATGAATATCTCAGCATATTAAAAGTCACTGCTAAGGTGCTGTGTTGGCCACAAGCTGTGTCCAAGTGTGTATATCTATTTCAACCAGGCCACCACACAGATTTTGAAAAGCAGATACATTTCCTCAGAATTATTAGAGCACGATCTTTCAACTAACCCTGTGGCCAGGTATATTATTTCTCTGATCACTAATATGCTAAAATAACTAGAGACAGATGATATCCTATATCCTACATGCTTTAATGCTGTGATAAGTTTTATCTTTATAAATATTGTGCAGTTTTTTTTTGCCATTCCTTGATACGCTAGATTTTATTTTATTAAAAGAGGTTAAAAGTTCAGCAAACAGTACAGCTGTCTTTTGTGTATGTGTGTCTGCGATGTGGGCCACATGCTGTTTTAATAATTGCCGTGCTGATTTTGCTGCAGAGGCCAAGAAGCCAACGCTAAAAAGACACAAACTGGAAAAAGAGCAAGAGAAGGCCGCATCTGTTTGTACTAAACAGTGGAAGAACTAACCATTGAGGGAGTAAATAAGCGACAAATGAGGAAAATATATCTTGACTTCTCTGGCATTAGGCCCTAGAACTTTTCCTTGCTGTTTTTATTGAGCTTCCATTACTTAAAGAGCATTGATACTTGTTATAAATACAGACGGATGCTAATAGTCTAAAGCAGTGGTTCTGAAATTTAGGGTCGGGACCAAAGTGGTGGTCGCATATCGACAAGTGTGTTGTCTTTGAAATTATTTTCAGATTTCAGACAAAATAACAATAATGAAAAAGGTAAGGCATATTTATGCTGTAAATGTTGACAAAAATGTTAAAATTAAATATAGTTTTAAAAACGGTAAAAGTTTGTTTAAGTGTGTTTTTGTAATGCAAAATATATATTTTTGGTAGCTACAAGGCTAAAAAAGCCTAATGTATAAATTATGATACTAAAAAGAGATGACCATTTGAGGGTTGAATAAAATGTTGAGTTAAAAGTTTCATTAGAACCCTTAAATAATAAGGAAATGCTGTATTTTATGACAGGTACTTATTTTATTAGGATTCAAAGGGTAAATAATAATAAACTCAAAATATACTGAAGCTTCTCCACAATCTCTATATATTTCTTGTGTGAGAAGTTCAACTGTTGCACATTGACATATGCTATTTTCACGCTAGTTCTGTCTATGATTATTGTAATACATGTTGCACTCTGAAGAAGTGACATATAGAGCAGTAATCCCTTCAGGCCCCAGCAGGATATTGACTCCTCTCCACTCACTGTTGGATTTTAAATGGCAACAAAATAACAGGGACACTCAACCATAATACACAGAGCCCAGCAAAGGAGGTAAGAGGTTTTCTATAAAGGGAAAAATAGAACTCGATTCACATCCTCACAAATGCAAAATAAATGTTAATTGCATTTAAATTCATGTAAGGACGTACTCTTTATAGAACCTTTTGAAACAGCTTGTTCAAGTTATTTATTTATTTAGCTTTTTGCATAAGTTCTGGTGCATTGCTAATGAATAAAATAGCCCTTTTTGACTTTCTGCATTGCCTTGGGAGGGCAGGTAGAAATGTTAATTCTGTGGGAAGATAGGGGGATACAAACATAGAAAAAAGATCATTTTAATTATTTAAAATGTTTGAGATTAAACAATAGTTGCATTAGAAAGTCATAATTGGAGCAAACTGCTGACTGGATACCAGGCTTCTGAGGGTGGCGTCGCAGTGCACACTTGGGGGTCTTTTTGTATCTGCACTCTGTTTAAAATTTTTACTTTTAACAAGCATTAAACAGAGGAGGGGAGAAGTTTAAGAAGCAAGAAGAGGCGACTAATCAAAAATCGGCGGTTCTATTCCTCTGTTGTGCTTAACTGTGACAAAAAAAACCCAAACATTTAACATCTCTATCTCAACATAGTTGCTCGGAAAGCCTCACACGCACCGAAGAAGAACCGGCAAGTGTTTTAATATCACTGCTTGTGCATTCTAATCCCGACACCTCTTGAAATGTAATTCTTTCCTCTGTTTTAAATCGTGAATGTGAAATTACATTAAAGCAGGAGTGTGTGGGCATAAAAGTAGGGATGTTAAATGGACATATGAATGCAGGGGTGAATCCTAACCTATTAAGCACTTTCCTTATTATTTCTGAAAGTGGAGCGTGGTAATTAGTTTGGTAGAAATCCTATACTGGGGTGGAGGTAAGGGTCTCAATAGTTGAGCCAAATTAATTTCTTCTGTCACCTTGAGCATACGTTCCTCTTAATGGGTTTAATTTATTTCATGGTGATTATCTTTTTTTTTCTTCTTCTCCTTTAATACTTGACTGTGATGTGCATATTCACAGCAAAATCCACTCTGCACATGAATGGTGTTCTCATACCTAAATATGATATATCTGCTGAGCGTCATTGCAGCTTGGCGGTTGAGTCTCTGTGATCTAAGCGATGGCGCTGTGCCTTTTTTTTCCCCCTAAGGATCCTTGCTGCTGCTGCTGCTGCAGCGGTGGTGGCGGCCCGGTTGTCATGTGATCTGCGTGTCTGGCTAAGAGCTCTGTTTTTCTCAGCACTCTCTCCAAGTCTTTTTAGTCCTAAAAGTTAACAATCAGTCTTGATGTTAAATCCATCAGAAACCTCCATATGCCACGAGGTTGCTTTAATAAGCTCCTCCGTTAGCATGTGTGTGTAAGTCTGTATGTGTGTTTGAGGTAAGGTTATGGTGGGCCATGGGAAAGGGGCATACCTATGCGGATTAGATTGATCCCATGGACACTTTTCCGTGGGACACGTTTGGATTTCTCATAAATTCAAGCACAATGCTGTTCTGTGACATCTCACACTCCTGAGGCCTTTTTTTGCCATTAGGAACAAAAGTACCAACTTTCAGATGAGCATAAAGTAGCTATAAAAAGTCTGCACACTCCTGTGTTTATCCAGATTTTGTGATGTGAAAGAAATTTGACCTTGAGAAATCATTTCAGAACATTTTTTCACCTTTAACGTGACCTCTAACCTGTACAACTACATTTAAAAACAAACTGAAACCTAGGGAAGAAAATAAAAAGGAAAAACTAAAGTAATACGGCTGCTTAAATGTACACACCCTCTTATAACGGATCTCTGATTAACCCCAAATAAAGTTCTGATGTTCTAGTTGGGCTTTCCTGACATTTTCTTAATCGTATCTCACAGCTAAAGAAATGGTCCACAGAGAACTACCAGAGCATCAGAGGATCTCATTGTCAAGATGAAAAGGGACAGAAGAATTTTGAAGGCATTAGATATACCATGGATCACAGTAAAGAGATACATTATCAAGGAGAGAAAATATGGTGCAACAGTGACATTAGAAAGAACTGAATGTCCCTCCAAAACTGATGAAGAGGAAAACTGATCAGACAGTACTGCAATGAGACCTAAGCTATTATTAAAGGTGCTGCAGGAATTTCTGGGAGTGTAGTAAACATGACAACAATCCCCTGTTTTCCTTGGTTATGGGGCATCGTGGAAAGAACCAAAATTGAACTTTTTGGCCATATTTCTAAAAGGTATATTTGCCTCAAAAGCAGCACTGCACATAATCAAAATAAACAGCATACCCACCATGAAGCATGGTGATGGCATAATCATGCTTTGGGGCATTTTCTCTTCAACTGGAACTGGGACCTTATTCAAGGTCGGGAGAATTATAAAAAGTTCCAAATACTGGTTTTCAATTGTGTTTCCCACATGTTATAGATCACACTAAGGGGGAAATAATTTATCCTGCCCCTCATATTCACAAAAACACACATTTTAACAGGGTTGTGTAGACTTTCCATATCCATTGTACCTTTATACCTTAAGGGGGTGCCTGTGTGTGTTTGATAGCCTATTGTGGTAGGGATCACTCAGGTTGCAAGTTGAGCCCGTCTGGTCTTAACTTGCACTGGTAAATTACACCCAATCACTGAAATTACATCCTATAGACCCTCCTACTTCACTCTGTCCCTCTGTGTGTGCGTGGTACCTAATTGTTGACGTCATCTCCCAGTGCTGTTCCTGATGTCAGCTTTGATTAGACTGAATAAAGTCCAACTATTTTTGTGTTTTCGTCATTTAGGGGAAGCAAAATGGAAATGCAGCTGTTTGGAGTGCGCGTGTGCGTTTTTGTGTGTCGAAGGAAATTGCTTTGCGGTGTGTGGCGGTGACTGCGTAAGACTGGTTGTCAGCTGGTGAACACTAGTTTTAATTTGAGTAACTCCAGTAAGGAAAGCTCAAAGGGACAAAACTGAGATGGAACGGCTGCAAGTCTGCCAGTTAGTAAACCAGATGTCAGTTATTGTTGGACTCGGATTATGGCAATAACTACAGTTGGCCAACACTAATAAGCATATGTGTGAGTTTGTGTGTGTGTGTCTGCATGAGCATGTTTGTATGTGAGTGATCTAACTCCAATGATAGATTTTAAACAATCTTCATTTCTGGACTTGCTCTGTTTTTTATGACTCCTCTGGCACCTGCAGTGTTTTTCAGAGTTCAGTCTCTCGTTTTGAGTTTTTCAGCATTTTGGAAATGTAAACACTGCTAAATACATCCAGATGTTACCAGCTGTGCTTCGCCACCACAAACACAGGGCAGGGTTGTATGTGCATGTGGGTGTGTGCATGTGTGTGTGTGTGTACCTCCAAGACTTACTGAACAATTCCCTCTCACAAGGCCAAAAGGATAGCTTGATTTTGTTGTGTGTCACTGCTGCAGTGCATGACTCTAAGCAAGTGTGACAGCTTACTTTAGATGAAGCAAAGGCTTTACGGAACATGAAGAGTCAGGATTCAGGTTCTTTGGCAAAGATAGTGGTTCCAAAAAGTTGTTGGTCCAACATCTCAGTCTCCTTAAGATTTGCGTTGATGCATAGGCAAACACATACTAGATAAGATTGGCATTTTAACAGGGTTCCTATGAAGTCTAACAGTATGGAGTTTGATGTAGTATTTTGCCAGGTCTGGATAGGTGACCCTGTGACCATAAACAGGCATAGACAATAAATGTATGGATGTAAAAAAATATATTGTTTCTAGACTCTATTACCCTTTTATTCCATCCATCCATCCATCCATCCATCCATCCATCCATCCATCCATCCATCCATCCATGCATCCATCCCTTTTGATTGTATGCAGCTTGAACTCAATAGAAATATCTGCACTAAATTCACGGTCTTTTATATTTATATGGGCTAAAATTTGAGTCTGGCAATGTAGGGATTCTGGATATGGAAATCTGTAGGAATTCTGGCAATGATATCTGGATCTACATTAGAATTAAGCTAATTGTGAGCAGCAGGGTGTTAATATTTGTTAATGTACATTTTTTTACATACACACATTTGCCTGTTTGACCCAGTCCTTATTAGCAGATGCCCTTAAATTTCTTATAATGACATGATCTCATTCATGGTAATATACACACACGTTCCCATACGCAACATACAAACACACTTAAATGTCAGCCTCACGCTGTGTCCAATGTTTCATCACACTGTATATTTTTGGTGTGTCTTTTGTGTATGTGTGTGTATTTATGCATACACGCTGGCCACGCTGAAGCCTTGCTCCTTAGGGAGTAATTACAGCAGAGGTTTTCTGGCCGTTTTCTCTCATTAGTGTGAATATGGAAGGGATCTTGAGGAACCTCAGTTAGCCTGAGCAGCACATACACACAACAGACATCCCGTGTTGGGCAGAGGTCCACAAATGTGCACTCTCTCGAGGCTGGTGGCATGACTCAGTTCTGGATGTACAAGGTGCACATTTTTTGCCGCAAGTCTATTTCAGCAACTGCTGTATCGTAGAGTACAGCCATGTTTGCATATGTTTGTTTGGATTTTTCCTGTTCTGTAGCATCTGGCCTGAACGTTGCTCAAGACCTTTAATTCAGGTTGTTTGTTTGGGTTTACCCGAGCAAACACACCGCTAGGTCTGCCCTCTGCACTCAAGACTATTCTTGGCTCTGGCCTCGGTTCAGCTCAGTCCTGCTGCCTGGCTCACTGGAGGTCTCTACAGGCAAACCTCAGTCCAGCCAAAGTCCAGGAAGATCCTGACCACAATGCACCACCCAGCCACCACAGTGACCCATAGCAGCTTCAGCTGGGCTTGCTCCACAGCTACACTCCAAATGTCATCTGGAGGACTTTGTTGTTGGATTTCCTTCACTCTGAGTTTTTAGATTGAGAGCTAACCTATAATGATGCAACGAATCCAGCTTTTGCAAACAAACAGGAATACACAAGTAGCATTAGGTCTGTGTTACCAACCCTCAGCCAGTGGAAAAGCATTTGGCAATGAGGAGATGAAAAGTGAGGGATCAGAGAGAGAAAGAAAATAACAAAGGTGGTCAGGACTAAAGCAGTATTGTATCACTGAAATGAGTTGTGAATTGAATGCCTTTAAAGTCCTCCAGAGACCCAGGTCAAAAAGCCCATTGGATGGATTTGGCAGATGAGGCCAGAGTCAGGCAGGCCAGAGTCAGGCGGGCCTTTCAGTCGTACCGACAGAGCTTCCAGTAACAGGAGATGTAAAAATCAATACACCGTGAAAAAGGTAAACAATCGGAAATGACAAATATGCAGGTTCTTTCCATTGCTCCCCTTTTTCATCTCTTTCTATTGTCACTGTTATTACAGAAGACAAATGCAGCAGAATGATTTGTCAAGATGCATGTAATGAGGGATCCCAGCAGTGTTCTTTGAGGTTAAGAGAAAGGGGGATTTTTCCACCCCCTCACCACCCTTATGGTTACCCCAAACAGCCAGGCTGACTTTTGCAGTAAGTGGCTAAAATACGCAGATTCTGCTTTAGAAGCAATGCTGTTAGTACACGAGCACGAGTCAGCACCTCTGATTAAAGAGGAGATCGATATCGCTTGTGGACAGAAAAATGATTGAGGGAAGATAAAAAGAAAAGGAAGGGAAGGTGAATCCTTGGGGGCCTTTTTTTTAGTGGTTAGGGGGCCCTCAGGGGCCCCAGTGGAGGCCTACATTAGAGGAACGATCTGAACCAGGGGGAGCTGGAAGCACTGTGAGCCTTCCAGGCAGGGGCCAGTCTGTTTAGCAGCGGTTAGTCTGCATTTCCTCATGACATTGATCCAGAGCTTAGCTGCAGCCGTAGGAAGGCTCTTTGCTGCTGAATGGGCCGAGCAGTGGAGTATTGATAAGGCAGAGTGGACCAGCGGAGAGCTCTACACCCTGATGGTCATTTAGTTAAGACAGACAGACCTTGTTCAATACTTGCACCCCACAGCTGCCCTATGGCACAGTAAATTGGTCCATGTGTCTGTGTGTCTTTCAGAATTTAATCCTCTTTGCTTCCTTCTGTCATCCTTTTCGGATGAACAGATCTGCTGTGACTGGCTGGGAAAGAAAAAGAAAATAGATAAAAAAAAGAATTAACGTGCACACCCCATAAAGACAAAGTTTTTTGCCCCTGGTTAAAGTTTTGACACACTGATGCCAATGTTAACTGAATCCAACCCACGTAGTCTTGCTGTGTTAGAGAGCGGTCACTATGAAACAGAGTTTTACTCATATTAAAAAAAACAAAATTATAATACATTCACATTTTAAGTTGTCCTTAGCTTCTGATATTAGCAGTCATCATGGCTAGAATTACTAAAACATCATTCTGTCTGTGTTTTCTTTATGGAATATAGATTCTTGCCTAATTTTGTCATTTTCAATAGGCTGCCAACATTTCCAGATCCAGCATGTTCTATTAAATGTGGAGGTTGAAAACTCAAAAGGATAAAACAGACCACCTTTGCTGTAATTTGTCCAGCCTTCCTGTTGCCTGGTGAAAGTCTTGCTCTCTCTCGCAAACTGATTGCCTACATCTCTGATTTGATTTTAAACACCTCACTTATACTGAAAATATCTAACTTTGAGCCTTATTCCCTCAGTAACAGTGTCCATGCTCAAGATTGTTGTGGTCAACACAACCTAGTATGTGCTTGGTGTGATTTATTAGTGACTGAAATAAAATAGGGCATTTTAGTTTCTCACCAGTCACTGGTCAGGGCCAATTAGGCTAAAAGTTATAAACTGATTTCTCAGTGGAAATCTACAAAAACATATTTTAACTTTGTTTATGCAGAACTTTTCTATTCCGAGGGACACTTAAAGTGCTGAACAAAGTGAACCTAAGAAATAAAGCAGACATTCAAATAAGAGTGATTCTAGAGCAGGAAGGAAAATGTGACAAAAGACAAATGCTCATCTGGTTGAATTGTTTCTTTTTAAATTAGGATTTTCAGTGAGAAGCTATTAAGCAGTGTGTGTGTGTGTGTGTGTGTGTGTGTGTGTGTGTGCATGTAAGTGTTTGCTGGAGTTTTCCTCTCTTCATTTGGTGTATGTATGTTTTGTGGTTGTGTTTGTTCAACATCAGTCGCCAAGCGCTCACAAACAAAACAGCTTGAATCCTCTGCGCTGAAGCCATCAATTCGTAATGAGATAATGACATGTTAACACGCTCGCAGCGGCATCGGCTTTGTTTACAGATAAAGACAAACCACAAACATAATGCAGACATGCCGAGTTCCTTTCTTCTGTACTTACTCTTCCTCTCTTCTCTTACTACTTATCTGAGTGTTTGCCAAATTCTTGTCAGGATAACAGGTGGATAACAGCACACATTATGTCTCTCTGATACACAAGCGCTGGAAAGCGTCTGCAAACCAGATTCCCTAATGAGAAAAGAATGTTGTCCATGAAATTCAGGTTTTCCGTTGGAATCACACACTCATCAAGCCCGTTTCCTGCCCCAAGCTCTTTTTCTCAGAACAAAAAGATGAGGAGAGGGATCCTCTCCTATTCCTCTCCTATCATCCAGTGTTACCAAACATGAACTACCGTTCTTCTCCTTTTCTCTGTCGGACAGGGCCAGTCTGCTTTTGGAGTGAAAAAAGCACATGACTCAGAGTGTGTGTCAGACAAATCTGGGTGCTATATAACTGAGGAAATGGTGCTTGATTGGGAGGAAAAGTGTCCTTCTCGGACTGGTACAGGAAACACGTGCACTTTTACAGCTCAGTAATAATGAGAAAAAAAAGAGAAATACATCTTTGGGTAATGAAACTCTCAGAGTGGCTGTGGAGCAACTTTAAACAAAACAACACAGAAGTTTAAAATTAACATTCAGATACTTTAACCTTGAAATCTCCCCTTGCCAAGGCACCAGCTCCCTCTTTTTTTTCATCTGTTAAATGTTTGAGTGTTTGATAGTTTGAGGTCTATAGCAGAACTCACTCGGGAATTAATGTCATTCATATGCCCTGCGGAAATTACTTTTGAAATGCATATAATCTAAAACATGCAAATGAGGCTGACTTTGTGCACTCAGTTTAATATGAATTATCATTTTGTGAATACCTATTATTACTGCGTACATTTCTCCAATTATATTGTTCTTTTTTGTCACTTCTGCACGGGGACGCACACGTGCGCCATCAGGGGCGCCGGGGACGTGCACGCACACGCGTGCGGACACGCGTGCGCGGAAAATGTCTTTGTGATAGGTGTGTTTTAATGAGGAAGTAATAAGGGTGGTAATGACCCATCCATTTCTCTCTCCATTTTTATTTTGCCTGCCTGTCTTGCCCACTGCCTGCACGCAGCTTTTAGTTTACATAAAGCCAAAGAGAATAGCTTCTTTAAAGACTGAAAAAATATTAAATATGCAACACCCTTCTGCAGATTCTGCACAAATTCAGCTCTAAACAAGTCCTTTAACTCCAAATGAAAATAACAAGGCGGGAAAATACAAGTGTTGCTCATCCAATTTTCATTATCAGACTAAAATATTGATGCATTTTAAAAGTGAACAGAGCATGTTTAGTTTGTCTTTTCCCTTTTCTGCTCTAGTGAAATAGCTCTCTTATTAATGCCCCTGTCCAAGAGCCAGACATTTTTTTCACTCTTTCTCCTAAATTGAACTGAAAGCATCCCTTTTTCAAATGTATTACCCTAGTAATTTATTTATACTACACCATAAATTATTCTATTAATATTAGCATGTCCCAAATTAGTATGAACTCTCTCAATGTTCCTTCTACTTCTATTAATTAGCACGCTTGTCACTATAACAAAGATTTTTCTTTCTCTGATAAATTATAAAGGAGACATTTTTTAATACAATGAGAACTGCCTGCGAAATTATTAATATTTTAGTTGTGGCCTGTAAGACAAAAGGAGAAAAAGGGTGAAAAGGAACTAAAAGCAATGCGGAATACATTATATGGGCTGTCATTGCCAGACACCAGTGTTTATTTTTATTACGTCTCCCAAAAGAAAAAGAAAAAAAACTTTGTTTCCACCCCCTCATCCCTACATAATGCCCAGGGATATCATCTTGTTTTAGCACTTTTGGGTAGGATATGAATTAATTACCTCTGCAACAGCTTGGACCAAGTTCAAAAGTACTAAAATTCAATTAATTTGAGAACTGGACATGCTATCATTCGCTCTGCATGTCTCCTTTAAAGTCTGGCCTGTTTTTTTTTTCTTTTTTACTGTGGACTTATTCAATTACATTTGATTAAACTCGCTCTGATCCAATCTATTAATTAAATAGGAAATGCGAAGTGCCCGACTTGAAAGTCGATGTATACAATTGTATCATGTCCACTTTGATTTTTTTTTTAAAGCACTATTTTAATACCATTGTCACTCTTTATAATTGCAAGTTGCTGTTGCCCATTTTTCAGGTATTATTAAATCATTTTATCTGCCTTGTAATGCAAATTTTGATCATAAATGAAATAATTTCTCTGCTAAAGGCCACCACTGGCACATTACTCTTATACATTTCCTTTTTCTGTTTGTTCCTCGGTTATACCTTTTATTAAAATCTAAGTTGTCCAATTTAATAAAATTTAAGAACTAGGTGATATTCTCAATGACAATAGAAGAAAAATCAGATGCAGGAGCGGATTACCTTCTCGTTAAAAATATTAGGTGAAGGGAATCCAATTTTTTCTCGTGCACCTGCAAGATATGCAGTTCTATTGACCCTATTAGAAGTAAAAAGACATACAGATAGGTTCATTCAGGCTGATAGAGAGAGCAAGACAAATAGCAGATAAGAGGAAGGCTAAACTTATGATAGCAATCTTACTCTGAAGGTTCTGGTTTCCATTATGCCGTTGCTACTGAGTGACTGGAGTATTCTGTGGCAGTATGGAACAAAAAAGTGCGGCTACTCTTTTGCTGTGCACTGCCGGTTAGCTGGCTGAAATAGGACTCCTACACTATTTCATTATAACAAAAAGTTCAAATTCAGCTGTTTGGAAAAGAAAACACTGATAGCAACAAGCAGCATTTCTGTTAATCAGTTGTCTGTGAGCCCTACCCCAGCAAACACCCTGACGAATTACCCAGCGGATCTTAGCTTGTTATACTTATGTCATAATAAAAGACCAGAATAGCAAAAAGGGGATAAGCCCTTTAAATCTAATACTTAATTTAGTAGTAATCTGTGCGTTATATTATTTTAACAGCAGTAGGGATGATTGTTACATTTAAGTTCAAAAAAGCCTTTAGAGATCATGATATATTTGTTTGCATAAATACTGCGAACCCATGATGCTCAAGGTAATCATACTGTACGAATCTGCATATCTGTCCCTTAAATCCAAAAATTACATTTTCATGTGATCAAGCTTTACTGTTTATTCATCTATTTTACCTTCATATCATGCGTATGTTTCCCCAATGAGTCTTTTCTTGTGTTTTCCTCCAAATTTCCCATCCTCTCCCTGTGTTTCTTACCATCTCCCTGGCCCCCACCTCCCCTCACAGTGAAGGTCATTCTAATAAAGAGCTCTCATAGGATTCAGCTGCTAATTGCTCTGCGGCGCTCTAGCTGGTTTTAGATCCAAATAAAGGCACATCGCCTTTTTATACAGCTCTTCCACTTCTTGCCCTGCATTCCTTCTCACCTCTGTGCTGCCATGTTAAATACAGCCTTAGCAATATTCAACATCGTAGCTCGACCTCGGTCTAAACTACCTGAGAAATGAAGGTGAAAACAGTAGTTTTTCATCTCTGTGATAACGGGTTAATTTCCAGCTTGCAAATGTGAGGCACACACGTGTGCTTTACATCCTTAAGACTGTACAACTTGGGATTTCAGGCCCAGATAAATGAGGTGAGCATGAAGTTCGCTCCCTCTACAAATATTTGTGTGTTTCTTTGTGTCTGTCTCCAGTATTTTTTGAACAGACTGCAGTCTGCAAGCTGGTAAATCACTTACTGCACTCTAAAGTAAGGGTCGGGGTGAAGGCAGGAGTGTATGTTTGCCCCGGTCATATACACACACACATACGGAGCGATCTCAACGGTGCGGAATGCGCTGTGTGTTTACCTATGGCTCCAGAACCCACCTGACTGAGGGAGGCTAATCTTTATGGGCTTTGTAAACAGAGACTTTGTCTTCAAAGAGCTGCAAACTCACAGTTCACACATGCAAGCTCAAATAGAGATGCATGCCTAAGAAGAAGGTGAGAGAAATAGGGTTCTGTAGTGTACATCCATAGGTTTAAAAATTTCATAAAAGGTTTACTTATTTTAGTAATTCAGTTAAAAAGTGAAACTTGTACATTGTATAGATTACATATAAGGTTGTATATTTCAAACGAGGGGCGTTTTTAGGGTCTCAAAACATTGGGGGCTTCAGCCCAAATCCAAAATATTTAGATTTCAATAAGACAATTTTTAGGTAATTTAAAATAAAAATATTATAGGACATATTGTACCAGTTCTCTGTCTCGGCTGGTTTTAGACTGAATGTAAATTATTGTGAATCAAACAAAAAAGGTTTGTAATAATTTTACTTTTTATTTTTGTTAGAAGCTGAATGACGGACAAAGAGAAACAGAGTTTAGGCCTGATAAAAAAAACATTTTGCTGAAACAAATAATGTCGCATTTGAGGTATTTAGAAAAGAACTTAATCTGAATTTTTTGCTGACAAAAGTTTTTCTTAAACTCAGAGATGTTTACTATGGGCCAGATAAATATGCTTCTTTTCTCATCTACATAAATTACCTTTTTAAATGTTACATTCTCATCAAAGTGTCCCACTTCTAAAGCTCCATTGTCTTTATTCTTATATTTAAAATAAGGAAAGTGGTCAGTCATTTTCTACCGCTTATTCCATAGTGGGTCACAGGGAAGTTGGTGCCTATCTCCAGCAGTCTATGGGCGAGAGGCGGGGTACACCCTGGACAGGTCACCAGTCCGTTGCAGGGCAACACACAAACAACCATGCACACACTCATTGAAACACCTAAGGGTGTTTCAATGAGTGTGTGCATGCCTTTCAATGAGTGTGTGCATGCCTGTCCAAAGACAGGCATGTCTTTGGACTGTAGGAGGAAGCCAGAGTACCCAGTGAGAACCCACACATGCACAGGGAGAACAGGCAAACTCCATGCAGAAAGACCCCCGGCCGGGAATCAAACCCAGGACCTTCTTGCTACAAGGCAACAGTGCTACCAACTGCGCCACCGTGCAGCCCAAAGAAAGTGGTATAAAGTTAATTTTCCTAAATCTTAGTCAAATGGTAAAATCCTAAAACACATTTATTTTATTATACCAAGAGCTTTCGAAACATTTTATTAAAATCGTTCCTTCTTTTATGAACCTGTTCTCTTTTATCACCATCTTTTCAGCCCTTCATTCCACTTCTGAAGAAATTTGGCCTGCCAAAAATAATAAAAGAAACATTTTTCAACACAGTCTTTTGTTCTGCACTGAGCATGTGAGACATTAGTGCAGTTCTTACTATTAAACACTGAGAGGAAAGGGTGTTAAGTTGTGGTGTTTAAAATATAGCATAGAGCCTCATCCTGGATCTTAGTACTAATATTACAGTTATTAATAACTGTGTACATATGGTATGTATGTCTCACCTTCAGTAAAACTGTATCCTTGTTTAATTAGTTTATATAATATTAAATGTGTAATTCAGAAAAATAAAATAGTTAACTAATCAATGGTCCACCTGTGATTAAATGCTATGATTTATTTCTGAATTATTCTGCATCTTTAAACCCAGAGCTGTATGTTGCACAGAAGATATGAAAGAGAAGAGGGAGGCTTACTTTTGCTCTTTCTACTACGTCTTATTGGCACCAGGAGATATTTTCCTGGTTTATTGAGCAACACTTTTTTCTGTCTACATGTAGAACTAGACTATAAGACTGGCTGCAGCAATGAGATCAATGTGTTGATCTGAAGGACCTTTTAATGTGTTCAGCTACGTTAGGATTAAATTATTTTATTTTGACTGAAGTAAAGGACCAGATATTTTCACATTATGATGCAAATCTGGCTAGAAGTTCACAGAGAAGGTTGCTACTGTTTTCTATCACAGCCACATTTAAATTCACCTGTAGCTCAGGTGAAAGTTCCTCATCATGACCCTGAAGATGGTCATTAGAGTGAACCTCCACCTCATGTCTTGCTGGGTGAATCAGTGATTAGCTGTAACTTACAATTGGCCCATTCTGAGTCAGCATTCAGGTTTTACCGCTATCTTCTCCTGGGTTATACTGCTCGGCGTCCACTTGTTGCTGAACACACACGCACTGGGTTTCCTCTCTCTGGTTGGCTCTGCGGTTGCTCTGAAATGAGCCCTGTTTGAGGCGCTCAGTGTAACTTTTCAGGTAGTGAAGGAGGCAGGTCGACCTGGAGTAAACTGCTGTTCTGGACTTCTCCAGAATGGAGTCCGTCTCTGGTTGTGCGCGTAGTTGCGCATTAGCGGTGCTGCGAGTGTGCAAATGGCTATTTTTTGTCTTCTCCTTCTAACTCATTGTCAGGTTAGGTGGAGCGGGACGTGATTATATGGAACACAATTGAAAATATATGATTGTTTTTATATCAAAATGTGAAGTCCAATACCATTTTGTGGCCGCATCTTTTTAATACTTCTAAATTTCTTCTATCAAGAAGTCCGAGGCTATTTAGGAAACATCCGGGGCATCCGCCCCTGAAGCCCAGGTCTAACTACGTGCCTGTTTCAAACTATTATTTCTGTTAAATTGCTTTAATAGCGGGTCTCAGTTCATCTGCATTGTTGGTTGTGGTGTCTCTTATCTTGCTCTTATCAATACACCTTAGATTCTCTATGGGGTTTTGGTTAAATAAGTTACACAGCACAGACCCCCCGTCCCCTCCCTTTTAAAGATGGCGTTTAAAGTTAGGGGGAAGGTACAGAGCTCCAGGAAGTCTCTGACTCTTGGTCCAGGCGCGGACCAGTTTTAAAAGATACATTCCCCACTATCAAGATGGATAATGGATCAGAACACTTCTAAGGAGTTGCCTCCTCCCCTGGGAAAATGTTTGGTTTTATGTTAGGAAAATATGGGCGTAAAAGCATCGATTGTATTCATTAATTTCTGTCTGTAGTCCATCTTGTCTTTACTTTCCTTTATCATGCCACTGCAGTGTACTTTTTTAATCATGTAAAGCACTTTGAATTGTCTTGTTACTTAAATGTGCTATACAAATACACTTGCCTTGCCTTGCTTCACAATCCCTTAAAGGCTGCAGCCTTGACCATATTGTTTCTCTATTGTTTTCTCCTACACTTTTTCCTTCCACTCAACTTACCATTAACATGCTTAGATACAGCCCTCTATGAACAGCTAGTTTATTTTGCCATTAAGAAGATAGTTACTTTATCGTCCTTGCTGAGGGTGTGATTGACTGACTGTCAAGTCAGCAGTCTTCATTTTGTGGGTCACAACATAACATTTCTGTGCTAAAAGTTCTCTACCCAGTCTAATTAAATGCTGTATGGCAGACAGTCTTAGAGAAATAAAAAACAACAACTTGTGTTTACCTAAGACAAGACTTTTTATCCCAATCTTCTTTTTTTGCCTTTCCACTGTCCAACAGAAAACCTTTAAAACCAGCTGTGCAGCACATTGGAGGTCATACCTGGAGGCCAATGCCCCTAAATTCCCCTTCTAGGTTGTGAAACGCTCTTTATGACCAACCTTGCAGCCTGTTGTAGATACTTGCTCACAGCTAACTATCTGTCTAGGATAATGGAGTTCACCTGTTTGCGTGGAGTCGGGCCAGAGGAGCGCAGACATCTACCATTAGCTCGATGCTGTTAGCCAACCTGTTAGCAATGGCTTTCATCCAAAGGCCTGAGGTGGTGCTGTTAGCTGCTGGCTTTAGCTCTGTGTGCAAGTGTATCTGGCTCGTGGTTGGTTTTATGCTGCAAAGATGTCTATCTTATTTTTGCTGTATTGTTATTTGTATTTCTGTTGCAAAAAAAAAAAATGTTCTGCCAACCTCTGGCCTTTAATTTTCATTTTTGCTGAAGCTTAAAAATACCACAACATCTTTTCCTCGTCATCCCTCTGACAGAACATATTTGCAGTAAACAGATGTATCTGTTAGTTATTGCATTGAATACTTATATCAGTTTGCTGAAAAATACAAGGAAAAACTGAGTAACAACAGGCTGCAATCTTTGAATATGTCTGCAAATACAGATGTGTAACAGAGTCACTCATTTCAGAAGTCATTTCACCATGTCTTGGCAGACACAGGACACTCTCATTAGTTAAATATTTCACATGATATGCTTGCATGGAAATCTACATGGGAAGGAGGTTAAACAGGTTTTCTCATTGTTTTTTTTTTTTCTATGACACAGTGTAGGTCATATTCCAAGACATTTATATTTTTCACAGTTTTTCTTGTTTGTCTTAAGAGTAAACTTGAAGCAAGATTGATGGTGACATAAGATCTCCGATCTGGTTGTTGGGGTTTTTTTCTGGGGTTTGGGGTTTAATCATACACCCTCAGGGCAGACGTCAGGGTTTATGTAGTGCGGGGATCTTTGGCAGGTTTGAAAAGCTGTAGTGTGAGAATATGGGTGCGTAACTGGTGCTTACTAAATTACAATCCATCATCATATGTCAACACTCATGTCCCTGTCAAGAGCATGAATAAAAGGCAGAGCTTCTAAGACTCTGACGCTTTTCACAAATCCCAATGCTGTCTCACTGACAGTAAATGGGGAGTTTTCTGTATACAGTGACAGTGACCATAGGGATTTATTTTAATTGTGCAAGTGTTTTTTTACAATAAAATAAATTGCTATCATGTCAGACAGTTAAGCAAATTTTTTTTATAAATTTACTAGTAGTTACTTAACATGTTACTTAGAATAGCTAAAACAATGCCATCTAATTAATTTATTATTTATTACTTTGATTATGACACTTAGGCATAAGTAAAAATAAAGAATAAACACCCATTAAATTAAGCAAGAGTAGTAGTGCCTGTTGCAAAGAATACTATCCTTTGTTGCTGTTTTGCCCTTTATACAATAACACTGATATTAGCTGTATAATTAGTAAGGGGTTCTGCTCAGGTAGATGACCTGCAGTCAGTTGCTTAACAGACATTCCCTTCGTACCTCACATAATGTAGTTTTAATGCAGCCTCCCCGTAATAAGAGTAATCGGTTGTGCTCCATAAGTTTCCACACCGGCTGTCCATGTTTTCACAACAAGGATTTTGCCAAACAACCAATCTGGTCTTTCTTGAAAGCAAAATAAAAGTGTATGAACCTTTGTTACCCAGCTGACCTGCGGTTTGCAGCAGCACGTGGGGGAGAGGCAGCGCTGAATATTGCAGTTATAATAATGTTATCTGTGTGATTTATTTAGGAAACATATAAAATGAAACCCTGCTACATTAAGTAGCATCTTTCAAATAAATATGCGGAATATGTAAATGAATCCCCTGCTCTTTATTGAGTAACACAAGCTGATGATACCTGGATATTTATGCGATCCTGGTAAAGTTAGTCATGCTGTCTGCTCATGTCAAAACGCCAGTTGACTGACAAGGAGCTTGTAGCTTTTAAAGTGTAGTTTTAAAGTGCCCTTACTTTAACAAGAGTGCCATGTGGTATACACACGACTGTTTTTCAACCATAGAATATTGCCAGAAATATCTGAGCACAAGGAAAGTGTGGAATTCTGCTTTCAGCCAGTTGTCTGGCAGTGTGCAGCAAAGAGATGGAGGACAGCGATAACACCAGTCACTCGAGTAAACAAAATACATTATGAAGTCAACAAAGGCTCCTCAAGAATTTGCTTCCTGATTACAAAACAGGTTAGGCTCCCTGATTGTCTGACATTCTGCCTCTAGGAGAGAGTTTCTCTCTTGTTCACAAATATTGATTGAACTATCATAGATCATAGGAATAACCTATGTGGATTCTATTTCAGGGCGAAGACTTCAATTCTTTCCAGGGTTGAACCAGCTACCATACCAGCGGGGAGAAAGTCAGCAAACAGAGTGCAGGAAAGATAATTCAGTAGTCAGATTAAAGTAGATGGATGATAGGGTGTATATACTGGTACATTCATTTTTTTTACCCTTCCACCCTCCTCCCCTCCTAAGGGTGCCCTCCCTCCCAGTCTTATTCCCTCAGTTCTTTGCCTAATAAGCAGCGTTCCTGTGAGCTGATGCAAGGCGGAGGAAACAGAACAGGCGTTCTGGGACTGCTGGAAATATTCCCACATGAGGCATAACATGATAAAGACTTATTATCTCACTAAGCTGCTGTAAACACAGATGCACACATAAATACATGCTGTATACAACCACACTCCCCACCCCCCACCACCCCCCCCCCCCCCCCCCTTACGCACAAAAAAGTTAATCTGGTCTGGCTTTCCATGCCTGACAAGGAGTGACCACGAGGAATCTGACAGGGCCAATCCCACGGACAAAGCCAGAGAGTCTGCTACAGTGAGCTGGCTCACTAGGTATTTGGCTCAGCTTGTTTGAACTCCAAACACCCAGGGGAAGTAGCAGTGGGAAGTAGTGGGGAGTGATGGGTTCTGATTATTAATAGTGCTAAAATTTTCTACAATGTCTGAACAAGCAGCGTGTCTTAACAGGACTCATCCTAATTCCTCTCTCACTCATCAATCACAACAAATGCACCCATAAACACATGCACTCGGCGTTTGCTGTGAGCTAATCCATTACCCTACAAAGGTAGATGTCAGCCTCCTGGACAAACACACACACACACACATACATATGCCAGAGTCATCAGGAACATGTTGAGTCCCATTTCCCTTCTTCTCTTCACTATCCCAATTAAAAGGCAAAGAAGGCCTTTTATTTCCCTCTCCTCCAAACACATTCTTTATCTCTCTAATCTGTGCCCCTCCCTCTCTCAGTCCCCTCGGGGTAGTGGGAATGTCTCTCCACACACACTCTCAGGTCAGAGGTTCAGCTCGAGAGAGAGAGAGAGAGAGAGAGAAAGAGGGGTTTTAGCATGTGGAGCGATTGAAAGTGCAAGAAAAAGACACGCAAAAACTGTGACGGCGGGTTGAGGCAGGCCTCTGCACGGGTAGCTCCTCTTCACTGCCAGAAACACTTTAAGCTGTCTCTGTGTGTGTGTGAATGTGTGCATCATAACCCTAATCAAAGACTTCAGGGTAGATTTATGCCCCTGCCTTTTTCCCGACCTCCATTACACCAGCTTATATACACCCATTACAGGATATGACAAAGTGTACACCCTTTAGACGATCATAGCACCACATTGACTGGGTGTGAAAGCAGGGCGTGAGCTGTGCACACACCTCGCTTTCCCATTAGGTCCTTGTCCACCTGCGAGCTCCGTCTCTTTATCTGCCTCATCTTAGCTGCTAATAAGGTCAATGAGGAAGAGTAAGAAGCAGATGAGTGTACAGTACATTACGGCACTGCTCAGTTTAGCGTGGGCTAGATAGCAGGCTGGTGATTCATGCTTGGTGAAATGTGTGATGTGAAGAGTTTCTACGGCAGTGCAAAGTCAGTGGACTGTTTGGTAAGATGTGCTGATCGCTCACCACTATGCCTCATTTCATAATATTACCTCAGGGAGTAATTTGGCCCATGAGAGGTCTGAACGAAAGAGGAAGTGGATGGGATGGAGAATAAAGCAGAAAGACAAGAGGAGTGAGGCCAAACATTAAGTGACTAACCTTAAATGTTGCAATAACACTGTACTTATCGGTCCTGAGTTCTCAAAAAAATTGATTCCAGGAGTACAGCAACTGTGTTTCTAGCCTTTTTTTACACGTCATGATCAACTGAAGGGTCCCAACATTGAATGGAGGGTTGAAATTGACCAACCAATGTTACCCCATTGATCCATCTCCGGAGCGAGTACTAAACCTGTAACCACTATAAACTGTAAAGGGTTTTATGGGATTGCTGAGCAAGTGTGACATTTTAAATAGCGAAGCCAGTAGCAGCTGCTGTTTAATGTACTGGTTGGCACAGAACAGAGACAACATATCGTCCTCCAGTGTTCATCTCATCTGAGAAATATGTTGATCAGCGGAATTTGATGAAGACAAAAACATGCTCAGAATGGTCCTTGTATTTAAGTCACAGGATTTGAACAGTGTGCGCGAGGATTGCAACGCAGCGCTGTGCACCTGGGGAAATCCTTTGTAGGTGGAGGCTACAATTCAAAAGCCATCCCCTTTTCATTCCACAATCCTGGCTGCATGATCTAAATACTCAGTTCGCCCGTGATCTTGGCAGATCACCTTGTATGAGTTGAACTGATCCGTAACAGGTGGTTTGTGGTTGCATGTTTATTGCAGAACTATCATATGAAAAGGCTTTAAGGTCAGGACTTGGACAACATTTTGCCGACTCTGTGGACTTTCTGAAAGGACCGAGTCGCCACCGGTGGTTGAAGTCAACTCGCAGCTGTTATGCCTCTGAGCCACCAAACAAGAGATTCACAACCCTATAAAAGCAGTCTTATGTAAAGGTTAGCTGGTTTCACGGCATCCATGTGATAACATTCTCGAGCCAATGTTGTTGATGCACTGCATCAACATCCTTTCTGGTTCTTAACACAAATAGGATGGGATGGAGTGAAGGAAGCAGCCAAGGGAGGTTTTTTTATTAGGGGTGACAGTTGAAAATAACAGTAGCTGATAAGGGAGCACATACTGGTTATGTATTCAACTATTAAGAATTTGAGACATCCATTACAAATTTTTATGTATGCCACAGATTGGTAATTTTTCAGGTGATACTGCCTGTAATGGATGAAGGTTTGGCCTGGTAGAAACTGTCAGCTTTAGGTTCAGCTGAGCAAAATTCACTGACAACAAAATTAATTTCAACTGACACTTCCATTCTGACTTTGCCTGCATGCTTTTAACAACTTTCCACCACTCAAATTTGGGAATTGGACCTCCTACTAGGGTTCTTAAATCGGAAAGTGCAAAGTCTTTAGATCCTGTATAGAAAATCAAACTCAACATGTTGGAAAAGATAATAATTGTACTGAGAAACAGATGAATATATAAATATATATAATATATATATATATATATATTATATATATATAATATATAAAATATATATATATATATATATATGTGAATGAGAGAGAGAGAGAGAGAGAGAGCAATATATTGAGCAATAGCATAGTTTGTCTTTTCAGTGGTGCAGAGTTGCATTTTAGCTCATTACAGTCAGTGACATTTTAAAATAAAATGCGTTACAAATTGTTTTGTAACCACCTCATAACCATAGTCTTCCAGACCATCAGGTATCATGAAAACCTTAGAACAATAACCAAACTATGAACTTAGCAGGACGCCACCTCAGCAAAAAAAAATGTATTTCTGTACTTTGAAAGAGCAATCCGTCTAACAAGCACACCCACCAGCCCATCTGCCTGCACATGCTCATATTTCACACTCAGTAATATGCTCAGGTCCCTGTCCGTCTGCAAGCATCTGGCAACATTCCATTAACAAAGCCACCAGCAATCTCTCACACTCTCACCCGCTGTCAGTCTCACAGAAAAAAATAAATGTGCACACACACACACACACAAGTTCACCTGTGTTTGCCTCAGAGGAAAAGAAAAGTTAGATCCTCTCATGAAATGGCTTTTGTTGTTTCCCCAGAAGGCATGGCTTGTACGCCTCTGAAAATCACGCACAGTCGCAACATAGGAGGTTGGTAGAATGCCTCGATGGCGTTTTGTGTACACACTCCGGGTAGCTAAAATAAAAGCAGCAGAACTTTCCCCTTTAAAAGTGTGCACTTGTGTGCGCTAATTTCTAAAACTGGATAAGGCAGAAAGACGAGATTGAGGCCGTCATTAGGAGTTCACAGCCTTGCGTTCTTGTGTGAAGGTTTGTTTTGTTTTGCCGCGAGTGTGAGTGTGTGCGATCTATGTGCGTACGTCTCCGCTCTCCCACGCTTTGGCTCCTAACGATGGCAAATGCTCCTGTGTGTTTGCGAGGCGTTGTTTCTTAAAAAACAACAACACATCCAGGAACGGCTCGTTTTGTCAGGTTTTTGTGCAGGGAGCACGCTCTAATTAGGGAGGCCCCTCTGAAGGTGCATCAAACAGATCTATCTCAAAGACCAACCTGATCCTGGCTCACACACAGTGCACACATGCCATATCTGATTATTGGAGAAATGTGTGTTATTTAACTATATAGTGAAGTATTAAGAGCGTTGTCAGTTTAGATTTGCTGCTCATCTGATCCTAATCTATGAGTGCCGAAACCCACATTCACATGAGTACAAAAAAAAAAGTTTTTTCCAAAGGTGTTTCTGTACCTCTGGGTGAATAGTTCGTCATTAAAGCTCTTTTTAAATATTAGAAAGATAAACACATTCAATCACATTCTTGTTTAATCAGATAGGCATTTTATTGACTCTGTTTTGGTCACTTGAATTTAATCTTTCTCCACTCCCCCTTTCCATACAGGTGCCAGTGATGATGGTGGAATCAGCCTCTGAGACCATTCGAACAACACCGTCCAACCAAAATGGAGTCAGCAGCCTAAGCAGCCAATCAGATGGAGGGGGAGGCAGAGAGGGTGGGTCCAATGGGGATGCCAATGGAGAGATCAGTCCGGTCGACTTACTGCACCTGCAGCAGCAACAGGTATGTGTGTGTGCACCTACAGAGTGTGCATGCTTTGGGTCCCCTTGTTTGCTTTTGTTCATATGAGATGCATGCATTTGACAGTATGTTCAGAAAAGGACTTGTTTACAACATCGGCAACTTGTGCAACATGCACAGTGAATTGTAAAGAACAGTTTGTACACAACAGGCATGGGTGTGTATGAGAATTTCACCTTGTGATAACCTTGAGTGAAAAAAACTACTTGTTCATGGTTTCTTAGTACACAACAATTTCAAACAAAAATGTATAATATCCTACTGCGTTTATTTAAAACAGGAAAGCTGCAATTACTTCTATACAGCTAAAATAATATAACATATTTTTATAGCTGTATTTCTGTATTTTTATTTTGACTTTCATATGGAGGCTAAAGCAAAAATCTAGAATAGGCACCTCTTAAATTTAGTAAATTTAGTAAAAAAAAAAGCAAGGACAAAAAGACAAGAGGATGTTCTTTGGTTCAGTTGGTTGAGCAGGTGACAATATGCTGAGTTTATAGTGCCCGGTCCAGCTGTCCTAGGTTTAACTACAGCTCTCGGGCCAATTACTGCCTGCCTTCCTCTTCTTTACATTCTTTGTCCTATGAAAATTACTATCAAATAAAGGCCATATTGTCACAAAAATAAATAAAAGAAAAACATTAAGAACTGTACGGGTAACAACTGTGGCTAGGTTCCTATCGTTTGACTTAAAGAACAGGTCACAGATTTGGTTTGTTTTCGAACCTCACAAAGGCATTTATTTATTCATGTTTTTACTAAACATTTTCAAATAGGAAGATTTGTCTTTCTTTTAACCAAGGAAAGGTAAAACATTGACTATGTTGAGCAACAGGTGTGGGAGGGCCAACAATGCATTTCTCTGTATGTTCCATAAAGCAGAAGAAAACACTTTCCTGCACTTTCACAGGCAACTTATTAGAAAGGCTTTAAACCACAGGGAGGGTATAATGGAAGTTTAGATTTTCTTAAAAAATGTAACTTTTTAAAACTTAGACACAGGCCCTTGCCTAGTACACACCATGCTCTGATGTAATGTACAGATGTGACAACATTTCGATGGCCAGCCTCAGCTAATTGTCAGTCTTATCTGTGCGAACAGCAAAAGGCTCTGAAAGGTTTGCTCATCAGTGCTCTAATTATGCTGTACTCACAATCTACCGACTAATTCCACTGGGACTCTGTTCACCTAAAAAATTTTGGTGGATATATTATTGCATTTAAACAGAAGGAAATATCTCTCCAAATGAAAGAAACCAGCTTAACATCTCAGCCTGACCCAAACATTCCAAAGACAACTCAGATGCTCCAAGAGTGTGAAGGAGCTGTAGGAGTCAGCTCTGCCTGTTATTTTTTTCCTGATTTTTATTTCACTGAAGTGGTGTTTGCTTGTGTTTGACAAGTCAGCTTGTCGCATCAGCATTTAATGTTGTTTTTTATTCTGTGTGTCAGACCGACTCTTGCTTGCGCAAATATTCATACGGAGACTCACACTGTCCGTTGTGTCAGAACTTTTCCCAAAACATCTTGGATCAAATTTTTCACTTGTTTTTCTTTCATGTTTCCCACTCCTTCTTTAAAACACAAATAACTGCTGACCGCTTTCCTGAAGGACTTGGGCCTTTGCACAAATCACATCCACATACTCCACACACCAACACACACACAAGCACAAATGGTATCTTTAAATTTTTTTATCACCAAGAGATTTGTTAATTGTCCACAATCAAATAACATGTGGATGGAAACCTGCTCAGGCTTGTTGATGTTTTTAACAATGTGGCATTTAAAAAAGGAAACGTACTCTAGGATTTGGTTGCTGTTTTTTATTTGCTTAATAGAAAAATTAATAATATTACCATATCACTGTGGAAACAAATATTTGCATCCATAGAAAAGCATGGAATTCATAAAGAGTTGAAGTATCCTTGCCGAGCCAGTAGGGAGGTGTTCACATCCACACTGACAGCAAAGCAAATTTTTGTGATTTCTGTTTTTTTCGTCCTTCTTCATTTAGATATGGGGACGTCTTTAGTTCCTTTGTTAATAGGAGGTTGTTTAGACACCAAATTTGGGAAATGTTTAGAAATATTTACATTCAGAGGCCTGTAGTTAGCGATTTCATCAACAACTGCGTCACAAATAGACCCAGTAATTCACCATATTTTTAAATAAACGTACAGTTATGGTTGCTCGGCTGCTTAGCATACAATGCAACAGGGGCCATGTATAAAGTAGGCTTTTTGATACACTAAAAAAACTGTCCCCTTTTCTTCATCAAAAAACATGCTGAATAAGTGCAAATGCTGCATAAAATGATATCTTGGTAAGATATTTTGTCAGACATGCCCATGTCTTACGTCTCAGGACTCACAAAGGGTCAGTGTGAGTTCTGGGCTTGTTAAAATGTGTCTTCGTTGTCTTCAGTGATGGAAACGAAAAGAAATAAAAAAGTGGGGTTTCCTGCCTGCTAAAATTACTGCCTCTAATTATTACGGTGGAGCCCTAGGTGAGTGAAGAACACTTGAAGCCCTTCACTCCCATCCCTCTTCTCCCTCCTCTTTCTCCTCATGACTGCATCCTCACCCTGCTTTCTCAGCAAGCTCCGGGACACACACTTATGCGCAAATGCACACATATTAACACTAAACCTTTAGCCAATACAAAGCAGGTCTTTATGCTCATGGACGTGTGAAGGGTCTGTGTTTTTGCACCTGTGTGTGTGTGTGCTCACCTGGTATTTCCTCTTTTGAGCGGGTTACCAACCACAAACATCGCTTCCTCTAGCTTTCCATCTTTTTTTCTCTTCCTCTCTCTAACTTTACTTATTTTTCCTTCTATTTTCTGTGGACCACGAAAGACAAGCACAACCTTCGCTCCAGATTCCAACACTGTTCACAAAATGTTACATCCACATACAGTCGGTCGCCATAGATCCTCTTTTCTATTTGTAGCATCTTAAGAAGCTTCGTGGTGAGCATTTTTATATATTTGACTATTTTTTTCATTTTTATGTATGTTCATTTCCTAATGACTCTTAGTGTTGGGTAGATTTTTTTATAATCGTATAACCATTGAAATTGCCTGTGGCATTTTATTTCTGCAAGGCTATTACAGGTGTCCCTGTCATCCTGTCTTCTTCCCTGCAAGCAAGACCACTGATGGAATTGCTCTGGAGAACAACCAGCTGCCTTTCTAATTAATATTTCGTTTTCTTCTTTGAATCACTATCAAGAAAGTCAAAATTTCAATTTAAATGTAAACATTAAAACACCGAAACTGTATTAAGAGATGACAAAATCTGTCTCTGTTTTAATACAGAACAAATTTATGATTTAAGGGGACTTTGTAAAACCGGCCTTACAAAGGGGGATCAATCAATACAAAATGCAAGTTTGTTAAGGTCTGTGTAAAGCAAACAGGTTCACGTTTCTAATCACGTTTCTAATTCACACATGCAAAGTTTCGTTTTTTTTTTTTACTTCAGCACTTTAAGATCAAGATCAAGCTTTCCCTGGCTGTTACTGATTCCGGATTTACTTACGTTCAATTTGCTGCTTTTGTTTTTGTCTAATTTTGAAGAACACAACACAAAAAAACTTTTCTCTGTTATTTTTTAAAAAATATTCAACATTTAAATGTAAAAAAGTGTTATTTGTGCTATATGTTCCATTAAAGAGGAATAAAATAAATGTAATACAAACCTATTCCTCATTTATGCACAAAAGCATTGGTCCTTAACCTGTATCTAATATTACTAAATGTTAAACAAAAGAAATGTATGGGGGAAGTCCTCTCTATTATTTGTTTATAGACAAAACATTTATATTAAATTAAATTAAACCATTTTTCAATTTTGTAGAAAAAATTTCTTAGATCAGAACAAGAGAAAAAAAAAACCCATACAACATGAAAATGTACCTGTGCACCCTTTATTTTGTACTGTCAGGTTTTTTGCAGGGAGGCAGAAAGTGCAGCAGATGGTTTCTCAAATGATGTCACATTTCTCGTAAAATACAAGCATCCTTCAAGTTAAACAACATCCAACCATGAAAGGGATGGCTACAAGACCTAAACAATCCACATTTAGCTCAACAGATGACTTTTCTGCCCCTCTGTTAATGAGTAAAGTGGACCTCTCATATAGCTGAGTGGACATGAACTCATAGTGTTAAAGCTATAACATTTTCAATTGCATCTGGATTTACAAAATTACTTCGAAAACAACTGTCCCACTTTTTTAAGAATATGAATTGGTTGAAGGAATATCTCGGATAATAATTTAGTCAGCCGCCACCTGAAATATCTTGGAAATACATCCTCCTCATTCTCTTCCATTTTCCTCCACACTTGAGTCTTTCACCTAAAGGTGCAGTGCAGAACACTGTTTGTGCTTAAACACCATGCCGGTGGGCACTGGAGCAGAAAAGACACACCAGCGCCCTCTCAGTGTGCACACTGACACACAAAACTCCTGACAGTGCCGTATTGTCAGAACACAAAGCTGTCTTTACCTCAGGGCCCTTGGGAACCTGAGAGAAATCACAGCTATCGCCAGCCATCAAACTAGATAGATAGATAGATAGATAGATAGATAGATAGATAGATAGATAGATAGATAGATAGATAGATAGATAGATAGATAGATAGATAGATAGATAGATAGATAGATAGATAGATAGATAGATAGATAGATAGATAGATAGATATACTTTTGTGTTATCAAATGCTGGAAATTGATGGTGGCAGTATAATGCTGTGGGAAGATCGGTCAAAATAAATGGAAAGCTATTCCCAAAGAGAACCTGTTAGAAGCTCCAAAAGACTCGGTACCAGGGTTGAGGTTCACCTGCCAGCAGGATGACATCATTAAACACACATTCATAGCTACAATGATATGGTTTAGATTAAAGCATGAACATGTGTTAGAATGGCCTCCACTTAGACATAATTGATAGTTTTTTTGAAGACATTAAAATTCATATTTACAGACTCTTCATGTAGTCTGACTTAGGTTGAGTCCCCATTTAGAGGAAATAAGGGTAAACGGACAAGCAAAGAGGCAGCATAGTGGGATAGGGTGGGGATGGGGGGGCATCTGAGGCTGGAAAGAAGAAACAGAGGGATGAGGGAGGGGTGTAAAGCTGAGACGTGTCAGAAAAGGGCGCCTGGGCCTCCCTGTGGAATGTGGCCTGTCTGCCTCCCCAGAACGAACGGAGCTGGAAAGAAGGAAGACAGGGAAGGAAGAAAGTGAAGAGAGAGGGGGCGTATGACTAAATTTGCCCCATCATCGAGAAGGGTAAGGCATGGGGGGAGGGGGGGTGTTGAGGCAGGGAGGACAATAAGCAGAGTAGTAGTAGTTGCTGAGGAGGAAGAAGTGGAAAAGTGAGAGTGCAGACGAGAGCACAGGGCACTTTGTTGAGGTGCCGGGTGTGGACGTGAAATGATGCATAGCAGAGGAGAAATGTAAGCAGGATAAATCCTAACAGACCTCAAAGTGTATGTATGTGTGTGTGTGTGTGTGTGTGTAGGTGTGTAGGTGTGTGTGTGCGTGTGTGTGTGTGGCTGGGTGGAGGGTGCTCTGACGAGAACCAGGTGTCTTCAATTCCCCTCATATGTATAAGTCTCTCATACCTATTTTTTTTCCTTTTGGAAACGCTGCCACTTCCCTCTGTCTCCTCCTTTTTCCTCACCATCAGTTAATTGCTGTTTGTAATAAAGCAGCTTCACTTGTGGCCGCTGGTGTTGCGGGGTGGGAAACAAAGGGTCTGGGGGGTATCAGGGAAGAGGAAAGTGATGTTGCCTATTTCCTCACGGGAGCCACTCATCGGTGGACTGAACCAGCCGTAGAGTCTTTTTCTCTGTCCTTTCCCATCTAAATAGAACGTGAGATGGAGACTATGGCAGTGGTATCCCTTTCCCCCAAGGGGCTTAAATGGAACATTGGTTGAAAAAAGGCAGTTTTAGAAATTGGTTTGGAGCTTCGATCCCCAGTCCCATTTGTCATGTTCTAGTTTTAAAAATTTTTTTTTATTCCTTCTTCTTTCATGTGTCCACACACATACCAGCAATCTTGGTTTCTCCCTGCCCCACACACACAGACACATTCAGGCTGGCAGTTACACACATGCAGAGAGCTGATGTGGGTTAATGAAGGGTGTAATTAAGAAGCCGCAGTGATGACTGGAGATCAGGAGGAACCGATACAGATCTCAGATGTACACAAACACTGGTGAAAGATAGCTGCTCTCTGTGTGTGCACACGTTTGTAAGGAGAGCTTTGCGGACAGATTTGTGGGACTGGTGTGTTTATAAGTGTGTCTGCATACGTGGTAACAGACTTTGAGGGATGCTGCATGATTCAGATAACGTATGACTTCCTGTTGGATTGGCTAGACTTAATAATTGATGCATGTATTGGTGGAGGTGGGGGTGTTCTGGCTGTGTGTGTGTGAGATTCTTTAGCTCTGGTAAATTATAGGAGGTGAATTTTGGTCAATGGCTGAGATGGTTATGTCTTGTTTGACCTCCACCTTTCAGTGGAGTTCACTTTCAGTTCATGGGGGCAAAGAACATGAAGGTGAAGAGGTGCTTTAGGAAGGAAAGGAGAATCAAAAATAAAGTTTGACATCATGTTAGCAAATAAGGCTTGCATTTAGCTAAACAGTGTAAAATGTTATATTTATACCTCTGTCTACCTGTATCAATCTATTAATCAATCAATCAGTATTTCTTTGCTAAACACTTAGCAAGTACAAGTAAGTTTGACTCAAAGTTCACAGAGATTAAAAACAGAGAAGTCCGGAATAAAAAAAAAACACTAGAAATAATCAAAATAAGTCAACTTTTTTAAAAAATTATTATTCGTAATATGATTTCTGAAGTCTTTTTTTTTGTTTATGGGATTTATTAATGGTTTTGAAATGAGTGTAGAAAGGGAAGAAATAGCAATCCAAATATGAAACCACAGGGTCCATTGTCAGTGTTCGAATGGATGATCTGGTGGAAGGTCTGTGCCATAAAGTCAAACCTCAGTTTTATCTTGATTAGGGGAAGGAAAATTTGTCAAATGCAACTATGCATGCATATACCCGCTTGTCCCTCTGGCCAGTAAAGCAGTCCTGGGTCACATTTCTGAGTCCCGTCATATCCTAAAAGCTTTCCCTGCTGTCTGGACCAGTTCTTCCTCTGTTAGTGTGAGGTCAGCGTAGTGCACAGGTCACAGGAGGTTGATCTGAGAAAGAGGAGGGGAAGTTGAGGTTGCCTAGCATCACAGAACACCCACTGCTCTGACCACAAAGATACAAAGAAACACATAGAACACCAACTTCTGGAAGGAGTCCGGCAGCTCCAGTTGTCTGTCTTATCTGACCTTTGATTTTTGTATTCCTAAATGTATAATTTAGCAATAAATCAAAGAGTATTGTGCTAAAATAAACTATTACAGATTTAATCTTTTTCTGCCTACTCAAATTTAGAGTTGTTTGCCCTTCAGCAGTGTAAACATGCACACACACACTACACACACCTGCAGAAGAATATCCATAATTTCTGTTTAACGACTTTCACATTCACATTTCCTCATTCGGTGACTTTTTCTTTTCTTTTTTCGCACATTGAAACGTAATTCTGTGATGCTGAGATATTGTATTTATGAGCCCCCATAAAACATTTTTACTGCTTTTTCCACCCGCCCCATTGAATGACAGCCGAGAGTTGGAGAGCAGAATTTTGTTCACGCTATTGGTGTCCTTTCATGTTCTGGGCTTTTGTGTTTCTTTTCTCTATAACCTTCTGTACTTGCAAAAAAAGGCCAGCAGTAGTTTGACAAATTTCTAGAAATTCAGCTGATTTTACATAGTGTTTGTGTTTACTTGAGTAAAACTGCAGAAGCTACTCAATAATTAGGTTTATTGGTTTCTGAAGAGCTCTGGGGGAAGAATGCGGTTCAGCTACTAGCATGCAGACAGAAGAAATGGTCCGCTGGATCAGATCAGCCAGCACGGACTCAGTCATGGTTGGTAGCCTCCTGCTAGTCAGAGAGGCTCAGGCACAAGAACAGACAGATACCAGCAGAGGAAGGAGGCGTGTGTGTCCACCTGTGCATGTTTGTCCTGTGTGTAGACTTGATTACATACACCCACCTGGGTACCTGAAGTGTTAGATTTGGTTTAGCTACCATGGGAATATTTGGAAGCAGTTGCTCTGGGTAGGTCTGGTTGGGATGTCAGATGAATGCCACACACACAGATACTTATGCATGATCTGAGATGGGCATCTCTGAGGAAAGGTTTCTGTATTCAGAGTTTAAAAGGTTCAGTTGTTCACTTTTGGCTATTAGATGTTTAGTCTTTACGGTGGAGAATAAGGCCAGAAGTCATGACTGGTTTTAACTGACATGTTCCCAAGTGACATGTTACCAAATCGATTGTAATTATAATGCAACACAGTCAGATTCACTCATTCATTCAATGCCAGTTGGTAAAAAAGTTGCATGAAGTCAATAACTACTTTGTAATCCCTCCATCTGACCGAGCATGTGGTGACGGTGGGGAGGAAGGACTCTAATTTAACAGGAGTAAATCTCTAGCAGAACCACACTTCATATATCATTTCATTTACTGAATTTGAGAAAGAAAAAAAACAGAAGCAGTGGTCCAGGAATACTTTAATTGGGACGGAAGCTGAGTTCATAGAGTTAATAGCAGCAATAAATTTGTCAATGGCTTTGTCACAGACACACGACTAAATACAAAACACTGGGTCTGGAATACATTTGACGGTGTACAAAAAACTTTGAAAGTGCACAAAGTTAATAACAGTAATAGCTTTCACCGACAGCTTAGCCAAGGAAAGAAGGTAAACACAGAATCACTGGACCATGTCCATTCGTTTTTCTGCATCATTCTGGGACAAGATATTTCTAAGTTTGCCAATGTTGCCCAGGGGAAAGGACAGGATTGTCCTAAATAAAGATAATGCCAAAGATCTTTACATTAGTACGGAGGGCCAAAGTAATGCTATCAAGAATTAGTGAAGGTCTAAGCAGTTTCTTCTTCAGATACTGTGGTCCAAAGAGAATAATTTCCATCTGGTCTCTGTCTTGTCTGAATTTGAAAGCATGTCTTACCCTAGTTTAAGTAGCTGATGCAATTTGTCAGGCTTCAGTAATTAGCACAAGCTAAGTATCATCAGCATAACAATAGAAATGTATCACTGGCCATCTCATTATTTTACTAAGATAAAGCATTATACATAATAAAAAGAACCGACCCAAGCACTGGACCCTATGGCACTTTATCACTAACTCTAGTGAGTGAGAAAAAATGATCATTGGCATGGTTCTGGTATCTGTCAGATAAATATGATCAAAACTAGCTTAGTGCTGTTCCCTTAATCCCTAGAGCATGTTCAAGTCACTGTAAAATAGTATTGCTATTAATCATATAAAATGCAGTGCTGAGATCTTGCAGGACAAGTCCAGTATGAGTATATCTTTAGTGACTTTCACCAATGCTGTTTTAGTGATGATCTTTGAAACCTGACTGAAACTCTTCAGCAAGAGAGTGATCTATCTTTCCCTTAAGCCCTATACCCTTTACTTCCCAACTCCAGACTCAGAAATTATTGGACACAGAGAGTGGAACAGAGGAAATCCTAAAAAGACAAAATGTGCAACGCCTCTGAGGCCACAAAGCAAGCAGTTACCCTGGAAACAGTTGAGAGCCCAGGATGCACACAATGAATACACACATATACACACTAAACATACAAAAGCTGTGGAGGCCTAAAGTGTTGCTAATTAGCTAGTCTTCGCTGGCCCTTTGTGCAAGCCATTTTAAAGGAGAGATTAGAGTCAACAGGGAGGAGGAGAGGAATGTAGTTCTTCTCTTTCTCTAGTTTGCCTTCTTCTTGAGCTCAGGACGAGAGCGTGGCAGCCTTTTTCTTCATTTGGTAGAAAAAATTTTATTTTTTGTCCTGTTGGTTAAGATTTACAAAAACACAAAAAGTTAAATTAAAAAACTCAGCAGGTATAGTGAAGCTCCATTGAAAACTTTGTTTCGTTATTAAAACAATTATTTGTGTTTATCAAAAATAAGATCTCATTTATACGTCATACCTCACTGATTATTTTTATGGCTTAATGAACGGTATCAGACAAATAACCTCTATTTTATTAACTAGAAAAAAACAGTGATTAAGGAAAGTTGCACCAAGCATTTACTACAAGACCACACGTGTTTAACACTGTGGTTACTGATGTTTTGTTTCTAATGAAATGTGTAATTAATAAAGACAAAGTTGTTGAGTACTCCTACTGTCTCCCAGTCAACAAAAATGTAACTTAGTCCAGTTCAGCTTAACTCATGTAAAAAAGGAAAGATTATTTTTTTCAAACTGAGGTTTCTCTTTACATCTGGATGATTTGAGCCTCTTACAAAATCTTATAGTCCAGCGCACACTTCCCCTTTTCCTCCTTTTTTTCTGAGTTTTTACTCTAACCCCGCCTCTCGTTTGGGGAAGTTGAAGATCGTGCACTTGTTTAGAAGTACAGCAACCAGCTATTGTTGTGCCTGCCCATTTCCGGTGTGTGTGTGTGTGTGTATATGTGTGTGTGGGTGGTTGGGGGGGTGGGGTGTGGGGCGTGTGTGTGCGGTAAGTACTGCGTGTGAGGGTGTGTCTATCTTCGTTCCTCCTTCTCTATTCCCCCTCAGCCACAACCAGGTGTAGAAACTCTCTGAACCAAGAAACATGAAAGAGTTTTATTTGCATTGAAGCAGGCAGCCAGGCTAATACACTTAAAGGCCAATCACTTAGCTTTCTTTTTTTCCCCTGTTCAACAATTAATTGTCCGGGTGTCCACATTTGTCTTCATGTGCATGTGCACATTGCAGACAGTCTCTGTTTGTCTATGTATGTGTTTTCCTTCTGTCTCTGAGCCAAGTCTTGGCAGTGTCTTGCATGTGTTATTAGTTGGCTTTTTACCTCCTTTTTTCCTTTTTTTTTGGTGGGTTATTAATAATAAGAGTTAAACAGTTTCCATATGTGAGGCCTGGTTGCCAGGCTAGTGCCGTCCTCATCACAGACTGGTCTTACAAAGAGTCTCCTCTTGCAAGTTGCTTGGGTTGAGCAGAATCAACAGCTTAAATTCTGGAAGTCACCCAACCAAGACCTAACACCTAAAAAGGATGTTCCCAAACTACTTAAATGTCCGATGTTATACAGGATGATGCTAAATATTACAGTCGCTGTGTCCATCTGTCTGTGAGTGTGTGTGTTTGTTTGCGTGTGTGTGCATGTGTGTTTTCCTCTTTGGGCTGGGTCTGTCTGGAGTAAGCCCTTCCTCTCCTGCCAAACGAGCTGTGTTGAAAACCGCAGGGAAACTGCATATGTGTGTATAACATATGACGTGTGTGTGTAGGGAAACTGCTGTAGAGCTATTTGCCATCAATTAGCTGCCTGGACTGAGATGAGGCCTACAGTAAAGAGGGAGTTAGGGGTTTCCTTCTTTTTCTAACCATGCTCACCTAATCATTACCTTTAATTGTCTGTTTCTTGGTACCTTCACTGCCTTTACTTGTCAGAAAAACAAGCAGCAAGCATCTCTTTAGGAGGCTATGGATTTTTTTCCATGTGTGAGTAGGATGATGATGAATTGTGTCATGACTAAAGCAGTCCAGAGCATTCAGTCAGCTCTTTTTTACGACCACGCATATACCCCTATGAATCAATAGAAATCTTAGATGAGTGTTGTGAGGTATAAGGAGGGGTCTTCAAATTTCACCAAACAGTTCTGAACTGAGAACCATCTGGAAAATGGCACCATCCTTGGAGTTTAGAACAGGTCCCTTTAGTGAAAAAAACCTTATGAATAAAAAAAAAAGTCCAAAACCAGCCAGGGTTTTCAAACATTACAGCATATTTTGAAGTTCTTTTGGAGTTTTGCGGGATTTTATTGGATTGGCTCTTGAAGGCGCTCTTTCCTCTCTTTAATGGTCAGTCTGGGCCCAAAGCAGTTTGCTGCAGCCGTTTTAAAACCTCAGAGTCTCAAACGATGCTTTTATATTGCGGAAACATTACATTAAATAGCTGAAAGAGATTGCTGCCGACGGAGGGTTTCCAAGGTATCCAAGAAAGTTCTTGCCCTGTGGTGTCCTAGATAGATTTAGGCATTTTGTAAGTCTTAGGGTCAGTTATTTTGGTTGACAACTCGTTCCTATGAGTGAAGACAAATGACAGGAAAGCTGATTCAGGGAAAGGCTAAAGACCTGATTAGCACAAGAAAAAGAGAAGGCATACATGAGGATGAAAAAACTAAAGAGGTAAAGTTATGGCAGAGGGTGGTTTATTTGTAGCTCACCATGAAATTGACAGGCTTTAGAAAGGATGTGGTTCAAGTTGCCCTGTTTCCTCTACCTCTTGGAAACTCTTGATCTTTTGTAAATGTATATGCCATTCCCTTTCTCACATTGTTGAATCAACAAATTATTTCATGACTGAATGAAAACCACTGCAAATATATTGGTAGCTCTTCTGGTGAACGCTTCTGGTGAAAAGCTATAAAAAACAAGTTTAATTAGCTGTGACAATATTTCTGAAAGAAATCCTACTGTTTATGTCAATGAACCTGACAGTATCAAAGAAATATGAGACTTTAAATCTTTCTCACTGCTTACAGTGTCTGAGCAAAATTATTTTGAGTGAATTAAATATTTATAATGATTCAAAACTTTTATTATTTCACATGCAATTACAATGTCTATCCCCTTACCGTTTGCTAGATATTTGGTGGAGATTAGACATAGGAATCCTTTTGGGACCATTAAAGGAGAGCGAGGGTCTCCTCATAAGGCCAACAGCTGCATTCACTAGACTTGGCTTCCATTTGTAACCCTGCACAATCTATTTTAGGCGTCTGTCGAAGCCATATCTGCTCCGTGAATTTAGTGTGACGAATGAAGGTATGGGCAACAGATTTTTAAAGATGAGAGGACAGTGGTTGGGTCACGAGTAAGACAGTGCAAGAGTCCTTTGCAAGAAAAATAAAAATTCCCTTGGAATATATTGTGCGCTATTTATTACATAAAGCAGCACATAACAGGTGATATAGATGGAGTCAAATAAAGGAGAATAGATTTGTTCACACAAACTTTAAAACCTTTTTAATACTGTTTGTATGGGGCAACGGAAAGTGGCAGGTTCATCTGGCCCGTCAAACACATTTTTTATACAGAGATTTTCATGCAAGCAATGAGACCTTAATTTAAGTATTTAACATTGTTAAAAGTATTCCTTAGCTGCATTGTGGTCTAGTTTAATGGTATTTGATTTATTATCTTGGCCAAACATTCTGAACAACCATAAGAAATAGGATCTCCAATCTCCTTATACATCAAAGGAATCTGTGACCACTGGAGGCATTTAGGCTTCTTGTATGATTTTCTTATTTTGTAGTGGAATACACTCACAGGTCACATCATTAGGTATGCGTTGCTAGGACCAGTATGGACCCCCCTCCCCCCTAAACTACCACCAGCAGCCTAAACTGCTGATAGGATGGACCAATGCTTTTATGTTGTTTACGCCAAATTCTGGCTCCATCATTTGAATGATGCAGCTGAACTCAGACTGGTTAGATGAGGCACAATTCTTCCAATCCTTTATTTTCCAATATTGGTGAGCCTGTGCGAAATGTAGCCTTAGTTTTCTGTTGTTGGCTGACAGGAGTAGCACCCAGTGTGGTCTTCTTCTGTTGTTGCTCATCTGTTCGAAGGGTCAACATGTTGTAACAAGTAGTTATTTGAGCTAATTATGCCTTTCTATCATCTCTGCCATTCTCCTCTGACCTCTGACATAAACAATACATTTTTCATGCACACTGCTACCCCTCATTTGATATTTTTCATTCTGGTATCCCTCCTTCTGAGCAAGTAAGTCCTTCAGGACCAGCTTCAACCAGGCTGTTTTCAAAGGAACTTATAGTTCATTTCCGCTCTAATCTAATTCTCAGTTTGGACAACAACAAGATGCCTTCACCACTTCTAGATGCCACATGATTAACTCATTTGATGTTTGTGTTAAGAAGCATTTGAACAGGTGTACCTAACATTGAATGCATTCTAATAAGGGCCAAGGGCACACTTGACCTCTAGGGCTAAGGGTAACCCTGAGTAGTAGGGCTCACCCTAACTGTAAGCGTTTCTCGGAATGAATACCTGTCTTAGGCAGATGGCTTATCGGTGCTGTTTAATTTGCATTATCATCTTTTTAGAAAATTGACAAGCTTTGTAGATTGCATTGCATCTCAGTCTTGTTTCATCTGCTCTGTGATCACAAGTACCCAAATAAAAAAAGCAATCAAAGATAAGAGACACTTTGAGCTAAGAAAACCTGTTGATCCTTAAAGAACAAAACTGTAGAGGGAGATACATTAAAGTAGCTAAAGGGGTTTATGGACTTCGAATGTGTTTTTTGGTGCCAAAGTGAAGAGAAGCAGTACAAATGGATACAAGAGATCACTGGGATCACCCGTGGGGATGGCAACAATGCCAAAGTTTTATCCAGCTTTCAGCTTCAATGACAACACTTCAGGACAGAGATATAGGAAGACGGATGTTCGAAGAATAAAGAAGAAGATCCACTGCTCCTTTTTGAACCTAGTCTCTCCCACTGATCCAAAATCAAAAAGCATGCAGACCTGTAGAGAAGCAGCTGGGTGTGACGAGCTCTTTGCTGCATCTTCCCCCTTAGTCTGTTTAGCAGTTTCTATCTGTCGCTCTTTTCTGTTGAGGAAAGCAGAGAGAGGAATGGAGGGTAGAAGCTCTACAAGCAAGCCTTCCTTCCTTCAATGTTGAGCTTGCACCAGACTAAACTGTTGACTATCTGCCAGGGGATCTATTTGGTGTTGCAGAAATCTGTGGCTTTAGAGGCTGGCTTTCCTCCTTGGTGGACAGATGAAAGAATGAGTTCTCTCTCATCTTCTCACATGCTTCTGTTTTTTTTTCTTTCTCAGCCTAAAAGCAGAGAAATCTGATACCACCTGCCTTCCCCCTTGGCCTTCCAAGCTCCCTCCCCTCTTCTTCCTCCTTCTCCCTCAAGGACAGCCCACTGTCTGCCCTGAGGGCTGTTTATCTATGGGGGGATGTAGAAGGGGGGAGACGGGTTTGTTTCGCCCGTCAACAATGGACCTCAGTCAGTGCTGACGGATTACTGAAACATATGGTACCCACCTGTCTCTTTCTCTCTCTCTGTCTCCCCCCTTCCACGGTCTCCTGTTTGGATGGCTTTGCTTATTTCTGCGTTCTCTTGCACTGTGTCACCCGAACACACTGGGCGGATTAGAGGCCAGATTCATCACACACACAGGGAGACCTGTTTGCATTGGCAACCTGAGTCAGGTACACTCACACATGCTCAAACTAAAGAGGCCTGTTTCCCTTTTTTTGTTCTTATTTGAGCTTCACCTTATAATAACAAATCTGAGTCATATTCAGCAAGGCAAATTGAGATTTCTTGTACCGATGCGTTCTTGCAAACCCATGCTGACACCGTAGCTTCAAGATCATTGCACAGATTTAGTAAAACAAAGTTCCTACCATGTTATTTTTAATGGACTTTCTAACCCGCCCGTCAGCCTTCTCTCCTTTCAAAGAAACAAAGTTGTCAGCCTTTTTTCGGAATCCCGCTAAGGAGAGAAAGTAGCCATAACTGAGTACGTATCTATGTGTGTGTGTGTGTGTGTGTGTGTGTGTGTTCCTGTCTTGGCATCACAGTGAGAACCATTTTCCCGATTTCACCATCAAATTGAGGACCGTTGGTACCAAAGTGAGGACATTTTGCTGGTCCTCACGACCTATTTTGCTAACAGTTAGGTTTAGGACTAAGGTGTGAATTGAGTTTAGGTTAAGGTTAGGGTTAGGCATGCACTGGTAATGGTTAGGTTTAGGGTTATTGTCAGGGTTAGGGCATAAAAAGGGTTGAAAATGACTGAAAATCAATGGAAGTCAATGGGAGTCAACACATGGTCCTCACTACATATAGCAAAACAAGTGTGTGTGTGTGTGTGTGTGTGTGTGTGTGTGTGGACATGCAGGTATGTGCATGTCTGACCCTGCTGAATTAAAAAATGCACTGTTATTAAAGGCTGTGTCAGAGGCGATGATTTACAGAGGGGCGCGATGACAAGTCAGAAGAACTCACACACCGAACTGAAACACTCACACTCACCGGCTCTCTCACACTGTGCTCTAAGGCCTCCAAGCTGAGCGGTGACCTCCTCACCCCTCCTTCCCCTCTCCTCCTCCTCCTTCCCTCCCTCTCTCACTCTAATAAAACCTGTCTGACACCGCTGATGGGTGCATATGTGTGTGTTTGAGCCTGTGTGTGTGTACTGCGGCAGCACAAAGACTCTGTTGTTGGGCCTCCCTCTTAGGCCTCCCTCATATTTTCTTTAAAGGTGCAGCGCGCCCCCAAGAATGCCACAAGGGGAAAGAGGAGTTTAGGGGGGAGTCTTGAAGGAGCTGATGTGAGAGTGTGTGGGTGGATTCAGGGGTGGGAAAAAAGAAAAAAGCCAAGGAGTGAATATGAAGAGTAGAAATGAAAGAGAGGGGTCAAAGAAGAGAAGTGCATCTTGACAAAGTAGACATGAGTGGATGTCTTTGCTGGTGGTATTTATGTGTGTGTGTGTGTATTTCCTTTTCTCATATTGTCAAACATTAAAATTTAGGGTTTTATTCTATTAATAATATAATTTTAAAATGAATACATAGCGATAAAAATGAGCCAGTTTAAGCTTATTAAGCTTATTTTTGTGGGCTCCTGTGGAGCAACACTGTAATATTTCCTCTTCATTGTGGTTTTTAGCTACATAATTAACCAATTCACGAATTCAGTCTAGGTTTGACCTCCCTTTATATTGTGGTATTCATGCTTCTCACGATCGAAAGTGTCAGCTAATGTCATTGATGACCATTTGCATCAAGTTAGCCAGTTGCAATTTTCGTCCATTGCTTACAAATCATTCAGATCTTTTCCCCCACTCTGCTTACTTTTCCTGCTGGGTACCTAAAATGTTGCCGCACTAATGATTTAAAAGTGGTGAGGGCTTCTTCTATGCTCTAACCAAATGTTTTAAACCCGTTTAGCCAACTCTGTCAACACATCAGGCCGATTAAACGAACACTTTTCTTCTGACTTCAAAATAAAACATTAAAATGCAAATATAAATATAGGGTGTTAACCTTAAAGCACTGACCTTCATATCCAGAACTTATAATAATAGCTTCCGTTTTTTTTTCTGCTGAAAAAGTCATGATGACACTGCAGCTACGTAGCTTTCGTGGAGACAGACTTCATATAGGCAAGAAATACTGTATTTTGGCATTATGACAGTGGGTCCAGGTCAGTTTTTCCACCGCTTTTACAGCAACACTTTGTGACTTCTTCCCTTCATACTTATATATTTATACCAGCAAACAAACCATTTTGTACCCACGTTTTTAAACCACAGTTTTTCTTTTTCTTTGCAATTAAGTTTTTTTTAAATTAATTATGGGTACAAATAGTAAAACAACGCTTAGATCTCATCTATACTTTATTTATTTATTTCCATTTAACCTCGTTGTGATCTCCATTTGGGCCAGTTGTTTACTACTATATGTTACGACCACTTAATTAAACCAAAATAGCTTGCCACCCCTTGTAGATAGATATTATTCATTAGAATCATAAAAGCACATTCCCCTATAGTAGACTATGTGGTGATTTTAGAATTTTACCATAAATCAGCAATTATTAAAGCAGTAACAAAACATCTGCCTGATAGATACGAACTAACATGGTCGGTAGGTAACGTCCCGATCAGAAGGAAAATTGCGATCAGAAAATACCTAAACTTCAAAGGTACAAACAGTTGCAGCGGCGAAATGATTAGCACCCCACGAGAACGTATTACACCTCAATAAAACAGCATTAATTCCAGAATTTCTGCATTGTGGAGTGGAGCAGCTTTGAGTGATTGATTTGACGTGAATTAGGGCAGCATTTATATGATGGTGTTACTAGGACACAGGTTAGGTTTCAGGACAGGTTCATTAACTGGAGAGATGGTAAGTACAAAAATGTTGGGTGTTCTGTCGATAGGTAGAAAAAGCCTTAAACTGCCAATACTTTCTTTCTGTGTTTATCTTGTAAAACAGACCTTTAAAGTCTAATCTTTACTCAAGTAAATTTGAACAATTTGCTGCTAAGCTGTGCCACAATTGTTTAAATTCACAATGAACTTCTTTTAAAGAAATAGGTAAAAAAGCACATTTTTTTAAATATATACACACACATCCATTGATACAGGCACAGGAGAGGAGACAGGCATCACCTCTGCTTGGTCGTAGCGTTTATGAAAGCCATAAATGGCTCTTTAATATAGTGGTAATCAGGGTGGTAATTTGGGTGGAATTGTCCCTTATTGTTGCCAGACAGGCCTACTCAACTCCTGCCAACATACACTCACTCACTCACTCACACACACTCACACACATACAACACACACACACACACACACACACAGACTGGCTCTCGGGCAGACAGGGTGTTCGAGGAGTAATTCACACCACATGCCAACAAACTGGGCGGTTGTGTTTGTGTGTACGCGTGCATATGTTTGTGCCTGATTTAATGCTGAGGTCAAACCAGTAAAAGGGAGGGGTAGTGGTCCCGGGTTTTCTTTTTGTTAAAGTGTTTAAATTCGTGTGTGTGTGTTTGTACATGAGAGTGAGTAGAGGCACGTCCATGTGTGTGTTTTAATTAAGGTCTCGGCGAAAGTAGCAACTGTGCTCGCTACAGATGGTTTTCATCACTGCACACAGAACCCCTCTCTCTCACTTTTTCCTGACATTCTAATCTCTCCTTATACTTTCTTCTAATTAAACATTTCTTAATGTACCCAAGCTTCTAATTTGACAATTTGTTCAGTAAGTTGTACTGTAGAGCCAGTGTGTGTTGCCTTTTTTACAGTTCGAAATAGTTGTGAAATGATGCAGATTTCTTCAGCTGAGTGATTGAGTAAGAGCTTTCATGGTGGTATAGACTATTCCTCAATCTGGCCGTTAATTTGTAGACACTCGCACACGGACACACACAAACATCCACACACAGGCACACCAACACACACATTCAGGGACTTTCATAAATCAATATTTACTAAGGAACCTTTCCCTTGTGAGTCAGAGGAAGCAAATGTGCATCCTGCTGTCTCCCCTCTCCAACCCTTGGTCATGAGTTTGCGCTTGCGTGTCTGTGTGTGCACTTACTGTACGTGCAAGGCGGCTCTTGTGTTATGAGATGGGTGTTTACTCATTTTGTTTTCAGGGTTGGTTAGACATTTCAGCCAAAAATAAGAAGCATTTTGTTTTTAATTTGGATCTAATGATGGAGAATTTAACTGAACAACACTGCAAGAAACGTAACAGGAGAGAAAAGAAGGGCACAAAGCGGCTGGGAAAAGAAAAGGATGTGCTTAGAAAGCAGGAGAAACAGCTTAGTTTGCAGTATTAGTGGGGATGAATCGGCAACACCCAGGGGCAGAGTGAAAGAATGGAAATGGAGCTGGGGAGTGATGGTGTCACTGTTGTGTGGATGGACAGCACTGCAGAGCAGACAAGGGGAGAAGCTGGAAAAAAGGAGAAGGAACAAGGAGGTGGGCAGTGGTTAGTCACAGCTCTTTCGGGTCTCATCAGGGCAAGCGGTTCCTTACATCACTGTGACAATGCACAAACACAGTTCAGCGCGCACGCATGAAGATGACACACTTCTGTCTTGGAGGATGTTAAGAAGCCACTTTGCGCTGTCCTCCAAGGAGAGAGTAAGGGGGAGGAAAGGAGTTGTGGGAGGTGGAGTAAACCAGAGAAGATGGGTGGAGAAACAAAAAAGAAAAGATTTAGGAATCAGGGTATGTCTGATAGACTTGTTCATTTACAGTGCCTTACAGAGGTATTTATACCCCTGAAACCTTTTACCATTTTGTCAAGTTCCAACATCAAACTTTAATGTGTTTTTTGGGGGAATTAACCAAAGTAGCACGTAATTGTGAAGAGCAAGAAAAATAATACATGGCTTTAAAAAAAAATCTAAAGTGTGGCATGCAATTTTTATATAGCCCCTTTTTACTCTGATACCCCTAAATAAAAGCATGACCAACTCCATTTAGAAGTTACCAAACTGTTCTGTGAAGGCCTCAGAGGATTATTAGCAAACATTAGCAAACAAATAGCACCATTAAGACCAAGGAATACAACAGATAGGTCAGGGATAAAGTTGTGGAGAAGTTTGAAGCAGGGTTAGGTTATAAAACAATATCGCAGTTTGGAAATCTCACAGGGCAATGTTCAATCCATCTTTTGAATATAAAAATATGGAGTATGGTACAACTGTAAAATTACCAAGATCTGACCGTCCACCTGACAGGACAACTGTTACAGTCAGAGAATTTAGTGTTAATGGGAAAATGGATGTAGCTAAATACAGGGCAACTGGGGCAGAAAACCTGTTAGAAGCTGCTAAAGGCTTACAGTTGCTACTCCAGAGAAAAGTGGTTCAACAAAGTATAACAGTTGGAGGCTAACTACAAATTCACACTGCAGTTTTCAGATTTGCATTTGTAAAAAACTTGAAAACCATTTGTAATTTTCATAATTATGCTCAACTGTATTTTGGTTTATCACACAAAATGACATTAAAGATCACTGACGTTTTATGTTTCTAAAGGTACAAAATGTTAAAAAGTTCAAAGGGAATTATTTTGCAAAGTCATAAAAATAGCAGCCTTACATGATGCTAATTTAAATCAGTACATTGGGACCTTTTTCATTGAAAGGTGTAACTTTATTGAGATTTAAAATATATTTCTCAAACTGACTGTGTTTGCATGACTAACTTCTCATTTTCCTATTTTTCCATCTCCTGTAGGCACTCCAGGCAGCCAGACAGTTCCTCCTCCAGCAGGCCTCTGGACTCAACTCCCCTGGCAGCAATGAGGTCAAGCAGAACCCTGTGCAGGTCAGAGCTCACACAGGGATGGGCGACCCAATAGTTGCTCCGTCCCCTTCAGGGATGTACTTTATTGGTTGCTGCATTGTTGTTTTTCAACCAACCTTTCAACATCACCCTCACAGATTAATACAAGATCATGTTATCTTTCCCTTTTTTACTCAGTGTGCATGTATCTATACGCTTCTCTCTCTGTTTCTCTCTCTGTGCATGTTAGTGTTAGTTTGACTGAATGAGGCCTTTGTAGTTTCTGGGTAGTGAGCTGTTTTCAGAGCTGAATACCACAGAAAGAAGAGAGAGTGAGGTTAGCTGGAGTGCAGGATCCCTACTGAAATATACTTTAGCAGGCTTTAGTCACAAGCAGGACACAAGCACTGCCGCGTAAACCACATTTGCCTATTTTGTAAATTTGTACAGTTGGATGATTGCATGTAGAGTGGTGATTTTGTTTTTCTTCCTTTTTGTAGTGCGCCTCACATAAAAAGACTGGGGCAGTAGGTCTTTTGGAGCAGTAAGCAGTCGGGTTCTTGCATTACGCCTTTTATTATGTCACGTAACAAACGGACAGCTAGATCATCACATTGAAGGGCAGGGAGACAGAGACTGAGGCTTTTTGTTTGTAGTGACTGAAGAAAGTAAGATGCTCATGGAGAAAGAAAGTGTAATCACAATCTAGATTATTGCACACAAATTGGATCCAAACATCTAATTTGAAACACTTGTGTTGAAAAAAAAAGGTTTTAAATAGAAAAATCCTCATGGATATCAATAATTGCAGCGTCCCTTACCACAGAATGCCAAAATGTAACAGTAACATCACATTAAATTTGGAAATCAATAACAATGTCTGCAATTAACAATTTTATATTGCCAAATGACCTCTTGGAAGTTCACAAATACTTCCCACTAAAAATATGTCTAACATTTAATAAAATCTGGGTTTAACTGATTAATCTTTAATCAGAACCTGTCTTTCAGTCGGATTTACGTTGGGTAAAATCTTTCAGAAATAAACTGGTGGCTCTCCACAATAAGAAAATGAAATGAAAACTGTTTGATAGTTTTCAAAATCTCCCTATTATATATTTTTAATGATTTTAAAAGTACTTATACAGTAAATTACTAAAAGAATATGCTAATGTTGCCACGGTGAACAGTTTCAAAGATAGCTCTTAGAAAGATCTCTTGTGTGTCTATGAGGAAGCATTTCCACATAAACAGGACTAAATGCAGGTCAAACATGCATGTGGTTGACCTGCTTTATACCCGAATCTCCTACATGAAACAAGCGCAACCTTACCCCTCATCCTCTTTTCTCAAACACACACATATACAGACATGGAAACCCCGCCTCAACTCTATCTCTGTCTTGTTTGTCCTGTTTGTTGCTGCCTGACCTGCAGAGCCTCCATGCACTTGCAGGGCATCCATGCGATATCTCTGTTGTCTGAGCTGTCAGCTCACATTCCACCAATATAAACACACAAAAACAGTTAGATCTACATGTGTGTGAGTGTGTGTCTGTGACAATGTAGAATACAAACACAAAAGCAAATGCGTTGAATCTTATTGAGTTTTAAACATGTGTCCTCAGTTTTATTTAGCTGGTTTTAACTGGGTTTCTTTGTATTTGTGGTTTTAAAAAAGATGTAAAGGCCTAACCAGGAACTGGGCCTGTATATCAGTCTTTATATAAAGGACCTGTTGAAAGGTCAAAGGTTGCTATTATCCCCAGATGCAAGATTTTTATGCTTAGTCCCTGAATAAATGAGTGGTTTGTTGTTTGTGTTCCAGTTAGAGATGCAGCAATGAGAGATTTTGTGGCCAATTTCCCTCCAGTTTAGTACAGATTCTGATTCCAGCCAATTCCAATTTCTTTTTAAGAGCTATAAATAATTTGAACATGTTTTTTTTCTACTTTCTGGATACACTGAAAATGTAATCGTCTTTTCAATACAATGTTTATTGCAAAATAAGTTATTTTTCAGAATCAGCTAAAAGTTATACAGCTATCATTTTGCAAAATCTGAAAATCCAGTAAAATCCTCCAGACTATGAGGCGTATCTGTCCATATAATCCAACCAAAAAGAGTTACAGGATATCTCTTTTACTCATTTAGGAAACAGATTTTAGCTCATTCACCTTTGTCCTCTCTTATTTTTTTGCACCTAAAATCAAAAAATGTAGAGGTGTATCATATCACAACATATGCGATATACATGTATCAGACTTAATGTTTATTGAGAAGAAGCTCTGAGTTACTGTTAGTGTTGGATTGTTAAATTATGAATTCATTAATTTTCACTACACACAAGCATTGAGCAGTTTTTATGAGATGACATTTTAAACTGTTGTTAGCTTCCTATATTCGCATTTTGCACGATTAGCATGGTTAGCATTAGTATTATCAATCTCTCTGTGGATACCCTGTAAGGTAAGTATATACTCTAACCTGAAGTGTGAGACTTTTCTTAATCCAACATTCTCCACGCCGGACTGAATGGAACTCTTTGAAAGGATAAAACACAACAGTTTTGCTGTGGTACATGCAGCTTCCTCCTATTTGTTTTTGTCTAACTCCCTGTTGTGGTAGCTTGACAAGCAACCATAATGCCTCTATAAAAGCTTCTTTACAGCTTTTGTGCTTCTTCTCTGATGTATGCTTACCTCAATTACGACTTCTACACCAAGCAGGGTAGCTGTCAATGCAACCTGCTAGCGATTACAGATCACTCAGTCTTTATTTGTAGAGTTTCCGACCAGCCGATTAAAGATCAGGACGAATTTCTTTGTGTGTGCCTCATACCATTGTGTGGCGGTAGAAGTCACAGTTGACTGTTTATCACAGTGTAACCATCGCTACTAGAAGCAGACACCTTTTAATTACTGTCATTCCAGAATTTCTCATCACTTTTAAATTGCATTTATGACAGAAAAAGTGATGAGTGAACATCAGGGTAAGTGAAGCGGACATTTAATGTGGTCATTTCTAAAGGTGACAGTAAGTCACCACATAGCGGCACACATCTGGATCAAAATGGCCGTACCCAGGTTGGCTCTTGCTGCGTGGCTCTCACACATGCAAATGAGCCTCAGCCAATAATGAGATCTTTAGGAGCTCGATAATTAGATTTTTCCTTCCCTCTGAGGGAGAGCGGCAGAGACAGACAGGGTAAATGGGAAGACTTTCTTTTTTCGTGTGTCTCGACTTCTCCGGAGAAACCTCCGTCTGCCTTGACAGGCGCCCGCCTACCTCTCCATGCCTACCCTCAACCCCCCACCATTCCCCCAAACCATATTTCTTTTCTTTTTTCATAATAGAGGGGAGGATCTGAGCAGAGAGAAAAAGAAACTCAGAGATTGTATCTTCTATATGATTGGTTGCTCAGAGAAGGTTTGGCTGACTGTGAGAGATGGTATCAATCTACTTTGTGAGTGCACACATGCGTGAGTGTGTGTGTCTAATATTGTCACTGGTCATGTTCAGGAGACACTCAACAATAGGACAAAAGTAGATGAACACTTGCTGAAAAACAATGTTGTGGGCAGACGAATTCCTGCTACTACTGCTGAAAAAGTGGTTCAAAAGTGGTTATTTCATGAAGGCCTCAGAGGTTTGTTAGTGAATAAATAGCATCAGAGAAAACCAAGGAATACAGCAGACAGGTCAGGGAGTACGTTCTGGACAGTTTTAAAGAAGGAAACAATATCCCAACATCTGACAGAGCACTGTTAAATCAACCATCCAAAATGATCTGGGCATGATACAACTGGAAAGCTAATAGGAGGTGTCCACCTATCCACCTATGAGGATAACTATTAGTTGTGCACCCCACAAATCTTCACAAATTGAGGGGTGGTAAAAAGAGAAAATTGCTGAAAACAGTACAGTTTTCAGTCTGCCAAAAGCCATGTCGCAAGCTTTCGCCCAATGACCACCGGAGAAGTCCCCAGCCACCCGGGACCCTGCAAGGATAAGGGGGTATAGATGAATGGATGGACGGACGGATGGCACTACTACTGCTAAGTAGTACAAACTTTGTGTCTGTTGCATTTAATCTTTCCTAAAATAAATACTGGCAAGCAGTGAAATACCATGATCCCCTTCTTTCTATTGAATGTGAATACACACAGAGATATCCCTGTGCAGATTTTAGACAATTTCACAGTTTAGATTTTTGTTTGTTGTAGATGTTTGCTATAATTGGCCACTGTTACCCTAATTGTGTGTGGCATGAGTGCTGCTGAGAGAATCCATGGGCATGTAGCTGACTGGCAGAGCGGCATTTTGCGGATTACCCAGCATGATATGAATGAACTGTTACACGTTCTTCACCATGGACACACTCCGCATACACTCACACGAGCCGACACATATGCACCACTTGGCAGACACATGCTTGGCACACCTAACAAGCTGGCACTTGGCATGCACACGTAGAAATTAAGGCACATGCTTGTCCGTGGCCCATACGTAAGTAATTGAATAGTGCGGTGTCCTGTTTTCATGCATTATTGAGGAGCTCGTTTAATTAGGAAAAAAAATTAAAAGGCTCATTAGGCTTATGTTAATTAGCTTAGCTCCTTGCTCCCTCGAGAGGGCTTACACCAGCGCAATGGGTTAGAGGGAGAGGAAAATCCACACTGAGGAGGCAAAAGGAGCAAATGAAGTCATGTCATTGTTAAAACTGAGGTATTTTGTCTTACAAATTTTTATCTGCAATCTAATGTTGCTTGTGTTTTTCATTGTTATTTGCAGATTCATTATTAAGACTTGCAAGAAAGAATAAAACAAAACAGAAATTTAGGCAAGGTTCAAGGCCTTCTGGGTAATCAATAAAATAATGAGGAAGAATGAGTTAATAGTTCAACAAAGTCTGTTGGACTAAAATAGTTCCTTTTCTTGTTCTATTTTTTATTTTCTTTCAAAGTGTTTTTCCCAAAGCTCTCCTTTTGTCCACTTAATGAAAGTGCTTAGCTGGCAGTTTCTCTGATTTGGTGTGGAGGGAGCTGTTGCTGCTACAGCTGCGTGTTGGGAGTGCAGTATTGTATCCTGACAGTTTGTGAAGGGTGCATGGGAAGAGGCTAAGCCCCCAGTGAATTGGGTTCGACTCTGGACTGAGGGCTGGACAGACAGGCTGGAGAGGAAAGGTTTGGGTCTGGCCACTCAAGTGTGAAAGTCTTATTTTGAGATTTGAAACATGAGTGAAATCAGTAATGAAATATGGTCAATAACGGCCTCACACTTCCCAATGAAGTGCCCTGGCTGTGTGTAGGTCCGCCAGTTCTGAAAACGTGTTGTCATTTTTATTCTGAAGCACTGGGGCGTTAGATGGAGGGAGGCAGCAGCAGAGGAGGATGAGTAGGGGAGGGGGGATTATCCGCTTAAACATGCTGGCCTTTCACTGTCCTCTCCTAAGTTTTTTTTCTTTTTCTTTCCTTTATCTGTCCCCTGTCAAAAATAGCTGTGTTTCATGTCTTTTATATATGTGCTGCTTTTACATTAGTGGAGGCGTGCATGTCCGAGAAGCCTGCGACAGCGTTACACATTCTTACTCTTAAGATGTAGAAATACATCAGAATTGTTCATATCTATATATATCTATATATATATAGATATATCTACATATCTATATATATACAGTACCGGTCAAAAGTTTTAGGAACACTTTCTCATTTACTTGTTTTCTTTATGTTTATGACTATTTACGTTGTACGTAGATTCTCACTGAAGGCATCAAAACAGTGAATGAACACATTAGGAATTATGTAGCAAACAAAAAATTGTAAAAGCACTTTATATATGTTTTATATTTTAGATTCCTTGAAGTAGCTGCCCTTTGCTGTGATGACTGAAATATTAACCGTCCCTCATTGGACCTGTGGGAGACTCTTTGGAAAGCTCATGGAGAGAAAGCCAAGAGAGCAAAGCAGTAATCAAAGCAAAGGGTGGCTATTTTGAACAATCTAAACTATAAAAATGTTTAAAGATATTTCACACTTTCTGTTTACTACATAATTCCGTGTGTGTTCATTCATTGTTTTGTTGCCATTGGTGAGAATCTACAATGAAAATAAAGAGACCCATAAAGTGAGAAAGTGTATCTAAAACTTTTGACCGGTATGTATTTTATCCCTCCACATTTCACGCTAATGCACCTTGATAATTTATTTCTCTTTGTAGATTTATGATTTATGGAGATTAATCATAAAGATGTTCAAATCTCAAGTGCAATTGTATTTTATTGTATAATAAATATACAACAAAATGTGTTGTGTATTTATTTCATTTATAGGTATTATTATAAATGTATTATTATATTCCTCAAATAAAACAATAAGATGGTTTCATTTATTTATTTTTTGAATCAGATGGAAACATTACTCAGTAAAAAATAAAACACAGGTTTGAGAACTAAAGCTGTAGGATGCACATATTATCGGCAATCTCTCCTGCCTTCGTTCCTCAGTTTCCCCAGGAGTAGTGTGGCCCATGGCCCAGCTTCAGATTAGCAAAAGGAGGGGTGTTTACTGCACACAATGGGTCCCTTTTTCACTTTCTGCAGTGGCCCCAAGCTCCAAACACCACTCTCAGAACAGTGGGAACTCCTCCGCTGTCTAGTTTTCACTTAAATGCTTTTCTCTTATGCCTCTCTGCTTTTGCCTCTTGCTCCCAAACCATTTTCTCTCGTTTCATATCTGTGCATGATGTGCACAGACAAGCTGTTTATCTGCAGGAACACAAAGATGGAAGCAGAGATACTGATGATAGCTGTTGGACAAACAAATCCTCAACCAACAAGGATCATTTACACATTTAGGAGCTGCACATTGCGAATACAAACTGATACAGAGTCAGCATGTAATATGCCAAACAGATGGCACATCTAGGCAGCCTTTTGCTGTTTGGTGCCTTTAGGTGAAGTTGTCTCTAAAACAGCTATGCAGTAAACAAACCTGCCCTGACGCACACCAAGGCAAGTGCATGTGTGTGTATGTGACAGTTAGGTGGTTGGGGAATCAGTCAGTTCAAGTGTGAGGTGGTAATGCTCAGTGACAAGGATAAACAGCACTGGGGTTAGCTCCTTCCAAGGTAGGGGGTGAGGAGGAGTACTCTGTCAGCCTCTCTCTTCCTCCTGCTCCCTCCTTGTCATTTTTTCAATTATTCCTCTCTCCTGTGTGTCCCCGTAGACCCCAGAGGCAGAGGCTGCATCATTTAAACCGAGAGCCTGTTTAGATTCTGATTATAGCTTCCTCTCTTCTCACTATTCCCTGCCATCATACAAACACTCACACACACGCACACACACACACAAACACACACACACAGAATACTGGCTTCTCGCTGTGGGCCGATTACTTAAAGAAGTGAATTTATGGGGCTGTCATCCTTCCAAAAAAAGTTAGCTTTTATGTTTTTGCCTCACCTAGTGCAGGGATGGCCAATCCTACAGATCCTATGTCCTACATGTTTTTGATGTGTCACTGTTCCAAAGGATTGCTGTTGGCCACCTCTGGCCCAGTGCTTGCAAGGATATACAGGGGTTGGACAATGAAACTGAAACACCTGTCATTTTAATGTGGGAGGTTTCATGGCTAAATTGGACCAGCCTGGTAGCCAGTCTTCATTGACTGCACATTGCACCAGTAAGAGCAGAGTGTGAAGGTTCAATTAGCAGTGTAAGAGCACAGTTTTGCTCAAAATATTGAAATGCACACAACATTATGGGTGACATAACAGAGTTCAAAAGAGGACAAATTGTTGGTGCACGTCTTGCTGGCGCATCTGTGACCAAGACAGCACGTCTTTGTGATGTATCAAGAGAACGGTATCCAGGGTAATGTCAGCATACCACCAAGAAGGACGAACCACATCCAACAGGATTAACTGTGGACGCAAGAGGAAGCTGTCTGAAAGGGATGTTCGGGTGCTAACCCGGATTGTATCCAAAAAACATAAAACCACGGCTGCCCAAATCACGGCAGAATTAAATGTGCACCTCAACTCTCCTGTTTCCACCAAAACTGTCCGTCGGGAGCTCCACAGGGTCAATATACACGTCCGGGCTGCTATAGCCAAACCTTTGGTCACTCATGCCAATGCCAAACGTCGGTTTCAATGGTGCAAGGAGCGCAAATCTTGAGCTGTGGACAATGTGAAACATGTATTGTTCTCTGATGAGTCCATCTTTACTGTTTTCCCCACATCCGGGAGAGTTACGGTGTGGAGAAGCCCCAAAGAAGCGTACAACCCAGACTGTTGCATGCCAAGAGTGAAGCATGGGGGTGGATCAGTGATGGTTTGGGCTGCCATATCATGGCATTCCCTTGGCCCAATACTTGTGCTAGATGGGTGCGTCACTGCCAAGGACTACCGAACCATTCTTGAGGACCATGAGCATCCAATGGTTCAAACATTGTATCCTGAAGGCGGTGCCGTGTATCAGGATGACAATGCACCAATACACACAGCAAGACTGGTGAAAGATTGGTTTTGATGAACTGAAAGTGAAGTTGAACATCTCCCATGGCCTGCACAGTCACCAGATCTAAATATTATTGAGCCACTTTGGGGTGTTTTGGAGGAGCGAGTCAGGAAACGTTTTCCTCCACCAGTATCAATTATTGTGGTCTAAAATCAGGTGTTTCCGTTTCATTGTCCAACCCCTGTATGTAGGTAGAGTGCAAGAACAGAAGAAACTTACAATGACATTGCACCAAAAATATTTTTGCCTTAGCAAAATGTTTTTAGGACTAATCGATTAATTGTCTTTTCCAGTCTAAATTCAGCCCTTGTACTCTTAAAATAATTAGTGAGAACCTTAGCATACGCCCAAAATTATTCATACGTCTGTCATATTTAGATAAAATATTTAGTAAAATTATTTTCATTCAACCAAGTTTACCCAAGTTTTTTTTTCCAATTGGAAATGAGGCAGCTGACCAAAAGTTAATAAAACCATGTCAAAGCTCTGTCAATTTTGAGAGGAATTATCTGTGTTGTTTTTTTACATTTTATTAAAAAATTACATGTTAAAAATTATTTACACCCCTCAGTAATCAGTTGAAGAATCTTTATAGGCATTTCCCTTCTGAGCAGCTTTTTTGCATGTTTTCTCTGGTATTTTGATGATTTATCTTTGATGATGAGCTCCAAGTCTTTGAGGTTGGAAGGCCTTATTGCCATCACCCTAATCCTTAACTCCCTCCAAAGGTTCTTCATAAGATTTAAGTCAGGACTCTGTCTTGGCCTCTTCAAAACATTATTATTACTTTGAAAGAGCTCCTCTGCTTCCGTAAAATAACTTATTGTCTTGTTCACAGAAAGACTTCAGAATGAGACGGCCTCCAACATGCACACACTTGTATGAGTGTTATATGTTATAGTACAGTACCAACATCTGGTGTCTTTGTTTAGTTGTAATCACTGCAATGCCTCGCTCTGCCTTGTACCGTTTACAGAATGCCCCTTATATAATCTAGCAAATAAGCAAATAACCTGTTGAAATATACCTGCTTTGATGTTGGATTAATACATTCTGCCCCAGTGAAAAGTGTGTTTTGTATTTTCTTTCATAAAAAAGACCATAATCAGGGTTTATTTGCAGGTGCAAAAAGCTTTGTTAATTTTTAATGCAGGCATTATGCAGACACTTTGGCCAGTTCATCCTGTTTGGTGGCTGCTTTTATATCGGACAGCAATCCTTCTTTCCCTTATGTGGGAAAAGGCTTCCTCCCAGTAAGAATGAAAAGTCATCAAGGGAGAAGAGAATAGAGGGATGAATCCTCATTGAAATGCAAGTTACATTCCCTGATTTCTCTCTCCTCTCCTTTGGGATTTCATGCTTTTCTCTTCCTTCTCCTTCCCATCTTTCTGGGCTCTCCCCAGCTCCCTCTCCCTGCCTTTGTTAATCAGTTAAACTCCCTCTTCAAACAACCCCTCTAATTACTCCTCCGCTCTCTGTAAACGACAAGGCTGTCTCCCGCTTTCTCTTCTCCTCCCTGTCTCCTTCCCTCAGCTCCCTCCATCCATGGCAGGGGTTAACCTCTGTCAGCTACTGACCCCTCTGAAGCGCAAGTCTGCCTGTGCATATGTGCACTGTTAGCCTGCTTGTGATTTTTCTTGGATTGGTAATGATATGAGTGACTATTTATTCTTTTAATTTTCTATTGTTAGTGGTTGGACGAAATATGGTGCAGGATTATGACTTTTCACCTGTATGTCAGCAGTGGATGCCTGTGTGTCTCTGCCCTCTTATGTCCAATGCTTCAGACTCCAAACTGCATTCTGTTCTTCTAGAAACCTGCTCAGTTATTTGTGCTTGACAGCTCAAACACTTCTCTTATCTCCCAACTATTATTTCTCAATACTTCCTCCTTCCTCGCTACGTCCTTGCCTTTCCCCCTTCTTCCTGTCCTATCCCTGCTCACAAACACCTCCCCCTACCACCTTACCTCTCTCTTCCCACTAATCTACCACGCATCTCTCTCTTTTAAATTAACATGCAACATGAAAAAAATGGACGACAGCGGGGGGAGAAAAAAAATTAAATGCATTTAATAAATGGCTGACTTCAAATCACCCGGCTTTTCAGACTCTCCCTATTCACAGTCCAATGAAAGGGGAGAAATCATTCACCAGGAGAGACAAAGCCGAATGAAAATATAATTCTGCATTGTGAGGCGCTTTTGTCCTAGCCCGTCAAATCGCTAATGGTGAGGCTTTTGTTTTGCGCCGGGGCTCTGAGGCTGGCGGTGTCGTATGGCAGTGGCAACGCATGCCCCATAATCACAACGCTTTGTGATATTAGATTATAGGGGCAATTAATGGCGTCAAACCTTAACTACTCAACATTCAGCCTGCCACACGTACACACTCACACAGGCCCGCACATGGGGTTCTGGCATCACAGCATAATCCAGCACACAGAAAGGTGCTATAACTCCAGTAATTATTACGCCTGTGACTTGAAAATGTCAATGGTGGTGTGTATAAAATAGAATGTATGAGTAGTCGGCGAGGAAGAATGGGATGCACAAGAGCAATTAATTACAGCTTTTCATTTGGCAGCCTAGACTGACAAGGCCCAGCGGCGGGGGCAAGCTGGCATGACGCCAGACGGCACCCATCACCACCCCCATCTTACTCATTGCCAGCCCGCCAGCCCCCCCCCATCTCCCTTGTCTATTTCCTTATCAACTGCCACAGCACCAAAGGGTCGCCTAACTCACCCACTTTGACTCCCACCTTTACATCCAGTCTTCAAACACAAACTCTTGCACCGCTACCCAGTCATGCAGTACAGCATCTTGTAAAAAACGTCATGTCCCTAGGACTTTTTCACATTTTGTTATGTTGCTACTTTAGAGTATTTTAGTGGAATTATATGTAGATATCTGTTAAGTGTGTATTGCATTTGTGTTTTGTCATCTTTATTTGGATACCCCTAAATAAAACTCATTGCAGCCTGTTTTTCTTTACAAGTCACAGAAGTAGTAAATGGAATCCACCTATGTGTAATTTCATCTCAGCATAAATCCAGCTCCTCTGTGAAGGACTTAGAGGTTTGTTAAAAAACATTAGTAAACAAGCAGCATTATAAAGACCAAGGAATACATTAGACAGCTCAGGGATAACACTGTGAAGAAGGTTAAAGCAGGGTTACGTTGCAAAACACTGTCCCAAGTTTGAACATCTCACAATTGTGAGAACCTATTATCCAAAAATGGAACGAGTATGGCACAACCGCAGACAAGGTAGTGGAAGCATCATGCTGTGGGAATGCTTTCTTCTGCAGGGACAAAGAAACTAGTCAGAGTTCACAGGAAGACGAGAGGAACTAAATACAGAACTATCCTGGAAGCAAGTCTGTTAGAGGCTGCAAAAGTCTTTAGAGCAGCATTAAGGTTTGTCTTCCAACAAAACAACCCAAACAATGCAGCTAGAGCTACAATAGCTTGGTTTATATTAAAACATATTCATGTGCTACAATGCCCCAGTCAAAATCCAGAACTAAACTGAGAATAAGTAAGAATACTTTAAAGTGCTGTTCACATATGCCGTTCTATCCAGTCCAACTGAGCTTAAACTATTTTACAAACAGGAATGGGCAAGAATTTTAGTCTCTGGATGCGGAGACCTACCCCAAAACACCTGAAGCTTTAATTGCAGGGAAAGGTTGCTCTACAGGTTTTGACTCGGTAACTCGGTATAAATACACCCCACACTTTATTGTTATTGTACAGTACATTTGCAAACCATGACAAAATGTCGACAACTTCAAGGGGTATGAATGCGTTTGCATGACACTGTATATGTACTGTATAGTACTTCTGCTGCCCCATTCCTCCATCAGTGTGTGCGTGTGTATGGAATAGGAAGATAGAGGACAGCTGGTAACAAGGCAGTTAGTATTCATAGTCAATTTTGTTAATTGTTGATAGAGTCAAACTGGCGATGGCTCACCTATCTTTCCCTCTTACCTTCTGCCATCCATTCAGGTGGTGAGTAGGTGGACAGCTCTTCAGTAAAACTGCAGTTTTACTGAAGACACAAACATATTCACTAGACCATTAGAAACATTGATAACTCATATCTTTAGAAGCAGTGCTGTTTTCTTCCCCCTTTGAAGTAGCCATCATTAAAACAGGATGTTTATTGATGTTCAGACAGTGAGAGAATCCCTCAGATATAAAAAAAAATATCAGCTTTCAAAACCAGTCCCACACTGTCTTTTTATCCCCCTTATTAAGTGCATTTTAAGTGCTGTTGCTCCAGGAGTTATTAAACACAAAAGTGCTTTGTCAGCAGGATTCCTGCTGTGTTTTTTTCTATTCTTCATATGTTTGCATGTGCATTTGTGTTCTCAGTTTCAGATTTATGCAGTAAGCTTGTCCCCAGAGTTGCAGTGTTTGTTATCAGATTAGCATTTCTGTACATTTTCTGTGTACAAAGCAAGAACATTAAGGAGGGTTTGCACAACACATCTGCAAAAATCACAACTCTGTGCTGTCTTCCTCGTTCTCTGCTTCTTTAGCTGCCTGCAGCTTTATCTGATCAGATATTCATCTCATCAGATACCCAACTTTGTTGTTCCTTCTTCCTTTTAGCTGGGCCTTGCCGTGCTAGGGAGAGAACTGGCAGCAGTTGTAATCATGTGTTTATAAAAGTAGATAAGATTTTATATTTTATTGGTAGATTGCATATCTGTCCTTTCATCGCCACGGAAATTGACGGTTTTTAACAGTGCGAGCCTTGTGCCGGAAAATGTCAACAGTGGGAGTGTGTTTTAGCGTGTCTCTCTTTTTGTCTTTATCTGATATTGCCAATTTTTTTCTTCGCAGTGAGTGACAACAGGGAACAAGAGACAACACACCTCCCTGGCCTATCTGTCCGTGCCAGCATTCAGTGTAACCAGCTTGTACTGCAGGCTGTTTGTTTTAAGTTAAGCCTTCAGTTTGCGGGCATAGTCATGTCTGAGGCTTTCTGTGCTGACTGGGTCTTTTTACACAAATCTTCACCTGCTGACTGATTAGGTTGTTCTTGTTTTGCATGCTAATATCCAGGTGTGTTAAGATGCTTTTAACGTGTGTGTCTCTGTGTTGTCTTCAGGTACCCGTGTCCATGGCCATGATGAGCCCACAGATGATCACTCCTCAGCAGATGCAACAGATCCTGTCTCCTCCTCAGCTCCAGGCCCTCCTGCAGCAGCAACAGGCTCTTATGCTACAGCAGGTAGAAATTACACACTTTGTTTTCAGTGCTTAGAGCTTAGCTCAAATATCCGTCACATGTATTTGACACCTGCTCCTTAGTGACACATACAGACGTGCTACTCATGTGTGGTTTGACTTCCAAAACATTCTTAACTGAGATTTATTACCAGTACTTAGTCATTTCAAACATCTTTAGAGAACAGCTCTAGCAGAATCATGTGAATCATTTAAATTTATTTTTTAAAATATATAAATGGAATATTTTTGATTGGTTTCTTTTATGTCTTGAGTATTTTGTAATTATGGCTGGTCATCATGACCAGGTTGATTACCTGGTCATGATGATCACTGTCTTAGTGACATTCTTGGTTATAAAATTAAATAAAGTGGTAGGGGAGGGACAATACATCCAGCTCACAAGGCCACCTGGTGCATGAATTCATGTCCAAAAGAAGGAAAAGAGACAATGGGAATTTAGCTATATCTTTTAGACTGAGAATCCATATTTTTTTGGTTTCCCAAATAGAGTAGGTTTCACAAGTTACGACGTTTTTAAGGAATCTGTAATGAATATAAAAATATCAATTTGTGGTTTGATCATTGTAAGCATTTCAGATTTTGAACTAAAGATAATTATATATAGCACTACCCTCCCTTATGTCATTGGTTGATTCTTGCCTTTCTACCTACCTTGTGTCTTTTCTCCTTCATTTTTCTCTTCCTTCCTTCCATCGATCCTTCCTTTCTCCATCCCACCCCATTTCCTTACTTTCTTCTTTCCATGCTTTTGACCACTTTTTCATTGCTTGTGGCATTCCTTCCCTATATTTTGTGTCCCTGCTTCTTTCCTTTTGCGTCTTTCTTTCCTTGTGACCTTCCTTCTATCCTTACTTTTAGATTATTTTTTTAAGAATGTGCCTGCAGATATGCATCTGCTAAGCCATGTGGACAGATTTGCTTTTTAGCATCAAAACATGAGTCATAATGAATCAGGAGTGTGCGGATGCTGATGCCTGGCCCCTTGATAGTTGGGGTTACCATGTCGACACTACTCAATAAACACTCTTCAGCTGTAGCAGATTTGTCAAATACATAGCTACACCAACACAACCCCGCCTACCTGCACAAGCAAAGCACACATGCCGACCCATAAAGGGTGTGAATTTGCCACTTAACAGCATAGAGACACAGGAGTAATTGCATGGTAGGAGTAGTGCAGAAAACTGGAGCATAGACTGTGGATTTAATAGGAAGTGGTTGCTTTAGGCAAGTGTTAATTGCAGTGGGAAGATCTGAAAACATGTATCACAATGGAATAGTGAAAAAATGTGCTGGCTTTCTGCAGAATGACAGAGATCCTCCTCACTGGTCCTTTTCTTTTCTTAATTTTTTATTTTATTTTCTGTAACGAGGAAAAAGAAGACGCAGGGAAAGGGGTTTGATAATGCACTCTCACTCACTGCACTGCTAATAAAAACCACCAAGTTTAACATTGCTCTCTCACTTAATTAACCACAGTATGGGCCACGCACTTAGTGTATATCTGCAAATCAGGCACTTTTACCCACACACACATATACACACACAGGACGATCAACCAACACATCACTCGCTGAAGCATTAAATTTCATATGCCCAAGGCAATGGTGCCCTGTGTAAGAGTGTGTAAGTAAGTTTTACAGCCCATTGCTAAAAAGCAGATGTGTGTTTGCAGGGGGCGGCGATTTGTGGATGCGGGTGTGTGCGTTAACCTTTAGGTTTCCTCTAACCTTTACTTATGCTATGGCTGCTTTGCCTTTCGTTCACTGTGTTTTCCTGTAAAGTCAAGGTCATGGTAATAGGCGTTAGAGGTGAGTGCCTCACTTACACATACGCTTAATGTACAGAGCCACTGAATCAAATCATTAAAATACTGTAATTATCGCTTAATTATTCCTTCAACTCACCACTCTGCAGACGAGGGTATATTTTTGTGTGTGTGTGCGTGCGTGCTCGCCGGTGAGTGTGTGCACTTGCGTATGCATTTGTCTGTGTGATTAGGAGGCGATGAGGACTAGTGACGCAGAAAAGAGAGATTAACTCTGCCTAAGGAGTGATAAAAGAGAGGAAAGACAGATGAAAAGTAAAAGAAAGAGCAGCAAGAAGGAATGAGTCGTGCATTTAAAATAAATTAAGCACAAAAAATAGGTGGGGGGGGTTGTATGGGTAAAGCTGTAAATTATGCAAAGGAGAAACTGTGGCTGAAACTGGATAATGTGAAACAGCTTTGCTTGAAAAAGAAAAGAGCATTGCATTGCACAGGGTGTGTGCGGCAAGAATGGGAAGTGGTGTGTAGTCTGCTCACGGTAGGGTCAGACGAATGAGAGACCGAAGCAACTGCTGCGCTGTGAAGTCATTCTCCGCTGAAAAGCCTCTTTGAACATTTGATGCACCATGAAACAAAGACAAACTGCAGATGGACACATGTACAAGCTGTTCTCGGGGGAATAACTTCCCCTCCTCCTCTCCTCCACACTCACACAGACTGAGATGCACTGTGGTCAGTGAGTTTTTCCTCTCCTCTCAGCTGAAGATTGCAATCTTAATGGCGCTTCCTGTGTAAATTAATGATTTCTAACCCAAACAAACAGATAAGCTGTGACCAGTCAGAGGACGCTGGATGTGGGTGTCTGTGTTATTATGGGCATTAAAGGTGCATAGCTTTAAAGGAAAGCCGTCTCTAATGTTAGTTCGGCTGTTCTGTAAAGGGCTCCAAGGTTTGTTAGAGAACAAACAGCATCATGAAGACCAAGGAACACAGCAGACATGTCAAGGCAAAGGCTGTGAAAATATTTAAATAAAACAATATCACAAGCATTGGACATCTCACAGAGTTCGGTTTAGTCCATATGGCAGAACTGCAAATCTAATAAGGGATAGCTGCTCACCTAAACTAAAAGGCTGGGCAAGGAGAACTTTAATCAAAGAAGCCCCCAAGAAGCCCATGTTAACTCTGGAGATCCATATTTCAGGTGGGAGAATCTGTTTTTCAGGTCAACTATTAGCTGTTTATTCCATAAATCTAGTCTTTATGGAAGAGTGGCAAGGGATAGATATTTTTTTCAGTTTTCCACACCATTTATTAGAAACCTGACAGGGCCTACATGCAAAATACTATGTGTGGAAGCACGTTAACACTGCACAATGCACTGAACACAACACATTGTGGTGGCAGCATCATTTTGTGGGGATGCTTTTCTTCAGCAGGGACAGGGGAGCTAGTCAGAGTTGATGGGAAGAAGGATGGAGCTAAATACGGGACAATCGTGGAAGAAAACCTGTTACAGGCTGTAGAAAACATGTGACTAGAGGTGAAGGCTCACCTTCCAGGAGGACATCCCTAAACTTCAAGCCAGAGCTACCATGAAATGGTTTCGATCATAGTGTGTTAGAATGGCTTAGTCCAGACATAAATCCAATCGGGAATCTGTGACAACACTTAAAAATTGCTGTTCACAAATACTCTCTATCCAGTCTGACTGAGTTTAAGCTATTTAACAAAGAAGAATAGCCAAAACGTTCGGTCCACTACATGAGCAAAACTGATAGAGCTATAGCCGAAAAATCTTGTAGCTTTACGTTTTTTGAAAACCATGTCATTTTTTTTTACAAACTATACAAACATGCACTCCTTTGTGTTGGTTTATCACATTAAATCCCAATAAATACTGGTGAGGTTTGTGGTGGTAATGGCAAAAGATGTGAAAAGTTCAAGTGGATATGAATACTTGTGCAAGGGATTGTACATATCCCTTTTATACCAACATGCTTGCCTGCTGGTGCTTTTCTCGCCCACTCCCTGTGTGTCAGTCTACATTTGCTGCAACCAGCTACTGCAATACAGGTCTCTGTGAATAATTGGAGGGGGCTTAGCCTTGACATGCACGATCGCGGTGACACGCTCAAACAGCTGTACATTGTACCTCGGCAGTCTCTTCCAGGTCTATGTTTGCTTGTTGCACATGGTTTGTCAATAAACCACACACCGCCACAACAATAAGCTGTGGCCTCAACTGAGAGTGGAGGTATTGAAAGCATCTCTGCTATTTGAGGCTCCTGTTTTGGTATTGTCTGACTGTGGCTGCTCATTTCAGTGCTGGCTATCTGTAGTATTGCTGAGGCTTCTCAAAAGTGTGTTGTGACTCATTCAACTCATATTTCTCCACCCCTCTGCCCCCTTCTCCTCACCCTGCCTCCCCCCACCTTTCTGTGCCTGTAGTTACAGGAGTACTACAAGAAGCAGCAGGAGCAGCTGCATCTCCAGCTTCTGACTCAGCAGCAGCAACAGCAGCAGCAGCAGCAGCAGCAGCAGCAGCAGCAACATCAGCAGCAGCAGGCCGGGAAGCAGGTGGCAAAAGAGGTGAACTTAGCCATGTACACTCTCACTCAGCTCAAGCACACTCTGAAGCACAGGAGTGCCTTTAAATGTAGTAAAGTGGCTGACATGACGAGTGCCAAGAAAAAAAATGTAATGTATTGAATTTAGGTCAGATATAGTACGTTGCTGTTCTCATCCTCTTGTTTTTCATGTTTTAATATTGTTGTGCTGCTCAAACAAATGTAGGTCTGAATCCCAGGCCAAACCCCTCAGGGTGGCAAAGGAATCTGCTCCAAATCCATGTTCTTTTAATTCAAAATATTAGATATTTCCTCTAGAAATGAAGCAGAAGTTTTGTTAAAAGGGTTCACTCTTTTAGCAGTCAAAGGGTCTACTACATGGCTTTTTGTATCTATACATTCATTAACTTTTATGGACCCTGAGATCACTTGATCATGGCATCGTCTCTCCCTACATCAAGAATAAAAAACTAAAGGTGACAAACCTTTTCTAGTTGTAGTACATCAATAACTGTAGTTTATCTCACTTTTGAAGAAATAGCTTGTTCTGGATGAGAACTAGGAAATTTTAGCCCAGTAGGTGGCAATAACATCTATTTAAATTACACATTATTGACCAAAAAAACAATGTTCTTGAGCATAGGCCAAAAAGTTATATTTTGATACCATCAGACAAAAACACCTACTTCCATACGTTTGCTGTTAGATCATCCCAAAACTGTGGATAGGACTTTATGCTTACTTTTAGCAAGCTAAATACAAATAATTAATCTCACTAACTCTTTTGCTCTGATATTAATTCAGTTTTTTTCTTCTGTGTTTCGAAGAAATATCTCTAACTAAACTATCTGAAATTTTACCAAGATGCTATGATTTTCATGCTGCCCAAGTAGGGGGCAATAGGTTAAATATTGATCTGCACATCAAAACAACAAAAAAAGAAAATTTTTAGCATAGTTAGGGATTCATCCAGAACACTGGAACTTGCGTTTACTTTGGTAAAATTTACTCCGTCATCCTTATTGTTGACTTTTTTAGTGCCTGTAGCAGGGTCAGGGTAGAACTTGCAGACAAAAATGGCAAAAATGCTCTATTTATGTTGTGACTTTGGGCATACACGACGGAGGTTTCTACGTGTTGTTCGCAAGTCCCCAGGAACACACCAAAAATAGATTTTCTCCACTTTTAAAAGCATTTTTTAAAATTATTTTGTTTTTCCTACCAAACCTTTTGTTTTCAGATCAGAGATGCAAATGCAAAACAAACAAAAAAATATAAATTTTCCAAATAGACATAGGTTCTCTCTATATATCTATTTATCTATCAGTCTATCTATCTGTCTGTCTGTCCATCCATCCATCCATCCATCCATCCATCCATCTATCTATCTATCTATCTATCTATCTATCTATCTATCTATCTATCTATCTATCTATCTATCTATCTATCTATCTATCTATCTATCTATCTATCTATCTATCTATCTATCTATCTATCTATCTATCTATCTATCTATCTATCTATCTATCTATCTATCTATCTGTCTATCTATCTATCTATCTATCTATCTATCTATCTATCTATCTATCTATCTATCTATCTATCTATCTATCTATCTATCTATCTATCTATCTATCTATCTATCTGTCTATCTATCTATCTATCTATCTATCTATCTATCTATCTATCTGTCTATCTATCTATCTATCTATCTATCTATCTATCTATCTATCTATCTCTAACCCACACACATACAGGTGCGAAATACATAAATACACATACAGCACTGTGGTAAACCAATATCAACTAGGATCAAACTGTTGCACGTGAAGAAGAATCTGGATGATTTAGACATATTTAATGTGATGACTGTTTAAGGTACAAGGAGGTATGTGTTTATATATGTGTATAATGGTAATTCTTATGTGATGATGATAATAATAAGAAACAGACAATGCAGGGAAAACCCTTCACGAGAAAGAGCTTGTGAGACATTTATGACAAAAGCAAGAAAAGGCACATCCTTGAATTTGTCCTCCTCCTCTCCCTCTGGGCAAAGTCCCAACCCCGTCCACCTCGGCCAACATGCTCCTTACTGACAGCGGGCAACCGACTCTACCGTGACCAAAGCAGACCAGTTGTGGTTGACTCGCATGTTGAGCGACTGTCTGAATTGCTTTTCCGTTCTCCCCCGTACTCCTACGTTGTCCTAGTTTTCAGGTTGCTTGTCTTGTAACAATGAGACAAGTGCAAACACTGGTCACAAAGCCACACTTACATGCAGACAGAGAGCGAGAGGCTTGATGTGTGATGGTCCACTGGCCAAACATATACACCTGGGGGAATATGCCTCCCTGCAGAGCTGCAAGTAGCTGATGTGACCAAGGCCCTCTCCAGCAGTCACTGGATCTGAGCCGCTGATATACTGTGCATCAACAATCAATTAAATATGGCATATATTGCAATGCAATACTGTAGATGCTATAAGATTTTTATATACATTTTGTTTAGCATTTGGTTTTTTTTCTATCTCAAACCTAAGTGAGCTATGTGGATTTAAAGTCACCAGAAAAGAAGCAAAACTACTGGAGCAAATGGGGGAAAATCTATTGAGGAAAGAGCAAGAAAAAAAATTCTCCCTCCTAACTTTTGAAAGTGTTTGTACATCAGTGACTATAACTTTTTGCCCTTTTCGGTCTGAGCTGCAATTCCTTTTTTACGTCCAAGGCTTTTTGGAAGTGATGCATTGAAAGAAAAACGATGTATGTGCATGCCGAGACGCTGTTTTGTGTGTCGCCGGAGCTTTTGGGACTGGTCAGAAGTCAGCTTAATGAAGTGACTCTGACCATCACAAAAAGATACACGTGCTTGTGTACGTGTGTGTCTTTGGCTTGTCCATCTGTGGTTGCCTGTGTGTGTGTATGTGCATGTACACATGTATGCTTCTGTGTGACTGGCAGGCTCAGACAGTGTGTGATGTGCTCATAAATCACATTGACAGCCTGTTACTGCGCTAGCTTTGGCCACTCAGCCACAGCTAATGTAAACAGAGCGCAGGCACACACACTCACTCGCTCAGTGTGTGTGTTTTAAAGAACCGTAGCCATATCTCAGGAGACAATGAGAGGGAGAGGAGGGAGGGGGGAAAGAAAATGGACAGGCAAGTTTGAAAAGAAGGGCCAGGGTCCTTGGAGACAGAGCAATGTAGGAATGAAACAGATACAATCTGATAGGATGTTCTGATTAACATTTTATTTCAACCAACAAGATTCTGGTAATTCAGTTCAAAGTATTAAATTGTTTCAGAATAACATAAATTCTCACAAATCTCACATCTGCAAGAGGTCAGTCAGTCAGTTCCCAACTTAGTTTATGGTACATTCAATGGTGTAATAAGCATGGAGTCTTCAATGTATGCCTGGTCATCTGTACTTGCTCTTAAAATTAGAGATGCATGCCACACTGGCCCTTTGTAGTGGCAAATGACACAGAGCTCTGCTGGTGACCAAAAAAAATCATCTGGACAATCCTATATACAAGGTATATTTACTAAGGGATGGTGAGTCTCTCAGGTCTTTGCTGAATTTTTTTCCTACTTGTTAAAGAAATTACTTTCAGATTTTCGTAACTCTGGTTATGCTCTTGTCTGTTTTGCTCTTTGTTTAAAACACAAACACAGCTCAACTCAAAAAGCTGTGATGGTGCACAGACCTGATAGAAAATAAGTGGAAAAAAGTCAGATTCCAAAGGAAAACATTAAATTAAGTTTAAAAAAAAACTCAGAACCTTTGATCAGGGTACCTTTAAAGGATTACAAGAAAAGCTGGCTCATCAGAAGAAATATATAAAGAAATTAAAGGATCTTGGATGAGTTCCACTGTGTAAACTAGGATTTACAAGATAATTTTGATTCCACCTCAGCAAACAAATGTTTTGAGCTCTTTGCTGAAAGAGTCTATATGCAGGCAGCCTTTCCAAATTAGCTTTGAAACAAGCTGCAGATGTCCAACAAATCAAATTTTCAGCAGTTTCCCGTATGACATTAAATTATCCATGCAAAGAATATGGTCCCGGTAGTTGTCACCTGCCCAACTCTAGCTCACCCACATACACACATTAACACACCGTCACCACACTTTTCTTCCCCAGGCACCAAGTCTGAGAGGAAATGACCTATTTGCCCATCCTGTGAGTTCTTCTCTGTTCAAAGAGTTACAGGTTGCTGCTCTGTTTCACACACAATGAGAAGTTGCATTTATTTATTTTTCAGCCCCACCAGTTATCTGTAGGGGATAAAGTGCACCTCTCTCAGAGGTTTTGCTTGTGAAGGGTCAGCTTGGGGTAAGCAAATAGCACAGGTCTGCTACAGACTGAGACAGCAGGAAAGGGGGCACTTATCATCGTGACACACACACACACCCACACACACACACACACACACAGGCATTATCGGCAAACTGTATGAAGTCTTCTCCACTGTAATTTTAACCACCTTAATACCTAGATTGGACTGTCCAGTTTTATTTTGATGTAAAAGGTTATTTCTCACTTTGTCTTTTAGCAGCTGAAAATTACTGCATTAATTATATGCTGTTGTTGAGTTCATGTTAAAGTGTGTGAAAACATACTTTAGCTTTAAAAAACATTTGTATTCTTTGAACATTTTCCCATTTTGTCACATAACAATCACAAACACTTTTAAAAAGTACTGCATAACTGTGATGTGGAAGGAAAATAATCAGTGGATTTCAAAATGTGTTGTAAAGGCAGATATACGTACGTATTTCACCCATTTTAATCTTAGACCTCTAAGTAATATCAGGCGCAGAAGTCATCTAATTGGTAACCAGAGTCCATCTGTGTGTTATATAATGTCAAAACATACTGTATAGCTATGTGTAAAGTAATCCATCTGAGGGTTATTAGAGAGCATTAGCGTAAATCATTAACACAGAGCATCCCCTCCAGAAAGGTCAGCAATGGTTAGGTTACAAAACCTTAACCATCGCTTTAAACATCTCACGGTTTAATCCATCATCAGAAAATTAAAAGAATACTACTAAAACAAGGCTGTCCATCTAAACTGACAGGTGGGACAGGAAGAACATTACTCAGAGTAGCAGCCAGTAGATTCAGGGTAACCCTGGAAGGTCCAGTCAAAGTCCAGTCATAAATCTTATAGAACATTTGTGGCAAGTCTTGAAATTCGCTTTCCATGCATTCGGACACGGCTTCAACTATTATGCAAAGAAGAGTGGGCAAAAGCTTCAGTCTGTATATGCAAAGCTGGTAGAGACATAGTCCAAAAGGTCGTTCAACCAAGTATTGATTTAGGGGGGCTGAATTCGTAAGGAAGCCACGCTTTTCAGATGTTTATTTGTAAAAAAACAAAAAAAGGCAACAAATGCATAAAGACTCATGGGTTATGAATACTTTTGCAAAGCACAGTAGCTAATTTGAAAGCCCAGCCTAGCTCCTCTGACCTCCTTTTCTTCTCCCTGTCTAACAGCAGCTAGGCAGTAAGCAGCTGGCTTTCCAGCAGCAGCTGATCCAGATGCAGCAGCTTCAGCAGCAGCACATCCTCAACCTCCAGAGACAAGGCCTGGTTCCGCTGCAGCCCACTGCCGCCATGCAGTCTCTTCAGCAAGGTACGTGCAGGCACAGGCATTCACAAACAGACCCTGAAACAGGACACATCCTGACAAACATGGGCCCAACTACAAGCACAGGGCCTGTGCCCAGCCCTGCCTGTGAAGCCTGTTAAGTTAATCAGCCTATAAAAGATAAAAGGATACGTGATTGGTAGGTTTGTGGAAAGTACTCATTTAGATAATAGGTAAAATATGCTGCTAAGCCCCCCCTGCTTAGAGATGTGTGCATGTGTGTGTTTGTACTTGAGATTATCCAGACACAAGAAAATCATCTTTCTCCTATTCCTGTGCCCACAGGATTTTTTTTTTCCTTTTCCTACGTGTAACTTCTCCCACAGTCCCTTCAGCTTCTCAGCAGAGTTTCAGAGTGATAAATGTTGACTTCTGCTGGCCCGCCCTTGGTGAACGTGTGTGTGCCCACTATTGTGTGCACACTTGCACGGCAATGTTTCACACATACTTTTGAGCACTATCTCACTCACAGAGAATGCCTTAGGGGCTCTAAAGTGGCCGTAACATTGCTAAAGCGCTGACTGAGTTGACCAAACAGACCCATTTCCTTCCCTCTGTTTTTGATCTTTCACTTTTTCCCCTCATGCAGACTTGCATGGAGTCACTCACAGAAACACACACACACACACACATACACACTCATGCATAACAAGGTTAAACTGCCAAATTATCAGAGGTTTGGAAACGTTAATTTCCAATCCAAAGGTCTCCCAGAGGACAAGTGGATTTATTCGTTTTAGAGAAAAAACTTGACTAGGTGGATAAGACTTGAGGACACAGCCATGTTAAGACAGAACAATTTTTCGGACAGTTGCAAACATTTGGCTTCAACGTCTCCTTCTCTTTCTTTGCTGCCCTTCTCTGCATCAGACTGGAATTTCCCTGCAGTGTGAAAGAGCTGGTCCATTGTGACAGCTCAGCCAGGCGTGAGCTAGAGCATTCCTCTGACCAGCCATGCCACACAAACATGCAAACACACACACATAAGCACACACACACACCGCTAACTTGCCTCAAAAGCAGTTGTGCTCTGTGAATAGGTGGTATGGGGTACCAATGCGGGGTCAAGCTAAGGCTTGTGTTTATTTCCATGACCTTAGGGAGATGAAGGTAAACTATATATATATATATATATATATATATATATTGCCAAAGGCATTTGCTCATCCATCCATATAATTAAAAAGAATCAGGTGTTCCGATCACTTCCATTGACACAGGTGTATAAAATCAAGCACATAGGCAGCATGCAGACTGTTTCTACAACCATTTGTGAAAGAATGGGTCGCTCCCAGGAGCTCAGTGAATTTCCAGTCTGGTACTGCTATAGGATACCACCTGTCCAACAAGTCCAGTTATGAAATTTCCTTGCTCCTAAATATTTCACTGTCAGCTCTCAGTGGTACTATAAGAAAGTGGAAACAATTGGGAATGACAGCCACCCAGCCATGAAGTGGTTGGCTACATACACTTATGGAGCAGGGGCAGCGGATGCTGACGAGTAGAGTGCACAGAGGTTGCAGACTTTCTGCAGAGTCAATTCTGCAGACCTCCAAACTTCATGTGGCCTTCAGATTATCTCAAGAACAGTGCATAAAGAGTGGAATGGGTTTCCATGGCCAAGCAGCTGCATCCAAGCCATACATCACCAAGTGCAATGCAAAACATTGGATGCAGGTGTAAAGCAGCCACCACTAAACTCTAGAGAAGTGGTGGCAAATTGCACTTCTTTATCTGGCAATCTGATAGACAAGTCTGGATTTGTTGGTTGCCAGGAGAACAGTACTTGTCTGACTGTATTGTGCCAAGTGTAACGTTTAGTAATGGGGGGATTATGCTGTGGGGCTGTTTTTCAGAAGCTGGGTTTGGCCCCTTAGTTCCAGTGAAATGAAACTCAGAATGTTTCCGCATACCAAGAAATGTTGGACAATCCTGTGCTTCCAACCTTGTGGGAACAGTTTGGAGATGGCCCCTTCCTCTTCCAACATGACTTTGCACCAGTGCAAAAAGCTAGGTCCACAAAGACATGGATGAGAGTTTGATGTGTATGGGTTTGACTGGCCTGTACTCAGTCCTGACCTTAACCCATTTAAACATGTTTGGGATGAATAAGAGCAGCGACTGAGAGTCAGGCCTCTTCGCCCTGCATCAGTCTATAACCTCACAAATGTGCTGCAGGAAGAATGGTCAAAAATTCCCATGAACATGATGAGCATCCTTGTGGTCAGCCTTCCCAAATGAGTTGAAGATGTTAAAGCTGCAACAATTAGACCAATGTCATATTAAACCCTATGGATTAAGAATGAGATGTCACTTAAGTTCATATGTAAGCAAGGCAGGTGAGTGAATACTGTGGGCAATATAGAATATATATATGCTGGCAGTATATTTGACTGCTCGTCAAAAAACTTGTATCTTTCTTGCAGATATCAGCCTTGCCTGTCACATCTACAGTATCAGTGTTTCTATTTAAAACAATCCTGTAAAAAGTATCAAAATGAGTTGGACACTGACTAAACAGTGGGAATTTAAATTAGAAGGAAGAACTTTTTTTTTTTTTTCATTTGCCGAAAAATTGCTTTTTTGGAGACACAAAGTTTAATCTTACTCTAACTCCAGCTGTTCTGGGGAGGCCTCAGAGGTTAGCCAACATTAATGAACAAACAGCATCATGAAGTCCAAGACACATAGCAGACAGGTCAGGGAGGAAGTTGTAGAGAGCTTTAAATCAGGGTTTGGCTTTAAAATAAAATCTCAAGCTTTGAACATCTCAAAGATCATTAGCTCATCATCTCAAAATGGAAAGAGTATTGCAGAATATACACACACTGCAATAGAAATGGTTTAGATCAATTCATATGTGAGAATGGCCAGTCAAAGCCCAAACCTAAATCCAATTGAGAATTATAAATTGATGTTCACAGATTATCTCTACTCATTCAGAGTGAGCTATTTTGCAAAGAATTGGGTAGAATCTGTATCTAGATGAATTTGGTCATACCTCAAACCATTATAATTGCAGCAAAAGTAGTTTATACAGAATACTGCCTCTGGGGGGCTGAATATAAATGTATGGCACACTTTTCAGATTTTTATTTGTAGAAAAGTATAAAAAGTATGTACAATTCCTTCCATTTCATAATTCTACATTATTTTGTGTTGGTCTGTCAAAATAAATCCAGATAAAGCCTAGTAAAATACTTTGAAACTTGTGGAGGTAATTTGATGAAAGTTCAAAGGGTATTGATACTTTTGCAAGGCACGTCTTATGGGTTAGCAGGAACACTCTGATCTTTTCATATGTGGACCTGCCAGCTATTGTTGGAGAAAGTTATGATTTTTTGATTGCAAATCTATCCTCACTTGCTTTGTTTACTTTACACTTGGCACTAAACTACCTTCCATCTGTTTTCTCCAAAGTTACATTTTTTTTTTAATTGAACACACTCCCGTGGTTTGGGCTTCCTAACATAACAATCTTGAACCACTTTACACTTTCGCTCTCTGATCGTCTCCGCAGATTGGTTTGGTTTCTCGCATAATTCCTGCATACACACACACATGCACAGAAATCTGTCGGCACACTCACACCACTTCATTTTTCCAGAGTGAGAACTTTTGTTTTGGCGGGGCCCAGAGAAGAATGCAGACAAAGCAGACATAATATTTGGATTGCTGCGAGGTCCCTGTATGTGTATGTGCAGATGTGTATTATATGTGAGTGAGTGCATGCTAAAATCCACTGGAGAAGGCTGTGGTATTTTTAGGCGTCTCTCCTTTACTGTCAAATTGGACCTGAAATAATAATGCTGTGAGCAGAAGGAGCTCAGAGGGTGCTCTCATATTTTTTAGCACAACCAGTGGCACTGATTAAGTCCTTATGGGCAACTCCCACCTTAACTCTACTTTTTACTCACTAATTTGGCGCTAAATTAATAGAACCAGGTCTCTAAATGAGTCAGGAAAGAGCCTTTGCTTTGTTAGGGACAGGAACAATGAAGTGGCTACTGCCCAACATGACATTCAAATCAACCTCTAGGCTGTATTAGGTTGTACAGTTTTCAGCTCTCTTGTAGAATTTAGGACTATGTGGTAAATTAATCAATAAGTTGCATATAATCATTTGCTGAGTTAACTGCGTGACTCTTTCTTCAGCAATGTGTCCATCAGACCTCCAGCAACTGTGGAAGGAGGTGTCCGGAGTGCCGAGCGCTGAGGACGCCCTTAAACAGGCCGAGGGTCTGGACTTGAGCACCAACAGTTCTAATTCTACCTCAGCCTTCCCCAAAGCTGCCAGTGCTCACATTCCACTGCACAGCCTGCCCAACGGACAGAACCACACCCCAAAGAGAGACAGGTAAGGAGAGCTTAAGGCGATTTCTTTCACTAACCACACTTTCAATGTTAGTGTGTGCTCTGTGCTATGATTTTTTTTCTATTTCTCATTCAAACTATGCTATTTTCTCTTTTTCGGATAATATACTTATCAGCTAGCAGATAAGCTTTTATACCGGCATAAGTACCATTGGAAAACATGCACAACACTTATATATGCACAACACTGGTATAAATGTACATTGGATTCAGTCTTCTCTGACAGGCATTTAATTAAAGGAGATGTGAAGAACACAAGAGTATATGTTGCCCGTTTCTTCAGGGGATGTTTAGAAAGCAAAGCTGGTTTAGTCCAGCAATTATGATTGTTGGGGCAATATTAGAGATGTATATGCCGTGTTTTTGTACTACACACACTGCGTGGCTGTGTTGGACGCTCACGGGCTTGTCTTCATCTTTAAGAGCCAGGCTGTTTGAGTGGATATCCTCCTTCACCAAGGCAGACAGCGGAGACGACCATGTTCCTCTTTACTCCAAAGGCAGCCAACCTCCCAGCAGCCAGTGAGTAGCTATCACATATACACACACATACACACATGAGCCGACAACCCTAGAACAGATCGATGCAATTCTAAAGGGTTAACTTTAGCAGTTTAGCACTAATTTAAGGGGAAAGGTTGGCCCTTTTGTTTAGAGAGCAGAGATAGCCGTTTAAGGCTTAGACCTGACTTAGACAAGAGGGTTGGAACTCTCATGAATAATTTTTAAGTAATGAAATCAGGAGTGAAAGCAAGCAAGTGTGTACACCATAGGTTGCAAGCCAAAGACAGTAACTCTGACAGGTGCATATTCACCTGTGAAATTGAGTGTTTGATCTATTATTATTATTAATATTTCGTAATTGTTGATTTTGTTAATTTTGTCCATCAAAATGAAAACTCTTCCTTTAGAAGGATTTTAGAAATTTACCATCAGCCTATGTCAAGTAATTTTTCCTACTTTTCCTTAGACATTTATTTCCAATGCAATATAAATTACACATTATGGGGTTTCTAAATAAATCAGAGCACTTTGTAACATTTTTTGCATGTTGGATTAAAAGTGTTAAAAAAGAAAATTCTTAAATGCTCATTTGTTGAATTAGGCCTCAGGTTAAAACAGTACAGTTAATAGCCTATACTGTACTGCAGTGCTATAGGAAGACTAGATGCCATGCACCTGATAACAGAAGGTTTCTATCAGTCTTTATAAACTTTAGACTTGGGGTCAAAGACTTGAGAATTGACTTGGATGTAGTGTGAAAGATTTGAAACTTAGACCTCCCCCTCAAAGACTTGAGACTTGACTTCAACCAGCCTGTTAAAGATTTGAGGCTGGAATTAGGCTTGTCACCCACAGAGTTGATATTTGACTTGGAATTGGCTCTCAAAAGACATCAGACTTGACTTGGACTTACCCATCAAATGTCTGAGACTTGATGGGAACCTGCCTCTCGAAGACTGAAAAATGACTTGGATGTGCCCCTCAGAAAGTTGAGACTTGACTGGGACCTTCCCCTCAAAGACTTCAACTGAACCCCAACATGTTCCTCCAGACTTGAAACTGGACTTAGCCTTGGGGATATCTCTGTTTGTGAATGAGTCAAAGGTAAATAACAAGCATGAGATAGTTGAGCAGTGTTGTTACATTCTCTGTGGCCTTGATGATCACAAAGAGGTTTGCACTGCTGTGGTAGCCTCCTAAGCTATACATGGCTGATGTGGAGGACAATGTGGTCAGCAGCAGTTTGTCATGTCTGCTTTCTGAGCTGCTTCTAAGCTGACTCAAGCACAGCCAGTACAGAGACACACTCACACAAACACACAAGCATTGCTCTCCAGACTGCACATCTGATCAGCAAAAGGGAGAAAGTGAGGCAGGGAGACATGTTTCCATCTGCGAGACAAATGGTTTTTGTTAGACAACCTTCTGATGTTGATTTGGGAGAATCCCCATCCCAGTCATCATATGCACCTACTCACTCGCACAGTGCACACACACGTATACACAAACACTTCCAAAGTCATGTCAATAAATGTGGAGACAGCAGTCAGAGGCATAGCTCCAGGTCTGAACCACATCTGCTACTGGACCTGCCACGCGCACATGCACAAAAACACAGTTATTGCATTTGTCCAAACCAAACCTGGCCTGGTCTTTCATTGTTGCACTCGTTTAGAAGTACACACACACACGCTCATAACTTTTAGCATAAGCACACGTACACACACACAGGCTTACCACAAAAGAGCAACCAGCAAATGACAGCAACCACCACCAATCAGTCATGGCTGGTTGGCCCTGTGCTGGCTCCGTGTCAGCTTCTGAAACAGTAGAAGACGCACCAACACTCATATACAAACACATGTGCAAAACACACACCAAAGGCAGGGAGATAGGTCATGGACCTCAGAATGTGCCTCTGAGGTTGTTGGACCAATTCCCTTTTTTTATGCCTGGCTTCTGTAACTAACCCCCACTACGTTCGGTCCTCCTTTCCCTGCTCTTGGCTCGAAGATCTGCACCAACTAATCACAGCTAACCACACTCAGATGGCTGCACAAATCCACGCTGGTGTTACGTACACATATTGCATGCATGTGTTTAATAAAGTGCCGAATAAATATTATGCTGTTCCTTATACAATTATTTCTGAACTTAATTTGTGTAGAGATTATGCACAAAGTGTAACATCTGTTGTTGAAGCTTACTGATGTCTCCTTTTTATGTGTTTGTCCACAGTCATGAGGAGCTCAGCAGCTCCCATCCCCTCTACGGTCATGGAGAGTGTAAGTGGCCTGGCTGTGAAGCACTGTGCGAAGACATGGGACAGTTTATCAAGTGAGTCACCAAGAACTATATATATAACTTATATGACCTATTGACATGGTGAAGCTCCACAAGATGTGTTTAATACCATAGTGTAATGCAGCATAGCACATACTACCACTATAAATCCTGCAGTCAGGGCAAATTAAAGGGTTGAATCCCATTTCCTATGCATATACCTATTTGATTTAAGGTGGTTGTACTTTGCTAACTTGTAACTTAATTTAAACTGACAAGCAGTAGCGGTTAAAACCTTCCACTTTGAAATGGGACGCAACATCAAAAAGCCAAAACATCATGAAAGCTGGTCGACTTCTCCTACAAATGCTAACTCAGCGTCATTGTACTCATTTTAAATTATAAGTAAGTTGTGTAGCCAACAACTGACTTTAGCATACAATTTTTGTACTGATGTGTGTTAGGGAAGAATAAGTTTATTACTGCCACCAAGGAGGTTGTGTATTTAGTTGTATTTGTTTGTCTGTGTGTGTGTGTGTGTGTGTGTGTGTTAGCAACTTTATCAGAATATTCTTAGAAATTTTTAAGAAGAGGCCTTAGCAAAAGGAGGAATCCATTAGATTTTGCTGGTGATCCGGATTATGATCCAGATCCAGGATTTTTTTTTTCTATGGCGCCATTGACCCTAAGTTGGGTGACAGAGTTATGCAGTCTCTGATTGTCCTGTTATCGAATGTGTTGCTTTGAAATACATTAAATTAGATGATTTAATGGCTGACAGTTCCTACACGGGCTGTTAATATAAGGAAAAACAAAAGAGTATTTCTATGTCCAGACTTTATTCCCTATTCCATTATTTAATGGGATAAGGAATCCCATTGTTGTCTGTCCATCCGTCCGTCCATCAATCCGTCCGTCCATCCATCCGTCCGCCTGTCCATCCAGCCGTCCATCAATCCGTCCGTCCATCCATCCGTCCGTCTGTCCATCCAGCCGTCCGTCCATCCGTCAGTCCGTCTGTCCATCAACCCACCTGTCCGTAAGTCCATCCATCTGTCCCGGAGATATCAGCTCCATGAGGAAACCCAGACATCCCTCTTCTTAACACCCCTCTCCAGCCACTCTCTCTTCTTCCTGTGAATTTTTGCAGGTTTCATATCTAAGGCCTGACCACTGTAGAAATATCCACCTGAACTTTATAGTGAACTTTTAAATTGATACTTTAAAATGGCCTAAAAAGGACTGAAAACCCTAAAGAAAGGATGGAATTGTGACATGACAAATGTGTATGATGTTTTTAATGAACAAGATTGCTGCTGTTTTGATATTTGTTTATGCTTGTTTAAAAGAATTGGCATTGATAAAAAAACTCAAATCATTGTACAATAACTTTCACAAAAAGGTTACTATGACAGTAAAGTACTTTTATTTAAAAAATAAATTTTTTTTATTATCTTCGAGGGATGGGTGATATGGACTTAAAAGTTTGTGACTACATTTTGCGGCATTTCTTGTGATAACGATAAAAGTGATGTGAAAAACTATTTAAAAATCCAGTGCAGTCTTTGCTGGCAATTGATTGTATGGTTGTCCATGTCTGCGATTGCAGTCAAAACTGATTACTAAGCAATTATATTTTCTTATGCAGCACACGATATTTGCATTTGATCATATTTATTAAGATATTGACAGTTGTTGCTGCCTTCAGAAAACTTATAGTGGTCTTCTTAAAAAAAAAAAAATCATGAAATTTAACGAAAGGTTAACATTTGTGAGTGTATTTGCAAATAGCTCATACATTTTAGTTCTGAAGTAACAAATCACAATTTTAGGATATACCATAAAAGACTTTTGGAATCCCACAATAATTAATTTAATTTGCATAATAGATTTAAAAAGTAAGATGAAGATTTAACTGGGATTCGGTTTTGGACTTTTTTTCCTTCTGCAGAGATTTATGAATAAACCTCTTTAGGTGTAAATAAAGAAAGTTAATGCCTGCAGTCTATAAAGTTTGGAGTAACTTGAGTTCACTCCTGATAACCAAAATCTATGTTTGAATTAAAACTTCAGCTTATTGAATAGTGTATGTCAGTCATAGAAATCTCTGTGGAGATCCGCATTTTCCTCCGTTTTTTTAAGTCATCTTTTGCAATCCGTTGCATCACATTTGCTCGGAGGCACGTACATGTATGCACAAACACACCGGTACACGATGTTACTTGTCATGTGTATAGGTACTTTGTTTTCTAAAGATTCTTTGTGTGTCTTCTACAAACTGCCATGTTCCATTTTTTTGTTTTAACTGTGTTGGTACGTTTGGCACAATTTGCAAATTCCTCCTCTTGAATCTTGCTTATTTTTCTTCTCCACTATGTCATTTTCACATTTAGAAATTTACTACACCTCTTCCTTATTGGTGCACTGGACTTCCCCCATGGCACCGAGGCTTCTAATGAAAGGCATAACAAGCCCCTTAATGAAGCCCTTCACAAACTTACGCTCATTACCAACATGGGGTTTGTAGTTGTTTGAACAGTGGAGATATTAATAAGCAAGAGTGATGAAATAAGTATTCACACACAATCACAGGGGTGTGTGTGGTGACGGCAATGGCATTGGACGGTTGGATCAAAGCCTGCAAGTCGGCTGGGAAAGTTTGGAGAGGAAAGCTGTTGTTTGGTGTCTCATTTCACGTAGCCTGGAGGCAGATGGAAGGAGAGCAGTCGCTGAAGTGAAAGAGCATGCATGTGTGTGTGTGTAAGAAGAGAGACTGAAAAAAATAACAGAGGCAGCGACAGATAATGCCGTCAGTCCAACAGCGAGCTCCCTCCAAGCCAGCCTTAGTCATCGCCCCAGGAGGGGAAAAGGGTAGAGCGGAAGAACAGAGGAGGGGGACGCTCCACTGTTTCGAGTCTTTCTTCTCTTCTGTTCTCTTTACTCTGCCCACCTCCCCTCCATCCTCCTCCTCCTCTCCCTGTCCTCTGTTACAATACTCTGGTTGTGGTCGCCAAAGCTGGGTGTAATGTGGGTTAAAGGCTTGTCTGCTAGCACTCAGAGGAGTAAACAGAGCCTCTGTGTCGGGACAAACTAAAAAAAAGGAATAAAAGTTTTAAAAAAAACTGCTACTGTTTATGGCATAGAGAAAGAGAATGAAGGGATGGGAGGGCAGGGGGCAGGGGACAGATTTCGTTGGAATATGTGTGAATCATAGGCATTTGGGGAGTTGCAGGAGGGGGAGAGTGGACAAAAGTGTGAGTGACGAAGAGGCAAAGAGAGCTACACAGAGGGGGAGTTAGAACAGAGAGACGGGGGTGAGCTCATGTTTTTGTTATTATTATCATGCACTTGTGTTGAGCCATCTATCTGCCTAGATTAGTCGTGCCATGACATCATTGTTTTTGTTTCATCTCGAGTCTTTGCCTCGTGTTGGAAAACTTCTTTCTTTCTCAGACATTCACATACACCCACGTTTCCATCTGTAACACACATTATCACTTTTAACCGTAAAACTAATCAAAGAAATTGCTCAAGGAGGTTATAGCCTAACACACACTTTCAAACACTAAGAAGTAAAAAAATGCTAACATCATAGAGCCTTGTAAAACGCTTCATACCGCTTGAAATGTTTTAATATTCAGTCACATTGCAACCACAAACTTCCAGGCATGGCCTTCTGATTTTTATAAGATAGACTGACACAAGAGAAATAGCTCTTGGTTTTCAATGTCATCTAACGAGAAAAATCTGAAAAAGTGTAGCACGTAATCAGACCTATTTTACTCTTATACCCTTTAATAATATATATATATATATATATATATATATACACACAACAAACATCATCATTATGAACAAACATTATCAGCGCTGAACATCTTACTTAAAGAGCACTGTTCAGTCCATCATCTAAAAACTGAAACAGACATGGCCATCAACTTGAACTAACAGCCTGAGAAACAAGAGTCCACAAGATAATTAGGGAAGCAACCAATGCTTATATGCTAACTCTACAGGAGCTGTGGAAATCCACAGCTCAGGTTATCAGGATAGTTATGCACTCCTCAAATTAAAGTGAGGAAGAAATCCATTGTTGGAAAAAAAGCGATACGATGTCCTGTTTATATTTTTCTTTGTGTCTTTGTGGGGACACAGCAAATATGTCGAAGAAGCTCTGGCCTGCTGAAAGAGAAAAATACAGCTTTTTGAAAATACATGCAAAACGGGTAAATGTGGCAGAAAACTAGCGCAGAACATATCATCCCCACAGTGTTGAACTGAAAGATGGATGGAGCTAAATACAGGGAGCTAAGTACAGGGAAATCCTGGAAAAGCTGCTTAATATCCAGGAGGACAATATTCCTTAAAACACAGCCAGTGCTACAATTGAGTGGCTGTTATCAAAACATATTCATGGACCAGAATGCCAAAGTCAAGGTCCAGAGCTAAATCCAGTTAATAAACTGTACTAAACCTTTAAAAATGCTGTTCACAAGCACTGTCCATCCAATCTGACTGAGCTGAAGCTATGTTTTAAAGAAGAAAGAGCATACACTTCACTCTCTGAAGCTGGTACCCCAAGAAACTTGCAGCTGTAATCACAGCAAGAGGTGGTTGACAGAAGCAAGCCAGACTTTATATGCCATATATTATTTTATTTCCTCTTCATTGCTCTGGACTACTTTGTGTTAGTCTATCACATTGATTCCTACTAAAATGCATTGCGTTTGTGCTTGTGAGGTAACAAAATGTGGACTAGTTCAGGTTGTATGAATATTTTTGCAATGGGCTGTGTATTACCACTCGCTGCTGGGGCCATAGCAACCTGTGAATAACCTTGGCGACGACAGAAGGAAGACTGGGAGGAGCACACTGGGAAAGATCAGGAGGTCCCACATTTGAAGAAACAAACAGCGACACCATTTCCACACACAGACACACACCAGCGTTAAGTTTTGCTAACAGCACGCCTTAAGATAAGGCTGTGTGTGATAGCATATGAGCTCATATCCAGGTGATTGTCTTGGACCGCGGCTCCAATGAAGTGCACAAACACATAACACAGCTGCTCTGTCTGCTAGACAAAACGAACCTCCGAGATTAGGATTTATTTGTATAACGCTGAAGCTGCTCATAACTCATTATAAGGAAATTAAAGCAACTGAGGATACTTGCTGCTTCATTCACGACATGTGAACCGATGTGAAAATAATCTTTCAGACTTAAAAGTCTTAAGCAGCAGTTTTAGATTTGCAGGAAAAACTAACTTGTTATATTTATCCTATTCTACCTCTCATTACTTTCAGGCACTTGAATAATGAGCACGCCCTAGATGACCGCAGCACTGCTCAGTGCAGAGTCCAGATGCAGGTGGTTCAGCAACTGGAGATACAGGTGGGTCATAAACACACAAAAACACACAAACAAACTTAACATTATCCCATCACTAACACACAGAGGCTTAATTTTCATTTTCATTTTCTCACAAACAACAACATGACGGCTGTTCCAGCCTGTCAGTGGCAGAAACTTGTCTTTGGCTGGGGCAGAGTTTATGGAGAGCACCGGAGCTTGTAATTTAAAAGGAACAGTCAGCAGGGAAGCTGCCATTGCCGCTCCAATTATAAAGCTTCTCTGGTCACCAGCACGAGAGGAGGAGGAGGGGAGAGGTAGCAAGGGAGGAAAAAAGACACAAGCGAGATGTGGAGGACTGGGCCACGAGGAGATCTTCCCAGCGACTCACGCATGCAATGCTCATAAAACATCTGAGTAATGCTCCAGAAAAAAATCCTCAAAATGATATTGTTCTCTGACAAAGAAGTGACAAAGTACCATGCTGTCGCAGTTTCCTGAATATAGCAGTCACATTGCTGCCAGTGTGTGTGTGTGTGTGTGTGTGTGTGCACAGTGTTTATCCTTTACTAGGATTAGTTATATAGTAAGCTCAACTTGCAAAGGTTAAAACTGAACTAATTCATACACATAATTCATCACTTAAACATTCTGAACAAACTTCACAGGTTCATCATGAATTAGATCTCACATATTTTTTTATATTAATCCTTTTTTTTAAATCAAGTTGAACAATATATAGGTCCTGACATCATGCGCCAATTAGCATATGTCATCCTTTAGTATTTGCAACCATCTTATGTCATATTTTACTTTGAAAAAGGAATGAACACGGGCAGGAGGTAGGCAGGTTAATGCTATAATTGATCTTTAATGACAGAAAAGAGAAAACTTACAGAAACTGAAGATGGCATACAAGGGAGTAAAACACAACAAAAGAACCAGCAGGACATGAAGGGATAGCAGCAGGAGAATCTGACAATGATTTAAAAATTTGGGGACCATAAATACTGGAGTGATTAATGGCACAGGTGAGACTTAATAACACCATGTGAGGCAGCCATGGTAGAACGTGGACTGAAGCCCTGAGGGAGTGCGGCTAAAACATGCTACAAAGGGAACCTAGGGAAAAATAAGTGATCAAAATAGTCACAGGGAAACTCAAGGACCAGTGGAGCTACAACTACACACAAGAAAGCTCTAAAAGAAAACCTCAATTTCGTTGAACCCCCAGTACAATGAGAATAAAGACTATTCTATTAATTCTAATTCAGGCAAAAAAAAATCTAAGCACAAAGGATCAGCTTGTTTATGTTTGTTTAATTCTTTCCTGTTTACATAAACTGCAAAGTTGCTCTCAATAACACGTCTCCCCTGTTTTATTTCTGCCAGAAAGCAAATTGACCTAAATGTGATCAATCTAGACCACAGTTTTAAGTGTGGCCAGTGTTATGGTCAGATTTGTGTTTGCAGCAGTGGTAAACATCGTTTAGCTGAGCCCCTGAAGCCACAGCCAGGGAACGCAAAGTGACAGAGAGGCAGCTGGTGTCACATCACATCAGGACAGCCATCTCTCCCTCTCTCACTCCTTGATATGCCGCTTCATCCCTCGCTTGTCCACAGGACTCCCACCGCTCCCACACCTCACAACGCACATCCAGACACAGGACAGGCATTGTGTTTACATTTCTCATATTCATGCAGTGGCACACATCTCTGAAGCAGGGGAGTAAGTTGCTGCTGCTGTCTGTCCGAGTGTGGATCCGTTATTCTAACACAGGGTCTAAAATAAATAAATAAAATTAACGCACATACAAAAATGGTTCAGCGTCTCCCCAGGCTGCAGCGGTACCCCATTAAACAGCCGTTAACAAAGTCAAATGGGGGCGAGCGTGTCTTCGGGGCTAGTGGAAGTGTGTGAGAGAGAGCTGCGGGTGCCGAGACGCCTCGCTCTCATGTTCACCACTTTGCCTGAGGTGTAATTGTATTTGAAATTCTGTGTCAACACCACATTAAATCAATCTGAGGGTAATGAAAAGAGATGACATGTATTTTTTTCGATTGTGTGTTTTGCAGCTGGCGAAGGAGAGCGAGCGACTTCAGGCCATGATGACCCACCTGCACATGCGCCCCTCAGAGCCAAAACCTTTCAACCAACCTGTGAGTACACGCCGCCACCCCAAGGTCCCCATTACAACACCTCACATTCGTTTCCCCTGGATGGGACTTTATCATGTGTCTCTCTCTCTTGCTTGGTGGCTATGCCCCCTATTGTTCAGTGAGGGTTAATGTGGTATTTCTAAATCGTAAAAGGCTTTTGTCCTGCCTTAAACTCCATTTTTCATCCACTATTTTTTTGTACATTTCAAGTACATTTCCTTGAAATTTATGCTGTTACATTGCTCTAAATCCACAGACTTACATTTGAGCTCTTCACTCATTTTAATTGTGTGTAAGCTGAATTTAATTTCTTCGAGCAACTCCATTTCTTACACCTTGCTGTAATTTAAATGAGTGCTGGCAAATATAATACAAATTTTATGTAGCTTCCTTGTGCGTGTGTGAAAGTGCATCCACCTTCAGTTGGTTGGTGAGGCTGTTATTAGGAATCTAATGAATATTTCATTATTCAGATTGACGAGGAGTCTTATTAAAATATGAAGATGTTGAAATTAATTGTCAATTAGAGGTAGAGTGTCTTAATTTGAGAAAATAAACGAGCGCGGCTGAGTGACGATGTGTGTGCGCACGTGAGACCGTGCGACTGGATGATGTGTTGATCACAAGGGGATCAGCTGCCATTATCATCTAATGGGAAATCAGGAAGGAGGCGTGTTCTGTCACCACTGGAGACGGGCCTTGGGGTCAGGGATTGGAGGAGGAGGGGCAGAGGAGGAGCGTCAGGAATGGAAACAAAGCTTGGCCTCAATTAACAGTGTTCGACTGTTGCTGTGGTGATGGGCCGGGGTTGCAGCTTTAATGAAGTACCTGTTAAACAGCCCCCCCCCCCCCCCCCCCCTCCAGTCAGCTCAAATGGTCAGAGGAAAGAGGAGGTGATTCAGACATTTTACATAGATCTAGACAACACACACACACACACTCAGTGGTTTTAATTGGTTTTAAGCTAGAAGCCCTGCAACACCTCTCCCAGAGAGACTGGGAGTACTGGTTCTGTGCGCTGTGTGTGTCTGTGTGTGTGTCTCGGCTCTGCCTAATTGGGCCGAATTGGTCCATGAAGGCTATGCTACCACAAAGTGCAAGTGTGTGTTCCCCTTCCTACAAACATGCTGTCGTGTGGTTTTGTTTTTGCAAGCTCAGGGTTGATTGCAGGCTCTGTGTGTGTGTGTGTGAGTGTGTGTTCGTGTGTGTGTGTGTGTGTGTGTGTGTGTGTGTGAATACATGGTTATGAATACATGTGCATGTTTAGAAAGTTGCCATTGACATGGCCCCATATTTCCAGGAAGTGCTTGGGGCCCTTTTTTAAATCTGAGCTTGACTTAGATTGAACAATTAGAATAGATGATCAATTTGAAATATTGAGGACTTCTGCTTTTCCGAATATTTGCATCTTTTCAAAACCAGAAGAGCTGTATGTGATTTAAAACTACTTCAAAGTTCACATATGGTGAGATACTGTCTTATCAGCTGTTACATACAGCGTCTTGCAAAGGTATTCATACCCCCTGAACCTTTTCAGATTTTGTCATGTTACAACTACTGGGCCATTCTGAAACATAATTAGGCTTTAATCTAACCTGTTCCATTAGACCTCTGGCTCTATGTTGGAAGTCATTCTTCTCCTGGAAAGTAAACCTCCAGCAAATCTCAAGTCTTTCGCAGCCTCTAACAGGTTTTCTTCCAGGGTTTCTTAGTATTTAGCTCCATCAATCTTCCCATCAACTCTGACCCATCTCCCTGTCCCCTCCAATACTATGATGCTGCCTCCTGTTCACCATGGAAATGGGGTTTTCAGGGTGATGTGCAGTGTTAGTTTTCACTCATAGTGTGAATAAAAATCTGTAGAGTCATAGCATCATTCGCTGCCCTACAGAAGCATCTCCACAGCATAATGCTGCTACCACGATGTTTTTCTCCACACTTGCATATAGGCTAAAAAGTTCAGTTTTGGTCTCATCTAACCAGAGAGCTTTCTTCCATGTTTACTGTATCCCCTGCATAGTGTATGGCAAGTTTTAAATGGGACCTTTAGCTTTTCTTTAAAAATAGTTTTCCTTTTAACTGCTAGATTTGTAGAGTGCATGCAATTTTTGAAAGCCATCTTAGTCTGTCTCATAAAAACTCAGTAAAATACAGCAAAGTTTGTGGTTGTAATGTGAAAACATTTAAAAAGGTTCAAGAGGCATAAATACTTTTGCAGGCCACTGTGCATGTAGCATTTCCTGAGACTTACCTTAACAGGATAATGTCAGGCTCCTTTAAGAAACTTTTTTGTTTTGAAATAATTTCACAGTTTAAGTGGGAATTTTTAGATTATACTGGAAAAAGGAGGAAATATTACTGCTGAACATACACTTAAGGTGTTCTCTCTGTCTCTTTGTTTTCTTGTCTCTTTCTAGCTGAACCTGGCTTCCAGCGGCTCCCTGTTAAAGAGGGACAGCGAGGCCTACCCAGAGGGTCTGCCCCATCCTCCCACCTCGGCTGCCACCCCGATCACGCCACTGCGCCAGGGACCTTCTGTCATCAGCTCTTCCAGCCTGCACACACATTCCCACTCCCACACGCACCCAGTCGGCCCCATACGTAGGCGCAACTCTGACAAGTACTGCACCCCAATTGCCTCAGGTAGACTCCAAAACCCATGTTCCTCTTCCTTTATCCTCCCCTCTCACTCTAATCACAGCATTGACTTTTTCAATAATGCTGCCATTTATTGACAGTTTTCTAATTTCTAATTGATCAGCAAATATGTTTTGTTTGGGCCTCAGAAATTTATTTTTCATTTTCATGTGCTATTTAAATTGAATAATTGTTTGAAATACTGTATATTTATTGTCTCTTGGCTGTTTTATAATACATAATCCATTTTGCTGTCTATTTTTCAGAGCTCGCTCAAAACTGTGAGTTTTACAAGAACGCTGATGTCAGGCCTCCTTTTACCTACGCCTCTCTTATCCGTCATGTAAGTAGTGCCTACCTATCTGTGGAACAATTGCTCTGTTGGCGTCCTGCTATGTTGTCGCTCATCTTTATTTCTTTCTCCAGGCCATCCTGGAGTCTCCAGACAGACAGTTGACTCTAAATGAGATTTACAACTGGTTTACACGAAAGTTTGCATATTTCAGGAGAAATACTGCCACATGGAAGGTAAGGCGATCATATGTCTATTTATGTCATATTTCTCAAAAATGTATGTTTCTTTTATGTAAATTCTTAATCTTTTCTGTTATCGTCTGAAGTTCAGCATATTGTTATTTAAATGATGCAGTGGATTAGCATAGCTAAACTTAGAAACAAAGTTAGGGTCGTGGCTTTCTTTGCAGTAATATTTTGACAAAAAAGAAATTATAATGCTCAATTCGACTTATTAAAACAGGATTGCTGAAAAGAAGTTGGGGTCTGTACTTGTGAATACTTCTCACTTTCAGACCCAAACTACTCTCTCACCTCCACAGCATATACAGTGCAAGGAATATTTACAGTCCCTGAACTTTCAGTGCATTTCATTCTGTGTGGCAGGCCAAGAAGTAGTGAATAATTGTGAAGTGGGAGGAAACCAATACATGTTCTTTTGTTTTATTCAGCCCATTTTACTCTGAAACCCCTAATAAAATTAAATGCAACCAATTGCCCTTATAGGTCACCTAATTATTAAACAGATTCTAAATTAACACTGGACTAAACCTATAAATAATATAGTATAAAATCTATTAAAAGGCTACAAAGGACTAAAGACTGGGACAGAGGTTCACCTTTCAGTAGAGCAGTGACCTTAAACACAGCCTGAGCTTCGATTACATTGTTTAAATCAAACTATATTCATGTGTAAGAATGGTCTAGTTAAAGTCCAAACCTAAAGCCACTTGAGGAGCCTTAGCAAAGGTTTACTTAAGCTTTGTAGAAAGAAGAAAGGTAAAAAAATGTTGTCTCTAGATGGTAAAATGTCAAAATCGGTAGAGACTAACCCCATAAAGATTTGCAGCTTTAATTGCGAAAAACGTCCACTCATCACAATAAAATACATTAAGGATTGTGAGAAAATGTGAAAAGTATGAATTTTGTGAAACATCGCCTTAGACAGAGTAAAACCCCCATAAGGCAGCTACAACACTTCATTACAGAGAAGTGTGTGCTGGGCTAACACACAGTGTTTATGATGAAACACTTAGGCTGAATTCAAATGGGTCAGGTGCTGAGCCATTTATTTTTCAAAACTCCACTCATATTCAGGTCTAGGAAAGAGGGGATGTCAGCAAGTAATGGAAAGGTGAAGACAACGAAGACATCAGCTTCCTTATGATACCTCTGACAAAGGAGGGATGGGGATGATGATAGAAAGAGGGCTGCTGCAGAGGTTAAGAGATAAAGGTTCCAAGAATATCTTTACCCCCTCACCTGACTTTTATGAATTTTAACTATTAATGCCTGGGTTCTGCTTCCTCCTCCATTCATCTGGAGGACCTTTACGTATAGTCCTGGCACGGCTTTATGTATTTATGTAGCAGCCCGGTGAGTCAAATGGGGCCGCAGAGATGTATGTCCTCTAATAAGTCATTATATTTCATGAGCAGAGCGACGGTATCAGGCGGTGGAAGTCACCAGCTGGAAACAGAGAGGGGTAGAAAATAAGGATAAGATTTGAGAGGGGGAAATAAAAGGCCTGAATGAGAACAGAGGAGTATGACGTTTCTTTCAAATCTAATTATAGTCAGTTAAAGTTCATATTAGTAGAACTTATGTTTAAAAACAGATTAAATATTAAGAGAAATAAAGCCTGTTTTTTTCCTTAGTATGACTTGAAAACAGTGTTAAGGTACGCGAGTGATACTGATATGAACAGAACATCCCATAATTATTGGCACCCACGGTGAAGATGTGTGGTAAAGCATTAAAATAAATTGTTAAAGAAATTTGGCGCCTATTTCCTACTTTTCTTCTTTGCTCCTACTGTACATATGGTCAACATTAGGTTTATTTTATCTTCCTTGCTTGAGTGGAATGTTCTCTTGTTGATCCCATTTCCCCAGGGAAACAATAAGTCAGGAATTACATATTAAAATTTAATTGACAGTCTGATCAACTTAAAAAAAAAGTAGAAATGGAAGAAAAAAAAGCTTGAGTTATATTTATTTTATAGGAAATGTTGGTGTTGCCAATAGTTGCACCACTTTCTTCCTTTCTTTATTCCCTCCTTCCTTTTTGCCATTCCTTCTTTTCTTGTGTCCTTCCCTTCTACTTTCCTTCCTTCTTTCTTCTTTGCATCCTTTCTTCTCTCCCTGTGTCTTTTCACTACTCCTTGTCTTCTTCCTTTTTTCTTTCCTTCCTTGTACCCTTTCTTTTCACCAATCACCGACTTGCCGCAACATTCACTCACTTGCAGTATTAAGACAAAGATTTTCTTTGAAATTCCTGCCTACTGTTGTGTCCCCTCTCGCCTCCACACCCCCCCCCCCCACCCCCCACTCCCAGAAGGGAGTGGAGATGAGTGGCACATGTGCTGTGACCCACTGTAAATGACTGCTAATGTTTTAACTGGGAGAATTAGGCTTTCATCACGGAGACGAATGCAAATAACACTGCAATAGCACCGGTGTCTTGTGCGTGTTTGTGCTTGTGTGTGTGTGTGTGTGTACGTGTGTGTTTGCACTGTCAGGGTGGCAGGCGGAGATTGGGGTCAGACTCATTTACAAAACTTAGAATCACGGCTCGGGGGTGGGGGGTGGAGGGGATGTGTTCATGAAGGGGGGCTAGGGTTCCTCCTCTGATTATGGCTGTGTGTAATTACGTGTGCGCACGGGCTATTCTCTGTGTATGCCTGCATGTGTGTGTGTAATTACGGCAAAGAGTGATGCACGCCTGGCCTGTCCCTCCCTCTCAGCTTAGAACAGCGTGTCAGAGAGAATATGCAGGATTTAATTATAGACGAATTAAAATTGGTAATGAAATTGGGCATGAACAAACTACAAATAGCAGATGAAAAGGGAGGCCTGTCCCTGGGGGGCTGAGACGAAGATAGCGGTGTGCCTGCCTGCCTTCCTGCCTGCTTGGCTGTCTGAGTGTGTGTGTTTGAGTTTGCGTGTGCTGATGATGACTGATTAGAAACAATCCAAGATAGAATAACACTTCTAGAGAGCTCCCGCTTCATATAGGCTCTGTTCAGGGAGCTGCAGGAAAACGTAACGTGATGGGTGGTAAAGGTTAAAAGTTTTACCTTGTTTCCATTTCTTTTCCTCCCTAGAATGCCGTGCGCCACAACCTGAGTCTGCACAAGTGCTTCGTTCGCGTTGAGAACGTGAAGGGTGCTGTGTGGACCGTGGACGAAGTTGAATACCAAAAGAGGAGACCACCAAAGATGACCGGGTGAGTGCATAAGTGGCTGATGCTGACGAGACTGTGAGGTTATGGGTGTTGGCACCATGATTGCTTAAAATGGATCCACTAATGTTACCCATAAGGCAGCTCACAAATTACCTAAACGAAAGTGAGGCAGGGAGGCTTCTGGCTTGTGATGTATGGTGCGTGGGCTGTATGTGTTTTTCCCTGTTTGTCGACACCATTTTTAAGCAGCTGTGTGAGATGCAAGGTGGCAGAAAAACCTTGTTAGCGTGTGTAAACAGATGTTCCCCCCAACAATCGTGGGATAATTACACACACGCACCTGCACACCAGATATCAGACACTTTCACATGTCTGCTTCGAGCAGCTGTTTACACTCCGCCAATGTTTCTGTCTGTAGAGTATTTTGGACGTTTGTCACAATGTTTGATTGAGGTGACATCTTTTCACATGTGTGCACAATCTGTGCTTTAATGTCATGCCGCTTTCTTTCTTTTCTGTCTCTGACTCTGTGCAGAAGTCCCACTCTGGTGAAAAACATGATTTCAGGCCTGGGTTTTGGATCCCTAAACGCCAGCTACCAGGTAATACTTTGCATTAATTTCTGGTTCTCTCCCTTATTCTTCAATGCTCCTATAGCAGGCAGTAATAATCAGCACTTTTAAAGTATGGAAATGGTCTGGAAAATTATGAGATTAGCTCTTACAGATTTCTAAAGTATGGAAAAAGATAATTTAGTTTAGTTTCCACACATATTCTTATTCTAATATCTAGAGCATGAAAAATCAAAAGTTACTGAAAAATGATGTGCTTTTTACATTGATTTATATTTAAATGACATCTTTTATCATTGATTTAACAGGTCCTAATATGTTTTTGTTCATAGTTATTGTTTGGTTTTTGAGCTATTGACATAAGACCCACAGGTAAATGTAACACGTTTGAGGCCTCTTACAGTGCTATTCAACAGCATTCATACCTCTTAAACCACAAAATTAAATGTATTTTATTTTATGTGATAGAGCAACACAAAGTGATGCAGAATGATAAAATTAAAAAATTCTAAAAATAGAGATTCTCAATTAGTTTTAGGTCTGAACTTTGACTTGGTCAATCTAACACTAATAATGTTTTTATCTGAATTATTCTATTGTAGCTCATGCTGTATGTTTAGGGTGGTTGTCCTGCTTGAAGATCAACCTCCACCTCCCTCTTAAGTCTCTAACATGGTTCCTTTCAATATTGCCCTGTATTTAGCTTCATCCATCTTTCAATTAGCTCTGAATGTCTTCCCTGTCCCTGATGCAGAGAAGCATCCCCACAGCATCATGGCACCACCATGTTTCACAATGGGGATGGTGTGTTGACAGTGCACTGTTAGTTTCCCCCCTACACACATAGCGTTTTGTATGTAAGTCGAAAAAGTTAACTTTTTTGCTCATCTTACTAGAGCAACCTCTCCTGCATTCCACTAGCCACGTTCCCTATATGGCTTGACACAAACTGTAAATGGGATTTCTCCTGCACTACTAATAGTGGTCTTGTCAACAGATTTTCTCAGCTAAGGTTTTGATCTTTGCAACTGGTTAATATGTGTTATTATTTGGGGATACCAGAGTAAGGGGATCCAAAACAAATACTTTTCAAATTTTGTAAAAATGTGCATCTTTTTGCTCCCACTGTTAAGCACTACTTTGTGATGGTCCTCTACAAAAAATACCAAAACAATACATCAAAGTTTGTGGTTCTTACATGACAAAATGATGAAAAATGTAAGGGAATATTTTCGGAAGGTAATTAGTTTTGAACTGGTATTGCGGTGCTTAAACTGGTTCTGGTTTGAATGCCAAATACAGTATTTAAATAGCTGTTTCTTAAATTTGTATGAAAATAATTAGAGGATCAAAAGGTCATAAATGTTTTTTGAAAGAATCTGCAATAGCTAAAGGACAATCCTTTCTAGATTTTAAAGGTTGAACTGTTACAGATTTTTACATGGAGCTCATCTGAGTTGTTCCACAAGTAAAAAAAAAATGGAAACAGTCCTTTAACACTCCTCAGAATCAGAGACCAATTTGAGCATTGTCTTATTTGATGATTTGTGGAACATACAGATGACAAAACACAACAAGGCAAAGGTTTCATACTACAATATCCAGAATGTTTTGAACATTCACAGGAACTTTAAAATAGTAAATGTGCAGAAACCCTGAATCAAGGACACTAATATCAATTCCCTCTTATAATTAGCCGATCCCTAAATGCACTCACACCGGCTGCCTCCACCCACACATCAGCTTTCCTCTCTCATGCCCCATCTCAAAACGTTCCACCTCCACCAGCGCACATATCTCGATAACTTCACCTCAGTGCAGGCACACCAAATGCACTTTAGCTACAGGGATGATTTATAGCATCAAGTAGTTGTCAATTAATGTTACAGCATAAAATTATTGCCTGTCCCAGAAAACCCACCTCTGAGCCAGTGAGAATTCCTTTTATCTTTTCTTTTTTTTCCCCCTGCATGAGAAGGGGAGGTAGGGTGACTCTCACAGCCGGCATCCAACCTGTCTTATCCAGCATTTGGATGTGAGCGTGCAGTATGAGGACAGAAGCTGCTCTTGTTGCCTCTGTTGTTTTGCCTTCTGTAGACACAGATGTTGCACTTATGTTTCTGTGTCTAAGCTCAGGTTGTGGCTCTGTTTCTCATAACATTTCTGATGAGACTTTTGTGTAATCACACACACTTTTTGACAGGGACCTACAAGAACAACTCTTAAGGCTGAAAGTACTGTATATAAGTGCCCCCTAGTGGTTTAACATGACGTTTGCTATGGCCTAAGAAAGAAATGAGCTCTACATGTGGAATATTTAAGAAAAAACCCTTTGCATTCCTTGTCACTTTAATGATTCGTTTAAGTTAGGCTTTAGATCTATTCTTGTCAGTTAGACTTAGTGTTCAATCAAAACTACATCAAAAAGACGACTTAAATAATGAGTCTTGTAAATTGATGCCCCCGTTTTGACATTAAAAATGACGACCGTGTCTGTCTGTCTGTGTGTGTGTGTAGGCGGCTCTGGCAGAGAGTAGTTTGTCCCTGCTGAACAGCCCCCCTCTGGTGACCCCTCCATCTGCGGCCAGCCTCAACATGCTGCATGTGGGCCACGATGATGTCAGCTCCACCGTGGAGCAGGTCAACAGCAACGGCAGCTGCAGCCCCACGCTCAGCCCTCAGCAGTACAGGTACGAACAATGGCAGACACAGACTTCCTTGACAGTGAATGACTAAATGTTGTTTAGCCATTTTTGAGAGATACATGGAAAATTTTCCATTAATACATTTAATTTACATCAATCAGTTTAGAAGTCGTCAATCGTGATATGATTTGTGCACTTGAAAAATGCTGGATTTCTGGTGTCATCTTTGGGTTTTGGTGAAGTGTCTTTAAAACACATTTGAACTATAAAACATTAATCAAACTATCCGAAAATATAGATTGAACTGTGAGTTATTTTTCTGCTAAGGTTCATATTTAAAATAGGAAATTTTAAGTTTCATCAATGCACGCTTGTTTTTGACAGTTCCAAATTTCCTTTATCTGTTTGAACAAAATTGAATGCACTGAACACAACAGGACTCGAATTAAGACATGTGTATCTGGATTCGAACTTGAACCTGAAGCTGATTATAATGGAACATATTCTGGACAGTATGCAGAGTGCTTTGCTATAGTATTCAAACCCCTTGAACTTTTTCACATTTTGGCACATACTTCAATGCAAAGTATAGTAGTGCATAACAAATGAAAAAAAGGAATTTAAAAAGTAGAAATAGCCTGAGAAGGGAGTTTTTTCAGCTCCCTTTACCATGGTACCATTACAAAGGTCAATGGAACCAATGTCTGCAGAAGTCACCTTGTTAGAAAACACTGTCCATCCGTGTGTAATTGAAACTTAAAATTTTAATTTAATAAATCCAGCTGTTCTGTGAAGGCCTCAGAGGCTTGTTAGAGAACATTAGTGAATAAACAGCATCATGAAGACCAAGGAACACAGCAGAGAGATCAGGGATACAGTTGTGGAGAAGTTTAAAGCAGGGTTAGGTTATAAAACAATATTTCCAGCCTTGAACATCTCATGAGCACTGTTCAGTCCATTATCTGAAAAAAAATTGTATTTTGTATTTTGTAACAGTAAAGGCACAAGGAGAGCATTAATGAGAGGTTCAAATCTGGCCTTCATGAAAGAGTGATGAGAGGAAAGCCATAGGACGTCCTGTTTAAGGTTTGCCTCCAGCCATGCAAGAAACACAGCAAAAATATGGAAAAGGTTGCTCTGGTCAGATGAGATCAGAATTTAACATGGTGGACTATATATCCAAGCATGGATTAAAACCAACACTGCATCATCATCTTTATCCCAAAGGTAAAACATGGTGGTGGCAGAATTATGCTGTGGGGATGCTTCTCTTTAGCAGTGAACCAAAAGATGCTTCTATTCTACAGACTTTTATTCATAATTTTCATTCCTCACATGGAACCCTGAAAAAATGCAATTATAGATTGTGATTACAACATGACAAAATGTGAAAAAGTCCAACGGGTGCAAAGCACTGTAATTAGGTTTGTGCAAGACATGCTTACATTTTCCGTGAAGTGCCCAGAGATAAAGTGGTATTACATTAATGAACCTACAGTGATTGCATAGGAACATATGCTGCACACAAAGCTCTGTGTCAAATCCTTCCCCATCACCTCGTTGACTGCTTATTTCTTTGTGCCACAGCCACCCGGTGCACGTGAAGGAGGAGCCCACGGAGGTGGAAGAGGACAGCCGACCAGTATCCCTCCTGGCTGGCGTCACACACAGCCTGCCATTACCAAGCGATGAACGTGATCTGGAGGAAGATCTTCCAACCGAGGAGCTGGAGTAGGACACACCTGCCCAATGGATCAAAGGGCCAGGGCTTCTCTCAGATCAGTCCGAGCGCCCACTCATCAGCGTGAAGAGGAAAAACAGCATCCGTACACTTAAGAGAAAAGAGAGGGAAAAATGAAAAAAAATTTTTTGTTTGTTTTAAAGAAAGTTCAAACAACAGAGAATGACATTGAGAAACTCAAAAAACAGGGTTTAGATGACTTTTTTGTTCAGCCGCAAAAACCTGACTGTGGAGCACTGCTTTACCTCCAGGTGTTGCTTTTACAACACTTGGTTCAGAGGTGTAACACCACTTTATTCATACACGCTCGCAAAACCTGTGCACGCACGCACATATGCACACACACATGCACACACACATATTTGTTTACCTGTCAAACCATGTCTCGGGGGGAAAAAACAAAAAAGATCCCAAGAGGCATGGATGCTTTCCCCTCATACCACCTGGCATAGGCGCTTTTCTCTCTGTGGTCCCTAGTTGAGAAGAAACACTGATGTGTGTTTGAAAGAACAAGACATGCACAAACACATAGGATCATGTGTATATAGATTTGGAGAGGTCGTCAGGGTCCGGACATCTCTTCTTTCCCCCCTCTTCGAGTCAGACACTTGCTTTTTCATACACTTTGATTTGATGGAAACGAAACCGATGGCCTTCGAGATGAGGGAGAATGAAGAGCAATGACGGCGTCACCCTGCTCCTTGTCCAGGACTGAGCAGTGGGACAGTTACTGAGGGATGTTTTTTTTTAACTATTTACTTCTACGTAGAAGAAAAAAAATAATTTCCAACCAATACTACAGCCCACCCTATTCCATCACCCCTCCCACCCCAAAGACTGCAGGAAAAGGTGCTCTTCGTCTGTTCTCCGTCTGCAGATGAGCATGGAACACTTTGGAAAGGAAGAAGAAGTGATCGGAAGCAGCCAGAGACGAGGGAGGAAGTGTCTAGAGAAACTTTGTGACTAAAAAAAAAACAAAAACTGTCTTTGATTTTGAGAAATAAGAAAAACAATGTGGTAGCTTTTGTCATTACCTTTTTATTTTTTATTGTTTACTTTTGATGATCAATATTCCTATCATGGATTTCTAAGGATGTTTGTCTCATTTTTAGTTTTTGTCAGTTGTTTGATTTACTCTGGTTGTTCGCACCATTACAAACAAGTATTGGCAAAATAATTTAGTGGAGATTTTTTTAAAAAGGAGCAAAGTATTGACCCAACTGTTCTGCCCCTCAACAGCTTTTATGTCCCAAGTGTAGCAGGCGAAAATTGGAAATAGCACTTAAAAGTTACCATTAACCGGCAAACTTTCTTTATTTTTATTTTTATTCACTCGTTGTTTGTTTTTAAGTTGTATATTTACTTAAGATGTGTCTGTAATGCTTTAAAAACATAAATATATATATACATATACATATATATATATTACTGCAGTCAGAGAATACCTCATCCCACAAAGGTTCTGCCCAGAAACATGTCCAAATTGATTAAGAAGAAGTAAGGGGAGATATTCCTTCTGTGGGACACCAAATGTGGCAACTCTGCTCAGCCTCAATTCAAAGCTCTATGGTTGTAATTGTTACTGTGTAGAAGCTATGTGCGATTCACTGTGTGAGTTTGTGTTCTAGGAAATGGCAGGCTAGACTTTATTTTATTATTTCTTTTGAGGACGTCGAAGCGTAACTTTTCTCTAGAGTTACATACCAAATTTTAGCTTTTATTTTTAATTAATAACCTCTTATCATATTCCCGTTTTAGTTTTTTGTTACAGGTAACCAAAGATATACGTAGAAAACCAAAAACCCTGTGCTTTATTTACCCTTAGTTTTTATCTTTATTTTCTCTCAGAAAACAGGCCAATAGACAAGAAACCATAATGTTTTTCTTTCCTGTAAAGATATTCACATGAGTGCTGCCCTAAGACTCTAAGACTTACAGTGCTGATCATTCCAAAAACCAAAGTGTGCAAAGGAACCTGGGATTTTAGGGACAGTTCTGAATGACTTAAATTAGGTATCAGACCAAAAATGAATAAAAACAAACCTCGCACAGTTCCTCTGAAAAATACAATGCAGAGAGAAGAGAGTATAAAGCACTTACAGATGAAACCCTGCCTCTCCTATACTGTATACTGACCATTTTGTTCAAAAACCCAGTTCTTGGACAACTACATTTGAGCAGACCCTAACAAAAATATTTTTCTGTGAGCTTTTTTAAAAAAATATTAGGAGGTATGCAATCAAGAAAAAAAAGATCTTTCAACAGAAACTTCCTGTGTATCTGAACATGTTCACAAGAAGAGGAAGTGTACTATAACAGGCTTCAAAAAGTCAAAAGTGGACAAAGAGAAATGATTCCGAATATACATTGCAAATAAAGAGGGAACATTTAATGTAATGGAGAAACAACCAAGGGATACATTTATAGTTTAAGATGGGTTTTGTTGTCAGATTTTTCCTTAAGCCCAACTGAACTTCAGATGTTTTTTTTAACTAATCTTTCCAATGGCATTGTGTTCAAACAGGACTCTTTCCTGTTGTAAAAGAGACTGTGTGGAAAACACATACCTGGCAGGCAGAAATGTTGAAAAGAGATAAAATAACCAAAAAATAATACTACCTCTTTTTCAAAACTGTTTGACACATAGCTGGTGGGAATCTAAACTCTCGTTAAGACTTTACTCTTCCTCAATAATAATACCAATAATGCCAAAACTGTTGTTACACATACTTTACAACAAGGGTAGCCGATTTTAAGAGACATCCATTTGTGATATTATTGTTGAGAATTGCGATGATGATACTGATTGCAATTGACACACACTTTCCTTACTATTCTTTTTTCTTTTCCATCATCACAAACTTCAAAAGACTCTTGATGATGTCTAGGATTTCGGTCTCTAAGATCTAGATCAGGCGTGGGCATAAAAGAATGAAATTTCATCCAACTGATTAAAGATTATAAATAAGCAGCATTTATGACATGGGAAACATTACAGCCTAACAAATATTGCATCTTTTCTGATTGCAACAACAACTGCAATCTGATAAGTTTGTGCAGCTTTATGTACAACAGAAATCAACAATAGCTGTTAGGTAATTCTACTTGAGCCCAAAAAACACAAAGCTGTTTCTTTTTTTAATATATTATTAAGAATGACTACCTCTCCGTAAACCACATCTGAAAGCGCTCGGTGCATGTCAAAATGTGTCGAGAGTGCTCGCTAACTACAGTTTTTTCTTCACCCGATTTGCGCTGAGCTTTGTAAAGTCAAACCCTCTCAGTTGCATATCTGCTTACATGTCATCAGATGCTGGCTGCTAGCAGCTCTCTCTCGTTGTCAGAGGTGGTGATGGACTACAACAACACACACTAACACCCTTTCGTACATGTGCATATCAGAACCAGTTTAAACTGAGGCTCAGAGCATTCAGATATCCAAAGAACCGCTCAACAAAAAACACTCAAGAGGCTGAATCTCTAAAACGCACCACTACAAGTCAGATCCAAACCAGGAGAAACTGCTGCATCTAGAACCTAGATGATTCCTAACTTGTGCTTTAAGGTACACCTATAAACAAAGCGGTTTTATAAAGATGTAGATCGTTCACAGGTCAGCGTATAACACTGCTTTCTTTACCTTGACATAACATGATGCATTCTTGTATATTAATGCTTGGCTCATCTCGCCAGTGCTTCTCTGTTGTTTTGGGGTTTTTTTGCGTTTGTTTTTTTCTGCTGAGCTATTGCAAAGCTTTCAACCTGGATTCCTAACCTGTACCGCTAATGCTGGATATATGTATTTATCACATTAAGTGCTGCAGATATCTTGGATTAAACGTTTTTTTGTTTTTTTGTTTTTCTTGGTTGTTGTTGTTTCCATTTTTCAGTTCTTCATAAATCGTCTGGGACGCAAAATTTTTTTTAAGTGTATTAACAAAAAGAAAAAAAAATAAAAGAATGGAGTTTAGATCAGTGGTTTAGGAAACACCTGTTTGTATATTTATCTTAGCTAGATCTATTTTGATACTTTTTTGTCTCTGTATTGCATTTATGCATTTTTAAGGAAAGAAAAAAAAACTACAAAAGGAAAACAAACAAAAATGTTTCTCCATTATGTTTTGATACCTCAGATTGACTTTTGTTTTCTCAAAGACAGGACCAAAACCTCTGAAAAGAAAAAGAGAAAGAGGAAAAAAATGTAAGAATATGGATACCCTTTCTTTAACAAAAGAAAAAATGCGGAGCTATAGAAAAGTATTGCTGTTGGTCCTTTCAGGTGCCAATACGTGTCCTTGCTCCCTGTGACACCTCCCTCTAACCCCCTGACCCCCAGTCATTCCTGTGCCAAACTCCGACCCACAGAGCTGCCAATCATCTGCAGGTGCCAAGGGGCCGAGTCAAAAACTTAACAGGTAGCGACTCGCTCCAGACTTTATCTCTAAGTCCAACAGAGGCAAATTAACGACTGACACTGTTTCGTTATTGTTATCAATATTTTATGTTGTTGTTGTTTTGATACTCCTCCTTTTGCTTAGTCTCAAAACCAAAATGTGGAGTGGCTCTTCGAGATGCAGCTCTGACTACCAAAGGCATTGTGAGCCAACATTGCTTTAGTCCAAACTGAACTGTAACCAAACTTCAACCAAAACCAATGTCACAACCTGAACCAACCAAAAAAAAAACCCTGTGCTACTTCCAAAACTTTCCATTTACGTCACTTACCACCCTCACCGATAGGAGTTTCCCCTCATCTATTGGCGTAACAGTGTTGTGGGGAGCAGTCTACGTCTCTTTGGCTTGCGTCTAATTCAGAGGATTTAGGGAGAGCAAATCCTGATCAGTGATTGGACAGTTCTGAGGCGTCATGGGAGGGAAAAGGGACTCTCAAAGTGGAGCTTTTGCCTGATGGTATTATCATAAAGACAGCCAGATTTTGATGGAACTACCACTTTAATGATCCTCTGGTTAAACCTTAGGAATGTGTGTACTTTTAAAGCAGTGACTCTATTGATTTTTAGTTGAGTTTACCTGTTTACCTCTCTTTATTCCTTTGGTTTTTGTTACGTTTCTTGTTGTTTCAAAGTGTGACCCGAGGAAGAGGCAGGAACAGGGACCTGGGTGGTTGCTTTAGACAGACAGATGATGAGCCCGGCCCTCTGACCCTCTTCCGCCCCGGGTAGCCATGTAATGCCAGTCACTGCCCTTTTCCTTCATGCTGTATAAAAACACACACATATATCTGTGTATTTGTAACCTGAATCTTCTTGTGTCTGTCCATGCAGACAATAAAAAACTGTACAGTAGGTCTAGTTGCATGTAATCTGTACTAATTATTGACAATGGCATTATAAAATGCAATAAAATACTTATTACACTGTCCTAGGGTGTGTCCGCATTTCTTCTCGTTATCCTAGCAGTTTTAGTTGTTTATATCAAATTGATACAATTGTTTGAATTTTGTTTACAGTATACCTTAATAATGTCACATAAAATATCCGTTGAAAATGCAACCTACGGTGCCAGCATAAACATCTTATAAATTTTTTGGCATTTAATTATCTATGTGAACAGTTCCTTTTTAATGATTTTTAAAACAGATATATGGTGGACAGGTTTGAATATCGCTAATGCACACAGGGACACAATTAAACATACAGGGTCAAAGAAATAAATACATACACCCCTGCTAATGAACAAATGTCCCTTTGTGAGTTGTACAGAATCCACACACTTTTGCTAGCCACCAACAAGGTCCAAATACTTTGGAGGACCAATAATAAAATAATTGCTAGACCAAAAAGTAACTAGAAATTTAAATTAGTGCACCATTAAATGCAACAAAATAATGAAAAGAAGATATTTATTCAATAATGTATCAGTTTATTATATTTATTTTCATCCTCTTTTCCTTAAACCACTAATTTTCAAATCATATAAATTTTTTGAAATCTATATTTTTCCTGTTTTTTAATAGAAGTGAATTTCTTGCCTTTTTATTTTCTGAGCTTGGCTGACAAGAAAACAGAGGTCATTTTATTCAGCCCCAATAGTAATTCAAGCACCCCTCTTTCAAGCCTTGGTGATATGGAACCATTTGTCAAGCAACAGGTTACAAATCTTGGTGTAATGCTGGATTCAGGCTTCAAGTTCAGTACACAGCTCAGCAGTGTGTTGCAGAAAAGTTTCTTTCAGCTAGGTCAGGTATAGAAACTAAAACCAGTCTTGTCAAAACATGATCTGGAGAAAATAATCCATGCATTTATTACAACGTGTCTAGATTACTGTAACTCACTTTATGCTGGGATCAGCCAGGACACTCTTTCACCCCTTCAGTTTGTCCGGAATGCATATGTGTCACCAAGGGCTCTTAGATCACCCAAACAGCTTCTTTTGGCTGTACCAAAAGCTAGGCAGAAACTCAGAGGGAATTGTATGGAGCTAAATTGGGGCCATAAAGTTTGTTCAAACGAAAAAAAATTTAAACCTGAAAAACAAAAGTTTGTTCAAAAGAAAAAAAATTTAACCTGAAAAATTATTTTGAACCTGCCCCCAAAAAATGTGAAAACAGTAAAAAATGTTTTGCAACTAAAAAAAAAAAAACAGATTTGAAACAGGAAGAAAAAAAAGTTCAAAACTACTTTTCAGATTTAAGTTTTTTTTTCGAACTTGCAGATTTTTTTTTCGGCTTCAAATTTCAAGCCATGTTTTGGCGTGGGGGGGCGGGGCCTCAGATAACGGGGGTGCGGAATCATGACTGACAGCTCAATACAGCCTGTTGCACTCAGGGACCGTGGGAACTGGAATTATCTGTAATACATCATCGATATTCTATATATTTGTGATTGCTTTTGAAAAACAACGTAAGCTGCATAGAAGCAGCTTACGTGAATACACAACGCACATCTCAGAGGAGAAAATATGAACCTTACAGATTTACACAGCATTTTAAGTCCGTGTTGGAGATTCCCCTTGCTCTCAACATAAGGCAAAAGAACCGCCAGACTAAGCGGCGGGAATGAAACCAGATGCAAAACGAGCCGGTAGTTTCCGAATATCCTTGCATAATTAAGTCTGGACTTGTATATATATATATATATAGCCCGAGCCTTTTTTTTATCTCTGCTCTTCATTGTCAGCTCAGCTGGCCGCCCTGCAGCACATGTTCATGTGTCCGCTGTTCGCCAGCGCAAAGTAGAGCTAGCTGACTGGAGCAGAGGAGAGGTTTGTTCGAGCTACCGCACCCTGTTGGCGGTCAGACCTCTCAGAGTTCCTCCAGACCTTGGTCCCCAAAAGCGATCACACTATATCTAACACTGACTCTTAAAGGAACGACTCTCAGTTTCGAACTTTCAGATCCTTTAATCTAAATTAGGCAGAGGAATGATTACAGGGATCAGCGCAGGGGCTCTCGTGTCGGACCGTCGCAGTCTGTAAAAGGATGACGAAGAGCCCCGAAAGAAGGTCACATATAGTTTATATCTGGCACTCCAATGCAATGGATGTGCCCTCCCTCAGTGTTTATCAGCAGACTATGTGTCACCATTGTGGTGTCTATCTGGTAGGTTGTGTAGTAGTGGGTGTCCATCCTTAATGTAAGTGTGCTGCTGCATTCTAATCAAACCAGTTACAGCCTGCTCCACCATCAAACCCAGTGCCCCAGCCACAGGTCATTCATGACAAACCTTGGGCCATTTATCCTTGTAATGTGTGTCGATGAGCATTCTTATCCTATTCTAACAAAAAGGAAACAGTAGAACTTATGCTTTATATCATTATGGTATAAGTGGGAAAAACAGCTATGAGTCATAAAAATAAAAGGTATCCCTAACAGGTTGATATGGCATAGTTTAGGGCACAATGGTCCAGCAAAATGTCAGTGCCCCAGAAACTGTCGCCTCTTGTGTACTTGATGTCGCGCTCGCCCTGCGTCTGTGCAGGGCGGTTATTAAAAACTAAACATTCACAAAAATGCCTTGTCCCTGCATATATAGGCTATATGTGAACCACCATCCCACTGAGCCAGCTGTCCACCGGGGATTTCCCCGGTTGCCCCGTATGCCAGTTTGCCCCTGGCTGTGAGTTACTTCACTAAATGAAGAACCAAACACGTTTTAATCAAAAATGCACCAGAAACCGAAACCCGAGTCCAGTCCATGTGAAAACAAGTCCAGGCTTAATTATGCAAGGATATTCGGAAAATACCGGCTCGTTTTGCATCTGGTATCATTCCCGCCGCTTAGTCTGGGGGTTATTTTGCTTTATGTTGAGAGCATGGGAAATCTCCAACACGTACTTAAAATGCTGTGCAAATCTGTCAAGATCATATTTTCTCCTCTGAGATGCACGTCGTGTATTCACGTAAGCTGCTTCAATCAGTGAAGCATGTTATCTTTCAAAACCAATCACATATATATAGAATATCGATGATGTATTACAGATAATCCCAGTTCCCACGGTCCCTGAATGCAACAGCTGGGAATATGTTGTTCGGCCGCTGTGTTGAGCTGTCAGTCATGATTCCGCACCCCGTGATCTGAGGCCCCGCCCCCCACGCCAAAACATGGCCAGAAGTTTGAAGCCGAAAAAAAAATCTGCAAGTTAAAAAAAAAACTTGAATCTGAAAAGTAGTTGTTGAACTTTTTTTTTCCAGTTTCACATCTGTTTTTTTTTAGGTCCAAAACTTTTTCCAGTTTTCACATTTTTTTGGGGCAGGTTCAAAATTATTTTTCAGGTTCAAATGTTTTTCTTTTGAACAAACTTTTATTTTTCAGGTTCAAATTTTTTTCGTTTGAACAAACTTTTATTTTCCAGGTTCAAATTTTTTTCGTTTGAGCAAACTTTATGGCCCCAATTTAGCTCTTTATTAGTTGTGTCTTGGTTTTACCTTTTAGTACTGTACAGCACTTTGGTTTAAACAATTAGTCCTTAAATGAGCTTCATAAATAAAAATGGATTGGATTGGATTCTTACCCCTTTTATTTCTTTCATATTTATTACTACTCAAATATATTTTAAACATGTTTTTTTTCCTCAAAAATGTATAATTTTTCCAATTATTTTACTGTTCTTTTATTTTTTGAGGCACTGATATATTTTCCCCTCTAATATAGCCCTGTTGTATTTTTTTAACTAACGAATTTCCCTAAGCCCATTTATTTCCGTCTTTCTTTTTTACATTACTCTGTCTATGTATTGTCTTTTTTTCCTCAACATACAGCTGGAAATGTAAATATGAACGGGGCGGGACTTAGACAGAGGGGGCGGTCTTTGGAATAGCGTCAATGCCTTAGTTTCTCTCCTATTGGCTGATGTCAAGCCTTTAGGAAGTAGCTGCTTAGCCTCATTATGGCTGCCTAGTTCTGAAAAGGAGCTAGCAGAAGCAACAGTAAAATAATAATTTGAAAAATAATAAATTTTTGAGCAAAACAAACGTTTTAAATATATTTGAGGCGTACTGAATATGAAAGAAATAAAGGGTGGAAAAAATAAAACAGCAAGAAATTCACTTGTAATAAATAAACAAAGGAAAAAAAGCTCAAGAAAAAATTAGTGGTTTAAATAAAAATAGTGGATTTAAATAGAAATATATATGTATATTTATATCTCAAAATTTGATTAAAAATCCAAACCTACATGGCCCTGTGTGAAAAAGTGATTGCCCCCTAAGCCCTAACTGGTTGGACCACCCTTAGCAACAACAAATGCAATCAAGCATCTGCAATAACTTGCCATGAGTCTTCACAGCACTGTGGAGGAATTTTGGCCCACTCAGCTTTGCAGAATTGTTGTAATTCAGCTATATTGGAGGGTTTTCAACATGAACGGCCTTTTTAAGGTCATCCCACAGCATCTCAGGTCAGGAGTTTGACTAGGCCACCCCCAAGTCTTTGTTTTGTTTTTCTTCAGCCATGCAGAGGTGGACTTGCTGGTGTGTTTTGGAGCACTGTCCTGCTGCACAGCCCAAGTTCGTTTCAGCTTGAGGTCACCAACAGATGGCCGGATTTTCTCCTTCAGGATTTTTTGGTAGACTGCAGAATTCATGCTTTCATTTATCACAGCAAGTCTTCCAGGTCCTGAAGCAGCAAAACAACCCCAGACCATCACACCGCCACCACCATATTTTACTGTTGGTATGATGTTCTTTTTCTTAAATGCTGTGTTATTTTTATGCCAGATTTAATGGGACACACACCTTCCAAAAATTCAACTTTTGTCTCGTCAGACCACAGAGTATGTTCCCAAAAGTATTGGGGATTAGCAAGATGTTTATGGAAAAATTAAGACGAGCCTTAATGTTCTTTTTGCTCAGCAGTGGTCTTCGTCTTGGAACTCTGCCATGAAGGCCATTTTTGCCCAGTCTCTTTCTAATGGTGAAGACATGACTGAGGCAAGTGTGCCCTGCAGGTCTCTGGATGTTGTTGTGGGGTCTTTTGTGACCTCTTGGACTAGTTGCCGCTGTGGTTTGGGGTAATTTTGGTAGGCTGGCCACTCCTGGAAAGGTTCACCACTGTTCCATATTTTTGACATTTATGGATAATGGCTCTCACTGAGGTTTAGTGGAGTCCCACAGCATTAGAAATGGCTTTAAAACATTTTCCAGACTTCTAGATCTCAATTAATTTCTTTCTCATTTGCTCCTGAACTTTTGAGGATCTTTTGGTCTACTTCACCGTGTTAGGCCGGTCCTATTTAAGTGATTACTTGATTGAGAACAGGTGGGGCAGTACTTAGGCCTGGGTGTAGCTAGAGAAAGTGAACACAGGCGCAATCACCTTTCACACAGGGCCATGTAGGTTTGGTTTTTTTCTCCCTTTGTTTTTTTTTTCTCCTTTAATAATAAAAACCTTTATTTAAACTGCATTTTGTGCTTGTGTTGTCTTTGACTAATATTTAAATTTGTTTGATGATCTAAAACACTTAAGTGTGACAAACATGCAAAAAAAAAAAGAAATCAGGAAGGGGGCACACACTTTTTCATACCCTGTACTTCTGATTTTACCCACCTTTCTCCAGAAAACCTTTAGCTTGTCCATGTGGAAAGGGACAAATTTTAGGCAAGCTTGAAGTGTCTATTTTTATAGCAGGAACTTTTTACTGGGTCCACACCATGTGCCTGTTGATGTTAACTGGTGTTCCAGCATCTTGTAGCTTAGGTTTAGGGTTACACTCAAACATCCTACCAAATTTCCTTTTTGTCTGAGGGTAAATGTTTGAAACTTGGACAATATTTTGAGACAATTATCTAAAATATCAAAGCTGGTTTTGGAATGGGCAAAGTAGACTAACAATCAACTTCTGGAATGGCTTTGACCTCAACACTATTGAAAACATATTGACTATTTTTATAAAACATCTCCATGTCAAAAAAAAAAAAACAGTATAATGTCCTATACCAGTTCGGATTGAAAGAGTGGTCAAATATTTAGGACCTCACTGATGGCTCCAAGAAGCATGTGTCTTTTTATGCAACCTGCTAAGAGACTTTCAGATTATAGTTAATCTACAATAATTTTATATTCTTGTTTTGAAAAAAAAAAAAAAACACAGATAGTTATAGGTTGTATAATCAGTCCACTTTGCATCATTAAAGCCCAAAATTAAAATCACATCCATGCCCCTTAGAAGTATATGTAAACCTCTGGTTTGCACTATAAGCTGTAGAGACAGTGCAAATCACTCCTTATATTATAAAGGAAGCCAGATCTGAAAGAAAATAAACTTTATTTACAAAAGTTAATTTTGTTTAACATGCCATTTGTGTCCCTTCTGTATCAAGAATTACCAGCTATCAGCTTTAGTGCCATCAAACTTAAATCACTTTTTGAAAAATAGAGTTTTTATTCAAGAGCAAAGCAGGCTATATAATAAATGAATCATGTATTAAAACGACTAGGCTTGTTGGTGTTTTAGCAAAGCTCACCTGCCTTTGGATTTAGGAAAATGCTTGTTCTAATGCTGTTCAATCAGGTGGGCCTTCGGGGAGGTCGGCAGAGTGTGTTGTGATACAGTGAATGGCCACCAGGAGGAGTAAACAACCCAGAAAACACAAGCAGCATCCAACAAACACAAACCCAGCAACAAACATTCCTGGACTCCACTGTCATGATACGGCCAATAGGGAGGGCCAGAGAGTACAGACCAACCACAAGGTAAGCTACTTGTACAACATGTGAAGATGAGAATAATATGAAAACAGGTGGATGAACATTTTATAGAGTCAACGTGGTTTTATGCATGCGGGTGAAAAAGAAGGTTTTAGTTGCTTATACTGATTTAGAGATCTACATCCTTCATTTTTCTTCTGCCTCCTTTCCTTTTGTGCAGGTGTGCTGCATGCCCTACAGCTCATCTTTAAACCTCTGCAATGAGTCATGGATGTGTTGCTTTAGGGAGAAAAAAATGGCAAGTCTCTTGAATTTTTTTTTTTTGTTTTTTTTGGAAAGTTGAAACTTTGTCTAATCTTGTGCTTTTAGTGAACTTCTCTGTTATTCCACTGGGAGGAAACTCATTCCCAACGTTTAAATCCCTGTGACATTAGGTCTATTATATAGCCGCAAGCATACAGGCACCTTCACACACATGCACATTTTCTGCCACATTTGCACAGAATGAATACTGAGGAAACATAGCACAATGTAGTTGTGCAAGGTGGGCCAAGGTGCAGAGCAACACAAAAAGAAGTTGTTTTTGGTATGGAGCAGAAGTGTTTGGGCCCAAACCTGAAAGGCTGAGGGCTTTTCTTAACCCTAATTGGGACAGAGGAAGCAGCAAGCCTGGGTGTGAGCAGATTTGTTTGTCTGGAAATGGATTTGCACACCTCTGTCCATTTTGCATGAACTACTCATGCTAAATCAATATGCATGTTTGTGTGATCGGGCGTGAGTGGAGGGTGTGAACGGCTGCAAGTCTCAACAGCATACAGAGCACTGAGGTCCAGGCAGACCCTATGAGTCATTAAGTAAATTCACTGAGAGCCATGCTCACATCTTCCTCTGTCTTTCGCTGGTTTGCTCACTTTGTTGTCCCTGTCCCTTCTTTGCCTCTTTGTTTGTGGTTGAAGCGGTGGGCCACCCTCCAAACAGTGTACTGACTCACTGAAAACAACACAACAGATTTTTGTATCTGCTGATACAGGCATGCACAGTCACATGGATTTACTTATGAATCCCGCTTTTTTTTTAAAATATGTTTTTATCCAAACCTTTTTATCTTTTTATTCTCCTACTGGTTTCAAAGTAGCATGTCCAACTGAACATTTGGCTTTTTTTTTGGTAATGTCACCAAGGAATTTAGGACGCACTTTTGACATGTACAGAAGTCATTTTGTCCTAAAATAATGTGGATTCTTTGAAACAATATTAGTTCTTTATGTTTAGATGAATAAATCAAGAAAGAGCAGCAGCGTTCGTCTCTTTAGTTACTACATCTGGATCCTACTGAAGTTTTATTCTAACATCTATCCCAAGAACTGAAATCTCTCAGCAGCAGGTAAATGGATGAAATTTTCTATTTGTTTGCAAGGACATTATAACTTCTTTGCAGCCTTTGTAAAACACACAATAATATGTGATTTACCTCTGGTTTAGGTCTTTTTCACACAAACTCAACGGCTTATTTAATTTTATTCCTGTTAATTAATTATTTCACTAAAACTGTGCAGTGACATCTTTAGAGGGAATGACAAAAAAGATAATCCGTCTATGGTGTCTTTTATCCTGATGGAACAAATACCGTGCAGCTCTGACACACAGTCTGTCTTTAGAATAAATATATATGTACATTTCAATAATTATGTATATGAGCAGGTTAGTATCTATGAGTAAATATACTTGTACAGTGCTTTACAAGCATATTGTTCCCCTTAAATTTTCCACATTTTGTCACATTACAGTCACAAATTTCCATGTACTTTAAAAGCATTTTTATGTAATAGATCAACACAAAGTAGAAACTCATACATGATTTTCCACATTTTTTACAAATGTAAATGAACATGTGTGGTGGGTATTTGTATTAAGTCCACTTTACTCTGATACCCCTAAATAAAACCCATTGCAACCAATTGCCTCCACAAGTTACCTAATCAGTAAATTTGGTCCACCTGTGTGCTCTTTTAAGGTTTCCGGCATTTGGTAGAAGACATTATTGTTAACAAGTAGCATGTTGAAGAGGCCCATGGCACCTCTGAAAGAGTTGCCTGGAGTCAAAGCTCAGGCTGGAGAATCTTTCGGCAGGAAAACTATTAGTCTAAAATTTTGGGTTTTATGGAACACTGGCTATCTGAAAGAAAGCCATAAGAAGTCCGGTTTAAAATTTCCCAGCCGCTCAAAGAGAGAGAACAAACACATGAAAGGAGGTGCTCTGGTCACTTGAGACCAAAACTGAAATTTACATCTACGTCCAGAATGGCTGCGTTGAGATAATGCAACCAGATGACCCAGACTCTTCAGGATAGTCTTGGTTGTGATCCTATATTCTTTTTCACCTCTTGCATAATCAGCCTCATCAGAGAGGGTGTCACATTTGACTTTTTGCAACATCCTAATGTATGAAACATCTTGTGTTTTTTAATAATACTTTGTATTCTGGCTACTGGAACATGAAGATACTTAGAAATGGTGATGTAGCCTTTTCCTGAGTAGTGACCATCTGCAATGTGAAGCTGCAGGTCCTCATTGAGCTCTCTTGTTATAGTCAGGACCTGCCACAAACCAACAGCAGAGAGCTGCTGTTTCTGACCTGTTGAGTTGGTGAAAACAGCTGTCCCAGATTAATCAGTCTATTAAGGATGTGTGTGGAAGTGTGAGAAAAAATTAAGTACAGACCAAAACCTAGATTCCAAAGGAGGTCTACTTTCTTTTTGCCATGATTGTAAGCTCACACACAGCTCCGGACACTATGATTACATCAGACAACTGAACAAACACCACAAAGAAAAGCTGGAGGTTTTTAAAACACTGCCAAAAAAAGTGACATTGTTAACAATATACTGAATAAAATCAAGGATTCAAAGCTTTCACAATGGCTGTGTCATCTAATTCTGAATATCTAACGCCCTAACAGCTGTTAAGTGTCTAACAGGTAAGCCCATGTACTCTTCCCCATGGGAAACCTTCTCACACCAGCATTTCCTGCCACACAAGAAGGCATCGTTGTGTGGCATTAATGTGGAGATGAGAGACACAGACAGACAGAGCAGAGGGGCCCAGCTGCAGAACAAAAGCAGCTTTGTGAATTATTGGAACCACATTTTACCCTCAAGTCTCTGTGCACACACTCTTTCTCATGCTCGCTTTCTCACCACCAGACCTTGTACATTTCAAAAACACAGACAAAAAACAGAGTTTAGAACAAAACTCAAAGATGGACAGCCTAAGGGTGTGTATCAGTTAAGTTTTGCTTCACACCTTTACTCACATTATGATCTTTTTGTTGTCTCCCTCTCGCTCTATCTGTGCTGCCTGTTAATGTAGACATTTCCTGCATCTTTCCTGTCTGAGCACAAGTTTTCATGTGGTCTGGTCAGATGACCATTAGGAAGCAGAGCAGGACTTAGTTGAGTTGTCTAGCATACTGCTGTTTCTCAGCTGAAGACTGAAAAGGCTCCACAAGAACAAAAAAATAAGAATAATCTGACGGGAAGTTTGTCTTTAATTGATTAATAAATACAATTAAATTAATAAGTGCTTCATATACTACCACGTATTGTTCATACAATATTTTTTTATTAATCAAATAACTGATGTAAAAGATTTCACTTTACTGATATGATTTATGGTCATGCATTGTATTCATCCACCCATTGTCCTTGCAGGATTGCAGACAAAGCTGGTGCCTATCTCCAGTGGTGGGCGAGAGGTGGGGTAGAGCCTGGACAGGTCGCCAGTTCATCACAGACATGCATGACCTGAATGCCTCATATCTACAGATGGTCTACAGATTTGTTATATTCCAGCAAAAAATTACATAAAACCATGCTTTATGTTACAGCAGCTATAACTCAACCAATGTTTGATTACCTCACATTACAGAATGAAACTAAATCTTAAAATAAATAAAATCATTTTGAGCTTTAATACAGTAATTTTTGTACCTGGTTCCAGGGAGGATTTGACAAGAAACCTTTGAAGATGATTTGACGATTTTATGTAACAGACAAACACAAAGTAGTGTATAATTTTAGGGTGGAAGGAAAATGCTACAGTGAGGAGATCAAGTATTTGATACACTGCAGAATTTGCAGGTTTTCCCTCTTGCAAAACATGTAGAAGTCTTTCATTTTTATCATAGGTACTCTACAACTGTGAGTGACATAATCTAAAGCAAAAAAGTTATTAATTTCCATTTTATTGCATAAGTATTTGACATAAGTATTTGATCACCTAACAACCAGTAAGAATCCCGGCTCTCATAGGCCTGTCCTTCTTTAAGAAGCCCTCCTATTCTCCACTCATTACCTGTATTAACTGCACCTGTTTGAACTTGTTATCTGTAGAAAAGACACCTGACCACACACACAATCACACAAATATAACATCGCAGCTTCCGATTATGGAAACAGTTAAAGAGATTTCCACCTTATTTTTCATTACCTTGAGCATCTTTAATCTGCTCCATATCAAAAACTACAGTACTTAAACACTTCAAACCTGGACTGGATTGTTCTATGTTAATAGCAGAATCTTAGAAAGACAATTTGGCATTTGTGAAGCTTTACTTAATCATTTTACTCATTTTAGTGCATTTTTTGGCATTTGGGCCACATTTGAACTGGTCCTGCTCCAAGGTGGAGTAATCTAGCCTTGGATGTAGTGAGCAGATTCAGTCTGTGACCAGCTGGCCACACAAACAACTGCAGAGACATCGAGAAAAGTTTTACCAACAAATTATTCCTTTTAATGCCAACAAATCTTGCTGCTCACAGCACAGAGCAGAGGAAGAGACAACTGTGACACATGTTTTGTGAAGTCTTTCAAATAGTTAGCGTGGTCTTCAACTTCAACAGTCCCTTTGGTCCCACGAGTCAATATTTAAGGCTCATATGTGGATATATTTTTTGTTTCAGAATTTACAAGAAGTGTAATGTCAAACTTTATTAAATTAACTGAATCAAGAGAAAAAACAACATCAGATTTCACAAATCTTCTTTCTGCTTCACGGGAGGTTTGTGTCCTCCTTGAACACCTGCTTTACTGTTTGACAGGTGTAACACCCCAGTCAAACTCTCCACCTGTCACTATCCCTGAAGCAGGTCACACCCTGCAAGCGCAGCGGTGCTTAACGCCAGAACTATATTTTTGAAGCAGTACTAGTTTTAATGTAGTCCAAATACCAAAAAGCACTAACATGGCCCTTCATGGAACTTTCACAAATCAAATAAAGCTTTCACAAATGCCAAGTGGGTTTATAAGATTCTGCTATTATTGTAGTACAATCTAGTCTAGGTTTGAAGTGTCTTTTGAGTTGGAGCAGATAAAGTTAAGACATAATTATGAGATACACGTTTTCATCAGAGTAGTGGGAATGGGCTTCCATAATTCAGGCCTTTTTACTTTAACACCCCTAAAAATATCCACAGCAACCAGCTTCATTCAGAAGTCTCCTAATTTGGAAATAGAACCTTCACATCAAAATGAACACATGGTGGTAGCAGCATCATGCTCTGGAGTCACTTTGAAAGCTGGTCAAAACATCCACTAAAAGACTTAGAACAATATAAATTAAGGGGCCTGAATACAAATGCACAACACTTTTACTTGTCAAAAAGGTTTAAAACTATGAATGCTTTTTTTTCCAATTCATGATTATGCTCTGCTTCAGATCTACTTTGTTTGTTTAAATGTGTGTTTATACTGTGACAAATATTAAAAAGTGGATTGAAGACTTCTGCAAGGAACTGCCTTTACTGTTTTTAGACAAGAAGAATGCCTACCAACAGAGTTTATAACTTGTCAAAAGAAAAAAACAAAAAAAACAAAGTACGGTTAGGTAAACCAAATACAGTCTTGCAGTAACAAAAGTAACAAAACGATAGGCTGCAAAGCTACTGTAAAACATGTTATGTGAGTGAAAACACTGAAGCCTGAGTCACAAATAGCAGTTACAGAATCTGTTGTGATCTAACTCACTTTAAATAAACATGTTGTACATTTGTAGATAACATTATGGTTATCAGACACTAGATAATAATGTCCAATTTAGCACATTGTGAAGCTTTAAACTGGCTCAAATAACCTCTGACTCAAGACAATGTACGGACATGCTCCTATCCTTCCCTTTTAACAGTTCCTTAGAGTAGCTGTCTCACTGGTAAGTTATGCATGTTAAGTAGGAAGAAGGGTGATGGGCCAAAAACGTGTTAGTATGAATTAGGTCAAAACAAGTGACTATCACATACTGATGTTGATCTTTGGCCCTGTTTTTTGAGGTGCAACATTGTCTAAATTCCATATCTAAACAATGCTTTGACCTCAACGTGATTTCTTATTTGATCAGTGAGGTGGTTTGTTTTTCTCCAAATGATCTGATTTCCTAAAACATTAAATAAATAAATAAATAAATAAATACATGTAAGTTAGAAAATGTATGATCAATGTCAATGTATCAATGTATTTTTAATCATCTGTTGGTACCTCTGCAGTCAACACTTTGCACAATCCCCAATTGTCAACAGGACAGAACCTTGTCTTCTACTATAACTTTTCAGAAGGTTATAACATTTGAAGAGAAGTGTATTTAACTATATCTCTATTGACACTTTCTCTTAACTGTCCAGAGTCCATGTTCCTTTGCTGGTTTTGTTTAGGGTTTACTTTTGGGATTGAGATGACCATGGAGGAAAGGCGATTTTGTATCTGTTGAATCATTTCTGTGTTCATTTGGCTACATGTTTTGGATAATTCTTCTGTTTAAAGACCCAATGACAGCATGTTTTCAGTATTCTGACAGTGTCCACCCCATCAGATTATTATTTAAAATGTCCTGACATTTCAAAGAGTTCATGATACCATGCACTCTATAAGGGTTCCACTGCCATTGGAAGAAAAACAGGCCCACCGCATCACAGATTCTCCACCATACTTAACAGTGGGCATTAGATGATTTTTCCACGTTTCTCTATTTCATGCCAAACTCTAGGGAAAATGAAAATGATGGATTACTAAATAAAACTTCCAAGAAACTCTGATTAACTTAAAACAGCAAAGTACAAAAAATAAATCTTGTATTATATTTATTTTAAGTTATTGTTAAGGATACCTATAATTGTCACTGGTAAAATTCTTTTTAATAAGGTACTTTTTTCCTAATGAATAAATATATTCAGATTAAAAGTAGAATTTTACTAAATTAATCAGTAATAAATAATGCTACTGCAATCAAAGTTGTATTTATTTTGAGGCATGTTTTGCAAAAAAACGGTTTTTTTTTCTATTTCTAGAAAAATACATGTTGACCTTATCTGTTGATGCATGTTACAACATGCTCAATCAGGTTTTTCTAAACTGTTACTGTTTCTTAAAGTAAAACAATTTTCTTGGGTCATAACTACATATAAAACAAAAACAGTAATATTTCCACAATAAACTTCTATAATTACACAATGTCAGATCTTTGCTATTTATGTCTGACAAAAACGAAAATTATGATTGTTTTCTTGCACATGTATGTTTTAATGCTAAAATCTCTTTAGTGCTTTGAGAAGAAAACCATGGCAAAAGAACAGTTAATATGCTTATAATAAACTCATGCTGTCCTTAGATATTGTTGACAGCATTATTTGCTACTGGAGACTAAACTATACATTATTAATGGTATAACATGTGGCTTCTGGACTCGAAATTTGTAATGGAAGCTTGTCTGTGTTTGTGCTCTGTCTGGTTCGGGTTAAAGGGGTAATTATAAGACAGTACAGTTCAGCCCAACTACTTTATTGCTTGGAGGAAGCACAATCACTGCTGACTATAGTTTCCTGTCCAAAAGCAGGAGCAGCAGCAGGAGCACAAGTCAAAGGCTGGCACAGTGGGTGTGAGAGGAGAGGAATAACAACACATACGAGGAGCTATACACCTCAGCTTGAGATTCAAATTCGTTTTTGCTTATTTCTCATACAGGAATTTGACTTTCTTAGAAGCGGTTGAGCAAACCTGAAAACAAAGAGAACTTAGCGGAGTCAAACTTCCCAACATCTGGTTTGCTGAAGGACGGGGCGAGCCAAAGTCAGGCACTTTGGAGGCGGAGAGAAGACTATCTGTGCTAAAGAAAATGCTCTGAATTTTGGAGTTTATGTCACCTGCATGAGCCGAGCTGTGTTTTTGTCACCGCGTAAGAGAGACAAGGTTTGGAGAGAAAGAGGACTCCAGCGGAGCTTGAGGTCCAGGGGAGAGGATGAGACATGAATTAATCCAAAAATAAAGAAGCAAATAAATATTCCTCAGCTGCTCAAGAGTCCCAAACAGTGGGAAGGTAAGGCTGTGTTTTTTTCCTCGTTTAGGTGTTGTTGAAGATAAAAGTAAGAAAATGTGTAAGCTGAGTTCGGCTTCAGCATGCAGAAACTTGTTTTTAATCAGAGCACAGACATGCAATCAAGGTAAACAGAGTATGTGCTACATTCTGTGAATTCGGGCCCCGTAGGCTACAAGTTCCGAATGATAAGACTTCAATGTCCTTGCAGCTTTAGAGAACACGTTTACTCTATAAAATTGGCACGTCGTGTGCAGTGCGAAGATTTTTCTACTTTCCCAACACTTCTTTAAACGTTTCGCTATTTCAGAAATTGCAAACAAGCCTGTCGCAGCTATTTTTGGCTGAATTTTTGTTTTTCAAGCGAACATGGCTGTAATCAACATAATCTCTCTTAGGGACTATTTTTCTGGACTTCGCTGTGGGTTGTCAAAACTTTCGTGGGGCATTTAGTGCGGAGCACTAGCCACGGGAGCGCGCGAGGAGCTGCCCAGCTGAGCTGCTTTTGACTGGTGAGGCGCGCGCCTCTTCCTAGGCTGCACGTGAGGCTCGACAGAGAACTGTCTCTCTTTGGGGACGTGCACGCGGTTCATCGACTGCATGACGCTTTCAAAAAGTGGCAAATGAAACTAAGTTACATAGAATTGAGCAAAAAGTATCTTAAAATGAAATATTTAATTATCCTGAAATTATGCGTCAGCATGGTAAATTGTTAGGGTACTTAAAGCTGAAGTTTTGCCTTAAATCTGATCTTTGGCTTTTTAATAACTCTATATACTGGGCACAGCGGTAGTACTGGAAGACCAAATATACCAGGGTGGGGCCAATGTTTTTCATGGGGACACAGCACAAAAGAATGAAACAAACAAACAAACAAGCAGGGCAATATTGCATTGTTTAATACACTTTCTCACTTAATGGGTCTCTTTATTTTCATGCCTATTTAAATTGTGGATTCTCACCAGAGCCATCAAAACTGTGAATGAACACACATGGAATTGTATAGTACACGTTTTAGAGTATTCAAAATAGCCAGCCTTTGCTTTGATTAGCATTCTCTCCTGAGTTTCATGAGGTGGCCACCTAAGGTGGTTTTCCAAAGAGAACTTCCCAGAGGTGCAATGAGAAATGACGAAAGTTTAATATTTGTCATCATAGCAAAGGGCGGCTACTATGAGGAATCTAAAATAAAAAAAACTTTATTTTTACTTTTATTTTTTTTCTTTACAATTTTTCATTTGCTACATAATTCCACTGTTTTGATGCCTTCACTGAGAATCTACGTACAGTGTAAATAGTAATAAAAATAAAGAAAACCAGTAAATGAGAAAGTGTGTCTAAAACTTTTGACTGGTGGTGTATATTAAGTGAGCCAAAGAGCCACGGTTGCAGACCCCTGATCTAGTGGATGGAAACTGTGATCCTATCTTAATAAGGCTGAAGCTAAAAGTGCAAAACCTTAATTTTTAATTCATTGCAAAGGCAAAAAATGAAATTGGTCCAATGGACCAATAAGTTAAGGTTTCCGTCCCAGTGTATGTAATCATAAGAAATTTATTTAGTATTATGTCTTCAGTACAGGGGCCATATCAGGGGACAGAGCCAGTTCTACAGGGGCTCTGGCCCCTGTTGGCCCCTGTCTAGAACCGCCCATGTGGCACAGCATAATGGAATGAACAGCAGTGCATTTGCACAGAGCAAGAGCTACACTGATATAGTTAAACAGATATTTAAAAACACTGTCAAACTCAAGAAATGCTGGGGAACAGCAAAAAAAGTCAAGTCATTTGTAATTAATGACTTGACTTTTTTTTGTAATTTGGGTTTTTGTAATTAAAGATATAACTTACTGCCCAGGTCAGGTCTTGTCAGGTGGCAGCAAAGTCATGTAAAAACATTGCAGTTCAGTTGCAACTAAAACAAGTTTTGAGTCACTAATTTGCACGTCTAGTCAGCTGGAGCAGTTGCATGTCTGTGTTGTTCACAGTGTAAGGACCAAGTTGCTATTTATTTCATTCACTCCTCCCTGCCGGGTGCTAAAGTAAAGGGTTTATCCCAAATCGTTACACAATCTAAACTAGATTTCATCATCTAGTTTAAAATATAAAATTCTTAGTCTGTTGTTATTATTATTATTATTAGTCTCAGTCTAATTGCAAGGAACTGCTTGAATGCAAAATTTGATAAGCTATTATGTTTGAAGCTCAATTCACGCAAGCCCTGCACCACAATAACATAGTTGGACAACTGGATCAACTTTCATTCCTTAGCCTTATAGCATAATTGCCTAAGTCATACTTTGTCTTACTGCTACAATATCAATAAAAATACTATGTGCTTGTTGTCTGAAAACATTTAAATATGACTTAAGCAATTATGCAATGAGGCTAACAAATTGCTGCTGATGCCCATACCCTATGTAGACTGCAGTGTCTAAACTGTTAAAGCCCATGGGAAGTGGTGAAAGCATTTTCATGATGAAAAAGAAATAATGATGAAAATGTATGTTTATAACAACTGACATCATCATTGAATTTGCAGAGTTTTCCAATATTGTGCAGCCTTAATTAGAGCACAGTCTGATGTTTGTGAACACTTTTTCTGATCTGTGAAAACAACAAAAAACATTCTGATGCTGTTTTTAGCATTGGGATCCCCTTAGCTTGAATTAAACATTGAAAACACATTATATAGACAGATCAAACCTGGAATTAAGTAATCTACATGGATTGAAGGTTCTTTAAAACAAAGTTCATGACCAGTGACACCTTTATTAGCAGATAGGAGAGGTTAGCCCAGGGTCCCATTTATGCAAGAACCACCAGTGGGTACATTATAGCAGTTGTTTGAGGAAAAAAAAAGGTTTTGGAAGTATTCATAAACTAGCAACTTTTCTTCTTAATATACATTGATAAACTTTTAAATTCAATTTAGTGTAGTGGGAATGAAATGTGAGAAGATCCAGTGAATGTACTTATTTTATAGGTAGAGTTTAGCATATATAATACTATAGTAAAAACAAAGATAAAAAAAATTGTGTGTGTTCAAAATAACATATTCTTGATAGATTACATAGATCCATTGTGGTCCCCAAATGAAAAGGTAATTTAAGCATCAAAGTCCAGAATTTGCTGAAGACCTCCTTATAAAATAAACTCTAATCTTGAAAGGGTTCTGGAATGTAACTTATGTTAAACAATACCTGTAAACATGTTTTTAAATATATAGGACCATGTGTGTTCAGTAGTTTTACGACATTAGGTGACCTTTCTGGGTGTTACAGACTATCTCAAATTAGTTTAGCATAGTAATTTCTTTTAATTAACTTGTAACTCTTAAGAGTTTTCAGTAATTTCCTGAAAACTCCTAAATAAAGTTAGTGTTGTTTAGCTAACCCATATCTGGGTCAAACATGGACAAATCCAATCCTGGGTTGATGTAACACAACAGGGTTAGGCTGTGGGTTTTGACCCAGCATACTGGGTAAAGTTTTCAACACAAAAAATGGTTTAAAGTTACTAATCTCTACTGTTAAGACTCAAAATCTACATTAATAGCCAAATAATGTTTGGGTTAAAACTGTTTTTTTTAATCTATCTGTCTATTTTCAATTCTCACCTAAATCTTGCTCTGTGGTGTGGAGATGCTGGTGCATAATTTTACCATCTTACTATTTCTTATTTCATCGTGTAGTGGAGGATCGGTGAAGTGTGATCAGGCTGCTGTGTAGTTCAAAATGATGGAGTCTGAAGCATGATGAGGCTCTAGTCTCTTCTCTAACCAAGCAAAACTGGGTCACAATTTTTGACCCAATGTTTGGGTTAAACTTGACAACTTCTGTCTCATATGCAGGGTTGAAAAAACATGCCTGCAGCCTTTAGGGTGTATGTGTCAGCTGTCCTGTGTGCTATTTTAAATGTTTATTGCGAGGTTTGTTGGTCTTTTCAATCAAAGTCGTGGTGTGTTTTATGTTTTAGGGATGGAGTGAACTATCTGTCAAAGTTGCAATGAAAATAAATATCATTATAATTTTCCCCACATACAGCCAAAAGCTATTTAATGAATGGGAGACACTGTCAGAGCTTGTAGTGTCACGGTGTTTCCTGAAGGCAGTGTGTCTATGCCTTTAAGGATTTTAGAGAATGAATTTTGGCAAGTACTTATTGTGCCTTCCTGACATCTCACAGTTATTGTTTATGTAGTAGATTAAGTACAATTTGATTGTCATGAATTAAAAATGTGTTTAGTTTAACTCAAAGAGGGCATGAAAACATAACAAATCCGAGACAATTAGCTGTTTACATCTATAGTTCCTTCCACTGGAAAGCTGTCAAGAGAACAAGCCCAATAAGAGTTTGCAGCAGAATCAGACGACATGCCTTCACCCATTTGATAAATATAGTGTATTTGATCTTCCTCAGATGGCAAAAGATGAAAACATAGCCAGTTCCTTATTTCGTGCCATTCTTAGTGTCCACTTCTCTTACTGACACTATGTTCAAAGGTTGTGTGCTTGATTCAAAGTGGTCGTGGAGCCCATTTATTCATCTTCTCTTGTTGCTTCAGGCTGATTCACCTTCTCCCTGAACAGCAGGTCCACGCCCATGGATAAGGAGAGGAGTGCCACTGCCTTCTCCACAGAGCAACCTGATAATGAAAACCCAGACCCACCAGCTCCCAGTTCACGCACAGACTGTAACACAGAGAGTGAGAACCGCTCTACAAACCCAACCCCCTTTCCCGGTGAAGGTAAGAGATAAAACCCGTAAAAGAAAGCCCGCAATTAAGCAGGTTGTAACTCCATAAATTAAAATGGCGTGAAAAAGGAGAACTGATTTCAGTAATTAAATAAAAAAGTTGAAATGTATATATTATATTGATTTATTTCACACAGAGTGATATATTCTAAGAATGTACCTCTGTTAACTGATTACAGCTTACATTTAATGAGAATCATAATTCACTTTTTCACAAAATATAATATTACACAAGACAAATAAATAACTGATCCTATATAAAAAAATGTCAGCCTACTGTAAAGTAGGCTGACAATAAAGTGCATAATTGCAGTGTGGCATGGAGGCGATCAGCCTGTGGCTCTGCTGATGGGTTAAGTCTGCATTATTGGGTGTAGTGTCTCTCATTCTCTTCTTGATAATATTCCACAGATTTTTTATGGAGTTCTTGCCAGGTGAGTTTGCTGGCCTTTCAAGCTCTGTGATACCATGGTCATTAAAGCAGGTATTGGTGCTTCATACAGTGTTGAAGGTCCCACGTCCCACTGGAACATGAAATGATGATCTCTTTAAAGCTTGACAGAAAAGGAGAGCATTAGATGCCTTAAAAGCGTTGCCACCATTCCTCCAGACTCTGGGGACTAGTGTTCCAAATGAAATGCAAAATTTACTTTCCTCTTAAAAAGACGACTTTGAACCATTTAGCAACAGTCCAGCACATGTTCTCTCTAGCCCAGGTAAGTCACATCTGATGTGTCATATTAGTTGTAGCCCATGTTTTGGATACATCATCTCAAGGCCATAGTATTAAACATTAAAGTAATAGTAGTAAACACATTCAATATTTCACTCTGTGTCTAAGAAATCTATTTAATATATGAGTTTAATGTTTTAAGGGAATTGCAATGGTCAGTTATAATTGTATTGTCAAACAGCACTTATATTGTGTAGTAAATGACCTTGATCATAATAGTCTAATATTCTGAGAAGCACTAGCAGGTTTGATCCAGCTTCTGTAAGCATCTTTTCATTAATATGAATGTGGAACGGAAAGTAGAGATGAAGCATTTTAGAAAGAAAAAAGGAGAAGCTTTGGATATTTGAGGAAATACTTCTCCAGTTTGTTTTTGGTGTGTCAGCAGCATAACAGCTATGAATTCAAATAATGAACGCAATAAATCCATTTACTTGATATATAACAATACACTCACATGTTAGTTCTGCATGTAGAGACAGTCCATGTCTCTTGAGTCTCTGGAATGGTAGATAATGGACTTATGTAAACATTTTTAGCAAAATCTTTGCAAAGTAAAAAAAACACCAAGTGGTGAAACACGATGCTTTATGGTGGGCAGGTACTGCTCTAATCATCTTGTACTTGGGTGGGTGACTCATAATGACACTGGTGCCTGTGGAGCATATTATGGTAGGAAGTTTATCTGGGCATGGTTGAATACATAAAGCAGCTGTATGTATTGTATGATGCTTTCTTAAGCCACATGTTTTTATCCATCTCTATGAAGGCTTACAGAGGTTGATGTTGGTTGGCTAAATTACAAGTAAAAAACAAAGGCTGCGCACTTGTAACTTCTATGCAAAAAAAACCCCAAAAAACAATTCAGTATTGTTCCTGGAAATAATAGTGCTTCATGAGGTCAGAGGCATTTTCAGTGACAGGCACAACAGTTGTGTATTCAGGTGACGCACCACCATAGATGATCTGTGGGGTCAGCACCAATTCAGCCCAGTAGAACACCAAAATGCCACAATGGGGCTCCTGGGACTTTGAGAAAACCCATGACCCTTCCCTCTTTGTGAGTTTTGTCATGCTAAGGGATGACTGACACTGTGGGGTGGGAACAGGACGTTGTGGACTCAGCTCAGGCTTGGTATGTGTCTGAATGACTCACCCAGGATTGGCCAATTATAGATCAAGTTCAATCAAGTTTTGCAGGGAAAACAGCTGCACTAAGTGTATATCAGGGTGCAGGTCTTATGAGGTTATTAGTATAGGTGTGGTTTGCAGACAGGGTAGTGTGAGGTTTAAATGGTTTGTTGCCACGGTTACCTGCCACAAAAATCTTTGATAGCTGCTGCATGTTTTTTATTGCATTTTATATTTGTTTTTGCTTTCTTTTAAAGGCAATGTAAGACTTAGTTGGCAATGATTATGGGACAGAATATTTTCTTATCACATTTTCATCTATGTTTCCCAGCACTGTGGTTAACCACTTTGAGTATCAGTATAGTATCAAAGTAAATGTTAATTCCTTAGGACTTTTACAGTAATTAAAAACGTGGTTTGTTCCCAAACATGCTGTCTTTTCTGAACTCTCTTTACTCTCTCTGTATTTGCTCCCTGAGGAGCAAAGACAAAATGTAAGTGCGGCTCCTTTTACCACAACGTGTGTTAGTGTGTAGATCACAGTCAGTAGGTGAGTCGAAGTGGTGTGGAGGGAAGATTGGTCAAGCTGCTACTGAATTCAACAAGGCGCTGCTTTCAGCTCAGCCTTAATCCCTCACCCCCCCGACCGCACTGTGTCGAGTCTATGAGCAAGGCAACAAACACGTGAATCTGACAGTTCAAACAATCATTTTTGCAATATACAACAGGGATGTAAAAGGGGGGTATACACCTGGGGTGTAACCATACGATGTCAGACGATATATGACACTGGTTTCACTAGAACGAGGCATGAATCAGCAACATTTTTGGGAAAAATAAAAATCTCCATATTTTTTTTAACAAATAGTTTGAAGGTTTTATAAATTCACAAACTATGTTTTAAAAGCTCTAATCAGTGGAGTCAGAGTAGTTTATAGGTTGTGGGGTTCATGCATGCCTCTATATAATTTGGTTCTAAGGCCAAAAAAAGACATCAGTGTGGAATTATCCAGTTTATGTTTGATCAGTCTGAATAGTCTATGAGTAGTTATTCTAGTTTTAAACAAGATATAATCAGAGTCTGTCTGGAAACTCAGTTCAGGTTATTTGTATAGCACCACTTTACACAAACATCATCTTGAAGCACTTTGCTAGGCAAGCAAATCAAATTTATTTACAGAAATATATAATGAAATCAGTCCAATTTTATAGACAGATCCAATTCAGGTGGGAATCCATTCTGCTTATCCGGGGACTGTCAGAGTCTAACTCAAACAAGTAAGGTTAAACCCAATGCAAGTCGAATTTTCTCTCTGTTTGACCGTCATTAAGTTTTTCATCTGAGGTGCGTAAATTAGAATAAAATTCTAACAAATGAGATCATCTGTTGGGAAAATCAATACTTCATTACCTAGCTCTGTATTTTATGCAGTTGTTAGTCAAAGAAATAGACAGTTGGCTTGTAGTAAATAAGCAGTAAGTCATTTTAAAATTGTGATATATTTTGAAACCAAAAGGAGAAGGACATTATTTCACAAATATCTGTTATATATTTATATTTAAAATCTAGTTTATACAGTTGGTCTGTCTGCGAATATTTCTCTTCAGACTGGTTGATACTATCTCTCTGGCATGTTTAGGGCTGTTACTCAGTTATGACACTGAGTTAGTAGCATTAGCATAAAGCAGGCATTCATAATGTACTATATAGGTTCCACACATTCCTGAAAAAGGAAATTTCTCCTTAGTTATTACAAGACAGTAATATTGTGGTGTGTATGTTGATAGATGTGTGCTTTTTTTGCTTGTTGTGAGACTTGCTGTCACTTAAGCATGAAGATGCAATGAGGCTGCCTGTTTATTTAACAGAAGACTTTCACCGCATGCTAAGCTCCTGTGGTCTCTTTTACGAACAATAGTTATCCCACTCTTGTCTCTCTATTTTTCTGTCTGTCTCAATTTTTCTTTTCTTATAGCTTCTTTATGTCTGTTTTAATCAATTAACAATAACTCATTTACATAAAAATGACATTTTCAGTGAATACAGCTTTGAGTTTCTAGTATGACTTGGTTGGTGTCATCAGGCTTTGATGACATTTGAGGTCAAACAAAGAAACAAAGACCATTTCATATTGCTATTGTGTTAGTCTTTAGACCCAGTGGAACAAGGTTGTCACTGGATCAGCAATAAGATATTAGTATTCTTGTCAGAAAGTTAGGGGTTTGAACTTCCAATAGGTGACCACATGGTGAAGTTGCATAGTGAATCAGTTGCACTCTACCTGGTATCGCACTCATTTGGCAACAAATATAATTGGAAATATTATGTAAAAACGGTAGCCATTGGTCTGGCTGCTTCCACCAAAGTGGCCACCTGACTGAATGATTCACTGGGGTTCTGCAGAACTTTACGGGGCGGCATACTTGATATCTGTCCCATAAGTTAAACTGGACAGATAACATCAACCAATGTTTATTTCCATCTTGTAAACCATTTGTGAATGTTTTTCATGACGGGATTGGCCATTAGCGCAGGGGTCAATTTTTTATGGTATTGAAAGTGTTGGTAAATATATATATATAGCCATAAAGGCAATACTAATATTGGATGTCGATGTCGCCCCAAATGTTCATATCAGGGTAACCCTAATCATTGCCAACTAGGTAATGGTCAGGAAGTTTTTACCAGACAGGGAATGAGACTGGGAATGAGACTGGTATCTGTCAAAAGATCATAAAACAGTGTAAAGCAAGTATAAATTAAAATAAATGTCTGTGTTAATTTAAATTTCATTAAAAGTTGCTTGTCAAATATTATTTACACCGCCTACATTTCTTCATAAACTTTGGAGAAATCTTTATAGTCAACTACTGGCAAGTTTTTGCATATTTCCTCTGGTATTTTGACGATTTATGTTTAATGATTGACTCCAAGTCTTTGAGGTTGAAAGGCCCTTTTGCCATCACCCTAATCTTTATCTCCCTCAACTGATTCTCTGTTAGATTCAAGTCAAGACTCTGGCTAGACCACTCCAAGACGTTAATATTACTTACAGTTAGAAGAAACATGTTGCTGACTTTAAAATGGCAGCTGACTATGGCAGCTCCATAGTCAGAAACGTGGCACTAGAGACACCAGCGACCATAGTCAAATGTCTGCCAGGGGCCAGAACGGGCGACATCAAATCCTACCTGAAACTGCTGGCTAAGGATAAGCGTAAATACAGTAAGTTGTTTATTCACGCTGGCGGTAATGACACCCGTTTACGTCAATCGGAGGTCACTAAAGTTAGTGTTGCTTCGGTGTGTAGTTTTGCCAAAACAATGTCGGACTCCGTAATTTTCTCTGGTCCCCTCCCCGATCTGACCAAGTGACGACATGTTTTTAGGCCGCATGCTGTCATTCAACCGCTGGCTGTCTAGGTGGTGTCCAGAAAACCGATGTGGGCTTACATTGATAATTGGCGAACATTTTGGGACAACACCTGGTCTGATCCGGAGAGACGGCATCCATCCCACTTTGGATGGAGCAGCTCTTCTTTCTAGGAATCTGGGCCGAATTTATTAGTTCTCCAAACCTCTGACAACCCCAGGTTCAGACCAGGAAGCAGGGTCGTAGTTTAACACTCCTCTCTGCAGCTTCTGTACTGCTACCTCACCCATTACCCTATTAAGACAGTGTCTCGCCCACGGCCAAAATTGAATAGATTAAAAAAATAATCTAAAAAGAGGAAATCAGGAAAATCTCATAAAAATAAACACAACTCAGACTTAAAAATAAAAATAAAACAATTAAATGTGGCTTACTGAGGGGACATAAGATCTCTCTCTTCATCCAAAGACTTGCTAGTTTTAGTGACCTATATTTGTGACAACCCAGATTGATTTATTTTGCCTCACAGAAACCTGGCTGCAGCAAGAGGAATTATGATTTAATATAAATGAGTCAACTCTCCTACTAATTATTTAAATTTTCACATTCCTCGAATATACTGGGCGGCGGAGGAGGAGTATAAACCCATCTTTCAGTCCGATTTATTGATAGTCCCAGACCAATCAATAGCTAACAACTCTTTTGAATATTTAATCCTCAGTTTTCCTCATCCAAATTGCAACAAGCACTTAAAACCACGTTTCTGTTTGTTGTTTTGTACCGTCCACCAGGTCCCTTACTCTCAATTATATAGATCAGTTTCAGACCTTTTTATCTGATTTAGTGTTAAATACAGATAAAGTTATTATAGTTGGGGATTTTAACATTCATGTTGACACTGAAAGTGATAGCTTAAATATAGCCTTTAATGGTATCTTAGACTCAATTGGCTTTACTCAAAACATTAACAAACCTACCCACGTTTGTCTTCATTCTCTGGACCTTGTGCTGACATATGGCATTGAGTGTACAGACATTACAATATTTATCTCACACCCTGTGCTTGCTCCGACCATTTTTTAATAACCTTTGAGTTTAATTTACCCGAGTACTCCCACCTGAAAGAAAATTTCATTATATTAGTGATCATTATCAGACGATGCTGTAACAACCTTTAAAGAATCTGTTCCACTTTTAATTTGCTCATTATCACAGAAAAACACAGTGGAGGGCAATAATTTTTGTTTCTTCTCCTCCAAAATTGATTCTCTTGTTTCAGATTGTTACTTCATCATTTTGCGTTGGTGCATTAGACAATGCAGCCCCCTTGAAAAGAAGGAATTATTCATAGGAGGCAGGCTCCTGTTTAATTCAGCGAGCTGCGTACTTTTAAGCACAATGTTAGAAAATTGGAGTGCGAAATGGCGCTCTACACACCTAGAGGATTCCTACTTTAATCTGAAAAATAGCCTACTGTTGTATAAAACGATACACTTCACCAAGCTAGAACAGCTTATTCTCTCATCCTTATAGAAACAGAACAAGATAATCCTAGTTGTCTCTTTAGTACAGTTGCTAAACTTACACAGAGTCATAGCTCTGTTGAGCCTGCAATTCTTCCTTAGCTCTCAGCAGTCTTGATTTTATGGGATTCACTTCAAAATAAAATTGATTCTATTAAGAAGAAAATCTTTGACAATCTCCCCAGAGATGATTACTTCATCCTCAACAAGTGTAGAGCCACATTGGACAATAACTGTAGAACGCTGATCTGTGTTTGGACTGTTTTGATGCCTGTGGAGCTTCCTGATTTATCAGAAATATTAGCTTCATTCTAAACCTTCAACTTGTATGTTAGACCCAATCCCAACCAAATTTTTAAAGGAATTTGGTTCCCTCTGATTTACCAGCCCCCATTTTAAGATATGAGATTATTTATCCTTAGTAAATGGTTATGTACCGCACAAGCTTTTTAAGGTAGCGGTAATTAAAACCTTTGCTTTAAGAAAACCTCGCTTGATCGAGATGACTTAATAAATTACAGACCTGATATCCAACTCTCCGTTCTATTCTAAAATTCTTTCGAAACAATAGTTGCTTAATCAAAATGTGTGAGCATTTACACAGCAATGACCTGTTTGAAGTAGTTTCAGTCAGGTTTCAGAGCTCATCATAGCACTGAAACCGGCTCTGCTGAAAGTCACTAATGATTTCTTATTGCCTCAGATAATCGGACTTGTGTCTTTACTGGTTCTGTTAGATCTCAGTGCTGTCATTTGATACAGTCTGATCATAATATTCTCTTAGACAAGGCTGGAATATGCTGTAGGGATCAGGGGAACAGCACTAGGCTTGTTTAAATCTTATTTGTCTGACAGATTCCCAGTTGTTACATGTAAATGATAAATTTTTCATCTTTAAAAACTCCGTTAATTGTGTGAGTACCACAGGGGTTCAGTACTTGGTGCCAATTCTCTTTACTATATAATGTCTTTCCAATAGGTAAAATTAATCAGGGCAGCATAGAATAAAATTTTCACTGTTACGCTGATGACACTCAGCTTTACTTTCCAATAAATCCTGATGAGCCCAACCAGTTGAATAGACTACAAGCATGTCTTGAATGACATAAAAACTTGATGACTTTAAATTTTCTGCTCTCTAAATTCAGACAAGACAGTAAGTTGTCTGTCTTTGGACCGTGAGTTTCTTTGAAAAAAGAAACTGCTTAGTCAATCACATTAACCTGGATGGCATTAAATGTGACCTCCGATAATAAAGTAAAAAACTTGGTGTTAATTTTTTGACGCAGGACATGTCATATTAAATCCCATATTAAAACCAGGTTTCCAGGATTTCCTTCTTTCATCTCCGGAACATTGCCCAAAAATTAGAAATATCCTGTCCAGGATTGATGCTGAAAAAACTAGTCCATGCATTTGGTTACTTCAAGGCTGGACTATTGTAATATTCTTTACTATCGTGAGTGTCCACAAAGAGGCAGTAAAAGCTTCAGCTGATGCTTAAAATGCTGCAAGGCAAGAGTTCTGATGAAAATTAAACAAGAAGATCATATTTCCCCACTTTAGCTTCCTTCATTGGCTCCCTGTTAAATCCAGAATAGAATTTAAAATTCTCCTCCTCACATATGAGAACCCTTAATGATTTAGCTCCATCATACATCAGAGAGCTGATTGTTCCATATGTGTCCTAACAGAGCACTTCGTTCTCAGACTGGCAGGTTTACTGGTGGTTCCTAAAGTCTCTAGAAGTAGAATGGGAGGCAGATCCTTTAGTTATCAGGCTCCTCTCCTGTGGAGACCAGCTCCAGTTTTAATCCGTGAGGCGGACACCCTGTCTACTTTTAAGGCTAGGGGCTTAAAACTTTCCTTTTTGATAAAGGCTTATAGTTAGAGTGGCTTAGGTTATCCTGAGCTATCTCTGTAGTTATGCTGCTATAGGCTTAGGCTGCTGGAGGACATAATGACCACTTCTACGCCTCTTCGCTACTTCTCACACTACTCTTCAATTTTGTATTATTTGGCTGTTATTTCAGCTTTAACTTTGTTCTCTCTCTTCTCTCTTCCCTAGAAGCTCACACTGGCCTGACTCTGTGTCTACCTGTGACAACTGTCTGGAGAGGGGCATCGTCTCGAGCTTCTGCTGGCAACAACTTGGTGATCCCACCTCTAACTGATGATCCCCATGGCCCTGTCTTTGCAGTGTTAATCCCTTCTCTCTCCTAGACATAGCTACTGACGAGAGCTTTTACACTGTAACTAACTCTATGTGCTCTCTTTCAGACTCTCAACCTTGAAACTTGGCTCAGAGTTTATCTGTTCTTTCTTTCTAGGTGACAACGACTAAAGGAGCTACATCCATTAACATTTTAACCTTTTTCCTTCCCATAGTAAAGTACTCCTGGATTAGTGCTTCTTTGTTCTCTTTGTGTCCGCTGCTCTGTTCTCTCTAACGCCCCAGTCGGTCGTGGCAGATGGCCGCTCACACTGAGCCTGGTTCTGCTGGAGGTTTCTTCCTGTTAAAAGGGAGTTTTTCCTCTCCACTGTCGCTACATGCATGCTCAGTATGAGGGATTGCTGCAAAGTCCCCAACGCCAGTGGCTGTCCACTGTCTCTACATGCTCATCCAGGAGGAGTGTAATGCTGCGAAAGTCACTGACTGGATGCAATCTGCTGGTCTTTCCTTAGATAGAAAAACTTTTATCCAATTTGAATAAATAACAGAATCTGACTGCACTGTTCAATGATTTGGATTAATTGTAATGCATGTACCTGACTTTTGTGAAGTGCCTTGAGACGACATGTGTTGTGAATTGGCGCTATATAAATAAACTGAATTGAAAATTGAATTGAATTGAAAAAAATACTTTTACCCTAAATCTGTAGGGACTGTGAATAATGTTGGGTTTAACTGCATAATAAAAGCCCTGGATCACTGCATGTTAAATAAGTGATAGTGTGGACCGGTTTTTTTTCTCTAGATATACACATTATACATATACATTTTTCAACTTATTTTTCTTAATTTTAGTAAACCAATTTAGAAGACACTTCCTTTTTAAATGTTAGGTTAGAAGGTTAGGAAAATGTGTGAAAGGTGTTAATCGACCACTAAATAACTTCACAGCTAACTGCAAATATGGCCAAATAGGCCACATGGCACTGTTAAAACAAGAAGGAAATCACTAATTGTACCAGCAACACAAAAAAAAAAAACCTTTAAGTTAATGCGGATGACATATAAAAGCTATTGACACCACTGCTAAAATTATTTTTCAAATATTGAGATTAATTGTCCTCTTTATGCTTAACATAACTCTGATTCATTTATCTATATATTTTCCTTATTATGTATGTCTCTGTGCCTCAGTGTGTAGATGTGGCAATATCCTCACTCATCCCTTTCTGGTGCCTGAGGTTTGTCAAGCCTTGTGTCTAATTTGGTTTCGTGCTGAGATCAAAATAAACCAGGAATAGTTCAAGGAATTTTTACTGCATATTTGAACAACAAAAACAAGCATGCTATATTTTCCTTTACCACCTTGCAAAAAAAAAAAAATTAAAACTGTGTCCTGCTGCTGCTTTGGTGGCCTATCTAGTCTCTTTTTCTTACGAAAGGGGTATAGTTAAGTGTGTATATATAAACCGCAAATTCCCAGGATATTCACTGTTTGGTGACGCTCTTGCTCCAATTTAGTTATTCTGTTGAGAAATCAAAAAAAGAAGCAATGGTTGCTGTCTTTCCTTTTTTAACTCAAACCACAGATTCTCCAGAAGTTGTGCATATTTAATCAGGGCCTTTCATACATATTTGTTCAGGTTGTCTTGAGAGTTTGGACTTGACGTCCGCATGTGCTTTTGGGAGTTGTCAGGATACTTCAGTAGTACAGACTTGGGTGACTAAACTATAAGCAAAGTTAAAACTGTTTGTGTCTTTAGCAAAAAGTCAAATATGCTTTTCTTGGAAGTCGGACTCTTTGGTGGTTATGCCTTTTCTCTCAGTTAGTTTGTGATTGACATAGACAATGTTCAGACTCTATTCTTAACTGGGAACATCAGACTCGTTACCCTGTCTGTTGAAGGTCTCCAGAGCAGAGTGGCTGGTACTTTTAAGCTACATTAGGATTCCACATGGTAAAAATATATATATATATAAAAAATGTATTTAGTTTTCATTTCTCCCTCCCATTTACATCTGTCACTCAGTGCAGCCAAGAAAGGCAGTAAATCTTATTAGTTAAATTAGCTGACCCTAAATTATAAGCATGGTCAAATTAATTGACATTAAAGTTACGCATCTATGTGCAGTCTACCATATATTTTTACGCAGTAGGGAGAGGCAATGCAAGATATTTTATGTTATGCATCAATGATGTGCTCAAAGATTGCAGCACTTACATTCTAATAGTCTTTAATGGGGCTATAACTATATCTAAATCTTCTAACAAATTTAGATTGTCTATTAAGTTTTAATTCTGCATTTGGAAAACTGTGTATGTGAACCTCTTTCATAGAAAGAACTTCACACAAGTCTAAAGTAAAATAATGCATTTATCTTTTCATTTTCACTGTAGGTTACAAGATTTATGTTTTGACCAAGAGTGTCAGTATGACCAGGATCTTTGAAAGTAGCTTCTTTTCAATCTGGTGGCTTGGCTGTGAGATAGGAACTGAAGGAGACCTCAGAGTTTAGCCATTGTCTAATCACATGAAAAGAAGCCAAAAGATTACGCATCTGATTTAGATACCTGAGGTTCAACATACTTGAGAGGTACTGAAGTTGTATCTAGCGTGTAGAAGGGTCAGAGTTAGATTGAGAATTTACTCAAGAATTATACACTGCTCAAAAAAATAAAGGGGACACCTAAAAAACACAATATAACTCCAAGAAAATCGAACTTCTGTGAAATCAAACTGTCCACTTAGGAAGCAACACTGATTGACAATCAATTTCACATGCTGTTGTGCAAATGGAATAGACAACAGGGGAAATCTTTGGCGATTAGCAAGACACACTCAATAAAAGGGGTGGTTCTGCACGTTGGGGACCACAGACCACTTCTCAGTACCTATGCTTTCTGGCTGATGTTTTTGGTCACTTTTGAATCTTGGTGGTGCTTTCAAAACCCCGTGGTAGCATGAGACGACTCTACAACCACACAAGTGGCTCAGGTAGTGGGAGCTCATCCAGGATGGCACATCAATGTGAGCTGTGGCAAGAAGGGTTTGCCTGTGTCTGTCAGCGTAGTGTCCAGACCTGGAGGGGCTACCAGGAGACAGGCCAGTACACCAGGAGACGTGGGGGAGGCCGTAGGGGGGGCAACAACCCAGCCCGAACCGCTACCTCCGCCTTTGTGCAAGGAGAACAGGAGAAGCACTGCCAGAGCCCTGCAAAATGACCTCCAGCAGGCCACAAACGTGAATGTGTCTGCACAAACTGTTAGAAACCGACTCCATGAGGATGGTATGAGGGCCCGACGTCCACAAATGGGGGTTGTGCTCACAGCCCAACACCGTGCAGGATGCTTGGCATTTGCCAGAGAACACCAGGATTGGCAAATTGGCAAACCTGGAAAGCAGGTTCACACTGAGCACATGTGACAGATGTGACAGAGTCTGGAGACATCGTGGAGAGCGATCTGCTGCCTGCAACATCCTTCAGCATGACCGGTTTGGCAGTGGGTCAGTAATGGTGTGGGGGTGGCATTTCTTTGGAGGGCGCGCCATGGCCAATTCCGCCAGAGGTAGCCTGACTGCCATTAGGTACCGGGATGAAAATCCTCAACCCCTTGTGAGACCATATGCTGGTGCGGGTGGCCTCGGGTGGGTTCCTCCTAATGCAGGACAATGCTAAACCTCATGTGGCTGGAGTGTGTCAGCAGTTCCTACAAGATGAAGACATTGAAGCTATGGACTGGCCCGCCGCGTTCCCCAAAACCTGAATCTGATTGAGCACATCTGGGACATCATGTCTCGCTCCATCCACCAACGTCCACGTTGCACCACAGACTGTCCAGGAGTTGGTGGATGTTTTAGTCCGAATTGGGAGAAGATCCCTCAGGAGACCATCCACCGTCTCATCAGGAGCATGCCCAGGCATTGTAGGGAGGTCATACAGGCACGTGGAGGCCACACACAATACTGAGCTTATTTTGACTTGTTTTAAGGACATTACATCAAAGTTGGATCAGCCTGTAGTGTGTTTTTCCACATTTTGTGTGTGACTCCAAATCCAGGCCTCCATTGGTTAATACATTTGATTTCCATTGATGATTTTTGTGTGATTTTGTTGTCAGCATATTCAAGTTTGTACAGAACAAAGTATTTAATGAGAATATTTCATTCATTCAGATCTAGTATGTGTTATTTGAGTGTTCCCTTTATTTTTTTGAGCAGTGTATATCGCACCAGGCAGAAAAAGGTTTTTAGATCACTGAAGGGGATGACACACATTGCTGAATTCATGTAACATAAAATCTGTCTGATCAGGGTAAGAAAAGAAAACAGAAACTACTCTGACTGTAAGGCTCCATTCACACTAATTAAGACTGCTCTATTGGTTTCAGGGTTTCCAGGAACATTCAAACTTTGCAGGAGCACAGCAACTTTGCAAACCCGATTTCAGAGTGAAGACAAGCATGAATCTACTGACTTCTTGCCATTTGGTACACAGGTTTTTCCCTGCTGCTTCTCTGGCTATTCTTTTACAGATATAAGAACTGCGCTTACAGGTTTCCCCACAATATGCAGAATTTCCCTCAAAATATTAGATTTTTCTGAGCCTCAACCTTCAGTTTAAGCCTTGCTGTGGAGAAAGAAGCATAGTGAGTAGTTTCACCAGGTCATCCTACACAACACAGATCTCTGTGTGCATATCTAGGTTAGTGCAGTGAGAACAATTTATGCACAAAAAACCCAGAATGTCTTAATGTTTTAGTGATCATTGTGAGCCAATCAAACTGTGGTTCTGGACACTGAAGCTTTTTTTTTTTATAGTTGTGCATTTTAAAGCCTTTGTGCCTGCTGATTTTTTTCCTTGTTCTCCCTCATCATGACTTATACAAAGAACTCCCATCATCCAATTTATACGTTACATTTTCTAGTTGTTTCTGCTTCTCCCTAGCTGAGATGTGGATCACAACATCACTACCTGTGTGCAAGTACAAGCATGGTAAGTTTTTGTTGAAGCCAGAGCTTTGTCAGGACGACATATGCATAGTAGTCATGGTGCAAAAAGCATTACAATAAATTACTTGATGTGGTGTAAGTCCGGTGTTGTTGTGGCTACATTGGCATGAGACGAGCTTTAAACTCTCTGATGACCAATTTACACTAGTGTTTGCAGGCCACATGTTGTGGATAAGATCCGTTGCGGCTAGCAGGTTTCTCCTTGCAACAATAAGAAACCAGACATAGCACCACCACGATCTCACCACAGAGGTTCAGGGAAGTCTCACACTCCATCCTGCAAAACGACAGGTTCACTGTTTTTTGTAATCTGGGGAAAAAGGATGCCCAGCAATTCTCATTATGCAAGACAGAGAATGAGAGGCCTCTGGAAGACCCTGCAGAGACCCTCCAGGTTCTTGCTGACAGCCTGATGTGGTAGAGACTTTAACGTGAAATTAAAATGAATCATATGCAAACATTTTCTTTGAAATATATTGATGTCCCCTTCCAGTTTATTTTGATGCATTTCTTTGTATTTACTTTTTCTTTTGCTGCCAATGTCTGTACCACCACTTAATGGTAATTGTATTATAGCAGCTTAAAACTGCTTTATCGTTTTTTATGGGCTTTTGTGGTATATAGCTGTAGTGTAAGTGGTTGTGTTTTCTCATGGCCCAGAAGAGACAAATCCACAGTTAAATTACTTAAATGCCTGTTCATCTGCAGACTGGGTTTTGTCTTTAATGAGCTTACACTTCTTTCTCTCACTATAATCTCTGATTTTGGACATATTCCAATGGAGCACTCAGTGCCCAGTGTGTGTGTGTGTGTGTGGGTGGGTGTGTGTGTCTGTGTGTTTGTGTGTGTGTGTGTGTGTGAGAGAGAGAGAGAGAGAGAGAGAAAGAAACAGAGTGAGAGAGTATGTGTGTGTGTGTGCATGCTCTTGCAGCCTAAGAATTGCACCAGTTTTTCATTTCTTTGTGCATGTATGTATGATTATTTGCTGAGCGATAGAAAAAAAAACTACACCACTGCTCTAGTTGGGTGTTCTTCTTTTTGTATAATTCTTTATTTTGATAAAGGTTGTATGGAGTTTGAATTGGTTCCTGTGGTTACTCTAAGGTCACAGAGTTAGAATGGCATCTTGTCTTCTAATCCTCCTCTGGTGAACATTATGCTGCTCTTCTTGATTTGCAACACCACATCCAATTTATGTCAAATATTCAAGTACTAAAATGTCTTATATCAATAATTAGAGTCCTATAACAAAGTAGCAGCAGTGGAAGTATATCTTCTTACTTTTTTCTTTTTCTTCTAAGCAATCTTGCACATAAAGAATAAAATAAAGTGCAACTCAGTGCTTAGCCAAAATAAAACCTGAGGCACCATCTAAAAACAGGCAATCTAAGCTTTTGTATTTCTGTCTAAATGGGTGAAAATTGATGCTAACAGACACTTGAGCTATTTTGGAATGAGGAATGGGCAAAAGATTCATCTTGTAGATCTGCTAAGCAGGTAGAGAAATACCACAAAAGACTCGCAGTTCTAAATTCAGAGAAATATGGTTATACAAACTATTTATTTAGAGGGGATTAAATACAAATGTATGTCATACTTATATTTGTGGAAGCCATAGAAACCGTTTTGAGGGGAACGAAGAGGAAACAAACAGGAAAACTCTTATGAACACTCTAAATGGTTCTTTATAAAGCTACCTCTCCTTATCTGAGAAGCAGCGGGATGTTCTCCCCTGCAGTTGTTACAGGATGTGTCAAACCGTTTTGCCTTCTCATCTAAACAGTGTCTGTGTGCATGCTGTGTGTTTGTACTAATCATTACCCTGTGTGATCCATATGCCTTTGCTTTAAAGGTTAACTGTTTACTTGGAGGCTGAAAATTCCTTCAGGGCTGCTGACACGTGTGCATACACCAGATGCAGATGCACATCAAACAGACAGTGGTACATGGTCCAGCATTCACAAACAAGCACACATGCTCATCCTAAAACATAAACACACAACCAGTTCTCTATTGCTCCAGTCTGATTTTGATTAGAGCCTCAACTTTTTCGGATCTCAGAAATGGCCCAGAGGCTGAGTGGGTTGGTGGTTTGTTGTTGGTGCCAGCACGCAAATGGTTGAAGGGAACTCGGATGGGACCAAAGCTTTGATGGGAAAGTGTTTAGGTCCAACTATTGTGGTTTCAATGTTTACAAGGAAAAAGCTAGTTAAGGCACAGGCCATATACTTTTAGATCATACCACCCTGCAGGCAGCTGAAATCTGATCGGGTAAAGTAAAGAGGGGTTCTCAACAAACTTGATCAATGAAGAATTATGTTTAGAAATGTGTGCAAATAAACAGATTCCTGGCGAAGATATAACCTCCTTATCATTTGTTTTCTTCATGATTATATAAACATTTCTACATTTCTTTGTTCTTTGCTTTAAATACTTACATAAATACAGGAAAATACTTGTTTTCATACTTCCCTTAAAATTCTAATACCAATTGTAACTCAATAATCCTGGGTTTTGGCTCTTCACATACGTCCATATTCACTGATTATGTTTTATTGATCTCAGTAAAGATGATATTAATGACTTTTTTAAAAACATGTAGTATAATTATTTTATAAAAGTATGTTTTAATAATATGAGTGCGACTGTTATCAAAGCTTTAATATATTACACACACAGTTACATTTTAAGGTTCAAGTGCTTAGAAAATTGTAATTGTTTTAGTGATATTAAAAAACAGCATGCCAGTGACAAACTCAGTCCGCATTGAATTATCTTCTGTTTATTAATATCATGCCAGTTAACAACTTTTCAATGCACTTTCCAAAACGAACAGGTCCAATTTATATTCATTTATAATCCAGTTCCAGTTTCAAACTGAATTCAAATCACTCCAATTCATAACAATACCACCAAACCTTATAGCCAGGTTTCTGTTCATATTAAATACAGTTCATTTAAGTTCAAATTAATACAGTCACCAGTGAGTTGAGTTGATCATGCAATGCAGCTGGATTTTTTTATTTAAATTCATTACAAAGTTTTAAAGTAGGCTTCTGCCAGTTTAAGGACTACATTTCACACTCATTTATTGTTGCTTTAACCATATTGGTTAAAACAAAGGCCTGAGTTAATAATTTGTTCCACATGCCAGAGACAAGATCTGCAGCATAATAACAAAACATATATGTTTTTACTTTTTTTGCACATTGCAAAAGATTTTATTTCTATAAAACTTACTTGTGAAATGGAGGAGCTGGAAGCACCTCCCATACTTTCAGCTTCAATTTCAAATATATTAAGTACATTAATAAAAGACAAAACAAATGTTAGCATTTAAGGACTAATAAAACATGAAAAAATGAGAAAACACAATTATGCATAGAATTTTTCCTTAACTGTATTACAGATACAAGCATTGTACCTACATGTACTGAGCAATAGGTCGACGATTACTGTATCTTTCCTCTGCATACTTTGTGTGAAACATGACATTACAGTGCATAAAATATGGGGTAAGAACGCTGTCAAAAACAATGTGTATGTAAAGACTGAAATGTGTGCATATTAGTCAATAGTTGTGCATAAGTAAAATCCAAAAAAGGTATGGTATATTTTCTCTTTAAGAATACAAAATAAAATGTTACAGCTTCAAGAAAATAAAAAAACACAAAGTTCAAGTTTACAGTTGTGGTTTATTCTTTATGAATACAATATGCTATAACAGTTTGTGAATACGATTTATTTTCAATGAGAATACGAATTTACATCAGCGACTTGGTGTCACGTGATCTCAGGTTGGTTAGTGGAGCACAGAGTTAGTCGATTCGCGTTTCGCATGCGCTGTCACACTCCTCACCGCCAGTAAACGTAGTGCAGGAGGTACAGTAGGTACAGTAGGTGGCAGTACGCACCTCTGAATTTGTTGCGAACCGCCAGCAGAAGAAGAAGAAGCAGCAGCACTAGCGCCAAGATGACGGAGCAAGAAACTACGGTACAAAGCCAGGTAATGTTAAAAAGTTTATATATGTCTTAATGTCGTTAATATATGCTTTGGTCCGTCATCGTGGCGGTAGTGCTGCTGCTTCTTCTTCTTCGGCTGGCGGTTCGCAACAAATTCAGAGGTGCATACTGCCACCTACTGTACATCATTGTATAACTCCACCCACTATATTCTATGTTTTAGTTTTGCATTTCATAAAAATAAGAACAATGCTTTCTTTATAATACTCTTGATATCCCTCCCATCTCCCCTCTGTTCCTAATATTCCTTTTAGACTGAATTATCTCCCATTCCGGCACTACGTTTACTGGCGGTGAGGAGTGTGACAGGGCATGCGCAACGCGAATCGACTAACTCGGGGCTCCACTAACCAGCCTGAGATCACGTGACGCCAAGTCGCGGATGTAAATTCGTATTCTTATAGAGAAGAAATCGTATTCACAAACTGTTATAGCATATTGTATTCATGAAGAATAAACCACAACTGTAAACTTGAACTTTGTGTTTGTAATTTCTTGAAGCTGTAACATTTTAGTTTGTATTCTTATAGAGAAAATATACAATACCTCTTTTGGATTTTACGTATGCACAACTATTGACTAATATCCACACATTTCCGTCTTTACATACACATTTGTTTTTGACAGCGTTCTTACCCCATAATAAAGTAAACTAATTAGCTTTCATTAGTTGTGAAAAAAATTCTTATATTCTAAAGTTATTTTTGACAATAATTCAATTAAAGACAACATATGGTAGTTGTTTTTTTTTAATCTGGCCTTTTGTTATTTTTTACACTGAACACATTAAACAGACATTACAGTATTTCTTTTCTATTTTTTGTTAAAACTTTTGTATGGTAAACATTTAAATATAATGTATAATGTCATGTTTCATATTTATGCGTGCTAACCCTTAAAATTATATTAATACATCAAAAATAGTACTTAACAGTATTGAATGAATTGCAGTTACCTGCATTCTAGTGAATGAAAGTTTGTAAGTTTGTTTATTTTGTTTATTTTTTGTTCACTTATAGAAATGTCTTTAGCAAATTTGCAAAAAATAAACAAAAATAAAAATACTACCCAGAGCTAAAGCCCATTGATTCCAGATGTCTTTTGTGTGCAAACAGGAAGATATGGCACGTCAATTAAAGATTTGTTTTCGCCTTTGCTCCATGTCCCTTTTGCACAAGACAGTGACAATAAACTGGGTCTTAAGTCTGTTTTGCAACACTGTCTGTGTTACATGGACCTCAGATTGTGTTACAACACTGATTATCTCTGATGTAAATAATATTCTATTTCAGCAACAATACTGTGTAAAATCCACAACATAGGAATTTAGTTTTGTAACATTTTTAAGGACTGCGATGTTTTAAATGGACTAAAATCCTTTTTTACATTACTATTCTAAGTATTTCTGGCACAGTTGCCTTGTAGCAAAAATGTCCTGTGTTCGTATCTCGGTCAGGAGCCTATCTGGTGTTGTCCCTAAGCATGTCTTGACCTTCCTTCCACAGTCCAAGAACATGTATGTTAGCTTAATGGATCTCTCTAAATTGCCTTTAGGTCTTAGTGTGTGTGTACATGATTGTTTGTTTTGTTTGTCTCTGTGATGGACTTGCAACCTCTCCAGGGTGCCCATTGACAGCTGGAGACCTGCAACTGTTGACTACAAGTCAGATACTGACAACTCGCAGGTTCTTCACAGGGCCCCCTGAAAGTCTCTGCACAGTAGACTTTTTAGAGACGATGTGCTCTGCCAGAATAGTGGCTATCAGTCTATTGAATTTATTCAAATGTGCAGAGGAATGTGAAATTGAGAGTACTAGTGAGAGCCAGGGGACAGGCAAGAGAGGACAGATAGAGAAGTGAGAGAGCAGATAGAGTAAATAAACATAGCCGGGAAGTGTTGAGTCCACGCACAGGACGTGGTTCGGCTTGTGTGTATTTATCAAGCCCAGCTGGCTCCCATTTACCCAGGAATGAGTCTGCACCTCTCAGAGGCCTGCGCCTGCCTCGCTTTGAAGGGCCCTGTGCTGTCTCTGTGTGTTTGAAAAAATCAGCTTCCTTAGTGGACTGCATGGTGTCTTTGAACACATTAAACATGTAATTTCTAATGCATGTATATAACTTGTATGTCCCCTTATGTGCACATTTTAAACATATATTTACTCCCAAAGACAAACAGACACACACACACACACACACACAAACACACAGATCAACACAAATTTCACAAACATTCGCATAGACCCCTAAACAGCCACAAGAGGTTGGATTTAACGACTTCCAGATGGAGGTTTAGGACAGAGCACTCACCAACACACAGACAAAAATCTGGCTTTGTTGAAGTCAGCAAAACGACTCTCTTCTAATTAATTAAATGCTGGTGGATGGGAAATGACAGAAATAGCTTCCTTATAGGTTTTTAATATGTAATAAACTGGTGATCTAAAAAGGCACAGTAACCTACTCTATATACAACATATTTTGTACATTACCTTTCTTTTAATGTTTAACTACATGTATGTACCTGTTTGTGTGTTTGTTTTTGCAGATGTGGCCTACACTTACACTGAGCCGGTCATATTGAGGCTAAATGGCACTCCTGAAAGGTTGTTAGCTGACGATGATAAAGGAGATGGTTGCAACACAACACTCACAACACCCAATGAGAGCATTACATGTGAGTAAGGCAACTTTGCCGACACACACACATACCCACATCGAGACACGGCCACAGAGAGACTGATCAGTTTGGTTTCCATTACTGATTTCTCCTCAAATGAGTCATTTTATCCTGACCTTTAACTGATATATTCGCACACCCCAAAGAAATAGGTCAGGTATTCATGCACACAGTTAACTTTTTAGACATGACCAGATCTCCACCCAAATCTGAACTTTGAGGTTTGTGCACAGAACTCAACACAAACATCTCTCAACTTTTCCAGTGTCCTCTGTTCTCTGAACAATCTGTCTTCCTCCCTTTCCTCATTCGACAATACATTGTTTGGGTGTCAGCATTTCACAGACTTCACTGGTTATTTAGGGTTCACTTGACATATTGGTCAGTCAGATTATAGTTAACAAATAATTCAAAAAACCAAGTCCTGATCTCTAATTCATTAATTGATTGTAAAGCTTTTGACCAGTAATGTATATAGTTGATATTACAGTGACTTGCAAAGTATTCACACCCCCTAAAACCTTTTCACATTTTATCATGTTAGAACAAAAAACTTCAATGTATGTTATAGGGATTTTATTCAATTCAATTCAGTTTTAATTATATAGCGCCAATTCACAACACATGTCAATCGAATCATACAGAATTCAAGTCAGGTACATACATTCCCATTAATCCTGTTACAAATAGGAGTCTGAAAAGTGTTGCATTTCTGTTCAGACCACTTTACTTCTAAATAAAATCAAATTAAACCAGCTGCCTTCAGAAGTCACCTAACTTGTCAGAGTGATGGTTCTTGGAGTAGGAACCATATGCAGACAAGCAAGCAGGATAAAGCAGGGTGAAATGAAAAAAAGTTAAAAACAAACAAAAAGAAAACCTACAGCAGGCTGGAGGTAGCAGATGCAAGCATGAACATAGAACAGACTTGGCTTGGCTTGGTAAACAGGCATGGACAACAGTCTTGGCATGAACTGAGCAGAATGAACCAGCAACGAGTAAACAGAACAGATGAGGATATATGGGGGATGGTACAAGTGAAGCAAGGAGACTGATTGGCAAAGTGCAGGTGGACCGAATGAAGCTGATTGCAAGCTGACTGTGGCAGGGAGTGGAAACAAGAACATAAATGGGCCGAACAGAGAAGCCATAAAGCAATCTAACCAAAGAAAGTTCTTACAGAACCTAAACTAAACTGCACTATGAATAGAATGTACGAATCATAAGAAACAAACCTAAGGAAAGAACTAAAGCACCACCTGGAAAACATAATGATCAGAAGCAAGACCCAAACACAACTTGGAGAACATAATCATAATGAGAAAATAACCCAAAACAAAAACTCAAACACCCTCAAATCATGACATAACTAGTAAATAGTACATTGCACTTGTTGGCCTACAGGCAAAACACTACGTGTGGCGCAGAACTAACAGGAAACATCACATTAAACACATTATCTACAAGGTGAAACATGGTGGTGGCAGCATCATGCTGTCATTGATGGAAAGATGGATGAAGTTAAAAGCAGGTCAATCCTGGAAGAAAACCTGCTAAACCTGGGGTAGAGGTGCAGCCTCCAGCAGGTCACAGCCAGAGGTGCAGTGGATTAGTTTAAATACAAGCATATTCTCTAAAACTCTACATCCAGTCTGCCGGAACTGGAGGTACAGAGAAAACAGAAATTTTAAAAATACATTTTCCTTCCACTTCACAATTATGCACTACTTTGTGTTGGTGTATCACATACAATCCCAAAATAAATACATTGATGTTTGTGGTTTGCAACGTGGCAAAAACGTGAAGATTTCCAGTGGAATTAATAATTTTTTAAGGCTGTGCTTATTAGATTGTAACTGCACTGTTGCAAAAATAAGCCAGGAGCACCTGTTAGGGCCAAAAATTGTTTGGCTTTAAAATCTTTTAGGATAAATCAAGTATTATGGCAAAAAGTTTCAGTATGGATTTTCTTACTTTCATGCATTACTGTTTGTAAGTAAGTAAAGTTTATTTGTTAAGTGTCTTTCACAGACAAAACCATCACAAAGCACTGTACAGAAAACCTATAAAATAACTATTAAAATTGCCATAGAAAAGATAAAATAACACAATAGAGATAAAAATTTAGCACAGGAAGGTTTGTTATTGCTTCACGTGTGTTATTTTCACTTTTTTGAACTCCTTCATGACCGCTTACTCATATTAAATACATAGTTCATCCCTGTTTACTGCAAATATCACAACCTTTCATTAGTTAGAGGTCCCTTTGTTGTGGAGTGTGAGTCACTAACACCAGTCCAACTATAATCCACCTATGGTTAAGGTAAAAAAATTATCAGATGCAGATTGTGGTGCTTTAAAGGTTTGTACCAAATCAAAGTATAAGGGTGGGGCTGTTTGCTAAGCTAGTTGTTATTCAAAGCAAATTGGCTTTGGGAACATTCCTGCTGTTTGTCCATTGTTTGATTGTTGGCCAGTGTTCTACAAGTACTTTGTGTGTGTCAAGCAGATCACATTTTAAGAAGCTATTTAAAAGGAGGAAAAAGTAACTTGCCATCATCCTCCGTGTTCCAGAGGGGTAATTTACCTTAGTTTTGGAATAACTTCTTATCTGCAAGAATCTGAGGTTTCATTTATTTTCTACTTTTTTGTTAATCTGTTAAGCAGTTTCTGTCGATCCCAAAATAAATCTTTAACATTTGTAAAATGAATTGAGAATTTTTTCTTTTATTATTATGTCTCGTATTGTTTGCATTTTATATACACTGAGATCATCTAAACTTCTTCACCAGATCTCCATAAAGGAGCAGCTCCCTGTCTCATTTCACTGATGAGAGGCATCAAAACTCCAAGCTTTCTTTAAACATTTTATGTCATCAACCGCCATTACTCGCTTTTCTTTCTCAAATTACAAGTCCTGTGGTTTTGTCTCAGTCTGAGAGAGACAGACGCTGTCTTACTCGCCTTGATGTGCAGTCACAGTCAGATTTCTGAATCAAAGCCCACAAGTCATGCTGTGCCATTTCTCCACTGGATTTATTTTTCATGCCTTCGTTTTCAAATAAGAAGAATTCTCAACCTAACCCTTAACCTAGTTGTGTTATGTCATTCCTTGAGAATAATAACACTAGCAAAACTGGAGCAAAGTTGTCTTTGTGCTAAGCCGCTAGCCTTACAGCACGGTGAAAAAATCTAAATCCTCTACTGTGGCCTGAATCTGTCTTTCCTTCCTTGCGCAGAAAAGAGGAGAGATGATTTTGGGTAAGTGAGTGGTGATTGACTGGAGAGATTTAGGGGTGAGGAAAGGGTTGTATATGCTGTCAATTGAGTATGTGTTAGATAGTTGCATCCTGAGATATTTTCTTTGAATCCAAGGCCAACCGTAGGTGACATCATAATAGCTAGTTTGTGCTAACTGAATAACTAACATTTCAGACAGGAAGTGGATAAATAGATAAGCAGGTGAACACAGCGTACTATTAGTTAAGTGGATGAGGGAATGTCTACCCAGATTCTCCTACCTCAACCTGTCCCATCTGCTCTTTGTCTCTATTTTAAGATCTTGGCTAAAGACTCATGCTTTCTATTTGCGTCATTTTGTTTCCCAATATAAAATGTGTGAAACCCACCGGCTCCATATGTTCTTCTGGAAAGGTTATGCAACTTTCATGTGTTCAAGTCATCAGAGAATACCTCCTTCTGGGACTAAACCTATCACAACCCTAAACCTGTTCACATTTTGTCACTTTCAACCACAAATTTGATGTACTTTAATGAAATTTTAAGTGCTAGACCAAGACAAAGTAGTGGAAGTGGAAGGAAAGTGATACAGGTGGGGTGGTGTTCTAGCTTAGTCAGATTGGAGGGAGAGTGTCTATGAACAACAATTTGAAGTCTTGTTTAAATGTCCTAATCATATTTAGGTCTGGACTTTGATTGGGTCATTCTAACACATAAATATGCGTGGATCTAAACCATTCCATTACAACTCTGGCTGCAAGATTAAGGTCATTGTACTGCAGGAAAGTGAACCTCTGCCCCAGTCCTAAGTCTTTTTTACCCCCTAACATATTTACTTCCAGGATTGTATGGAGTTTAACTCTATCTATCTTCCCATCAACCCTGACCAACATCACCACAGCATGATGCTGCCACCACCGTGTTTTCACAGTGTGGATGTTGTGTTCATGTTGATGTGTGGTTGTAGTTTTCAAATGCACATAGGCCCTGATTTTCAAAGATCCCATATAGCGGGCGCTAAATTGCTTGTATAAAAAATGGGCGTGTTGTGTGCGATTTTCAAAAATTGTGCGAGCAATGGAAAACAGGTGCAAAAGAGGTGCAGACCGCCCTATTTAAACGAGGTAATTGCATGTGCTACTGGCTGACTGCCACTGTCCCAGCAGAACAAGAAGAAGCAAACAAAAGCTGTGGCGCTTGGAACATGTAGAGGTTCTTGTGCTGCATCATTATAAATTACCCATTTGCTGATTTTCTTTCCTCTGTTACATTCTGCTACTGCTTTTTCTGGACTGGTTCAATTTGTTGTTTTTTGTTGCTGCTATTCACAGCAGCAGGTTTGCCATCGCAGTCTCTGCCCTGACGAAAGTATTTCTCCTCGCTGTTCATTTGCGCTGGGTTCATTTGCTTCTGAGTGCTTGATTGTGCATGCAGAAGGCTGAGTTTGAAGTTGTTCTGCGAGCAGATGCTTTATGTTTGGGGTCTGAACGGACCAAGTTAGGCAAAGACTACGTTCTGCTTCACCTTTAATAAAAATATTGGATTATAGGCTATTGCGCAGGAGGACAGAGCTGTGTCCAAAGTGGCGTGCGCCTCCTTTAATTATTTTCAGACTCACCGTGTTCTTTTTGTTTTGAGAGTGTGTTTGAAGAGTTCAGAGTTTATCATAACCAGCCAGAATATTTAAGCCTGAATGTAATATCAACAACATAAATATTGTTTGTTGTAGGAGTTGGCTATCTGTATATCATAGCTTTGCTAATTTTAATACATAATGTCACGTAACTGTCCTGCAAAGTATTTCGATTGAACATTTATGTACTAAAAATTCATTATTTTCCATTCATTGTACTGAATTTTTTCGGTTTGTTTTGCCAATATTTTAACAATATACAACGTGTTTGATAGTTTAAATTGTTTTTTGGTCACATGAAGTCATTTTTCAGACGCAAAAACAGCACTCACAAGTCGTTTCAGGTTTAAGAAATTGCTTTGCGGGTGGTAAAGTATTACATTTGAATATCCTTCTCCCATAAATTTGCGTGTTTGGGTCATTTTCATATGTTTTGCATATTCATGAAGGCAAACCAAAGGTTTGCGCCCGCTATTTCACTGATTTTACACATGCAATCCTATTAGCACCTCGTTTGTAGATCTGTTTTGCAGACGTGAACGGGTTTGTGTGTGGTTTTGAACATACAAACCTTTTGACGACCATGCCCTTAGTGTTTTGCAAAAAGTTTAGTTTATGTTTCATCTGACCAGAGTACCTTCTTCCACCTGTCTGCTGTGTCGCCTAAATGGCTTGTAGCGAGGACAAACAGAAATTATCATGGTTTTCTTGCAACAAAGCCTTCCTCTTGCCATTAAATATAGGCCAGATTTGTGGAGCGCATAACTAATAACAGTCCTGTTGAAAATCCTCTCCCTGAGCTGCTGATCTCTGCAGCTCCTCCAGAGTTACTAAGGGTCTTTATGATTAGAGGGCAAGCCTGTCAGTTTAGGTGGATGGTCATGCCTTGCTAGGTTTGCAGTTGTCCCGTAGTCTTTCCTTTTTGGATGATGGATTGAACAGTGTTTTGTGAGATGTTCAAAGCCTTTAATTTAGTTTTACAACCTAACCTTGCATACATTTCTCCATAACCTTATCACTGACCTGTCTGGTGTGTTCCTTGGTGTTTGTGGTTCAATTGATTTTATTTAGGGATATCAGTGAAAAGGGGTTGAATGAAAATGGATGTCACAGTTTTTACTGCCATATTTGTAAAACAACAAATAAAAAATTGTATGCGCTGTATCGTTTCCTTCCACTGTACAGTTATGAGCAAATACTGCTGGTTAATCACATGAAATCCTAATGGAATAAATTTAATTTTTAGTTGTTGTAATGTTACAATCAGTGTTAAAAGTTCAAGGGGTGTAAACACTTCTGGCACTGGATGTCCTTGGAGTTGGACCAGAAGCAGTTTTTGAACTTTTCTCAGGTGAATGCTGAGAACTTCAACCTGCTTTTCTGCCAAAGTACACACCTGTTTCCTTTACTTCTCTATAATTTTTGTTTTGTTTTGTCTGAGTGAAGTGGTCTGTATGTTTTGTGAGAGCACTTTAAATGTGGCCTGTGTCATTTGCAAGCAATAAAACAATCATCTGTGTACAGTATCTTGCTTCGTAATAAGCATGTGGACGTTATAAAAAAAAAAAATCTGTGACTCAGGCTTGTGGTGAGATCACAGCCCACTGACATCTGCAAAAGACTGTGTGTGCAAAGGGGATTTAGAGAAGCACCAGCTGAAACCTCCATGCACAGCCCGGTATGTTCTGTCTGCGATGGCATGCGTCTGGCCCAAAGTGCGTGGCAAGCTGTCTGAGAACAATGTGCAGAGGGGTTTACTAACATATGTGGCTGACTTGAGCAGTAAAATCTTTCGGCTAGGTGATGTCATGAGCACGGTCATGTCTTTGACGTCACCGACGCAGCAGGATACACATGTTCGCAGATGTTTAACTGCTCACAGCCTTAACTGGAAACCGTGAGACACATGCAATTAATTACTGACAGGATCACAGTAGCATTGATGGTGTAATATTTTTAGTTTGAGTTTTTTTACTGCTGTATTTTCAGAGTGTGAGAACAAAACGATGGTATTTTGATTCTTAAGGCATGCTGAGAGGAGCTGTTTGTTATTATCTTCGTCATCAAAGTGGAGCGCTCTGCTATATGCTGTTTTGAGGACATCCAGCAGGACTGTGATGTTGCTCTTGATTAAAGTCTAGCAGAGTGTTTTCCATTTCTGTAAAACTGACGAACTCACCTTTTGCTCTGGCTTTCTTCTTCTGAATTTGCCATTTGTCATGTTTTACGTTTACTGCTGAACAACAAGACACAGGCCCATGTTGGAAAGTCTACCTTGTGGAGAGTAATGTCTATAAATGTCTGTAAATTTGTTTTCCAAGTTAAAACCACAAAAGAAAAAATGAAATTTGTTTTACATTCTTTTAAAGTTGTATCCCACATAATCTTGTGGAGCCCAATGCCTGTCAGATGATGAAACAAGACAGATGTTCAGTACACAGCTGTTTTTTCCAGCTATATCAACAGGAGAAAAGCCAGCGATTATTTTTCATGCAGTCATTGTAGCGGAACATACCTTATTATGTATTTAAAATGATTATTTCAATAGTCAAAAGCCCTCTAGCAGTGAGTGCTAATTAATTCCGTTAATAATTAGAAACAGAGACATTGTCATGCTGCTGTATGAGAGAGCAATCACTGCAAAACAGTCTTACAGATATTTTAAAACGGAAACAAAATGACCTTTTAAACCATCTTTACCATCTTATTTTGGTGATTACCATAGCTAGCTTCATTAAAACAGCAGCTTTGACTTTCACTGTGAGATTTGCAAAAAGATGGCAGCATCTACACATTTGGTATCTTTAAAGACAGACAGAGGTTAAAAGTTCAAAATAATTAGACAGAGCAACTTTGCTGTTCTCTGGTCATCCTTCCTGATATTTGCTGAAAGCCTGCTCTCTCCCACTCTCTAAATTTATTTGACTATATGTAGTATGATATCTAGTACGATTTAATCATCCAGAATCACATGGGTGACTAAATTGTGAATAAAGATAAATTACATTTTAGCCAAAACACCATGAAAATAAAAGTGTTCATATGCCAAAACTTAAAACTGCTTCATTTGGTGCGTTAACTGATTAAAAAAGATACGATTTTTGAGTTTCCAACCGACCAGTCACTAGTTAAGGCTGATCAAGTTGGAAATCCTCTGATTTTGGCCATCAGCTAATTTATTGTTATATCTCAATAATTTCTGCTTTTATCAATATTTTGATGCATTAAACAACCAGACACAACCCATGCAGTTTTATGTATATAAGACAAATATAAATAAAGAATACAACAGTTTACTATTATGTTTTTCATAATTATTTGCACTACATACACTCTATTTTGGATTTTGAATTATGGTGCCTCGAACTGAAATTGTTTTAATAGGAATTTACACTGTAACAGTGCTCAATGTACTGAAAAGCAGCCACATGTATAGAAATTCAAGTTCATCTGAAGCAATATTTAATTTAATTTATAAAGTCCAACCTTATTTACACAGTGTCAGAGCTTATCAGTGCTCGGTGAAACAGTAAAACACGGTAACAGAAGCCCAGGAGCATTCAGTAATAAGGAATCTGAGACAAACTACAGGCAGTAAAGAAACATTTGAAATGTTGCATAAATGTTGGGAAACAGCTTTCTACATTTCTACATATTTTCTTCTTATCAAGAACCAATTTAGACAAAACAACTTTGTTTTATTGTTAGCATTAAAAATCTATTCAAAATTGATAGCTAGCAGAAAATACTTTTTTTCTTCAAAATGTTTTGGTTTGGAGCCTATGTCTGCAGTTAAACTCTCCTGCCAATGCAGGCATACTGCAGAACAGACAATTAGATAAAGACAGACAGAGACAGTCATGAGTCATTTTACCAAAGTAAAGAAAGAGCTATTCTCTGATGCGGGGAGGGAAGTGTGTAAGTACAGGGTACCGTATAACGAGGAAAAGGAGTTGAAGATGTGTGAGGATGGCAGCGTGCTGTGGTCTTTAAGTTGTAGTGGCTCACTTGCACATGCTTCATAGCTCAAAATATCTGGAGATATGTACATTAAGCTGTTGTCGTGAAGGTTGCAGGACCCTCATTGACTCTTATTACTGTGTTCATGCCAAACACTAAGCAATCAGAACACGCTGCGGTTCCCCGACCTCATCATGTTAATGCCACAGTCACTTGGCTTTTTATTTGCAGTTATTTTTAACTGGCTTCCATTGCTGAATCATTGTGTTTATGAGTCACACCCATGAATCATCCTTATCCAAAAAATGCACAAGAAGCAACAGCTTTCTTCAAGTTTGTTCTCTCTTTTCGTCAAGCCATCTTTCTACTTTCTCCCTTGCAAACAAAGGGACCTTGTTTTTTTTCTTCTCCCATCCTTTCGGTGTGTGTATGTGCAGTGTGTTTTCACTCGTGTTCTTGCATGCATATATTTGTATGTGAGTGGGTTTTAACCTCAATCTCTGTTTGGAGACAATCTGGACTCGCTTTCTCTCTCTCTCTGTCTGTCTGCCTGCCAGATCCGCCTATGTACTTCACTCTCACAGACACCATTGCAAACTTCACATGCTCAGAAACTTGAAATAAGAGTTTCTCAACAACACAAAATTCCACTGGAAATACTTCACAACAAAAAGCAATAACATAGAAATACTCACATCAATCCTCATTGTTTTATAATTTGTTTCTTGGCTAGTTGGGAATGTAAGACAACTGTGCAATAGACAAAGGGAGAAAGAAAAGAAACAGAAAAGGAGAACAGACATGGGGAAAGGATGTATATTCAAAAGAAAATGGCAAAAGAGAGGCATAGTATAAGAGAGCAGCAGGTATTGACTTTTGACACACTTTGGAGAGAGAAGAATAGTTTCTTCTTCTAGCTTTCCAACTGAACACTAATGCACACACACACTGGCCTTACAGCGTGCCAGACATCTGGAGCAAAGTTAGAAAACGCTGAATGAAAGAATCTTGAATAACACTGGATTGTTGTATGACCACAACCAGCAGCCAATCAAAGCAGGCCTGCATGAGTAAACTGTCTCCAAGTGATTATCACATAATTTTTTTCTCTTTTTTCTGCTTAGTTACTTTTTAAGGTAGCGCTTTGTGTCACAGGGAGTTAGAACATACAGTGTACTGAGCAAAGACCAACATGCTTAGATGTATATCAGGTACTTTTTATTTGGTTGAAATGTTCTGACTGTTTTTTGCAGTCTCACCAGAAGAATAAAATGGGTTAATCTGAGGGACCGTGCTGTAGATCTTGACACAGCCTTTTGAAGGGGGTTTGTAATTTGACTCAGTTTCCCAGCTCCCCCTTCTCCATAATACTGCATCAATATAACAAGGTGTTTGATTTGTCTACGAATATGGGGCTTGGATCTGGGACTTAATGTCACTGAATGAATTTGTCACTGAAATTTTTTGCATTTCAGTCAGGAAACCAGTGAGATTTGGTAATTATTAATCTGCACACCCTCTGAGAGGCTTTGGAGCAACACAGTGCAGTATACAAGTTTATAAATGATCACATGTGTAAGTGTTAGCATAGTTTTTGTAACTGTTTTATGATGATCAGTTTACTTAAAAAATATTTTTATTTCTTTCCAAGAGATACTTGCAACCTTCACAGAGCTGAATCAATCTGTCAGTATGTCTAAAATCATATACACTTCTTGCTATATGGCAGAAATGTGCAAATTTCAGTTTATATTTCACAATGTGAGGATTTTTCTTTTCACATATCTTTATACTTAAAAAGTATGAGTAAGCTTTAAGAATACTAAGCAATCAAAACTTCAATACCACTAATTTAAACTCAAATGACCTTAAATGGATCTTTTTCATGATCTTTCCTATTGTAAATGTGTGTGCTTTTGTTGATCCCCAGCTCAACCAGCAGCCAGATCTACACCCATCCATCCCACCCAGCCTTGTCGGTCGCAGCCAGGCAGTCTGCTACGCAATGGAGCCAAGAGTCACGAACAGACACACGCCCCTCACACGCACTGTTCACATCACACACACACAACGCACCTGCATGGCCTTCAGTCCAACCCTGTCAGGAACGGTGGTTCTCAAAGACATCCCAAGCTGGGCTCTCTCCCGAGAGGCAGCTCTTCCACCTCATCGTCTTCCTCTGCAGGGCCCAAAGTCACCAAGAAACTGCGGTCAAACCCCTCCATCACATCCCAGGGCAGCAAGAGAAGCAAGAGCAGTTCGAAGAGCAACAGCTCCCAGATTCCCACAGACGCACAGGATGGTGAGATACAGATGAAGATACATATTACTGCTGATGAGAGTTTGACGGCAGTGAGAAGAAGGGACAGGCATCAAAATCTAACATCAGAGCTCATTTTAAGACTGCTTGAATGTAATTTATTTCAGTTCGGTTTTGCCTCTGTAATAAAATCTACAGTATTAAACTTAGGTTCTCATATCAAAGCATTGCTGTCCACTTCTATAATTTAAAATGTAAGAGAACTTAGATTGTAACAACTGAAAAACTCTTGGAGAATTTACCAGGTATTTACAGCTCCTTAAATGTTCCCTGAAGGTTTCTGGAACGTTCCACAAAGACCTTGATAAGTTCTACAAATAATCCTTAAGGTCTGTGAAAGTCCCCGTCATGTTCCAGCAAGTAGGCAGTATGTTTCATTAAAGTTCCAGGAAAGTCACTTATAAGTTCAGGGAAAGTAACCTGGTAAGTCCTGGGAGGGCATCCAGTGCCTTTCACATTCAATGAAAGTCCCAGAAAGTAACCTAGAAAGTTCAGGAAAGTAACCTCTTAACTTTGGATAAGTAACATGTACATTCTGGAACCTTAGACTCTGAAACTTACATGCTATATTTGGTAAAGCTAAAGTTAAGATGTGAACTGACCAGCACATTTTACTTTGCTTATATTAGCAGGGTTTTTGCAAATAGGCTTTAAAAAATAAAACAGATTTACAATGAAAGAATGAGAAAAGACCAATAAACTCTTGTCCCTTTTCGTGCAGACTGCTGTGTTCACTGTATCCTGGCCTGCCTCTTCTGTGAGTTCCTGACCCTGTGCAACATTGTGCTGGACTGTGCCACCTGTGGCTCCTGTGTGGGTGACGATTCATGTTTCTGCTGCTGCTGCGCATCAGAAGAGTGCGGTGACTGTGACCTGCCCTGTGACATGGACTGTGGCATCATTGATGCCTGTTGTGAGTCTGCAGACTGCTTAGAGATCTGTATGGAGTGTTGCAGTCTTTGCTTCTCGTCCTGAGTCACCCAGCCACCACCAAATGAGGCAAAGTAAATGTCTGCTACGCAAGACATAGCAAGGCCCAGGAGCAACTAAGGCCGGAGGCAGTTCTACACCCGGTCTGTGTCCCCTGAGCATTGGGATTGACAATATATCAGCGGGTGTAACTAGCTCTGGAATATGTCCTATGCGTTCTACAGGGTTTATAAAGCAAAATATGTGACCTAATTATTTCCTTTATTGATCACACAGCCTCCTTGCTTTGTCTGAGCTATTGATTCATTGCCACTCAGTTTGCTGTGCAGTGCAGAGAATTCCAGCACTGATATGTGAGTACAGACCGAGCCCCTGGACCCTCTCTGAACTAGCTATTATTACAATGGAATCCCCAGTGCAGTTTGAATTACTGGAGTTCTTCAAGCATGAAAAGTGACCTCTAAAGGCAATGAGGAAATGGCTCCATTTAACCAGATTTTAGTGTTTCTGCAGATAAGAGCAATGGAATAATGGGGAACTGGCTCAGATCTCAGTAGAAGCGTAGTCGGCCTTCCTGTCCTTGGCAAGGGTAAAGCCCTGTAGTTTGATTGGTTACTGTGGCCTTTATGAAAAAACAGTTAAAGACTAGATTCCAGATCCTCTTCTGTCTTTGTTCTTGTTGCACAGGAGAAAACAGGACACAGAAATCATGTCTTGTGACAATATTACAGACAGATCTCTGATGCTAATATGCCTCTTGCTTGACCTGACTTATTCAGAAGGGAAGCATCATATATCAGTCTGAATACAGAATCTAAATGTTTTATTCTAATAAATGGACGTCAATGGACAAATTGTTAATATGATCTGCAATGAACACATTCTTCTCTTCTAACATGAGAAGGTAGAGCATTCTTAGGCAAAGATCACTCTCTGCTTAACATTTCAAACTTTGTTTACTTTTACATTTCTTATCGAAGGACTTTTTTTTCGATGGATGCTAGCTCATCCAGTGAGTCATCTCCTTTATAATACATTTCATCTTTCTATCATTCCTTCCGTGTGAAGAAATAAATGGCCTTAGATCAGCTTAAGGCCTGAATTTTCAAGTAGGTTCCTCGCCTTTACCAAATCTCCATTAATCCTTGTTTTGTAGATTTTAGTTAAGATATTTGCATTTTTCATCTAATGTAAAGAAAAAAAATCACATTTCTGCGTTATCGGTTTTTAGCTTGGCTCTCTGTAAAGAAGACTTAGCTCTGCATCTAATTTAATTCCTCTAGTGAAAATCCAATGAAATTATGCTAAGTTAGATCCATACGCTTATAGGATGAATGGTACAGTCTTGATAAAAGCTGTGCACAGTCATGTGCTGCGATGCCTACCTTTTCAAACCAATACCTCTTAAGATCTCACATTGATCACTTGTGCATTTTAAATTGACTTGATAGAAATCTTTTTTTTCCCCTCTGGTTAAATACTGTTAGAGAAATCCTTTGCCTATGCTCTTTTGGGATTTTAGTTTTCAGGTCTTTAATAACCTGTACATAGAAGGGCTAATGGGCGACACTAATGTGTTTGATAAGGCCCTATTTCATGGGCTGAAATCTCACACTGATAAAGACACACTATTGTTGTATTGAACCTGATTGCATCATAGCAGCAATGCATTTTGCTGCTTTATTTTCCAATAATACAAAGAGTTTAAGTAATGCAACTTGAGACAATGAATCAAACTGGATGTGCATTCCCTCAAACTCGCTTTAAAGCCTGGAGTGGCCTGGAAACAATGGGATTTTTAGAATAATTTGTGAAGGATAGAACAGATCATGCAGAATGATGACATGTACAGAAGTGATAACTGTGTTAGATGTATTTAGAAGACATTCCAAGCGTCAATTATAGCTACGGTGCTTCATATAGGGAACTGTTCTCTGTCACCAGACCAGAAGAGCATTGTGATAAATATCTGTGCTGTGTGCAGTCAATTCATGTGCATTAGAAAATTAAACACAGACAATTTGTCACATTATTAATGTTACAAAATGGCTTCAATAAAGTAAAACTCAGGAAGCAAACAACGACAAAATAAAAAAAAAGAGTTGAGTTAAACACCCTAATTATGGAAATAAATTTACAGTTAGGTGACACGTTTGAAGCACAGAGGAGTGTTGGTGAGGAGGAGGAGACACCATAGGTAGGCATAAATATTAAAAGAAACAGGTTCTGATATTCTTATATGAGTATTAAAACTAACATTACAAAAAATAAACACAAATAAAAGAAAAATAGTAGATAAATAAAAACAGGTCAGGAATATGCATAGCCTTCAAACCTTTTCACCTTTTGTCATAATACAATCACAAATATTTATGTATCTTACTGAGCTTTTATGTTACAGACCAAAACAAAGTAGTGTGTAATAGTGGAGTAAAAGGAAAATGATCAATGTTTTTTTTCTTAAATAATCATCTAAAAAGCATTGTATGCATTTGTTTTCACCCCATTTACTCTGATATGCAATGTCATTGCTGAATCGTTGTTGGAGAACATTAGTGAACAAACAGCAACATGAACACAAAGGAACACAGTGGACAGATTTCAGATGAAGATCTAGAGCTGTTTAAACCAGGGTTAGGTTCTGAAACAATATACAAAGCTTTGAACATCTCACAGAGCTCCATTCAGTCCATCCGAACATGGAAAGAGGATGGCAACTTTAATCTGTTGACAGACCTTTAATGCCCTAAGGCTGAAACAATTAATCAGATTAATCATCATCAATGGGTTATTGAAATAATCCAAATAATCATTAATTTAGAGTATACAGACACTAAAACGTGCCATTTGCTGAAAGAACAACCCACCCAGAGCAGTAATTAAGCCAAAACTGTGCAAAAAATATATATGCATTTCTCATTTAGAATGAAAACCCTTTTTCTGTAAATATGCTCTATCCAGAACTCCTCAAATGGCATAGTTTTAGCTTCACTTGGTTTAAATTCTGTGAAAAAATCTGCTATTAAGCACCTTTTCTTTAAGCCCCGCCTCAGCCTTCATTGTTGTGAGCTGTGCCGATATTAGCATTATTGTGTGACATTGTCACATTACAGTAATCTGTGTGAAACAGCAAAAAATAAATACATAAGAAAATACCTCAAAAATAAAAATAATACAAATAATGTTTGTATTGTATATGTAAAAATGTCTTACCTGTGTTTTTTCATGTATAAAACAATCCACAGGGATAATTATCTGGAGCACAGCCCAGCCTGAACTAAAATAGGGCACAGGGGTTTTGATATGAGGGGGCTGTGGTAGGAGAAGTGAAGAGGAGAGACGGCGCTGGATTCATCAGGGTCTTCCTCCCATTTGACCTGATGAAGGCAGTCTGATTACAGGCAGCGGCTCTCTGCCTGCTCCCTCCTCCTGGAGATGCTGGTTTGCTTAAGGACTGTCAATAAATTTCCAAACCAAACACGCTGTTTTGTGTGTTTTGGGGGAAATTTACATGCATCTGAACAGCTGATTGTATGTGTGATCAGCTGATTTAGGATGTTATTAACTACAACGCCCCACCTGTGTGTAATTCAAAAAGCTGATATGCTCTTTTTTTTTTTCTTTCAGCCTTCAGGCAAGGTTTATAATTTGTAAATATTATATTTCGGTTTGACCAGATTTGGCCATTGTGGTCCTTAATATTAATGTAGTCGCTTTTGAGTTTTATTAAGTTCTTTCCCTGTGCTACCTCAGCGAAAAACTTTTAATTTCTCCTCATCCCATGGCCAATCGGTGAACAGCACTCTGTTCACGTCACATTTCGCCCCTACTCAGCCCCGATGGTACGTGCCACTGAGCAGCTTGTAAAAAAGCAGAAAACCCAGCAATGGAAACACTTGCAAAATGGGCTGAGTGGAGGGTAGCTGGTCTAAGTAGAGCCTGTCAAAAAGGGGCATTAGTTATGTACTCCACAAATCTGTCCCTTATCGAAGAGTGGCAACACCTCATGGACAAAGAGGCAGCCAGTAGGCCCACAGTAAATCTGAAGGAGCTGTAGCAATCCAGAATTAGGGTTGTGGCACTTGGGTTCTATTGGTTGTACAGTTTACAGTTCGGCCCTTCATAGAAGACTGGCAAGAAGAGCGCTAAATGAAGAAGGTGATCTGGTCAGATGAGACCAAACTTAAACTTTTAGGCGACATGCAAAATGAGTGTGTTGGAAAGCTAGCACTACAGACCATCCTTAACAAAGCATTCCAGCTGTGAAACATGGTGGTAGCAGCATCATGCTGTGGGAAGGCTTTCCTTTTAGCAGGAACAGTGAAGCTGGTTAAAGAGATGGAAAGATGAGAAGATGGATTCAGCTAAATTAAAGGATTATTTTCCTTCAATTCACAATTATATGCTATTTTATGTTGGTCTGTCATGTAAAATCTAATGAAATAGGTTGAATTTTGTGGTTGTAATCTGTATGCTGAGGTATCTATGCTGAGGTTTATAGTATTCTAGGAGTTTCACCTAACTTGTAGATAAAGTGCTACATTTCTATAAACTAGGCACTATAAAAGGTGCTATTCAAGTGGAATATCGGTTTTACATCTGAGTTTTACAGCGTAAAAAGAAATCATATCAGGCAATTTTCAATTAGTCTTAAGATAAAAAAAATAGAAAAAATCTATATCTTGTTTTGACATTTTAATAAAATGATAAATAAATATTGATGCATGTTTTTATTTTTAAATCTTGTCAGGAAGGCACTTTTTACTTGGTCTGGTGATGGAGAACACTGTCTAGACATCCAGATTCTCCTGATGAATTAAAGCATGTCCAAATATACTCCCTGTATCAAGTCTATTACATAGATACTGGAACAGAACAAGTTTAGTTTCAGCGATGTCCATGTTCAGTATTATGAGTGTTTTTGTAAAAAATATTTTTTTATGGTTTTATGTGATTATGCTAAAAAAGTTGAAAATTGACTCAAAGGGCTGGCTGCTTCTGCTCTAAACCTGAAAGTTATTTTTGCCCACCTGAGTTTTTTTTCTAGACTGTATAATTCATTATAACGTCATTTTGTTTACATGACTCTGATTTAATGTCAGTATGAATTGCTGTCCTGGAAGTTGTATAAGGGTATCTTTGTTTAATTCTGAATAAACAATGTGAATATATATATATATATGCATATCCTTTTTTGTCACAAGTGTTAAAACGTTTTTCATCATTGCGCTGACTGTAGATACTGTATGTGCAAGTATGGCAAAGTAGCTTGTTTCCTATAGCCTATCCCTGACTTATAACAAACACTCATCTGCCTTACTTGAATCGAATGTTCCATTGTTACACTTTTGAGAAGTTGCTAGTAGAATTTGAACTGTGTGTCAAGTCTTACAGTTATATTTATTTCTTGGAAATTGTAATGATTTTTAAAATTAAAAAAACCACAAACATTTGTTTCCTAACATATGATGTCTTTCCCCACTAAATAAATGTGTTTGAATTAAAGATTGGTTTTTTCAAGATTTATAAAGACAATGTAAATGTTTGGAACCCCAAATTCATTCCAAGACAGATCAGTGCTCTTATGCCAGATACCAGTCCTTCTGACTTTGATTAAACAAAGTTTTTGCCTATTGGACTATTAGCCACAATACAGGCAATTATTTTCACACACAAAAAATAAAAAACACTCCAACCTTTAACTTTTTTAGTGGGGAAAAACCCAAATGTTAATATTATGTTTTGCAAACATATCTGTATCACACCACCTGATTGGCTGACTCGCTATTTGTTTTAGTAAGCAACTGAATAGGTACCAGTAATGTTAGTAGCTGTTTATAAGGTAGTTCTTCTTCAGGCCATCTGTTTAATGGCTTCACTTCAGCCTTGTTTTATCTCTTGTTGCGAGTCGTTACTGTGTGTTTCATTGCATCAAGTCCCCGCCTCAGTTCTCTGTGTGTAGTCCACTGTGCGCTGTCCACAGGCTGATAGACACTGGCCACCCTCTGTTTCATACATGCCGTGGGTAGAGTTCACTTCTGAGAGGCTTGGAGTTCGGCCCCGAGGCGAGTGCCTATAAAGGGGGTCAGCTGCTGCTTCATGTCTGAGGGGAAGACAGAGAGGAAAGAAATGTGTATTCAGGAGGCGACTCAAATGAGTCGGGTCAGACAGAGAGGCAACTCAAACTGCTCAGTGAGAGCAGTGACACCGAGGACATCTCTGGACATCTGCAACTGTTTTGCAGAAACCCATTTTGCAGTCAGCACTCATTTCCTTTTCCAGCAACACACACACACATACACACACACAAACACAAGCTAAACAAATCAAAAATGATTCACTCCTCCCTTTGCACATTTCACATGCACAAAGCAGACACAGGGGACAAGTGGCTATTGAATATTAACCATGAAATTACAAAGACTGCATTCTAATGGAGGTGATGAGGTCAGAAGCTGGGATGGAAATCATAAATTAATACCCCTGACATGACAAGCCACTCGCCCTTGGCTCCCGCCAAACCTCCCTCCACTGAAGTCAGAGAGACACCTAAAGAAGGAAATACTGGATTTATTATTAATAGCAGGTCAAAGGATTGCCACAACAGACAGGGGGACTCATACAATATGCCTGATACTTTTCTGATGTGATTATTGTATGCAGCCACAACCATGTAACCTTCATGTGCGGCAACATCTGTAGAGGTTATTATTCGATGTTATTATGGTCTCTTTTTTACAGTCAGCTATTGTGTTTCTTTTTAAATCTACCAATACCTACCTTTCCTGTGTGCAATTCTCAGGAAATGAATTTTATGATTGTTCACATGAACAATGAAAGAGCAAGAAATGGACTGTTTGGCTGTGGATGGCCTTGATTTGACATGAACAAATTAAGAAGAGAACAATATAATAAAACGGAAAATTGCTAATAATTCAGCTGTCCTAGATGATCGCAACCAAACTTATTTACTCCTAAAAATGAAAAAAAAACCTTCCAAGTAAGAAGTATTTTAAAAATACAGTGACTTGCCAAATTATTCTTACCCCTTGAAATATCCACATTATATCATTACCATAAACTCCTGTGTGTTTCAATGGGAACTGATGTGATAAATCTACACAAAGTGGCGCATAATTTAGAGGTGGAAGATAAATGATCCACGTTCAGTTTTTTTACAAATAGAAATATTAAAATTGTAGAGACATATCCCTGCTTTCTGGGGTCTCTACCAACTTTGCACATCTACAGGCTAAAATTTGTATCCATTCCTCCTGAGCAAAAACCTCATGGTTTGATATAAACCATTCCATTGCAGCTCTGGCTTTAGATTTAGGCTCGTCGGGTTTAAACCTCTGCCTTAGTTTTAAATCGTATACAGTCTCGTATAGGTTTTCTTAAATGTCCTGACAGCATGATGCTTTCACCAACCATGTTTCCCCATGGGGCGTTATTTTACTAGTTTTCCTCCTCATGTAGAGTTTTGTGTGTACCCCTCCTTGAACCGCCACCTTAACGTGGTGGAGGGGTTTGAATGCCCGAATGATCCTAGAGGCTATGTTATCTCGGGCTTAAATGCCACTGGTAGGGTCTCCCATGGCAAACAGGCTCTAGGTGAGGTGTCAGACAAAGAGCGGTTCAAAACACCCTCATGAGGACTATACGATTGAGGCACGTGATGTCGCCCGGTATGGCAGAGCCGGGGTCCCACCCTGGAGCCAGGCCTGGGGTCGGGACCCGTCAGAGAGCGCCTGGTGGCTGTGTTACTCCTCGAGGGACCTGGCCGGGCCAAACCCGAAGGAGAGATGCGAGGCCATCCCCCAGTGGGCCCACCACCTGCAGGGGGAACCGTGAGGGACCGGCGCAAAGAGGATTGGGCAGCAGACGAAGGTGGAGACCTCGGCAACCCGATCCTCGGATGCTTAGGCTGGCTCTAGGGACGTGTAATGTCACCTCACTGGGGGGAAGGAGTCTGAGCTTGTGCGGGAGGTCGAGCGATATCGACTAGAAATAGTCGGGCTCACCCACACAGCGTGGGCTCTGGAACCCATCTCTTCGAGAGGGGCTGGACTCTCTTCTACTCTGGAGTGGCCCACGGGGAGAGGCCGCGGGCTGGGATGGGTTTGCTTGTTGCCCCCCCGCTCAGCCGTCTGGTGTTGGGGTTTACCCCATTGGATGAGAGGGTCCCCCAACCCCTTGTGCCCTTTCGGGTTGGGGGAGGAGGCAAAATTTTACTTGGTCATTTGGGCCCCTACGGGGCCGGGGGTCCCGGTTATGCGGGAAAATACCCGGGCTTCTTGGCGTCCCTTTTGGGGGTGCTGGATAGTGCCCACCCCGGCCGGGGACTATTATTTTTCTACTGGGGGACTTTTTCAACGCCCAAAACGTGGGAAATGACAGTGACACCTGGAGAGGCGTGATCAGGAGGAATGGCCTCCTCGATTTGAATTGAGTTGGGTTTTTTAGTTATTGGGGACTTTTGTGCTAGTCACGGATTGTCCAAATGAAAAAACCCATTTCCAAGCATAAGGGTGGTCCATCAGTGCCCTTGGGCACCAAGAAAACCCCTAGGCAGGAGGTCTTAATGATCGACTTTGTTTTCATATCGTCAAAACCCTTCGGCCGGGGTTTTTGGACATCCGGGTGAAGAGAGGGGCTGAGGCCTTGTCCACTGATCACCCCCCAAAAGGGGGGTGAGTGGATCCGTTGGAAGAGAGAAAAGGCTGGGCCAGACTTGGAGGCCCAAGTGCATAGTGGGGTCTGCTGGGAAATTGTCGGCGAAGCCCCGGCCAGGGATGTATTCAAGTTTCCACCCCCTAGGAGAGCTTTGACCAGATTCCCCGGGGGATGTTGGAGAAATAGAGGTCGAGGGGACCATGTTCCTCCGCATCTATTGTCGATGCTGCTGCCCTTTAGCTGGGGGGCCGTTTTAAGTTCTGCGGTGCCCGGTCGCACCAGCAATCCCCGAACCCGGTGGTGGACACCGGAAGTAAGGGCCCCGTCCCCAAGCTGAAGAAGGAAAAGTCCTATCACGCTTCGTGGTTGGCTTGTGGGGCCCTCCAGAGGTGGCTGATAGGTACCTCGAGGGCAAGCGTGCCCGGCCCGGGCTGTGGCAAAGGGCCCCAAAACCCCCCAGCCGGGGGGAGTTGGGTGAGGCCATGGGGGAAAGGACTCCGGTTGGGCCCTTGAAGCGATTCCGGCGAAAAAATGCTCTGGCGCCTCGGGGGGGCGGGGGGGCAACACTGTTTAAAACAATGGGGGGTGGGAGGCTGCTAAACCCGATTTGGGGAAAATTTATCGTACGGTGGAAGGGTATTTCGAGGATCTCCTCAATCCTGGCCATCAAATTTGCACCTGATGGAAAAAGAGGCTGGGGACCGGGGGGTTAGACTCTTTCATCAACCCCAAAGGCTGAAGTCACCGAGGTGGGTTAAAAAAGCTCCGTGGTGGCAGGGTTTTTTTTCCCCGGGGGTGGATGAGATCCGCCCCCCGAGCATGACCCGGAGGGTGGGTTCCAACTACCCCAGGGGAACCCCAAACTCCTCAGCCTCCCTGGTAAGGTTCCCTACGTCAGGGTATTGGAGAGGAGAGTCCCCCAGCCGATAGACGAACCTCAGCTTCAGGAGAAAAGCAGTGTGGGTTTCTTCCCTGGCCGTTTTGGAACACTTGACCAGCTCCTATACCCCTCTACAGGGTACTCGAGGGTTCAAAATGGGGTTTGCACAACCCGGTCCACATGCTTTTGTGGACCTGGGAGAAAGAAATTCGACTGTGTCCACCCTGGTGCCCTGTTGGGGGGTGCTCCAAAAGGAATATGGAATTGGGGGTCCCTTTATTAGGGGCCATTCCCCGGATGTCTGTACAAGCGGGGACCAGGAGTTTGCTCCAATTTTCCCCGGCACCAAAAGTCGGAATTTTTTCCGGATGCATGCTGGGACTCCGGCGGGCTTTCCCTTTGTCACCGGTCCTTTTAATAAACTTTATGTAAGGATTTCTAGGCCCCCACAGCCAAGAGCCGGAGGGGGTCTGGTTTTTTGGGGAACAAGTGGATTTGCTCTCTTCTTTTTGGGGGGTGACGTGGTCCTGCTGGGCCCCCTCTTGCCAAGACCTACAGCATGCGCTGGGGCGGTTCGCAGCCGAGTGTGACCCCTGGCAGGAAAGATCAGCTCCCCCAAGTCCGAGGCTATGGGTTCTCGACCGGAAAAGGGGGGCTTGTCCTCTTTCAGGTTGGAGGGGAGTTCCTGCCTCAAGCGTAGGAGTTCAAGTATCTCGGGGTCTTGTTTCCCCCAGTGAGGGAAAGAATGGAGCGGGGATTCGACAAGGAAGGATCGGTGCCGGCTGCCCGCAGTAATGGGGGCGCTGTGCCGGTCCGTTGTGGTGAAGAGAGAGCTGAGCCGAAAAGCAAAGCTCTTGATTTACCGGTCGGTCTACGTTCCTACCGTCACCTATGGCCATGAACTTTGGGACATGACCAAAAGAACGAGATCCTGGATATAAGTGGCTGAAATGAGCTTCCTCCGTAGGGTTGCCGGGCACTCCCTTAGACATAGGGTGAAGAGAACGGCCATCTGGGAGGGGCTCGGAGTAGAGCCGCTGCTCCTCCACATCGAGAGGAGTCAGTTGAGGGGGTTGGGGGCATCATTTTTGGGACCCTCCTGGACGCCTTCCTCGGGAGGTGTTCCAGGCACGTCCCACCGGAAGGAGGCCCAGGGGATAGCCCAGGACACGCTAGAGGGACTATGTCTCTTGGCTGGCCTGGGAACGCCTTGAGCTGGAGGAGGTTTCTAGGGAGAGGGATATCTGGCCGTCTCTGCTGAATCTGCTGCCCCCGCGACCCGGTCCCGGATAAAGCGGAAGACGCCGAGTACGAGTACGAGTACCAAAAAGATTAATTTTGCTCTCATCTGACCAGAGCTCCTTGTTCCACATTTTGTTTCTCTTCTACATGGCTTGTGATAAACTGCAAACATGGAGTTTACACTTGTTATCTCATCACACAAGAGCAGTGGATCTCCGCAGCCCCTCCATAGTTACTTGGCTGAGTCTCTGATTAGTGATCTCTTTGCCAAGCATCTCAGTTTAGGTGGGCGGCCAAGTCTTTATTGCTTTGCAGTTGTTCCTTTCCTTTTTCAGATGATGGATTGAACAGTACTCTGTGAGATGTGAAAAGCTTTGGATATTGTTTTATAACCTAACCCTGCTTCAAACTTCTCCACAGCTTAATCCCTGACCTGACTGCTGTGTTCCTTGTTCTTCACAATGCTGTTTGTTTGCTAATAAAGGTAAATTGTCAAGCCATGTCAGAACAGCTGAATTTCAACTGAAATTAAATCACACACGTGGAGTCTATTGACTAATTAGGTGACTTGAAAAGGCAATTCAATTTCTGCCTCCCTACTGTTAATATTTGTAAAAAAAAATGCTTTAGACCCTTGGAATAATATGATGCTATACTTATTGTGATTACATGCATTACATGTTGATTTTTTTTTATCTTACAAGAAAAAAGCAAAAATAAATTTAAGGATTTTGTTTGATAAATGTACTTTAGTACAAGCTCTTAGCTTGTTTTTGACTGCTATGTTAATCAGGGAGGTGGTTCCTGTGATCACTACCATGATTACGCAACTGGCCGAGTATTTCAACGTCTGCCTCCAACGTGAAGAAGAGTTTTGCCTGCATTATTGTTTTTCACGTGTGTTGACTGAGCTTCCTAATTGCCAGATTATTATGCATAATGATATACAGTATGTTGCTGCAAACTGGTGCGACAACAGAAGACTGTTTCAAACTTAAACATTGTTTACACAAATGTTAGAAGAAGAGTTGATTTTCTGATCTATGATTTACATAGTAGGTATATATATTTCAGGATGAAGGGAGATGTAGAAGACATTTTTAGAGATTGGCACTGGATTGGGCAACTTGTTTGTATAACGCACTTGGATCTTAAATAAAGGCAATAAAACTATGTTATATTTAAGCATAGCATGGACTCCATACCTACACATGCATATATATCACACGCAGAAAGAGAGAGGGCCCTCTCTCAGCATATGATATGTGTGTTTTTGCTTCTTAAACAGACCACACAGAGTGGAGGGGCTTTACTGATTTCTGTCCTGTGGACAGTGAGCCAGATAGCATGTGAAACAGCAGCGCATCTCAAACTGACAATCATTTGATAACTGTCTTTATAAAATGTCTGATAATAATAATAATAATAGCAAGAATGTCCTATATCTCCTAGCTTTTCAAATCATTCTTTATTTTAGGTACATTTGTAATGCTAATATATAAACAAATAAGGGCCACATGGCAGTTCTGTTAAGCCTTGAAAACCTATTCAAACCTGTTTTCACAATTTGATACATTACAACTACAAATGTCAATATATTTATTTGAGATTTTATGCTACAGACTAGCACAAAGAAGTGCATAAATTTTAAATGGTTGTGGCTGTATACAGTAAATGTAAAATCCACTTTTAATACCATATCTCCTAACTCATAAGTCACCTAAGTAGTGAATCAAGTGAACCTAAACAGACTCTCCAACCTGATCTGTGGATCTCTGCATCTCCTCCAGTGTCACCATGGGTCTCCTGGCTGCTTCTCTGAATAATGTTCTCCTTGCCTGGCCTGTCATTTTAGTTGGACACCCCTGTTGCAGATGTTTTTATTTTCAGTTTTCACCATATTCTTTCTATATTTGGATAATGTATCGAGTGGTGCTCTATGAGTAAATTCCTAAAGCCTGTATAAAAACTAAATATAAATTACACACAAATGTCTATTTATCAATTAGGTGACTTCTAAAGGCAACTGATGTCACTGTATTTTTTTTTAGGTGTATCAGAGTAGGCTGAAGACGTTTCTGCTAAGATATTGATATATATTATAAAATATTATTTAAACATATTGCATATAACAGATTTATATAATAGCATAACCTTGATCAATATATGCTCTATTAATACTACTGTAGTACTTTACCACAATGGACTGAAACTACCAGTAAGTACAAGCTTACTGGTAGTTTAAAGTAAAAATATGTTACATCACTTTAAATCCTTATGTAAATCTACAGTAGGAGAACTCTTTTAGCTGTGAGTTAGTTTAACTTTTGCAAACATGTTCCAGCTAAAGAAAACAGCTTTTTTTTTCCAAAATGACAGTCTTGGTTTGGTCATCAAGAGAAAGTGAACATTCAAAGAGAAGAGACTACATAATGAAACATTCAGAGGAGGTTGTAGTAATTAGCGAGCTCAAATAACAATTTTCAGCCCTGCTTTTCTGATCCCAAGAGGAATGCTAATTCTGAAACTAAAATATTTCTGAGGTTATTACAATGCTCGACATAAGACAAATCCACAGCAACAAATCAAATTCATTTAAGCCTAAATAGTCTTTTTCTATACCATGGCACACTGTGTTCATTAGATGCCAATCACACATTCTCCTCTTTAACAGCCCTCTGTGGTGTTTTAGAACAAGTTGAACCGAACCAAAATCACGGCAAGTAGAGAAGCTTGGATCAGCAACAAAAATGTGTATGTACTGTATCGAGTTACTGCGCTAAAGGATTACTGAGGGAACCACAAGTCAGTCAGCTTCCATGGAATATATGCTCACACACACAAAGCTGGCAGAAAGAAGACATTTGTTTGTTTCAGCCTGAGCAGTAAAAGTGGGGAGGAACCCAGGCTGGGAAAGGATTACAGTTAGCAAGCTTTGTGAGTTGAAACAGATCCCATACCATCTAATTTTTGTTTTGATGTTAGTTAAAGTGGATAGGCATGACAAGGAAAAGCTTTCAGCAACATATAAAGGAGGGTGAACTGAATAAAACTGGTGCTAAATGTATACTTTTTCGCACAGCATGTGTGAAGTTCTTGTTACGAATATCTCCGTCCAATTCAGCCGCAAACCCGCCCCCTAACTTCATCTCTGCACTGCTGAGCAGTTACCATATATCTTCTTTATGAGACTATGACAGATTGATTAATCTAGTGAGCTGGACCCCTCTGCTAGGAGAGCATCCCTTAGATAATGAATCACTGATGAATTACATGAAAGATTTTGCTCCAAGACATAGTAAAGTCATTTGCTTTCATGACTATGAATACCTGTAGTGCAGCTGAAATATCTCGATCAGGGCAGTTTTCTTTTCTCTAGATGTGTTATTCTGTTCTGATTTTTAGACAACAAAACAATTCCTGGTGGGTTTTTTAAAGTAACTAAGATTTGCACACTAAGTCAGAAATCCGAAGTTTCAATGCAATCATCTTCGATATGCACATCATTTTAACTTTGGGCTTTTAAAAATGTATTTGCATCCTTGTTTATAGTTTTTTTGGTTGGTAGAATTATGATACACCTTAGAACCTCAATGTCACGATTTGAAGGTGTTTGTTTCGTTTTTGTTTTTTTCCTCTGATCATGTTTCTTTTCCAGGTGGGGCTTCAGTTCATTTCTCAGGTTTAGTTCCTTAATAAGTCTTGTATTCTGTTCATGATGCTTTTTAGTTTATGTTCTGTAAGAGCTTCCTTTGCTTAGATTGTTTTCTTGCTTCTCTGTTTAGCTCATTCATGTTTATTTGTTTCTACTCTAGCCATATTGCAATCAGCCTCAGTCTGCCCTATGCCTCAGTCTATATATACTCTTCAGCTCTGTTTGTTCCTCGCAGGAATTTAATGTTTATCAAGTAAAGCCAGTTGATGTCCATGCCTGTCTTATCTACCACCTGCAGTTATAAGTTTTTCTTATGGAGATTAAAGAGACATCTTTTCACTTATCACGCTGCCTCTGTCCATTTGAGCTTAATGAAAAGTATGCTATATACCTGCTTAAAGGTTGTTACTTTCAAACAAGCCTGACCGGATCGCATATTCTCATTTATTAAATATGACTGTATTTATATATATTTGAGAACTATTAACCAACATTGGACCTGTATTGTGTTCTGTTTAAGTATTGACAGACTACCATCAAGCTGTAACACTAATTCGGACCGTTTTGTAGGTAGGTGCTGTAAAAACATTGGAACAACGTGGTGTGCTATTTACATAAAGTGTGAAAGTAAAGGAGAGACTGTTTTGCATTTTATAATTTCAAATTAACATCATACTTACTGTGTTCGGGTAAACTTTGCCATTAAATACTGCATGACAGACATGACAGTGTATGAGAAACTTTACATCTCAGGCAAACTAAGTCCTTAATCAGTGTTGTGTTATGACAATCTTGCTGTCTTTATTTCGTCATATCCTGCAGTACCCAACATGGCATCTGGCTGTTCTGTTTTTGTGTAGAAATTCTGGATAACGTTGTAGCGCACACTGGACTCTTATCAAATGTAAAGTCACTCTGAAATGCAGGCTAACTAAGCCAAAGCCCTGGATGTCTGCTAAAGTTTTACAGGTAATTTCACAAAAATAATACACAGTTGTTTGAACCTTATACCATGCCACAGCATTACAAATGACCCAATGATAAAGGATTGAACTTTGAGAATTGAGGTAACGAGATAAATAAATAAAATCCCACATTGTTAAAACAGTTTGAGTTAGTTTCAAACACGACATTACAGCAACTCGCCCTCCTTTTGAAGAAAAGTTGAAAGCGAATGCAGAAATAAGTTATAGATGATTAAAAATGCTGTCTTCGCCCAAGCTGTGTTTCAATTCAGCATGAACTGAAAAAAGAAGGGAACAATAAAACTGGAGAAATTGAAAGATGGCAGTGATATACAGCAAGTTCAAACTGAATGCATAATAAACGCCATGTTAGCAAACACCTTCATGCTCGCACACACACACACACACACACACATATATTAGCTCCATCACAGCTCTGGCATTCCTTTCTCCCTCTGAGAGCAAAGCTCCTGTTTCAGACAGGGGAGGTGCACTTGGAGCAGACATCGCCACTTAAGAGTTGGCTTTTATCTGTGTGGGTGGGAGATGCCAGATACTCAGTGCTGGTACTAGCACAATGAGGACTGCATAAATCCTGGCCCTCAGTTAGTGCAGAATATTCCTCATGTTTGGCTGCTGCTTTGAGTCTTGTGTTTTATGAATAATGACCTACCCATGGTCTTATAAAAACAGCAAAACTCTTGTAGCTGACATTATAAGTTATTATAAAAAATGAATGAAAAAGCAGTGGTTATTTTCTTAACTTCTTCTCACATCCATCCAGATACTTAAATGGTTATTTTAGGGAAAATAAGAAAAACTGTATTTTGATATCAGGACAAGATTTTAAAAAAATTATCTGGTCTTCAAATTACAAAAGAAACAAAGGAAACAGCAGCACATAATATGTGTTAACACAGTGCCAAGAAGGAAAGATATCTGCAGTGTTCTAAAAGAGCCATTTATCTGGGACTGGTTGGTTAGCAAAGAAAATCACCAAAAACAATAATACCAAGTGTAACGTACAGTAGTGGAGGGGTATTGGTTTGGGCTCATTTTGCAGTCACAGATTATGGGCATCTTGAAACCATTCACCAAGTCAAATGTCTCCAGATTGTATAAACTGTTGTATCACATGGAATAATACAATTTTGACTCGTTCCTTCCATATCATATCATGGTGTATGTTACCCTGTCTTGTTTCTTCATGTAAGGCTGTATTTAGCCTGTTTGAGGACACGGTTGTGTTTTAGTTCAGTTTAGATAAATGGGTCCAATTCATATCGAGTTATATAGAATCCAATTTGGAAGAAATTTAGTTCATATCAATCTAGCTTATTCCAACACAATGCACTTATACAGTCAGATTTAGATGCAATCCAATACAATTCAACACACTAAAAAATGTTGCCTTATATTCATAACTCAACTGCTGAATAAGAGTCAGTTGGTTGTATGTTGGGTATTATTTGATAAAATATCGGGTCAAAATTTTACTCAACTGGTTGGGCTGAAGATAAGCCTCAGAAGAAGCCACATCATTTTTCACAAACTATCATTTGATCAGATATCACTGGACCTGTCCTCTATTCTAATATAAAACACTGTATGTAAACAGTGAACTCTAACAGTTTAAAAGAGATATGGTTGTTGTTTTTGTTAATTACACATTATTACAGTTGGTAGCACTGCTGCCTTGCAGCAAAAGTTCCCAGGTTCAAATCCCAGTCTGGAGTCTTTCTGCATTGAGTTTTCATGTTCTCCCCGTGCATGCCTAGGTTCTCTCCTTCCACAGTCCAGAAACATGACTGTTAGGTAAATTGAATACTCTATAAAGTCCTTAGGTATGAGTGTGTGATTGCATGATTGTCCTGCATGGCTCTGTGATGTACTGTGAAATACAGGAAGAGTCATAGAAAATGTTTTGGAATAGATCCCTTTTAACAGAATTACAACCTGAACACATGGAGCTCTGTCTACGTCCAGCATTTTGTTCACCACAGAATATTTTTATACCCTTCACCTGTTGTTTAAATAAGCTAAACCATTGTGTAAACCTTTCTTGATATTAAGTTAAAATGTGTAAGTTTTCTCTAGATACTTCTGCTTCCTTCTGCAGTTCATAAACATGATGCTAGATTATTTGCTACTATAAAATGCTCTTAGGTATGACTGTGTGTATGTGTAGTTTTTGCAGAAGTACTCATATTTCCTGAACTTATATTTTGTCACATCCTCTTTTCTATATGAATTTTATCTTGTAGATCAACACAAAGCAGCACATAATTGGGAAGGAAAATCATATGTTGTTTTCAAATTTGTTGAAAAATAATCTCAAAAGTGTGGCACTCATTTGTGATCACCCCCTTTTACTTTGATATCCTTCAATAAAATCCAGCACAATTACTTACTTTCAGAATTCACCCAATCTCTAAACAGAGTACTCCTCTGTGTGATTTATTCTCAGCTTAAATAGCTGTTCTGTAAAGGCATCAGATGTCTGTTTGCAGAATCATGCTGTGGGCATGCTTCAATTCAGAATGAACAGAGAAGTTGGTCAGAGTTGATTCGAAGATGGATGGAACTGCAGCGCAATACTGAAAGAAAACATGTTAAAGACTGCTAAGGACTTAAGGCTAACAAGAATGCTCATAAAAAAATTCAGTCTTCAGATGTGGAAAGTTGGTAGAGACATAGCCCGAAGACTTGCTGTTGTAATTGCAGTAAAAGGTGGTCTGGTAACTGTTCACGTAGGGGTCTGAACAAGCCAAAAGTTTAAGATATTTCATTTTTTTGTAATAATATTTAAAAAATCATGTACAATTTCCCTTCCACTTCACAATTATGTGCCACTTTGTGGTCTGTCACATAAAATCCCAGTAAAATACATTAAGGTTTATGGATGTAATGTGACAAAATGTGACATAGCTCAAGGGGAATGAATACTTTTGTAAGATCCTGTATATCTCTGTGTTGCCCTGGGCTGAACTGGCAACCTGTTCAGGGTGTACTATACCTCCCAGGCTCCTCTCAGGCCCTGCCAGACCCTTAGTTGAAAAGAACAAGTAGAGACAAAGAAGCGTGTCTTAACCAACAGTGGTCATAAAAAACAGCTACTATACAACTATAAACTCTGAAAAACATCCAAGAAGGTTTCTTGTTCTCGACAAAAAAAAGAGAGCAGGAAAAATATGTTGACTTAGTGACCATTTTAAAATTTTGCAGTTAGCTTTCCTTGCATCGACCCCTGTACCTGAGTTCATTTGTAGCTAATCTTTAAGAGATGGTCAGATATAAACAACTGCATTTAAGGAAGGCTGAGCACTAACAGAAAACATTTGAGCTGTGTGGGATTTAACAAACAAGGAGCTAATTGTCTGTTAGTTAAAGTTACATATTCGAGGACAGGTTGACTATTTAAAAAAGTAATATAATTTATGCGAGTTTTGCAGAAAAACCAGCCTGCTTGTATTCCAAAAGGAACGTGTCAGCGAGTGCACCAGTATGAACTAAAATGAAAATTCACGACATAGGTAAAATGGTAAGTACACATTATAGTTAGGTTGCTGTTAGTTTCAGTGTAAAAATTTTATTTGTTGATAATTGCTGGGCTTATTTTCAATCTTTAAAAGTGAGCATCTCTTCTAAATGTGCATTCCCTAAATGCATCAACTAACTTAGCTTCAATTTAACTTTGTTAATGAAATAATCATATCGGCAGAATCCAAATTAATGGACTAACATGCATGCTGTATCTGACTGTGTGAATATCAATTTAAAGATAAGATGAAAAGCAAAGAGAAATATACGACAGATACGAAAGACAGGATTATGAGCTGATGTGGCAAAAAACTACAGGGAACTAAGAGAGGAAGTGGGGAAAGGCATGGCACCCCACAGTTTTTACTCTGATTATGCAACGCCTGGCTTTAAGCCAAACTTGAGCTTCTCATAACCACAGCAGCAATACCCTGAGGATCATGTAAACAGAGAGACATAGAGGCATACTCTTCTAACACATTCATGTTCTCACATTCCTAATCTCAAACCTCCAAATAAGCCCAGGGTCTCAGTTCCCTCCCATTCCTTCTTGGTCTACCAAATGTGCCCAGACTTTAAACAACCAGCATTTTTAACACAATGCTCTCTCCCTTATTCTGACCATGAAATTGAGCACATAGTTATTAAAATTCTTAACTCCAGAAAATGAATAATTTTTTTCACTTATTATTAGGGATGCCCTGATCCAATCCCAGGTATCGGCTTGATGTCCTGATCAAGAATTTTAAAATAGTTGCTATTAGAGTCCTTGACAAAATTAATCTCCCAAAACCTGCTGTGGTCAACTGGTTGGGAATTTTTCAGATGCTCCCCAAGCGAGCTAATCTTTAAAAATAATGGCATATTTTCATGTGCTGATTGAGGAACTATATAATAAGTCGTGCAAATTACTTTCTTTATCTATCAAATCTGGATTTTGCCTAAAATCACAAGGATCTTTCAAATGTCTTAACAGTAAAAGAGATATTATCATGTGACTTGCTTAGCCCTACCTGCCCAAATATCCCTGTCGTCTCCAAGAGAGGCTCACAGCTTTATTATATTAAAAGCAAAGCACTAGGTACTCGTACTCGTCGTCTTCTGCTTTATCCGGGACCAGGTCGCGGGGGAAGCAGACTCAGCAGAGAGACGCCCAGACGTTCCTCTCCACAGACACCTCCTCCAGCTCTAGTCAATATGTCTCGACCTCCCGCACAAGCTCAGGCTCCTTCCCCCCCAGTGAGATGACATTCCACGTCCCTAGAGCCAGCCTAAGCATCCGAGGATCGGGCCGCCGAGGTCTCCACCTCGTCCGCCGCCTAATCCTCTTTGCACCTGTCCCTCACGGTTCCCCCTGCAGGTGGTGGGCCCATTGGGGGGTGCCCTCGCGTCTCTCCTTAGGGCTTGGCCCGGCCGGGTCCTGCGAGGAGCAACCCAGCCACCAGGCGCTCTCCGACGGGTCCCGACCCCAGGCCTGGCTCCAGGGTGGGACCCCAGCTCTGCCATACCGGGCGACGTCACGTGCCTTGTTTGTGTAGTCCTCATGCGGGTGTCTTGAACCGCTCTTTGTCTGACCCGTCACCTAGAGCCTGTTTGCCATGGGAGACCCTACCAGGGGCATTTAAGCCCCAGACAACATAGCCTCTCGGTTCATTCGGGCACTCAAACCCCTCCACTACGTTAAGTTGGCAGTTCAAGGAGGGGAGCACTAGGTTTATAAAACATTAAAATACTTTTTCTGTAGGCTTTGTCTGTACATAATTAACTTCAACTGGTTTGAAATATGTTTCATGCAGAATTATCAATGAGTCATATCAATACAGAGAGTAAACAAGTTAAGATTAGCGATGCACATTAACAAAGGTGGCTCTTCTTGGCTTTTATCAATTCATAATCATTAAACGTGTTTAAAGGCCGGTAGAAATGCATGTGTATTCTGTACAGAACATCTGATGGTAGATTTCTGAATTATCAATGAGTCATATCAAAACAGTAAGTTAACATGCTAATGTTAGCCTAGCACTTAAATAAAAATTTGGCTCCAGGTAATTTCCACCTTTAACACATTTGTGCCCTTAAAACGAATCCAAGGCAGGAAATAATGGACACATGGTCAGTAAGTATCTAATGACACATGGCTGAAATGATAAAGTGCTGTCAAAACAGAGAGTTAGCATGCTAATGTTGGCCTAGAACTAACACAAAGTTTAGCTCTGAGTCAGTTCAGCCCTTGACCAATTTGGACTAAACCTCCCCTAGGCTAGCAGGAGCCGATGCATGGTCAGTGTGAAACATAGATCATCACAGCTGATTAGTGAATATTGAGTCATATAAAAATAGAGAGTAAACATGCTGATGTTAGTCTAGCTCTTCAACAAAGTAACTCATAAAACTCCCACAAAGTGGTTATGAATTGACGCATGGCCCACACAAAAAGTCATATGGGTAATCAATCAATAAATCAATCTGTCAAAATGACCAAAAAGGTAAAAGTACAAACAAAGTGAAGGAAGACATGACTGGCACCTGTAAAACACTCCAGAGTTGTTGGCAGGAGCAAAATTTTAGTTTATTTACAACTGTAGTTGCATATATTGAGTGAAATATATTTTTAGAAACAATGATTAATCTACACGTTTCAGATGGTCAGTATAGTGGCTTAAGTGGTACTGTCAAGAAAAACAAAGTGTCAAAGGTGAGTGAGTTAAGTGGGACACAGTCACAATAATTATTTTAATTGTGTATACATAGCATTGGTTTTAATAAAGTATTAAACAAGGGCTGAATATTGGCAAATGCATAATTTTGAAGTGCTCTGATCAGTAACAGGGACAATAAAATCCTGATTGGGACATTACTTCTGAAGTTTGGTTGAAATCTATGCAAAGAAAATGCCAGGATTTAAAAAGTGATCATTGGTTAGATCTAGAGCGAAGAGGTTCACTTTAGCTCCACTGTCGACGTGCTTCTAAATGAGTCTGCATTTTTCACCTGTGTGCATCTGTGCTTGCAGTTTTGAGAGAAAAGGTTAGCTAAATGTTAAGCAGTTTGGCGGGCCACACGAAAACAGGCTGCTGTTTTGGAGTTGAGCTGACTCATGCCACCTTAAGCAAACAGGGAGCACAGACCACATCCTTGTCCACACACACAAACATGTGCACAGAGAAAATGCAAAGGTAACAAGTCAACATCTCCCAGGTCTAAATAACCTACTGGTTCTGCTGGCTACATTACGTGCAGTCTGGCCACGGCGGTGACACACTGCAGAACTGGAGCCACAGCCTGCCAGTGAAAAGGAATTAAATAAAAAGAAAAATAAGACTAATGTACCCATTAGGCTGCACTCTGGTAACAAAACTTTATTGTTTTCCACAGCCTGTAAATATATTAGTCTTTAAGAAGGGGCTGACACACTAGAATTTGAGAAAACAGAGAAAAAAGAGACTACAGTGTGAGAATGAGAGCTTTCATAAAGAACTCTGTCCAGCGTTTTTACAGGAAAATGAAATCCAGAAACACACACACACTGATTAGGGGGTTGGTTGCCTCTCTGTCAGCTTACAGGAAAGGAACAACCTTGTCAAATAAACATTTTTTTCTCCTTCCTTTGATGCATTTCTTAGGACAGTGTCTGTCAACTTGTGTCTCTGAGGAAAAAGGCGACACAGAAGCAGCAGAGTGAGCAGATCAGATTCCAGAACCTCAGAAAGATTCAGTCCAGCTAACTTTAGCATCAAAGTTATTTCTTAGCAAGTGTGACAAGAAGGTAGGGGTGGGGGTGGAGGTATGGACACTGCAAGGAGCAGGGGCTGGGGTTAATATTCTGGACTCTGTTTGGGTGACAGCGTTCTTTCTTTGCCATGACAACCTCAGAGCCCATTTCCTTTCACTGCCCTTTGCTGTTGTGCAGTCGCCCACCTGCTGTCAAATGTCCACCTCAGGAAAAGGCAGCTTTCAAACACAGTCAAAGTGCAGAACATCACAGGTTTCCATGAAACATACCACCACCACAAACTGTGTTTTTGCAAGGCAAGATCACATGTTCTTTTACATAAAAAAAAAGAAAGCAACGTGAAATTGAACTCGTTCTTCGTTTTACTGCAACACTTTCCTGCACGCAGGCTCTATAAACTACAGGTCACTGGTCTTTATGTAAAAAATAATTTATAAAAACTGCTTTTTTCATCCATTTCTTGAAGGTTTTGTTTCCTTCGAGTGAGTAAAATGAAACTTTTTCAACATCTTTAAAAACCTTTTTTTATCAGACCGATAATTACTCACATTTAGTAAGTGAAGTATTTCTTTGCTAGAGAGTAGTGCTAAAGCAAACTGTGGAGATGCTGGCTTCTTACAAGTAACCAAAAGTGTTTTCCTGGAAGAAGCAGCTTTTTGGACACAGCAGATGAATTGCGAAAATAGTGTTCCGTTTAGGCAGGTTGTAAATATCTTGATGTAGTACTTTTGATCGAGGCAGATATTTGATATTATACTGTGCCAACATCAGACTGACACATTTATATTAGTGTTTCGAAGGAAATTAACCCCAAAACCTGTTGGATAGATATCTATGAAATATTTTGGGCAAAAACCTTTTTATTTTTAATTAATTAAAGTGGTGTAGCAATACGCCCACAGGGATTTGCATTAGTACTCGTCCTTTCTGAACTTTTTCACATTTTGTTAAACTACGATCACACACGTCAGTGTATTTAATTGAGATTTTATGGAACAGATCAACACAACATAGTGTAAAGTAGAGTGAGGTGGAGGGAAAAAAGTACATTGTTTTGAATTTTATTTACAAGTAAAAATTTGAAAGTTTTGGCCTACACTTTATTCAACCACCCTCAAGTCAATACATTTTTAGTGTAATTACAACGGCAAGTCTGTTGGGACCTCTCCAGCTTTGCACATCTAGAAACTAGAAGTTTTACCCAGTGGCAAAATAGTTCAGGCTTAATCAGACTGGATGAAGAGCATCTGTGAACATCTATTTTAAGTCTTTTTTTCACGGTTCAGAATTTTTGCAGGTCCTCCAGAGTCACCAGGGGGTGTCTGGGCTGCTTCCGTTCTTTCCTTCCTCGGCCAGTCAGTGAAGATGGATGATCATGTTTGGTTTGGTTTGTGGTTGCACCATAGTCTTTCCATTTTTAGATAATAGGTAAAACAGCGCTACATGAAATGTTGAAAGTTTTAAATATCGTTTCATCTCTAACCCTTCTCTAAACTTCTCTTATAACTTTCTAAATGACCTGTCTCCTGAGTTCTTAATTTTCAAGCTGCTGTTTGCTCATTAAGCTATAACAAACCTCTTAGGCCTTCACAGAACAGCCGGATTTAGACTGAGAATAAATTGCACACAGGTGACTTCTGAGAGCAACTGGCTGAACTGGACTTTTTTAGGGTTATAAGAATAGAGAGGGCACCTTTCAGACTTATTTTCTAAAAAATGTTGACTGCGTTTTTTTCCACTTCACTATTATATTTTGTGTAGGTCAATCACATAAAATCTCAATAAAATACAATTTATGGTTGTATTACAACAAAAAGTAAAATAATTAAAGGGACAAAAATACTTTTGCAGGGCACTGTATGTAGTTAGTTATTAATTGGCACTACTGAAATGGATACTTTACACACCTTTTTAGCATATGGATACACAGCCTCAGTTAAATGATCCCTGCAAATGGAGCATGCTGTTAAAAGACTTTATTCTAGGTTATTCTGCCTGCACCCCAGCAACTCTGTCTCAACCATGCTGTGATTATATGTATCTCGCTCAGTATTTTAACTGAGACAAGGGCTGAATATCTGAACCTCTGAGTTGATGAGTCATGTGCCTCACACCATTATCAACCTAACAGAGGCCAGAAAGTCACTGGCAGGCTGCAGCTATCTCAGAGTCCTATCTGTTTCTGTGGCAGGTGGGAATGAGGCTCTTCTCAGTTGCTTGGCCTTGCTCTGGTTCTTCTCGGGCCAGGCCTTTAGATAGGATGGTGTCTGCAGATATACGGGGGGAAAGAGGCATCTCTGCAGACAGCTGGTAATGATGTCCTCTCACATACAGCACACTGTGGATAATGGCTATGTCGAGGCCCCAGCGCATAGAGCGAGATGAAGCAGAATAGCGGGCAAAACCGAGTCCTGGGCGCTCTCTTCTGAATTGCCTTGTCTACTCATCTTGCACTCACTCTAGGCTACTGGTGGGTAAGTCAGTGTAGCGTGCAACTCATTTCACACTGTGATTCTCTTTTCTCCTATCTGGATCTGATGGGTGGCAGACTGAGTTTAGAAGAACACAATTAAGTAATTTTTCCAGATGCGATGGGGAGAACTGTAGAACTTTTTTCTGTATTGTTTTACAGTGCTGGAGTCCAGCTATGAAACAACAGTACTGCTCATACAAGAACACAATCTATTTATAATCCTGAAGAAATATCTAAAGGACATTTTCCACTTCAAACATTTTTATTTTGGAAAACACAGATAGCTGTAAGTCCAAGTTGTAAGAAGCGCTAAAGAAATTAGCTGGTGTCAAGAATCAGGCAGTTTTCAGCTTGATTGGCCTTGATTGATAACTTGCCAACTGAAAACTAAAAAAATCGGATCTTTTTATGAGCGCACCATATGTAAGCACTTCCGGGTTGAAGTAATAATGACACTCTTCAGTCTTCTTGCTGTTACTGAATGAAAAAAACTTAAAGTTGGCTATTTTAATATCAATGAAGTGTTTGAAAATGATTTCAGATGAAGTAAAGAGATGTAAAAAGCTGCTTGAAAGGAAAATATTTTCTAAAATGTGCCGAGACGTCTCCGGCTCATTGAGACTGTGAGAGAGGAAAACTTTTTGAGGATAACAGGAAGGCTGAACAGAGTACAGTAAAGTTTCTCTGTTCTATCTTTTCGAGCTTTCAATCTGTCTATCATGGAACAGGCTGGATCTGAAAATGTTGAAATCGTGTTCTAGATTTTTCAAAAGGCATAAGGGATCATGAAGTGTCAGCAGCCTTTTGGAGGACTTTGAAACAAAGTAGGAATATGAATCTTGAAATCTGAATCTAAATCTGAATCTCATTTGAATTTAGAAATTACTGGGTTACTGTTACAATTAACAGTCCTAACTATGCTAATTGCTAATAGAAAAAAATGTTTAAAGAGTTTATTCAATCGAGTAATCAACAAATGTTAATGACAGAAAGCTTTTTGAAGGAGAGATTTTTTCTGTTGGATACACAACCTTTTCAGATCATCTCACCGGCATCACAGAAATAAAACTGATTTCTTGAACTCACTGCTAAAATACAAACTAGACTGGACCGTCGCTGATAATGACTCCACACCTGTCAGCAGTCTTCATCTGAATTTTCTGTACATTCTCTCTGTCTGACAGAGAGGAACAGACCCACGGTGTCATCTGCTTCATGGATGAGGACATCATGGAGGCCCCGAGAGCAAAACAGCTCAATTACACAGCACTGCTGGTTCTGTTCTGCTAACGACAGATTGACTGGTCAAATGGAGATATTTTAAAAGGCGCACTGACACACACACCTTTCTCAGTGCATCGAGTCTTCAGTTCAGCCTGACTACCTTAGTGTGGCTCTGTGTGTGAGGGTGTGTGTTTCCCCTGTCGGGCCCTGCAGTGGACGGCACTGACCTGCGAGGAAGAACAGAAGAGAAGAAGGGGAGTGGAAAAGCCAATTAAAGGGAAGATCACTTGTGTGTCTGCTGGAGTGTCTCTGAGAGCCTCTCACGGTTAACCTTTCCAACTAGAGAGTGAGGAAACGAGAGAGGAACGAGGGAGTGGATGGAGAGGAAAAGCCAGCCAGGGAGATCAGGCGTTTCGACTTTAATGGTCCCTCAGTGTTAGAGTGAAGCTGCTTAATTTGCCTTTCCTTCTATGAGTTGCTTCGGGGTTGTCAGGCTGGTGTTTTGTGAGGAATAATAGAGGCCACGTGGATGTGAAAAACTATTGCTGGGAACATAGATGAGATTTGTGCTTCCTTTGCCGATCAAACCACTTGCAGAAGTGCTGATCGTTAAGGTTGCCGACTCTGCATGAACGGGTGTTGTGAGAAACTAGAAAGTGTTTGGTGAGTTGTGTTATGTATTCAAGAGTGTTTGCCATGCGTCACAGCTGTAGAGGTGAACACAAATTCGGGGTTAAATTAATGGTTTCAACTGTGCGTGCGAGGAACAGAGGGGGGCTGAGGGGGTTGCAGAGCTGTGGCTGACAGTGTGTGGAAGCATAAATTGGGGTTAGATTAATGGGATGCAGATCTGCTTCTGCGCTCTGACCCCCATCAGGGCAGAGATGAGCTGTGTGTCTCAATTAACCTCAGCAGCACACAAGAAGGATACATGCAAACAAGTACACAGAAATCAAGATGCCGCTGACAACAAACTCAGACAGTGGAGCTGTTTAGATCACTTTTGCAAACAATAGTGGATTATAAAATAATTTCAAGGTTGCTGAGTGTGTATTTTGTGTTCATCTGGAAGTGTTAGTCATGACAAGGCTGCGGAGGAATAATCTGCGAGTAGCATGCTGTCTCGTCTCCCCTCTAATTGTATGCATGGCATGTAGATCCCTGCAGTGTTGCCGAAGTGATTGCAATTAAAGGGACTCCCTCATCCACTCCCCTCCACCACTCTCCGTTTACGCACCCTCACCTCTCGAGCCCTGGCTTTATTCACAGAAGGCTGCTGCCCGCTGGTGTAAAGTGGCACCAGCCACACTGAAGTGGTCTTAATCAGTGCCGAGAGTCACAAATATCTTCCACCTCCTCCATCCCTGCTCTGTCGTTTACTTTTTTTCAGTGCCTTACGTGCCTTACTACCTCAACCCAGCCTTGATGCACTTGCAAAAAAAGGGGAAAGTAATGCAAGGGGCACATATGACACAAATCACACATTTTTCATAAAGAGTACTGTAAGTGGCATGTTGTGAAAGGGAGCTTTTGCAGATTGCACACTGCTTTCACGCATTATCTGTGATTTTATTGAGAACAGCTGTGAGGCAGCTTTGTTAACAAGTTAAATCAAGGCTGCTGGAATCTGGGGGCAAAAGAAAAGTCACTGCTCCACCTAATGGTGAGAATCAACACTGCAGACCATAGGCAGGAGACTGAAAAATGAATGCACAGAAAGTGGAAGATAGAGTTTTGCTTGAAATTGATGGCATTGAAAACATGCCATCGCAGGTTAGTGATGCAAACAAGAAAACATAATGAATGATAGCAAATACTAAATTCAGTTTAAAGGGAACTTAGAACAATAGAGACATCTTGTGAATCTTGAAGCACATTCTTCTTTGTATTATAAAATACAATATAAAATTAAAGCTGCAAGCAGCCTTGAAGGCCCTCGCACCTCAGCACAACTCGGCCTGTGCAGCGACCACGGGAGCCTTGCATCGCCTCCTGCACATTACCAACGAGGCTGCCCTTCAATACCACACATCGCCACTAGGAGGGACTGTGAGCGACATGTGATGATGTGCGGACATGCAGAGTTGTCCTCTGGCGAGAAGCATTTAAAATTTGGGTGAAATCCGACCTTCCAGATGCATGTCAAATTTAGAGCGAAACGTATGGCCATGGCGTGACATCAGACTTCGCCATGCCGCCACAGCCACACCCTCCAGCCCAACCAGTCAGTACTAGACACAACTTAGACCATCATGTTATCTGTGACTTGGGACAGTTTCATGTTGATTAGGTGGATGGGATCAAACATGGACCACACTAAGTGAAACACTACACTTCCTGTGGTCAGGGGGCGTGGCTTCGATGATGTCAGCATCTGATCAGTGAATATTGTTCAGGGCCAGAGGCAGATCAATCCCAGAAGGTTTCATTTGTCTGTGACTTTCCTTGTAGGAGCTATATCAATTTTATGTTTTATGGCGAGAAGTCATATTTTGAGGCGTGGCCACGCCCACACACTTTCATGTATCAAAAAACTTTTGATAACTTTTGATCCCCAATGCCTTAAGAGTATACGGAGTGATTTTCACGTCTCTAATTCAAAAGCTGTAAGAGGAGTTCACTCAGATATGCGGGCTAGAAACGCCCAAAACAGGGTCAAAATGGCAACTTCAATCCAAAATGGCCGACTTCTTGTTGGGTTTGGACCAATGCTCCAAGAGACTTTTTTGTAGGTACTGAGAAGTTACATATGTGAACCAAATTTCAGATTCCTCGGTCAAAGCATGGCTTGGGGCTAATTTTTTTATTTTTCTAGGGGGCGCTGTGGACGAATTAGGCCACGCCCACCGAATATATCATCAGATCTCTGTTGGGGACTGGACTAGGTTCAATCATTTTGATTTTGGTGCAGATCAGATGATCTATGTGGAAATTAAAGCCAAACGTATGGCCATGGTGTGACGTCCAACTTCGTCGCGCCACCACGGCCACGCCCTTTCATGAAAAGTTACTGTGCTTCAAATGAAGTTAGACCCACTAGTTATCTGTCTTCTGACACACTTTCAAGTTGATTGGGTCAAGAGGGTCAGAGAGGCACCTTTCCAAGTGAAAAAAGTGACTTCCTGTTCCCAGGGGGCGTGGCTTTGATGATGTCAGTATATGACCACATAGGATCGTCGGGAACCCGAAGGTCCTCCTTCATGCCAACTTTGGTGGGATTTGGCATTTCTTTGGGAAAGTTATTGCATTCTTTCACTTTGGGCGCGAACGCCAAGTTCGTGCCCCGGCCACGCTCCCTAAACATGGCCAAAAACTCACGATTTTGATAACTTTTAACCCCCCATGCCTTAACTGCATATTGACCAAATATGAAACTGATAGCTCAAAATCCCTAGGAAGTGAAAAATGGCCAAAAATTGGCCTTTGACCCAAAATGGCCGTCTTCCTGTGCGTTTTAGGGCATACCCCAAGAGACTTTTTTTCCTATGTGCCAAATTTCACATCTCTACGACTTACGGTTCGGCCTATCTCACTTTAGGGGACGCTGTAGAGCCGTTTGGCCACCCCCACTGACAACGACATTACGGAACAAGAATTTCATGCGGGGGACAATTTTGGGTAAAATCTTGTGAGTTTTCGTGCATGGCAAAGTCCCCAAATTGCAGCGGAAAAAAAAAAGAAAGAATAAGAAACCTTACGATTACAATAGGCCCTTGCAGTTTTCCTGCTCAGGCCTAATAAATATGATACAAATATTCATACCATGGCATCATCTATATAACTAGCAACAGATTCCCTTGAGTCTGTATTTGACCTTTTTAAATACATGCTAGACATGAAAGACATTGGGCTTGGTCATAACTTCAACTTTGATGTCTGCATTCACAATCTTTGGAAAAGACTTAGACCAAAGTTGAGATTTTATTTTCTTTTGAAACAATGTTTTTTTTCTTTTGTTGCTAAGACTATATAGTGCGGAGTACATTTTTATCAGTTTTATACTATGGTGATTTAACTTGCATGAACACATGTATCTTGTATCTTAAAAACAAATGCTGCTTTAAGCTGTGTTTCGAGTATGAAAGCTAGGACTCACTGTTGCAAAGTGTAGTTGGTTAGTTGGAAACCATTTTCTTTTAGAAGAATAAAATTCAAATTTCATTTTCATTGTTAAAGCATTGATGGGGAGACTACACATTATCTGCAGTCTGCTCAAATGTCCTAGTGTGTGTAACACCTGGTCTTTAGAAAATGTTCTTTTGATAGTTTCCAGATCATGCACAGAATTAGGCAAAACTGCTTTTCAAACATTGGCTCCTTCTGTGTTTAATGATCTCCTGAAAAGGCTGAACTTGGAGTCATTACCCTATATTAGTAATTTGAGTTTTTAAAGAACCTTTAAAAACAACTTGACAGAATCACTTATTTTGTTAAGTTTTTAATCTAGGGAATTTTCCTTGAGTATCTATGTATACATTTCTTTCCACTTACCAGGACTCTTGGACAGGAAAGATAATAAAATAATATAGATCATGATATAGAATGTACAGTGCTTTGCCAAAGTAACCGGAAATTGTTAACATTCTTTCACATTAAAAATTAAACGTTAACTTATTCTATTTGAACTTTAAACCAACTCATGGTAGAGCATAATTCTGAAACATAAGAAAATGTACAGTATTACATTTTCTGACAAATAAAACTGTAGAAAGGGCCCCAAAGTCACCAGTTATAGTACTCAGTTATTGCTAAAGTGCTTCTAATTAACTGGTAATCAGAATAGGGGCTATTGTTTCAGGGTGAGCTCGCTCAGGGGGTCAGTCACATTGTTAGTGACGTCACTGTTTAACTTTGTGTAAGAAATCTAATGTGAGGCTACAGTTGTGGGAGACCCGAATACTAGGTAGCGCAACGTGTGCGTGAATGACAAGTGAGTATAATTAAGGGTTGAATTAGATATTCTTTGTTAACTGCTGCAAATGAAGGTCAGGAGCTTCCTTACCCTAAATGACGGCTGTGTCGGCTCAGTACCTGTGCCTGCTGATTAGCCACTAGCACATTGGCGGCTGCTGCTTGGGTGTAAATGCATCATTCTTATGCTGACTAACACTTTTATGTTCATTGTCTGGTTTCAGTACAGTTCCCAGAGTGTTATTCTTGCACAAATATATGGCGTAATTTGTTTAAGCTAATTTATGGATATGTTATTAATGTAACATAAGTTGTTTGTTATTTTATAGGAAACCACACATACAAATATCCCCTCCTCATATGTTTCCTGGAAATAAAGAGAAGAGGATATTATTGGATCAGTCTCCAGCCCCTTTTCTGACCCGTACTCTGATTGGCCTTAAGAAGTGCTCTGGCCGGCACCCTAGTATGAACTTGGTGATTAAACCTAAACTAGCACCTTACAGTCTCTCCATTACAAAAACTCAAATGTGTCCTATGCAGTTGTATCCAGAGCTACAGAAGAATGGTTTGACACAAAGCATTTGTATGTTTTAGAATGCAACACATCCTTCTGCAATACATTTTATTTAGGGGTACAATAGTAAAATGGGCTGAGTATAAATGCACATAAAACTTTTGAGAGTTTAATCTGTAAAGAATAACACCTTGCATAAGTTTAGCACATCAAATCCTAATAAAATACATATAATTTTGTGGTTGTGAGACAATACGTGACAAAATTGAATTAATGTTAGTAAGTCATTTAAGAGTCATTAACAATTTTTATCTCCATTTAAAAAAGAAATATACTCTGAAAAGCATCAAATAAAAATTGCAGATCCATTTTAACAGATAGGAGTGTGTGCTTGCTGGGCTGCCTCTCTGGTTCTGTGTGGCTGGCCCGCTGACTGGCCCAGATGTTGGCTAATTAACACCGATGTTAAAGACACTCTTCATCTGGATGATTAAATAATCAAATAATTAATTCATTAAGTAGGGGCCTGCTCTGCCTCTTATGATCTCTGGCACATAGCTTGCCAGGTTGGAAAGAAAAAATGCTGCACTGGGTGGGGAGCAGACTTCTGAGAAATGAAGAAAAGGCCAGAGTGACAACATAACAACCCAGCATGTTAGCCGGGAAAAGGTTGAGGTAAGGATCTGAACTTTTTTATCTTGCAAAAATATTCTCACATCTATTACACTTTCATCGTGTTAAGTTCTGTGACGGTCTCAGAGGTTTGAGAATATTAGTGAACAAATACTATCATGAAGACCAAGGAACACAGCAGACAGGTCAGGGATAAAGTTGTGGAGAAGTTTAAAGCAGGGTAAGGTTACAAAAAATATCTAAAGATTTAAACATTTTACTGCAGCACTGTTCAATCCCACATCTATAAATGAAAAGTGTTTGGCACAAATGCAAGCCATCAGCAATTGTGCCATGATGGATGGAAACCTGTCTCGAGATAGGCAGAGATGCTAAGACACATTGATTTAGGAGGGTGCTGATTACAAATGCCTGCCATACTTTTCAGATTTTTAAAAGTAAAATCCTAAAATTGAACCCTGTGCTTGTTGAGAAACTGTGCAAATGTTCAAAGGGTATAAATACATATGCAAGGCATTCTGCATCTGTCATGCATACATGTGTTTTTAAGACAAACCGAAGCGCCGGTTGCCGAGAAATTTTGATGTTATTATAATCCTACTCTAAACAGACACATGAGCTGCATGATTTGTCTCTTTTATCATCTTCTGAGGCAAATGAAATTAAACTGACAGTGAAAGAAAAAGCTATTTTGTGCATGCAAAAGCATCATCTCTCACAACTCGGAGAAAACATTATACCTTCCCACAGCCTTGCAACACAGGGAGATTGATCAGGGCTATGAGATGAAGCAGGCCAGCAACGACGGTGAGACACAGAAAGATGAAGAAAGTGACAAATGACATTTTTATCATGCTGATTTGCACTGGTGGAAGGTGGTGCCATCACCTGGGCAGGATGGGGGGGGGGGCGGGGGGGTGGCACCCTCACCCTCACTCTCAAACAAAGCCATGTAGCTCACATTCACCCACACTTCCACACTCTCACACACACGTCTGGGCTTCCGCAGCCCTCATTTTAAACACTGCTTTAGCCATAATCATTTTCATATAATTCACTTTCATACAATTCCTTCTCCTAATCATTATCAGGCCCACTAACGTCTTAATGACTTCATAAATTTAAGCTATAAAAAGTAATGGAGAAAGACAAATGAGATAATTAGGAATAAATCTTAGTGGAAAGCCATTTATCAAAACATGGAGAGGCCCTGAATATTCCCCACCATTAGGCTCTGCTGTAATTAACACGGGCTCTCAGTTATGAAGGAAACCTGGTAGCAGAGATATTAAGATCCAAAAGCCTCACTGTTATTAAATTGACCGATGAATCTGCGACGTATAATATGATGTGGATTATTAGGATCCTTTTTAATTAAAAAGAGCGTTAGGATTTTTTATATATATATTTAAATTTTTAACGCTTTAATGGTGGCTTGAACTCATCTCTCTACGGTTATGGGGCAACGAGACGAAGGAAAGGGGGAGAGAGCAAAGGAGAGGAGAGGAAGAAAATGAAACGGAGGAAGTGAGTGAGTGAATAAGTGTGAGAGAGAGAGAGAAGCAACAGCAGTACAGAGAGGAGTAATATCTCACACTCATACTTTCATATTTCCCTTTGGTGGAGGCTGTGTAAGTACATGAGAGAGAATAGTATTCTAATTTAGCAATCTCTTAACGAATGCACATAAGGACTAATGCATACACAGACAAGACACTGTTAATTTGTATAATCTTTGAAAATGTAGAATGGTTTGCCCTGATTAATAAGAGTGTTTTTCTACATTAGAACTATATTTCCACACTCTATGTCCTCATTTACTGTCTTTTTTTCTTTCTCACACACACTCACATGCATTATCTTTTTTCCTTTGTCCTTCCAGAACTGTCAGCCTCCACAGCCTCAAAAGGATGTCACAGAAAAAAGTCAGGGATTTTCCTTTTTCTTCCATCTCTTTAACCTTCAACATGGTTCAGACTCTTCAACAATTCAACAATGGGCCCCCCTTTAAGATTCATTAGATCGCCATTGATTTTCATTTCTGCCCCCCGTTCAAATTGTACTTATTCTCTCTTTCTGTGTGGCTTAATTTAAAGAGATAATGTGAGTGTACTGTGTATGCAAATTCAAAAATCACATTGTCCCATGAAGCAGCAAAGGAAATAAAGCCTCCCAAATTTAGTCCGTTTCTTCGTTTGGATGAAAATACTTCCAAGATAATTAATTATTTTGAATAAGGTTTGGATATTTACCTTGATGTATGGTATGCTGACAAAATAACTTAATCACACTTTGACCAGTTTATTAAACTTTTCTTTTAGAGCTGTGCCTTTGTCTGAAAAACAAAAAAAATGAGGCCTAGTTAGTACAATGTTTGGAGATACAGAATCTGTAAAATTATTTTTTAAGGGTGAAGAAGTCGACTGCCTCATGCAAATTATCTTAATATAAATGACAAGCCAACCCCCAATCGCTGACCATTTAATGACCTTTGTGGGCAACTTGTGGCACTAATTTATATTTGACTGGTCCCCTGGTTTGCATGCCAGCAAACCTAATGTGTGTGTGTATATATATATATATATATATATATATATATATATATAATATATATATACACACATTTATATGTGTGTGTGTCAGATCTCCTCGTACACCAGTTGAGCTCATTACTATGGAAGCCCAGTTATGAGGGGTTATGTCACCTCAATGAGCATCCTCTTCCCAATGCACACTGTGCCTTTAATTTATTTAGTATTTTAGTCAACGCATGTCCAGAAGCTAAATTTACAGTCTTTGTTTTGACCAGATGGCATGTTGGTTGCATTGATTCAATTACATAAGTTTGACCCAATTAGTCATGTGTAACATATATGATATGGGATGAAGCACAGCTCCTATTAAATGTGCACCGGCTGCTCAGTCTGGATCTGTATCAAACTGTTGGTGTAAATTTCAATCTGGACCCAGTCCATAGCAAAGGTCAGGGGTTTTAATTTTTTTGAAATATTATTTCTAATTGCATTTGACAGGTGTGGACTATTTTTATGAATTTCATAACTGCATTCATTGAAAACATTTATTGTCATATGAAAAGTGCATTTAGATATTGCTGCATTTTCTTTAGGTCATACTAGTAATTTTGTGTTTTTTTTTGTATGCAGTGATCTACTGTCCTCCATAGCCCGCTGCATACTAGGCACTCCTTCCTTGTCCCTGTTCTCCGTCTCACTCAGTGAGGACAGGCACCTCAGACTGTTTATGCATCAGTGTAAAACACAGCAAAAAAGAATGGCTTAGCTGATTTTATTTGAATGTCACAACTCTATTGTTAAGGATAATTCCAACATTTGGGCAAGGTGTTTCTTTATTTGTAATTTTATCTATTTTGTGTTTGGTGAGTGTATGAAGACAGAAGGCTGGTATTTCTGTAAATTTTGTACATCAACCATTAAAACAGTACAGACAACATGTTACGTCCTGAACCATCAATGAGTCAAATTAAAACATTTAGCCTGGCTCCTCCGCAAACATTCCTGTGAAAAAATCCTCAGTAGAGCAAAATCATTACTGAAGATTTTATGTAGCTGAATGTGCTGAATCATTTAGTCATTTAGAAAAAAAATTATAAAGCCATGCATGTTTCTGGTGTTATTAAGACATTGTCACAGCTTTGTATACCAAAACTGCCTATATCCTCTGCTACAACACAGTTAACCCCAGTTGGAGCACAGAACAGTGGCCACAAAGTCCAGGTAACAAAATATATGCCACTTTCTAAGGGAAACAGAGTATCCTGGACATCATTTCTGGGGAGTAGGTGAACACGTTAGCATCGCCGGCCATCTAATGACGATACATTTTAGTGTGAATCCTAATTATTGGTCTCAAGATGTATTATTTTACAAAAAATGTTGTTTCCTACTTTAATATTAAATATGTGCTATCACAAATAATATTTATAACTGATATGTACATTTTCAAGCTTTTACAAAAACAGCACAATAAGTTTGGGTTATTTTTTTCTACTGTATTCTATCTGTTGACATTTAATACATTAAAAGTATGATTCAAGGCTTTGTTGGAATGTGTTTACTCTGTAAAACAGGAAATTTAAAAAATAAATAAACAAAATGTTCACAGAAACAAAATTTGTGAAAAATGATAATTGGAATTAAAAAAAACAACACACATATTGGCAGTCCAGGTTCAGGTAGCTCACTGAAGGCAGACAGTGGAAATTTGCTCCATAGGGTGCTGGGTGTTCCAACTGTCTCTAGGTATCTGTAACTTTTACCTCTGTTGTTTCGATGTTATGGTGTTTGATTGCACTACAAGCTCAGCGTATGTACCAGAATCTTGTGTCTAAAGAGCTATCTGTCTATCCACTTTATTTGCTAAGGTATGAAGTGTAACCAATCTATTGCTCAGGAGGCTTTGCTGTCAAAGATCAGAGTGGCTTAGGGTCACATTTAACAAATATTGCCATAAACTAGTTGTTCTAGGCATTGAACTTTTCCATTTGGAACTTGACTCGAAGATGTCAAAATAGCTATCTTTAGAGACTGTTGTACCTCTTTTGCAGAGCCCATTTGTGGTAGTTATATTACAGCAAAAGATTTGGGAAAGATTTAAACGCCTAAGACATACATGTGCAAGCGCATGGGTTCATCCTTCATGCTTTATCAAAGAGTTTCTTCTGTGCCTTTAATCTGTTTGTTTGTTAATTAATTCAAAGCTTGAAACTGAAAAAACTGAAACAAGTGTCAGTGTGCTTAATTATGATTGCAACTTTTAAAATGTATCTTTTTTGTTTAAATTTTTTTTTTTGGTCTTCTATTCTGTTTACATCTTAAAGTTATTCTGAAATGTAATAGCTAAACTAAAGTATCTTCTGATCGGCCTGATCACTGTGACAAATCACACAGTATCAACTCCATCTGATACTGTTAAGTTCTATAAATCATTTTAGTTTGTATATTTCTCTCTGTCTTTTTTTTTTTTTTTACTTTGTGTGAGGTGTGTTTTCCTGTGTGTTTCAGTGTGTGTGTGTGTGTGTGTGTGTCGTTCACTCCCTAACTGCCTTATCAGACTTCTGCACCAGCAGCTCTCATTAGAACATTAATTGAAAAAGTGTAATTAATCCTGAAAGGTGGCGAGACTGGACGATGGCCAAACAGAGAGAGAGAGAGAGAGAGAGGGGTGGACACCGATTTGGGGGTTTAGTGTGACCCAACACTGCCCCCTGTTGTTGCTTCACAGTGACTCAGGTTAGCTGGTAGAACTTGGCTTAAAATAATAATTATAATTATTATAATTATTAAATATTATTATTATTATTATTAGTAGTAGTAGTAGTAGTAGTATTTGTATTGTTTAATTAAATCTAGCTGCAACAATGCACTTTAAGAATCTGGAAAATGAATTAAGAAACACATTTTACATATATGAATATATGGTTTTAGTATAGAACACCTAAATGCCCTTCGACATAAATCCCCCAAAAGAAGGATGTGTGTAACCATAAGATTTTTTTTACTTTATGTAGGTAAATATATTAATTATCTATTTTTTTAATCATTAATTGATATTAGGAAGGGAATTTGATTTGTGACCACTTCATTTTGTTATTTTCCATGTATTGTTCACTTTACAAACAGTGTGAGTAATTTTCACGAAGGGAAGGGAATTATTGGAGGGAAAATAGAAATAAAAAAAGAAAGTGGGACAACCCGTCTCATTGTCTTCTTCTTATAGACTTCCCTGTGGTGAGGAGGAAGATGACGATCCCAAGGTGAGGTGAAGAAGGAGAAGCAGAAGGCCTGCTCTATTATTCTAATCCTAGATTGTGTATGGCTGACCTTTGGGGGGAGGATTGTTTCTCATTTAGGAGTGTGAGGTGTGATCTTCCCACCCGTTTGATCCCACTCACCTGACCTTTGTAAATTGGCTGTTAAGCATATCACAACTCGAACCCCGTGCCTCACACATGGCCCGTTAATACACACTAAGCGGAGCAGCTGCACCCTCAAAAGTATGTAAGCATAGCCTCACACATATACAAGAGATACCTGTGTGCTTCATATGGTCGATTAAGGCCTTAGTTGTGTTTATTTAGCATCTGTTTTTTTGTCACATATGATTTCCAAAATAATGATATCCCATCCACTTTTCCTTTTCTTTGACATCACAGATGTTTTTAACATGAGGATTTTATAGGCATATAAGAAGAATCAAAAAATATAAAAGGGAAAAAAACAATGAAATTGCCCATTGTGCCGGTCACCTTTTCTTGGCTTGGTTAATGGGTGGCTGAGTTGAATGGCAGTAAGGTGATTTTTCCATCAGGCTGATGAGAGGAGAATTAAAGCCCACAGCTTGGGGTCTGCTGCACCATTACAGAAGGAAGAGGTTCTGAATTCATTTGGCCCGGCCACGATTCTAATTAACAACTCAATCTCACACTGAGGCTGACAAGGGGAGAGAGGGAGGAAAGGAGCGGGAACCCCTCTTACTCCCTCTACTGTTGTTCTGGAGAGGCGTCGCAGAGATTGCTTCATCTTTAATCACATAACTCAGTCATTTCCTTCTTGTTTCTCTCAATTTTTTAAGTATTTCTGCACCTGTAGAATACAGTACTTCGTAAAAGTATTCATGCCCCTTTAAACTTTTTCTTGTTTCATTGTTCATGTTACAAACACAAACTTTATTTTATACCCTAGACCGACACAAGGCAACACCTAATTATGTAGTGTAGGAAAAGGATACATGGGTTTCATTTTTTTTTTTATAGTAAAAAACTGAACGTGTGCTGAGCATGCGTATTCAACCCCTTTTTGTCTGATATACACTGCAGAAACCATAGCAACCAAATGCCCTCATAGGACAACTAATTAGCAAACAGAGTCAACCTATGTGTAATTTAATCTCGGTATAAATACAGCTTTCAGAGGCTTGTGAGAGAACAGTACGGTGACAGCAGCAGGCTGTGGGGGCGCTTTTCTTTAACAGTGACATGGAAGATGATCAGAGGAAGATCGTAAATAGAGGACAATTGTGGGAAATCCATGGGGCACACATCAAATTAGGCCTTTTTGAAATCAAGGCAAGAAGAAAGCCATTGTTGTTGTATGACAGTCATGAGGAGTCATATTTGCAGACCGACACAACCCATGTGGGGGACACTGCAAAATATGGAAGATGCTACTCTGCTCAAATGTGACATAAATTGATCTTTTTGGCCTACATGGGAATCGCTGTGTCTGGGAAACCACTGCCCTTTACACTAAGCACACCATCCCTATGCTGAAAGGTGGTGATGGCAGCATCATGCTGTGGTAATGTTTTTATTTAGCAAGCAGGAGAGCTGGTTAGGTGATAAATGCATAAATACAGGGGAATACTGCAAGGCATCCTGTTTATAGGTTGCAAAAGACTATGGAGGAGGTTCAGCTTCTGTTGTGGTCCTGCTGCAAGGACCACAACAGAAGAAAACATACAGCCACAGTTACAATCGAATGGTTTAGATCAAAGCATGTGTACTAGAATGACCCAGTCAAAGTCCATATCTAAATCTAATCAAGAATCTCTTAGATATTCAAAAACTGATGTTCATGGACATTTTTCAACCAATCTAACTGATCATCATCAGAGAAATTACCACAAACCACAGAAGATGTGCAAAGCTGGCCATACCCCAAAATATTTGCAGCTGTAATTGCTGCCAGAGCCGGCTCTACAAAGTATTGACTTTGGGATTGAAAACATTTGGATACCACACTTGTCAGACTTTTTATTTATAAAAAGTTTATTTTTCTTTCACTTCCCAATTTTGCTTTACTCATCCATCACATAAAATGTACTAAAATAAACAGGAGTATGGGGTTGTAATATGACAAAATTTAAAAAAGTCTGAATGCTTTTACAAGCAACCATCTCAATTGTTCCTCTCACTCCTCCTCCTCTGCAGGAACTCATCCTGGTCTCTGTTGTCCGTTGCACAGTCGGCCATGCTTCCTGTGGTTTTCTTAAGCTGCAGGCTTATGGGGGACATTTCCCCGGATTTAAAAGGATGATTTCATTAGCCTCCATGGATGTCAGGTTTCATTTTAAGGATTAAATCCTGCAGATTGGAGACAAGGGCGATTCTGCAGCATGTCATTAATATCTAATGGCACAAGAAATGTAATTTAGAAAGCCAGTCTTTTTGATTACGAAGCAAATGTGTGCTTTGCTCTTTAACATCATAAACTGGACATCAAACGCTGTCTTTGTCCAGGGTCTAGGCCCGTCTCCAAACATAGCCAAATTTACATCCTCCTTTGCATCAAGAAGGTCAAACCATGTTCAGCAACTTTTTCTTGCCCTGTTGATCAATTTTGTTTAAACTAACACTTAGTTAGTAAGTCTGTAATCAGATCTCATTATTGAGGTAACACTAGGTCACATCCCTCTCTCTGTTAGTCTCGTGGGAGAGTTTGGACCAACATCTGACTTCAGCAGCAGTGGAGATGCTTTCTTCTACCTTCTTCTTAACCCTCACAGGACATTAGAGAGCCTCCCCATCGGCTCTGTGCAGGCCCAGGCTGGTCCCCGTAGAGGCCCGCTCCAAGTGCTATGCGCCTCCTGTCAGTCAGAATGCCCCACAGCAGCCTCCCTCACTGATGAAGTATGGACAGTGGAGAACAAGGTGGGCGCAAGGGGAGTCAGGCGACTTAATGAGCCAAGTTCTCAGATAATAAGATTGGTGGATATGCTAATATCTCTACCTTAAGGAGATAATTATGATGTAGACGATAGAATATTTTATCTTAAAGCCACAGTGTTCTGGTCCCAAACCTATGTTGGAGATTTTTTTTCCCGTCTCATGGACAGAACCGTGGTGGGGTGGAGAAGTGGGTGGTTGTGGTGGTGTAGGTGGGGGGTAGTTTTCTGCGCTGAGCAGCAGGACAGCAGAAAAACAATACTAAGAAATCCTTGATGCTTTCAAGTGTTTCATGTGTGTCTTTCTTTTTTAAGCTGAGCCTTTGATCACGCCAAGCATTTGACACAAGAAAGAGAGGCAAGGGACTTTCAGCCTTCATAAATATTTATCTCATTACTGGAGGCTAAAAAATCACAGAAAAGAGAGATTTCAATTGATCTTTATTGTTAATTGACCCAAAAGTATACGATTATTATCCGAACAACAAAAACATTGTTCGTCCTTCGACTCTTGCTGCACCCCCCGATGGTTCTCAACCCTCTTGTGCCTCAGTTTCTGATCCAAACTTATTTTTTCTGTCCTCAGGTTCTTGCATTAACTCTTTGGTAATCTTGTTTTGTGTTCAAATCCCCCACCAACTAAACACCCCACACTCCTAAATTACCCCCAAAGAAACACACTCCACCACCTTGATATGCTCGACTGGAAGTATAAATGACAAAATGAGTTACTGAAAGCGAGGCCTGCTGATTACAGCTAAAGCTCACAGCCTGATTTAGATAAAGTAAACTGATTTGGGATAGTGGCCTTGTGGCCTAACAGCTTAATAAAGTAAAAGAGGGAGGTGGACAGGACTGAGTGTTGCCAACTCTCCCACCCCGATTCTATCATCTCTCTCTCTCTCTGTCTGCTCAGTGTATGACCATTTAATTAAGCTCTAACAAGCCCACTCGTGTAATTAAGAGCTCAGCCACACCAGAAAACACATAGGCCATTAGCTCAGACCAGCCCAGATCATCCACAGCTGCACAGCTGAAGTAGACAGATGGTCACATTTAGGTATCACAGCCTAAATACACAGAGCTGGTGAGATCTTCACATACACTCTTTGTTGGCAGTAATGTCTTGTTGTTTCTTTTTCCAGAGTGGAATGATCATAAAGCTCATTCCACCCTGGAGCTTAAATATCTTTTTAAAAAACAAGCAGAGGTTGCAGTAGTTTAAATATAGTGTGAAATTATTATAATCAACACTAAATACAGGCTTACGTTTAAGCCTATGCCCTTTACTAATATGTGGACACATTTCTGCAATCAACAAGTTTCTGGCATAATGCTGGTGTGATGTTTGACCCTTAACCCTAACCCTGGCCCTATTTGATTGACCTTATTAAAATTAGTTGGTTTCTGGCTTTTAAGAATAGTCGATACATTTTCAGTGAGGTTGTTTACATTCCAGAAGCTAACTGTTGGCCTGCTTTATCCATTCCAAAACCAGTTTTGATGTGTTCTTGAGGTCAATGTCCCACTGGAGCAACCTATTGTGTCCAACTTTCAACGATCTGACCCAAACTGCCACACTCAAAGAAGGACAATTAGCTAGAATTATCAGGAGGAGCCGAGTATGCTGGAACACCAATATTACTGTCCACAGTGAAGCAACTTTAACATTAACATTTACGGAGAGGATGTAACCAAGAAGGCATTTCTGCAATTGGACACCTTTAAGCTCTACTTCAGTTTGCACCTGTCCAGATGGGCCATCCAAATTCCTTCTGTGGAAAAGGTCAGTCAAAACAAAGATAGAGCTGTTTTATGTTTTATGTTTTAAATGGTCAAGGTGAGGGTTTAAAAAAAAACACTGTACCAATTGTTAAGCATAATGGTGGCAGCATGATGCTGAAGGTCTGTTTCACTGCTGTTGTTACACTGCATTGTAAAGTGGATGTAATAATGAGGACGGGGACTATATACTAATTATTTTTCGCTTCAGATCAACAGATAGTTATCTAATACTTGGACGATGATCCCAAACATAGATCAAAACTGGTTTTTGAAATGGATAAAGTAGAGTGAACTGAAAGGGCAGCAACCCAACTCTATTGAAAATGTATAGACTATACTTAAAAGCTAGAGCATGATGGAGGCAGCATGATGCTGAGATTTTGCTTCTCTTTCAAACCAAAGGACACCCGCTGTAAAGCATGGTGGTGATCCTAGGGTGCTTAGGGTCTATTCCAAGCCAAATGCATTCTTGACATTTTACAGCCAAACAAGGCAGAGGTTTAACTCGTTGGCTACGTTGAGAAGAAGACAGCTTGAAGGAGTCGAAGAGAGATTTTTAGACATCAAAACAGTGTACCAAATGTTAAGTATGGTGACAGTAAGACCATACGAAAGGTCTGTTTTGCTACCATTGATACTGATGCTGTGTACTGAGTCGATTAAATATTATAGAAGGAGGACTACCTCCACTTTCTTAAACATCCTACTCAAATCAGCTGCTAGAAGGCTGAAACTTGTGTTCCAACAAGACAACGATCACTGGTTTTGGTATGGATAAATCAGGCCTGTTTTAGCTGTCTGTACCTCAATTCTATCGGAAACTTGTGGACTACTTAAAAGCTGGGTGCCAAGATACCAACTTTAATTCAAATTAACTCTACCATTTTTGACAGTGGAGAGTGGTAAAATATTCAGCTAAGTGAAAAGCTTGGTGATGGATACAATATGTGTGTGGTTTCTCTCTCTGCAACTGGCTAAGAGATCTTTCTTCAAATATAAGCTCAACTCTGTGCAGATGTCCCAGCCAATCTGCAAAATTGTAAACCTGATGGGTTGAAAGAAAACCCATAATAAATTTAAACCTCTGCATCCAATTCTTGTTTTTAAGAAACAGTAAAGTTATTTTTTACATACTAATACCTCTCTAAATAAAGAACGATTCAAATGCGTCTTTAAAAGCCTAAAATTAATTACATTCATGTTAATTGTGAGTGTATGTAAACTTCTCACTGGCAATGCTTTAGAGCTCAGGAGAATTCCTACAGTGACAGGCATCCCTGCGGTGTCTTTTCACACAGACACATTTTAGTTTCTTTGTTCCCAAAAAAAGTGCAAAGTGACAGCACAATTTTAGAAGAATACATACACAACAACACACACACAGATGGAGACAGAATCATGCATATCTCTTTATCAGCCTGATGGATTGGAGCTCTCTCTCTATTTCTCTCTCTCTGTGAGCGCTGCCTCCTTTTGTGCCTTCCTCCTGTGGCCTAATAGAATTCATGTCTATGTAAAGACTCTTGCATCCTATTATGCGCAATAAACTGCTTGCTTGCTTTATCTGTGGAAGAACCCGGTGACTGGCACAATCTGCCAAACACACCACTTCTAAATTAAATTTATTTAGCTAGACCTCCATTCAGAGGCACTCATGTAAACGATCGTGTTACACTCTGATCTGAATAACTACAGGCAGGAATCCAATTCATTTCACATTCACAGCCTCCGCGTTGCCCGGCCCCTCTTACAGGCCCCTATCAGTAAATTGTCATTTGCGAATGCTCTGCCGCATGGCATTACAATGCAAACAAGGTTAGTTTTCAAACACCTGATTTGAATAAGCTCAACAAGGAAACATATCAGCCGGCGCTGCTTGGTTGGTTTTTGTATTGCCTCCAGGAGAGGTAGGAAGGAGAAGGTAGGGAGGAAGGAGGGGACTGGGGACACTTTTGCAGGTAGGGTGATAGCCAGACTGATAGCACTGGAGGAATGGCAGTTAATTTGAATATGGCACCTCAAGCCACAATGATTATCATCATGACCAAATCAAGGAAATAAATGAGAAGAGGGGCTCCAAAAATAGCGTTCAGAGCCTATTGTGCATAGCAGGTATGCACCCAGTGGGGAGGGGTGGTCTTGAAGAGTGTTCACCAGCTCATTATCCAGGCCTGGGCTGAGGGAATGGAGGGATCGAGAGAGAAATTGCATTAATGTGACCATGGACAGTCTTTTCATAATGCATCTCTCTCTCCCTTTGCGTCTTTCTTCCTCGCTGTTGCTCGATCTCACTCTCTCACTATGCCCTGTTTAATTTGTGTGCCAGCGGGAGGTAATTTAGGCAAGCTGCTGTCACCTGCAATGAGACCAGAGATCCGGGTGGGAATGCCGAGAACAGATTGAAACTAGTGATGCTTGAGACCTTTCCTTTCACCACCACCCCCCCATCATCTTGTCACCTGTATCCTTCTATATTTCTTCATGAGCACTAATAGTACTCTTTCAATCTCTCTTTCCTCACCAACCTAGATCATTTTTTTTCTTATGGAGAATCTCTTATTGTGCCCAGCACTGTCCACTCTCTCCGCTCTTCCTCGCTCTCAGGATGAGAGGAGGAAGAGCGGTGCTGATGAGTCATCCTGGCAGTCGTTTGATTCATTCTGCTCCGGGCTCTCATCTCCCTGGAGAAATTACCAGTCGTTTTAATCGGACCTATGTTTCTAATTCATTAAACATCCCCGTTCTGGCGCATGTACACGTGCACACACACACACTTGAAGACCTCCAGAGACTGATGGCTACCTTCACACAGTCACCTCTGTCCTTGGTGTCAAACGGCGTTTAACATCACTGTCAGTCACTCATATTCAGAGGAGACCTGAAGGAGAGAATGAGAGAAAGGGGGTGGTTCGATGGGGAAGGGGGGCTAGTATTTAGCTTGCAACTCATTTCTCATCACTTTCCCACACCGTCTATTAGCGCCCCACTTAGTCCTCTCTTCTATACCTCCTTATCTGTCTCCCTTCCTAAATGGGTTTAGTACTTTTCTTCTTAAATTCAGCCCAACTCATCTTCTTTACTTCTGAGTCTCACAGTGAACTGGATACCTGTTTGGTCTACACAGGAAAGTGGAAGACGGGTTTGGTGTATAAGGGTCAAACAATTGTTTTTTTTAAAACAATCGCACTAGAATTTTTCTGGGTTTGACATGTGCATGTCAGACATGCCAGTGATTGCTAACATTACACTCTTAAAAGGTGTAGGGTAAAAAAAAGAACCCAATACGAGTTATTTCGCTAAGTCCTGGGTCAAATATTTGTGAATCCAGGCCTGGGTCAATTCAACATAACAGGGTTGGGTAATAAGTTTTCAACCAAAAATGGATTAAAGGGACTGAAATCTAACCTTAAGGCTACTAAACTGTGGGTTGCAAAGAAAAACCCATAACCTTGATAACTAACCAAGTAATATTTGGTTTAGAATAAATGATTTTCACGCAGCCATCTGTTTTCAGGGTTGTGGAGTGGTTGCTGCCTATCTTCAGCGGTCAAAAGGCGAGAAGCAGTGTACACCCTGGACAGGTCACCAGTCCTCCACGGGGTAACCAGGGGTACTCAAGAAAACAACTATGCACATATTCACACCCAAGGGCAATCTAGAGAAGCCAATTAACCAAACATCATCTTTCTGTACGGTGGGAGAAAATTAGAATACCTGATAGGAACCAACGCCTGTGCAGGGAGAAATTAAACAAAAAAAGCCCCACATGGGATTTAAACTTGAGGCCTTGTTCCCTCCAAACACCAGATGTCGACAGACCTCTTTTTAAGGGTATTGCAGGTTGGTTCATGTCCTTATTTAGGCCACCAAATCTGATCCTTCTATCCAACAGATCATAATTTAGATTAAACAATAATATTGAAAACCAGGCCTAGTTAGTCCATTTTAGCTAATATAATGACCCTAACACCACATTTTTATATGAATCGCCGTCTTTTTTTCGATTCACTTTTAAGTTAAAACTTTCACATTGTTTAAAGGCGAGTAAAGGCTTTGCCTTGAGTAATGGGAAAGTCTTCTTCCATTGCATGGCTTTACACTCGGAGTTTTGAATCCGTTTTTTTATTTGATTTTGGCTGGGTTAGTGTTGCAGTACACCTGGAAACAAATTTGGTTTGCAATAGCGGTATGATAACTGTGAGGCTTCGTGTTTGATTCTGTCTTTGTGTGGAGCAACAGTGCTACTAAAATTATGTGCCCTGAGTGTTGACAAATGTGTCAATTTAGATACAGAGAGTTACAATAAGTGGAATGTAAGAAACCTTTACAATCCAAGAAAAAAATATTCACCATTTATTTTCATGTAATGCATGACTTTCATTTTGTTTTATTTTGTCATTAAGGAGACCCCTGCACAGCCTCCTGATCATCTTAAACTCTGGAGTCTGTATAATTTATGCTTTCTACAAGGCCATTAATATTACATTCAAAGCCTCTTTTATGTCACCTGCTCGCTCTTACCCTTTGTCTACCTGTTGTCAATGGCCTGAATGTGTTCAGCCTGCAAATTTTCAAGATTTTTTTGGTGAGCCTTTTGCCCTCTTAAGAGCCATGGTTTAATTGTATGTGCTGTTTGGGTTCTAAATAACTATTCAAATGACTATTTTATTTCAAGTACATACATATTCTTTCTTTGCAACATATAGTTTTTGAATTATTCATTGTCCTTTTTGTCCTTGATCCTTTTGAAAGAATGATGATAAAAAAAGATAAAAGAATAGATAGCTGCATCTTCATCGTTAATTTGTCATTCATTGTCACGGCCAAGACATTGTCCTGTTTAATGACTTTAATTCCCGAATGTACTGTGCCTTGGTGCTTCAATGAGTTGTATATGTATTTGCATCTATTTATTTTATCTAAATGCATTAAAGATTTTGCATTTTTTTAGATAAAATGCTATTCATTTTTTTGAGTAGATCAGTGAAGTACATCCTCCAACATCTGTGGGTCACAACTGTTGAAGAAAAGCAAATATCTCATTATCAGAAGTCAAGCAATAAATTCTGTATGGAGAGAATTGGCTGTAAAGTTGCCCAACTCTGATCTAAACCTTTCTATTTTGGTTGCAGCTGTAAGTTTAGGGTCATCATCTTGCTCAAAGGTCAAGTTTCACGTTGCAGCCTCAAATGATTTTCTTTTGAACTCCGACGAGCTTACCTGTCCCTGCATTTCTCTGATTTTCACAGCATGAAGCTGCCGTGGTAGGGATTGGTTTTAGTTTTCCACTACACAGTGGTTTATTTGGATCAAGATGCTTAATTTTGCTCTCAACTATGCACTTTCTTCCGCATGTTTGCTGTGTCCTCTATATGACTGTGGGGAACTGTAAACAAGATTTCTTATTTATTTCAACAATAGCTTTCCTCTTCCCACTCTTCTATAAGGGCCATCAATATGCATTTTTTGTTTCTAAATAAAAATTTAAAACCATATATCATTTTCCAAACACATAATTATTTTTATTATTTATTTTTAGATTTTACTTTGAATTTTTTACCTTGAATAATGTTCTTTTACTTCAGAATTACTTTTTGTTGGTCTACAGCAGAAAATCCCAATAGAATACATTAAAGCTTGTTGTAAGGTGATAAAAAACGGCACTACAAAGGCCTGAGTGGCAGTTTGGTGATGGTGGGTGGGAGAATGGAGGGGTGGGTTAGTGCAGAAGCAGGTCACCGTGTTGGAGGCACCTGAGACATCAGGAGAGACTTCTTCTGGCGTTAATTGGCTCTTTACATGGAGGAGAGGTTCTCGTAGTGTCAAACGTCTATTTCTGACCTCCCTTCTCCCCTCTTCCCTCTGTCCTTCTTTCTCTCTTCTTCAGCAGAAACTGTGATGGGTCAATGATCAGGATTAACAACCAATCGGATTCCTTTCGTCTATCAAATATCATTCGGTATCAAAGAAACAGCTTGGCAAATTGCAGAACTGATCATTTAAATTACTGATGGTGGAACCCAATTTCAAACAAAAAAAGAGACAAACACATCTTTTAAGTTTCCACAAATCCACCTCACCCCCTCATTCCAACTTTCCCTTTCAAAGATCGCTTAAAGCAAGCTAAGGTGTGCAGTTGACAGCAGGCTCTAGTGATTAAGTCCTTTCATTGGTTAATTAGCCCCTACAGCAGCTGCACGCGGGGAAGGCAAACAAGAAGTGACTCACCAAACGATCAAAGACGGAGCCTGTCAGGAGGCTCAAACACTCTCTGCACCTGTGGGACAGTCACACACTCAGGCTGTACCTGTGGGACGGCCTTTCCCTTTCTGTCTCATGCAAACACAGGCACAAGCTCACTCGTCAAGTTCAGTACCTGTGGGAGAGTCCCCCTGTGGCTCTTATTCCTGAGCTGAAGTGAATGTTCACTCAGGGATGCATTTCAAAAGAGTGCACACACACACTGACACACTAAGATTATGACAAATTTGGGTGCACACACACACACACACACACACTTAGAGCGACTTTCACCTAATCAGCACTGAAAGAGGCCATGAGGAACAGACAAAGCATTTTGTCATCTGACATTATCTCCTCAAGAGAATTTAGTTTCTTAAAAGAAATGTTCCACAGGTGTGGGTGAGACATCTTAACCCATAAATCCCTCTACATTAATTGAAGTAGCTTGCACATGATGACTTGAGTAACATATGAAATGCATTTCTCAATCTTTTATAATATCACAGAAAATGGTCAACAATAAGCTTTAAAATGGTTTTCCACAAACAATTGAGCTCTATGTCAATGCAGATGCATACAGTGTTAGTGAGAAATGTATGCTCATCATGAGCAAGCATATTATGATACGTTTGGGCTTTTAAATGCACCTTTGAACAATTGTTTATTCAGGTTGAAATTATCATACAACAAGCAATGTCAATTATTTTTAACACACGGACTGGGTGCACAAGTTTGAGTTTATCCTGAAATTGCTCTAATCTGTACATACCCTAATATATACATAAAACCCCAACGTTATTTGAATAAATTGCTAACAAAAACATAGCAGTCTACAAGCTTCTGGCCTAATTCTGAATGAAAATGTAACTACTTTTCAGAATTTGTCAGATCTTGGTTATCATCTGCCTGCTACTAACCTTTTTCCACCAGTAGGGACCGTAGGAGCTGAAGGATCAGGGTGGACAGGTGTATCGCATCTTGTCATCAGCTGGAGGACTATAAGAGGGTGGCAAGCCAGCACTTCGATCCCTGAGTGTTTTGCCTCTTCGTGGTATTACTACCTGGCCAATTTCCTAGTTAAAAAACCTTGAAGAAACTTGCATCTTTGAGAATTCTGATTACCTTGACTAATAGTCTATGTCTGTCTCAGGTTGCCCAAATCTTGCTCCAAGCTAAGAAACCTCTGAGCTTATTCCCTGCTGGCTACCGGCTCGGGTGCTTCCTCCACAGCTTCAGGCGAACCCTGTCCACCCTCCCCCCATGATCGACATTCTCTCTCCCTGGCAGACCGACCCCAACCAGACTGTAAGCTCCTTTACAGAACAGTGTTTAAGGGTTTCATTTGCAGTGTCTTACCTGCGTCCGTTTCCTTGCAGCCGGTCAGCAGATTCTGGTTTCCTGTACCTGGTCCTGAAAATAAAGTTCCTGAAACGCTTCTGTTTCCTGTGTTTTCTGCATGTGGGTCAAGTCGGCCATCTCCAATATGACAGAATTGGTGGAACTCATATAAACGGAATGGTTTCTTTGCATGGACCTAGCTTTTTAGCCTAGTCTACATGATTTAAAATAGCATGGAGCTCAGGTTTTCCCCCAGAAGCTTTAAGGTGAAGTTTAAGAATTCGGAGATAGTCCATTACCTTCATTGTTCCACCAACGCTGTGCAATACAACAGTACCACTGGCCACAAAACAGACCTTCAGCATGCTACTACTACCAAGCAAATGGAAAACACCAATTTTCAGCATGATGTAGCTACCACCATAAAAGTGATCCACAGTTTTGTGCTGCCACCACTATGCTTGATGGTTGGCACAACATTTTTGTGGTTTGAAAGTGATTTCTCAAAACGTAGTTCTTGTTGTGACCAAACAGCTCAATTGTTGTCTTGGCTGAAACATCTCCAGGCGTCTGGATAATCTGTGTGGTCAGTTGGAAATCAAGATTTCGGTTGGGGGGTGGCACCAGGCTCCGGGCAGGAGGGTCTTGACCGGGCAGTGTGTGGGATGTGGCTTCCCTCTGATGGAGGGGCAGGGTATGCCGTGCAGGAGTGTCCAGCATTCTGGGGTGCCTCAGGGTTTAGGTGTGGGGTTTGGGGGGATGCTCGGTCTTTGGCGGGCTGTGGTGGCCTTCCTCCGATGCTACCTCCTGTGGCTCTGGCCCCTGGCCGGGCGGCAGGCTGTGGTTGGGTGGGTGAGGCGGTAGAGCATGTCTTGTGCCTTCACTGGGGCAGCTGGCGGGTTGTGCTCAGCCTGGAGCACTGGTCTGTGCTGGTGCTGGGGCAGTCTGCCTGTCTCCACCCCGGAGGGAAGGGGACCCCCTCCTGGGTCTGGGGGCTGGTTGCCCATATGGGGTATCGGCACCTTGACCTGGGTGTATAGAACATGTCTGGTGAGTGTACGACGTCCATTGTTGTGTGTCTTTACGTTGGGTGCGTGGATGTGAGTGTTTTTATGTGCACGCATGAGAGTCAATCCCGGTGGCTGCTAGCCGGGGCCTGGGCCCCTGGGCTCTTTCTTAAGAATTTAAATATAAAATATATTTTGAGTTATTTCACAATTCTTTGTTTGCTAAATAATTCTGTATACTTTTGCTTGATAGGTTTGATGTCTTCACTATGGATCTATAATGTAGAAAGTAATAAAATAAGGAAAATTGAATGACAAAGTGTGTCAAAACTGTTGACTGGTAGTGTACATCTGAGGGGGACAGTTTGGGTCAGATGGTTGAAACTTGGACACAACTGGGTGTTCCAACAGGACAATAATGCCAAATGAATGAATGAATGAATGAACTAATGAAACCTTTATTTTGTACACATAAGCTTATTTCATACATACATATAATACTATTTCAACTATATGTCACCAGTAACAAAAATAAGCATACAATAAAAATATATAAATGTGACAAGGAAACCATATCAGTCAATCTATGATTTAGATTATATAAAAAAAAATACAAAAAACAAAAAATAAATAACATGCGTTACATAAAGGACAAGACAATTAAGTAAGAAGCAAACAGTTTTAAATCTTAATAGTCTTCATTAGTTTTAACTGCATAGTATAACAGAGCATTAGAAAACAAAGTAGCAGCAGCAAGGATTAAAACAGCCAAAATGCATCTTGTTTTGCTGATGGCATAGCATTTTGTGGGTGTCGATCAATACAGCTCAGTATAAGAACTAGTATACACTGGGTTTTTTATATGTTTGTTAATTCATCAATTTTTATATGGCGATTATGCATTACAGCTAGCATTGCAGATATATTTATGATCTTTTCTGGGCTGTTGGGTCAATACAAAACTAGTCTAAATTGGTCAATAACCAAATTCAAATGTTTAAGTTAAACTGAGTGTAGATGCCGTGTGGTTTCCCATCTCAAGGTTTGAGTAAGTGTCTGGACCACCACAGCCGCTGCTCACTGTGGCAGAGTGCCAAGTGAGTGGAGTGCAGACACTATTTAAACAGCTCTTCAGATGCTACTCATATCTAACAGAGAACGTGGAAACTGGTCTTCATTTTGCTGATGCAATTCACACTTAAATGTTATATGAAGCACTCAACACCACTCGATTAAGTACAGATGTTCCAGCTTTAAACCCTCATTGAGAATTAATTCTCCTGAGAAATCCTTCGGAGTTTGCAGAGCTAGCACAAGCAAGAACAACATCATCAGTGGATATTTGTGGGAAAGGCAAATGTTAACAGATGCTTAAGACTTTTTGGACACATATATTAATTGCATTGGGTTTGATTACAGCATTTACTTCCTGTTTCTGGTAAAATGGCACAACAGGTATTTATCACACCTGTCTAGTATCTGTAATCATTTTCTTGTTGCATCCACACTGGTTTAGTTTTCTTGCTCTAGTTGTGTGTTTGTGACTTTTGCTTTGGTTTCCACTAAAGCCCCACAACAGTTTCTATCCAACACTAATAGCCAAAATCAACACAGTCAAAATATGAAGGGAGATGCAATAATGGGAACATGCAAATCGGTATGGAAAACTCCCCTTTAACAGGTAGAAACCTCCTGTAGGCTCATTGTGAGCGGCCATCTCCTGAGACTGACTCGGGGTTTGAGAAGACAGAGCACACACAAAAAACACAGAAGAGGAAAGTAAAAAGTTAATGGTGGTATTTGCTGCTTAAGTGGCGTCATCTATGAAAGAAACACAGCCAAGTAGATAAGCTCTGAGCCAGTTTTTAAGTCTATATGATAAAAGAGAGCACAAACACTTATTTACAGTAAATGTTTAGCCAATAGGTATGTTTAACACTGAAAGACAGGGCCAAGTGTATTATCTATAGAAGGAGAACATGACGTTATTGCCAATACCATACAGCCAATGGCCCCCTCCAGGAAGGTGTCACAACTAAGCACAGAGCCAGGCCAGATGTAGTTTCTAATAAGAGAAAAAACAAAGAGAGAAATTATAGTTAAAGCTGAAAAAACAGCCAAATTGGAGGCTAGTAGAAGAACGTAGCAGAGTGGGGAAAATAAGTAATTTTTTCCTCCAGCAGCCCAAACCTATAGCAACATAACTACAGAGAAAACTCAGAGATAGTCTAAGACACTCTAACTACAAGCTTTATCAAAAAGGAAAGTTTTAGGCATAGTCTTAAAAGTAGACAGGGTGTCTGCCTCATGGACTAAAACTGGAAGCTGGTTCCATAGGAGAGGAGCCTGATATCTTGGTTTGTTTTCTTAGGGGTATTATTTTCAGATGATGCAATAGAAAAATTGCTAATTTAGAGCACCAATACAGTCTGCCCTGCAGCAACGTGTTCTATATTTTCTTTCAAGATGTAAATACCATATAATGCAAATTTAATTGAATTTCAATTGAATTTCTGCATTGGCTTTTACAGGGCCAGTCTAACACATTCCACTGTAGATCTGGTTGTTGTCCTACTGGAAGGTGAACCTCTGCTGCAGTCTGATGTCTTTTGCTGCTCCTAGCAGATCGTCTTCCAAGTAATTTTCTGTATTTAGCTCCATCCATCTTTCCATCAACTCTGACCAGCTTTGCAGACCTGTCGAAAAAAAAAAAACATCACCTCAGCATGATTCTGCCACCATTATGTTTCACCACATGAATAGTGTGTTCAGGGCAAAGTTGGTTTACCTTCACAAATAAATTTTTGCTAATAGGTCAAATTTGGCTCCGATCTGACCGGAGCACCTTTTTTCACATTTTTACTGTGTCCCCTAAATGGCTTGTGGTAAACTTTAAATGGAAGTTATATAGCTTTTTTTCAACAACAGCTTTCTTCTGGACGCTCCTCAATAAATGCCAGATTTGAAGAGTTCATAACTGTCTTGTCCTGTCGATTTCACCTCCTAAATTGTGACTCTCTGCAGCTCCTCCAGAGTGACCACGGGCCTCTTGGCTACCTATCTGATTAATGTTGCCTTTGCCCCGCCTGTCAATTTAGGTGAATGTGCATGTTTAGGTTTGCAGATCTGCCATACTATTTCTGATTTTGGACGTTGGATTGACCATGATCATGTGCAAGCAATATGGCATGCTCTTTTCCTTAGTCTTCATGATGTTGTTGGTTCACTAATGTTCTCTAACAAACCTCTGGGGCCTTCACAGAACAGCTGGATTTATAGCAAGAAGCAAAAGAAATTAAAACAGGTGAAGTTAATTGACAAACCTGTTGACTTCTGAAGGGAATAGGTTGCACTGGAATGTATTTAGAGGTTCCTTCCACTTCACAGTTATGTGCTACTTTGTGTTGGTCTGTCAAATAAAATCACAGTAGAATTTATTGCACTTTGTCATTGTGGCAAAACATGAGGAATGTCAAGTACTTTGAATAATTTTGTAGAGTACTGTGTCTGCTGTACATAAACAGCACGTGGATGAGATATGTGACACATGTGCTGCAATAATTTAAAAATAGTCTGCATTTTTTGTCAAATGTTTAGATTTTAAAAAGGCGGACACCATCTTACCACATGTGCATCTTTTATGATACATGATTACATGATACATGATTTTGAAGTCGTTGGCAAGCACCTAACATTTCTCAGCTTTGCAGCCACTGTGTTGGTGGCTGCCCTGCAGCACTAAAGAATAGTAATGGTTCTAATTCCAGTAAAGAGAAAATCCAAGGTCACACTGTGAACTTCCTCCCCATCAGAAGACCACAAAGACTGGCTGCGAGAGTGCATAATATCCTCACAGCTATTTTTACCCTCAAATTAAAATCTATGACATGTTGAAATGACTGCAGTGTGCAAGAGGGGTATTCAAAGCAGACACTAATGACGCTTATTAATGGCGTGAATGAAGTCTTGACAGGTCGTGTGTCATTCTGCAGGCAATGCTCCACTGGCATAATGGCTAATGTAAGTGGGGATAATTATATATATTATACCCTGTCTTATGGTATTTTGGCAGGAGTATGAGGAGCCAGGCAGTTAGAGAGGAGAGTGAAAGCGGTTGCTCTTTTCAAGACGGAGATGTGCACACGGGTATTTGTGTGTGCACGTACCATGCATGTGTTCACCTCCTTTCACAGCACTGGTCCATCTATGAAAGCAATAATAGTTAGACAACAGCACCAAACAGTGGCTGGAAAAACACAGCAGCACAAATAAAGAGACAGACCTACAACATTTAGAGCAAAGTTTATCTTTAAACATTTTATTCTCGTCCAGCAAGGTCACAGTGTCTAAAAAGGGGAAAACAATCAAGCTGACTTTGACTGAACAAATGTAGGGTATGTTGGGGGTGTGATGAAGTGCTGACATGATGGATTGTAGTTTGCAGGCCTTGTCTGAGTTACAGAAACTTGTAGTTACAATTGAGCTGTTATTGAGCATAAAAAAATATGTGAACATCAAATGTGGGAGGTATTTTTTTATTTTGGCAGTGTTGCCATTTCATATTTCAAGCCTCTGCACAATAATATATACATCTGAATTGATTTAGGAATAAAATGACTCTTACTGTCTTTATTATTAGCACTATAATTATGATCTTTCAGTAAATGGCAGAAAAAACTGCTTTGTGTCAACAGCAATTTCATTCTCATGTTTTGAAAGTGAACTTTAACAATTAATTTGGAGAACAGGGGTGAGTAATTATTTTCTATTAAAATATTTTGTGATTGTAAGATTTTGAATTTTATTTCAAAATAAAAAGTAAATTTATATTTGTAATCAAAGATTCAAAAAAGGGGGAGGGAAAATAAATGTAGCAAAGCAAAAAAACAAAATAAATCTCAACAATATAGCAGCAACTTTATTGATTTAGTTTACATATCTAAAGGGAGTGGGCAGGAGTGCAAACCATATCTTCATAAGTTATCAGCCTTCATTTTATTTACAGAAAACTAAAATACAAAATCATAAAGGACCAAATAAATGAAAGAAACACTCAGAACTTTAAACGTTTTCCTCTTCTTCATCATATATGAAGAGACTTTGGACATTACTTCAGCTCCACATTTAGGCTACTCACAGTTTGACTCCACACTGATAAAAAACAAAACTTTTGTAGTAGCTAATGTGCAGTTTTGAAATTGCGAACACACTTTCAATTATGATTTCCCTCCTTTACAGAAAACATGTTTAGTAGTCAAAGTTGATGAGAGGATAGTTGGAGCTGAGTTACGGGAGATCCTAGAAATTAAAGTTATCACCAGATAATTGTTATTATAACATTTGTTCTGTTTTCAGAAAATTTCAATATTTCACACTGTAACAATATTGAATTGCTATGATCCCTGTAACCCACATTGCATAATAACATTATATATGTACACTGCTCAAAAAAATAAAGGGAACACTCAAATAACACATCCTAGATCTGAATGAATGAAATATCCTCTTTGAATACTTTGTTCTGTACAAAGTTGAATGTGCTGACAAAATCACACAAAAATCATGAGGCTCAGTATTGTGTGTGGCCTCCACGTGCCTGTATGACCTCCCCACAACGCCTGGGCATGCTCCTGATGAGATGGCGGATGGTCTCCTGAGGGATCTCCTCCCAGACCTGGACTAAAGCATCCGCCAACTCCTGGACAGTCTGTGGTGCAACGTGACGTTGGTGGATGGAGCGAGACATGATGTCCCAGATGTGTTCAATCGGATTCAGGTCTGTGGAACGGGCGGGCCAGTCCATAGCTTCAATGTCTTCATCTTGCAGGAACTGCTGACACACTGCAGCCACATGAGGTCTAGCATTGTCCTGCATTATGGGAACCCAGGGCAACCGCACCAGATTTTGGTCTCACAAGGGGTTTTGGATCTCATCTCGGACCTAGTGACAGTCAGGCTACCTGTGGCGAGCACATGGCCGTGGGCCCCCCAAAGAAAGCCCCCCCACCCCATTACTGACCCACTGCCAAACCCGGTCATGCTGAAGGATGTTGCAGGCAGCAGATCGCTCTCCACGGTGTCTCCAGACTCTGTCACGTCTGTCACATGTGCTCAGTGTGAACCTGCTTTCATATGTGAAGAGCACAGGGTGCCAGTGGCCAATCCTGGTGTTCTCTGGCAAATGCCAAGCGTCCTGCATGGTGTTGGGCTGTGAGCACAACCCCCATTTGTGGACGTCGGGGCCCTCATACCATCCTCATGGAGGCGGTTTTTTAACCATTAGTGCAGACACATGCACATTTGTGGCCTGCTGGAGGGAATTTTGCAGGGCCCGGCAGTGCTCCTCCTGTTCTCCTTTCACAAAGGCGGAGGTAGGGGCCTGCTGCTGGGTTTTTGTCCTCCCCGGCCTCCTCCCCCGTCTCCCGGGGAACTGGCCTGTCTCCTGGTACCGCCTCCAGGCTCTGAAAACTACACTGACAGACACAGCAAACCTTTTTGCCACAGCTCGCATTGATGTCCATCCTGGATGAGCTGCACTACCTGAGCACTTGTGTAGGTTGTAGAGTCCTTCTCATGCTACCACGAGTGGGAAAGCACCCCCAACATTTTAAAAGGACCCAAAAACATCACAGAAAAAAGGTACTGAGAAATGGTCTGTGGTCCCCACCTGCAAACCCCTCCTTTTTTGGTTGTCTTGCTAATTGCCAAAGATTTTTCCCCCCCTTGTCTATTCCATTTGCACAACGCATCTGAAATTGATTTTAATCAGTGTTGCTTTTCCCAGTGGACTTGTTTTACAGAATTTTATTTTTTGGAGTTTAGTGTTGTTTAAGTGTTCCCTTTATCTTTTGAGCAGTGTATTTGCAATACATAATGGGACATTTTTTATTTTTCTCTGTTGTATGGCTGCACTAATTATACACTATTTATTTCATTTTGTACATAGTTTTTGATCCAGTATTTCTATATGCACATTACATAGATCAGCAAACCAATTTCATTGCACTATTGTACGTTGGTATAATGTCGGTAAAGATTTATCTTATCTTCATTATATGTTTTTTTTGATTGTAATTGAAGAAAAAATGTTTACTGTTACTGCCCCACTGCAATGCTTATTGACATTTTAGAATGAACATACATATTCTGTGATTTCCATCTACACTCTAAAACAAGCATTTGGGCTATAGTTCATGTTCGGGACTCATTTACATAATCTCATTTAATTCTTTTGGTTTAGTGGTGACAGCTGACTTTAATTGGTTCAATTAACTCAGATATCACACATTTTGATCTGAAAGTAACTTTTTACTTTCAGTTCAAGTGAACCAATTAAGTTTAATGCAGCTTTAGTATTCTACGTGTGACATCATGACATAAATTGCACCCGAGGCCTAGATAGACCCCACAGTACCGACACCAACCACATGTACATGTCAGTATTTAGACATTATGATCGGGTGCAGGTGAAAATTCAATTCTGATGTGACTACCTTATATGCCTTCGTGTTACGGCTGGAAGATGCTAGACTGCATCAACACCTAGTAGCGGCCCACGTGTTGGAGTGGCCACCAGATTTGACTTTATTCAAGGACATGCAAAAATGCGTTTTTTTAAGGGTCAGCTTTTTCTGGACGTTGCAGAGGTGACGGTGATGTGTGAGTGATCTTTATAATGATGCAACTCCACTGTGCGTATTAGGTTGAGCTGCTGCTGCTGCCAGTGAAGCCATCTCACAGGTGCTGCTAATAGATGATATGACGTAAAAGACATATAATGGAGCCAGTGGTGCAGGGGGTTAAGCACATGAGCTATGTACGGTCCTCAGTGCACGCTGCAGAGGATCAAATCCTGGCCTGTTGATGTTTGCTGCATTACTTTCCCTGCTCACTCCTCCTGATTTCCTGTCAAGCTATTTAAGAATAAAAAAATAAAGGCCCCTAGTGCCTAAAATAATTCCTTAAAAAAGTCTGACCCTCATCAAAATTGAATTTCTCACAGAGTTTAAAAGCTTACTATTTTTTATCAAGGGCGCCAGACAAAAGGTAGTTTTTTAAATGAAAACCAAAGTCGGACCCCCAATGAACAGCAGTTTTTTAATTAAAAATATTTTGCAAAAAACACTGTTTAAAAACCAGTGCATAAATCTGGGGTGTGGGTTTGGAAGAGTCCCACAGTGATATGCCGAAAATTTCATTATGATGTGATGAAATGAGCATGAAAAACTCTTCCACAATCTAGAAAGATGCTGACAAAAACAGTAAGTATTCTTAAATATTCACAACCCCGCTTAAGGAGAAAAGCAATATCCCTTATTAAGTTTCGAAAGATTGGCTGCATGGTGGAGCAGTTGGTAGCACTGTTGCTTTGCAGCAAGGAAGTCCTGGGTTTGACTCCCGGCCTGGGGTCTTTCTGTATGGAGTTTTGTCCGAGTATTCCGACAATTAAGTTAAAGGGGTTTGAATTATTTTATTTGAGAGAAACCATGAAATTATTTAAGTAAGTCTAACTTAAATCTTTAAGTTGAACAAACTTAATTAATTAACTTGGATAAACTTAACTTAATTATTTGTTACCAATTGAAGCGATTACTTGGATCAACTCTTTTTTACAGTATTTGGCTCATCTATTTTTGTCCCAAGAAATCTGTTTTCACCTTGTCAAAATTAGCCCCAAAATTATTTTATTTAATTAAAATGAAATTAATGTTTTTTTTTTTTTATAAAACTAAATCTTTAGTTTATTCTCCTCAAGTTAAAAATAAACAGTTATAAAGAAAAATTTATTCAACAAACCTTCACCAGAGGAGAAGATACTTGTATCATCAGCATAACGTGGCAGTTTTATTATGTTGGACCCCTGGAGGCTCCCTCAAGTAAAACAAATGAATTGTTTTCAATGGTTTAAACTTGGTAAGACAGTGTTGTTGGAGGACGGTTGTATAAGTCTGGTTGCCATTAGTTGTACTGTGATTCGAAGTATTAAGCATAATTAAAAGCACTTTTCTTCTGAATATGCTTTATCTTTAGAATATCTGAAAATACATAATGAAATCATTTAACTTTACTTGCTATGTGCTCTGAACTGTGCTTTAAATCTTTGAAATACTCAAAATCTGCCTCGAAGGATGATTGGTTTTTTTCATTGAACTTGTTTTCATTTTTTAACATTTGAATTTAGCTGTGAGGGACTGGGGTTCAAATGATGGGTTTGAGGGTTCTGCCTGTACGGATCTAACTGGATTTCTCCTTTCTGTGATGTTGGTGAGAGAGAGTCGGCTAATTGGAGGCCCAGTGGTAAAAAAAAAAAAAAGTAAAGAAAAAGGTGCTCATTAATGCTTCTGCCCCTTGTTCCCCCAGCTTTAACACCTTGCCTCATTTATCTCTGTATTTACCCACTTACCCCCCTTCAGCACCAAAACAGAGGACCTCAGAACAAACCCAGGGTTCAAGCTGGAACAAGGAGAAAAAGAGAAGGAAAAAGGGGAAGAGGAGACATGGAGAGATGGAGGGAGAGAGTAACGTATGCTCAGTGGGAATTAACAAAGCACTTAGTAATTAAATCTAAATTGACATTCTGGTAATTAGCCTCTTGATTAGGAGCAATAACACAATTAGCCAACCAGTCTTTGCTAATTGTTAATTAGTATAAGCAAAGTTATTGTATGTGTGGCAGAGGGAGGCATGTAAAAGAACAAATGTTAATCTGTCTTTCTTTCAACAGCCGCATCCCCTCTCTTTCTTCTTGCTGGCTCTCTATTGAGCTACCAGACAGGTTCATTGCCTTTCTTTGCACTCAAGCCGCATTCAGAAGCTGCAGTCAGTAATTAGCTGAAAGTGTTATCGAGAATATCATCGGTGAACAGGCTGAGCCAGGAATATGCTGGCACACCTCCATGTCTGTCTACCTTTGGTGGAACATTCCTTGGCTCCCGAATGTGTCAAACATGGGCTATTTGTTCCTAATGAAGACGTGACGTGGATTAAGCACAAACATTACACCTGTAGATGAATCCCGGAGAGATGTAATTCATCTAAAAGGTTTTAGTTGATGAGGGATGCAACACCTTATCATAGTTAGAGAGAGAAGAGAGGATGTGGGATAAAAGATGAACGGGCAATAAAGATAAGCCAGAAAGTGGGATTTACATTGGCCACAGGTGAAACATGCACCCGTTTCAATTATCATGGACTTACCATAAGTGTATGCGTCATTCACACAGCACAGATCCAAACTAAAGGGGGGTTACATCTGCCATTTCTTGAAAGATGAAATAAACTAAGAGTCTCTCCTAGCACCGGTTCGGCTGCAGATACCTCAGTTACACTTGAAATGTAAACATGGAGGCCTTGGTATTCTTATTGGTCCATAAACTGGTCAAGGAAGGAGAAGATATGCAGGTGAATCATGGGGTGCACATAGCCTACACAGTTAAAATGCCTTGCAAAAAGATTCATACCTCTTTAACTTTTTCACATTTTGACAAGTTACACCTATAGACCAATGTATTTTACTTGCAAGGCAGTATACATAGGTGCACCTAAAAACGACCTTGTTGTTTACTGAAAGCGTTTTCTTTTTTTCCCATGTCATGTAGATAGATCTGTGGATCTAGCTCCAGATTAAGCTTCGCTCCCAACACAAATATTTGGCAGCAGGATGAGCTGCCTGAGAAGGCACCGAAACATGAAATTAGCCAGAAAAGGTGAACCCCAGAGGCACACTTGATGTAAAAGGTGAAGAGGCATGTGTTGAAAGCTGACTGTGGCCGGCCCGCAAATACAGGAAGAATCTTTCAAAGTAAGCTACACGAGCAGGAAATTTACACTTTTTATATTTCCTATAATGAAATATTCAGAGAAAAAAAAACATAGAGAAAGTGTGTTAGTGGGTTTTGAATGTGCATAAGAGTAAAAGGTGTCACTGGCTCTGTCTTTGCCATGCTTCCTGCAGTGTCCCACCCACTGTGGCTCTAATTGGATCCTTATTACTGAGCCAGCCTCTATCCCAGGAATGATGGATTCATACCACACAGAATTCCATTAATCATTCTTTATTCACAGTCCACTCCGAGAAGAGGGCAAATTCATTTCTTGGCGTGCCGCGCGACCACTCTGATGAATATTCATGAAAGGAAATTTGGGGTCAGGCCTAATAAGGGAGGTAATTTGTAATTTGCGGTGTTCTCGCTGAGGTCTTGTTCGGCAGGTTAACCTATAGAACATGTAGAACAGACAGCAGCACTGTAGGCACACCATAACTCACAGTTAAACATGTTGTATTCTTCAATCTTTTCAGGAGAAGTCTCATAAAAATAATGTTTTTAAAAATATGCCTAACCATTGTTAGAAATTGCAAAAAGGCTGAAAATATCACTAAGTTAGGGCTTCTAAACAGATTTGCCTCTTCTTGAATATCACAAAGGAACTAAAATTGCAAACCAGACCTTTTCAATTAGAGATTTACTGAGAAAGTGTCTGCTAGCTAGAATTTAACAACTTTTCAGCTTGATTGGCCCAACTAGTGACCAGCTGATCGGTAATTGAAAAGTTATTTTTCCGACCAGTGAATGCGCCATAAAAAGCACTACCAAATCACACTAGCAACAAAAATCTTTAGTGTAGACACACTTACTGAGGGAAGAAGTGATCAGGTTAATCATTTCAGTTTCAGTGAGGTGTTTAAAATGGATCAAAGGAAGCACAGATAAGTTAAAAGCTTTGCTACGACATGTTGCGATGTCTGCGGTTTATTCTGGCTGCAACAGACTGAGAGAGAGCAAGACTTCATCATGGAACATACATACAGTATATTATAGTTAATGAAGAGAAATTTAAATAATGTCAGGTTAAAGCTTTACAAAAAATGGAGATCAGGGCATCTGTAATTTTAACGAAACTCACGATTTTCAGTAGAATTTTAAAAATGCTTTTCAGTGAAGATTACCGGGACTTGTAGGGCCCTACAGCTAGAGTCAAACAAAGAATGAAAAACAGTCCTTTTTTTAAATGGTGCATCCTTTCTTCCCAACCAAATAAACCCTGTAGATGGTTGAACCGTTTGCAATAGTATCCCTTTTAAATCAAACAGCTTCGTTTAGAGAAATAAAAACAGGCTCTTACTTTCACATCACAGCACTTCCAACACCAAAAGCATTTTATTACTCCTTCTGAAATTATGTCCACCTGGCATCACTTAAAGTCACTTAATTAATAATTTATCAATACATTTGAAGTGATTAAAATTCATGACTAGAAAGTGTTTTTAAAATAGTGCCCTTGCACCCCGAGGGTGTCCAATCAGTGAGCAGTGTTCGTTAGATCAGGGAGGAATAATTAATTGTACCTGAATGTTTAGTGGGGTCAGGCAGTGGGGGCAGGATGCCTACAGATGAGTGTGTGTTGTGTGTGTGTGTGTGTGTGTGTGTGTGTGTGTGTGTGTGTGTGTGTGTGTGATTGCGCGTGCATAAATTTATGCATGTATGCTTTGCACAGTCGCACATGTGTAAGCTGAGGAGGGGATACCATTAGTCACAAGCATTTGCTGGCTTTAGCTCACAATGAATTTGCAAAGTGGTGGATGCCGCCACTCACTTTATTTCACATCTGTCTGTTCTGTTTATTCTACAAACAACACAATGATTTACTCCACTCGCACCACCTATTAATGTTCTACCCCCAGTCATCACCTTCATGTCGTCACTGTCCTTCCTTTTTGTCTCCATTATCATTCTCTCATAGCAGAGCCATAATTTAGACTTATGTCAAAGATGTGTCAGTCACCCTGACAGAAGTGCTTACAAGCCTGACACGATTAACAGCTGGTGGTCACCTCATTATGGTGGTCAGTGCATGGGACAAACAATCTATACAAGTGCAAAAGCACCTTTCTTATTCTTTATTTCAGATTTTAGTTTTTTCACCAGATTTATTTTAAGCATATGATAATTGTATTTTATAATAATTAAAATGATAATGTTATATTATTAAATGTATATTTATTTATTTAATAAAAAATATATCAAAAAAGTTATTAAAGATAATAATAAACTTTCACATTTATTGGCATCCCTGGTAAAGATGTATAAACTCTGAAATTAAAACTGAACATTTTTTGAAAAATGGAAAAGGAAAAAAGGAAAAAAAAACTCCCCCGTCAATGTTTTTTGATTTTATTTAATTTTCTATCATTTCTAGAATTTCTCTAAAATCAATATACATTTTAAAATTGACCTGTGAGTCCAGTGACTTCCTGTTTCCCTGGGGTATAAATATGATGTGACACAAAGGCAGATTTTTCTTAGCCACCCTTCAAAATGGAACAGACAGGAGAACATGGCATTCAGGGTAAGGCAGATCTGTGAGGAACAGAACCGTAGCAAATTTTGTGGGTTAAATTATGCTACTGCAATACCAAACAAATTAATTTCAAGGCTTTTTACACGTCTTTGAAGGGTGCTACAAGACGACAACAAAGAATCAATGAAAACACCTTATTTAAATAACGGTTTTCCTTCAAATTGACAAAACTTTTCCATGCCTTTTAACATTTAGATTAATTACAAACCAAAAATTTAAAGGAGAAAAACAAACATCAAAGGTAAAAATACACCTTTAAATTGCAGAAAATTCTACTTTTTACAGTTGAATGGAGGAATCGTTCTGTATAATGAGCACTTTCTCTCTTGATAGTCAGATAAATTTAACAGATAACGTTGCCCTGCTTTCCGAAAGTATTGTGTTTAGGTAATGCTTGTTTCTTGATATTTTTCCATATTCCCAGTCTTGCTTCTGGCTGTTTTGAAACCGTCTGTAACAATGAAAATATACACTATAAAAAATAACTTTGTTGGTACTATTTAGTTGGTCTTTAAAGTTACTTTTATTTAAATAAAGCATAATGTATTGCTCAATAATGGACAAATTCTAACCACAGTATGAAATGTTTTTGGTAAGAAATACTTCTAAACGTTCCTAAACTTTTTGATTAGAGCTTAAATGAAGAGTTAGCTGTATTTTTTCCATTCATCATGTGTACACCTTCCTGCAGAGAACAATAAGGCGGATCTGTTTAAACTGGTTGTATTGGGTTATTACTTCAACTTGGTACAAGTTCTAAACTGTCATAACCCTCGTTGAGAAAGGTTTTGTGGTGACACATTAAAATTCATATCTGACTTTAATGCTAGCTGAGCCCTGAGGTAGGTATTGCCAATAAACAACACATTTTGGCTGTTGTTGTCAGGTAAAAGGTTTACATGCTGCCACCTTAAAAATAGAGAATTACATAGTTCACAACCAGATTTAACTGCTTTTAGGAACTGTGCTAATGCTTAAGTCAAACTTGCCAGCTAACTCTACCTTGAGGCAGTCATTGCCACTAAACAGTACATGCTTGCTTTGGGTATCGGGAAAAAGGTTTACATGCCACATTTGAGAATAGATTTAAATAGCTTATTACTATTGTGGTAACCGCTTTTGCCGTAATCACTAAGCAATTTTTATTTTTATTCCATTAACAGAAGAAGCTCCGGGTCATGCTGCCCGTACGCCAATTTGTAGCAGCCCCATTTCGTACCTACGAATTTTATGCCCCTTTTAAGTTTTATTTAATACCTGTAAACGAACTATTCTATTTCCATGTCCTAAACCCATGTCATATTTATTTGATTCTCAGATATTATTTTGAATTATGGATATTCATTGTCATAAAATGCTCAAATCTCATGTGCAATTTAATTTAGTTGTATATTTGCTAAACATATTTAGATATTACTCTTCTTTATTTAATTTATTTTGATTCTGATCCTCATTTGGTCCTGTAGACAAAAAATTAGATTAGCACCCCAAACCAAATAAAAAAAAACTGACTTCCTATAGAATTTATTTTTCTTAGTATATAATCACATTTCCTTACAGCAGGTTATGGGCAAAATATAGAAACGACTGTAAATAATTTTAGATATGTATTGTGATTATCATTGCAATTAATTTAAGGAAAACAAGATATCATTTCAACATCCCAATACTCACATAGCCCAAAAAAGCTGTCAGTTGTCAAAGAGTGTATGAAATGTCCTGGCAGGTAGCAATTGAAATGTGGTCAGTACAAAACGTCCTATGGCAGACAGCACAATGAAACGACCAAAACTGCAAAGGGTACAAAATTACCAGCATCCACCAGATGAATTCAGGGAAACAAAAACAGTGAAGGTGCCATTTGGCTGCTTCCAAAGAGGTCCCAGCAGAAGAGTCTGTTGTGATAAAGGTTTCTGATCCTCTGCATCTGTAAAATGTATTTGTACACATCAGTTACTTGCCAGCTTAACTGGATATGAAGGAAGATGGTTGTGGATTGAGAAATTTTAAATAGATGATATCCTCTGCTGTAATAAACTGTTGATTGCTCAGATATATTGTACATTCATTGGATACATAAAATAGAAATCGACAACACTGGCTGTTATGCCAATTTGAATATAAAATTGAAAAGTTATAACCTAGCTAAATTATTTTTAGTAATTTAATTAATTTGTCTAAAATGATCTTTATAAAAATTTAAGAATTCAACATTTTTTCTGGAGTTTGCACATTTTTTAAAAATTGTTAAAATCTAAATCCTTTATTTAAGTAATGGATGGATGGATGGAAGGAAGGAAGGAAGGAAGGAAGGAAGGAAGGAAGGAAGGAAGGAAGGAAGGAAGGAAGGAAAGAAATCCAGAACTTTGTTTTATCATTGCAGGCAAGTGATAACCTGAGTCGTAAGCATCAAGCAGACCGAGAGACGACGAAGAACGAAAGAAAAGCTCCTCCACAAAGAAAGACAAGTGCAAGCGAAGGTCTACATGAGGAACGTGGCGTGTCTTGGCACGGAGGTAAGCAGGTTGGTCTATGTTTCTTTGTCCTTCTCATGTTTAAAACATCTCTCACTGTTTCACCCCAAAGGTTCAGAAGCCCAGGGCCCCAGAGACCAGCACAGTCTTTTAAAGATATGTGCTCACTTAATCACTGAAGAAAAAAGCCCCTAGAGCTAGCCTAATATTATAATTAATTAATTCAACCAAAAAGGGGGTATTAAACTTCCTCCCTCTCAGGGTATCAGCTGAATACATTGACCTTTTGTGGAAATCGCCCTCTAATTCGAATCAGCTTCTACAGCCATTTGCAGACTAAACTCTAAACTCTCTCTGTCTTCGTGTATTTGTGCAAAAAGCATATGTTTTTTTAAACAGTGTAACTTTGTCCATGTTGTGACTCCATTTTTTGCCTTCCCACCACTGAGTTTCCTGTGTGAGAGTATTTAAAAGTGCCCGTATGTGAGTGTGAGTGATCCCTGGTTATATCTCCCTGCTGTAACACAGAGAAGAACAGAAACTTTTCTTATTACTGGAGTGGTAGAATAGCAGGCAGCTAAGTCTTCGTCTATCTCTGTGTCTCTCTCAGTGGTGTAGCTGACTCCCCAGTGTACCCCGGGTCTTCAGTAACTCTGACTGAAGTTCAGAGGGGTTAGGTAGTATACTCAGGAGAAAGGGGGAGACAAGAGGAGCTGGAGGCGGAGGGGGGAGGGTTAAGTAGGATTGGAACAGTGGGAGTTTTAAAACAGAACTTTAAATCTCCACCTACGAGAGAGCGAGAGAGAGAGGACAATGGCGTCATGTGGTTTGCCGTTATCTTCAGGTCTCTGAAAGTCAGGAGACGGGAGGATGATCATGAAAAGGAACTTGAAGAGGGGTGTACATGTGATAAGAAACTGTACACTGCATAATCTTTGCTGCTTTTAGGAAGAGAATGGAGAAAAAAGTCAAATCTTTGCAACCTCCAGATGGGGAAGTTCAGCTTACATCAACACCAAGTAAAACTAGGAGAGGATTTGCAAGATGGATGGATGAATGGATGAGTGCATGGCTGGATGGGTTGAAAAACAGAGAAACAAACACAGCAGAAGAACAAATACATCTCTGAAGCTTAGAGCAGAATGAATCCTGTGCGACAGACCATTACATAGTTAACTATCTTTACGGAGCTTTGGACATCAAGGACGAGATGTGAGATCATGCACAAGATAAAAATCTGAAACAACGTGCGATCGAGACATAAAACAGGATTCATCACTTTCATGGTCCCTCCATCAGCTGCCGAGGAAAAGGATGGAGTGGTTAACCTTCAAAATGTGTCAAATTTCTGTGTCAGACGCATTATTTATTTTAATAATGATAAGCCTAATTTAGCAGCTCTTCAATCAAGGCACCAACTCTGAGAGTTGTTAAATGAAAACATGTTTGTTCAGTCTTTGATCATTCTGAGAGCAGAACAAAAAGCTGGCCTATTACGTTCCCGGGCAGCCGTCTGCTGGAATTTAAGGAATGACACCGTGTCTTAATTTCACAAAGGTTGCAACAGATGTTCTCTCTGTCAGACGATGACATTCACTGCATTACCAAACAACATATTCATTTCTTAACGCTGGAAAGTGTCAGCCAGGTGCTGTTTGTCTCCACGCCAAGCTACGTGTTGATCTGTGTGTGGACCACTAGCTCCCCCTACTGGTGATGTAAAAAGTAGGCTTCTCAGCATCCAGGGAAGAATAAAAGACCCGGATATCTGAGCTTCATTTTGGTAAGAAATTAAATTTCTTTAATATAAAATTGATGCTTTGATGAAATCTCTGTGGCTTTTACAAAATTTCCCTTTCATATTTAAAATAAAAATGCTTCAACTAACACGCAGCGAATCTATTCAGCAAAGCCCCATCCTCATTTCTTTGTTGCGTCTTCTGACAAAGTTAGAAAGAATGATAAATACCCTCACCGCCTAGTCCTAACCTCTCCGGCAGCTCATCTTCACCTCCGCACACAAGAACGGACAGATCTGTCCACGCCACCGCTAATGGTGGGGACATTATTCATCTCTCCAGCCAATTTAGGCTCTTTTTCCCTTTCAGGAACAGAGGCGCGAAGGGTTGAGAGGAGTCAGCGGAGAGCATTAAAAATGTAGAGGAAGACGGACAAAAAAGGAGCAGCCGAATAAAGAGGGGCAGGGGAAGTGGGAATGAAGAAGGACAGGAGGTGTGTGGACACATTGTTCAGACAAAGTCAGAGGGAGCGAGTGTGTGTAAAAAGATGGAGGTATGTGGTGGAGTTGCTTATGTTTTGTAAGCTTTGTGTTTCAGGGTTGTAAAAAGAAAGGAAACTAAAATGAAAAAGTGGGGGGAAAACAGTACTAATACCCCTTGAATCGTTTTACATTTAGTCACATTACAGCACATTACAACCGCCGACCTAAATGTATTTTATCTGGGTTGTATGGGTAATATAGATCAACAGAAAATACTGCAGAATTGTGAAGTGCAGGAAAATTATATACATATAGCTGTTTTTTTGGGTGGGTTTTTACATATAAATGTATTCACAAAATGTGTGCATTTGAATTCATAACCCCCGTACTGGCCTGGCAATGAGAGCATTCACCAGAGAAGCAGTCAAGAGACCCATGGTACCTCTGGGGAAGCTACTGAGATTCACAACCTCTGGTGGGAGAATCTGTAGACTACTACTATTGACACACACTCCACAAATCTGGCCTGTATGGAAGAGTGATTAGAAGAAAGAGCCATTATTTTAAAAAATATATATACATAAGAGGTCCCACTCGCAGTATGGGGACATTAAGGGGACCATAAGGGGGACACATCAAACATGTGCTTTGGTCAGATGAGACCTAAAATGTAACTTTTTGGGCTTCATGCAAAGCACTACGTGTGTCAGAAAGCTGCACATCGCAGAATTGTTTAGGTTGGCCCATTCAAAGTCTAGACCTTAAACCAATTCAAAATCTAAGACATGAAAAATATATGTTCACAGACTCTCGCCATCAAATCTAACTGAACATCAGCTGTATTTGAAAGAACAAAAAGCAAAAATTCCAGTCTTCACATGTGAAAGCTGGAACAGATATACTCCAAACATTTGCAGGTGCAAGTGTAGGAAAAGGAGCGTTCTACTAATGGTTGACTCAGGGGGCTTGAATACATCACGTTTCTCACTCTTTTTTTGTAAAACATTTAGAAAAAACATGTATCATTTTAACTCCACTTCACAAATAGGTGTTATTTTGTGTTCATCTATCAGATGAAATTTCAATAAAATACACAGAAATCTGCGGATGTAAGACAGCAAAACGTGAAAAAGCTCAAGTTTCACAGGTTTCTCCAAACTTCAGGACAAACTGCGGAGTTGCTGAATTATGGATCTACGGGGGGATCAGTGAGAGCTACGACACGATCTTAATTAAACACTCTTTGATAGAAGGCCATGAAGTCTTACACAAACTACAAAAAGCGTCTCCAATTTATGGTGTGAGCTGCAGTCAGTGTGTCACTCTGAGGATATACGTTCACAAGCCCCAGTCAGGAGAAATTATACCCGAACACTGTGACTGACGGTATCTTAATGGAGGGGGACAGATCAATAAGTAATATGAGCATGTTTTAATTCCAGGCACCTCACATAAACCTTTACCAACTTCACAATGTCACTCCGTGTTCATAAAAGTTTTCTCCTCAGCCGCCTTGGACAAAAAGAAGAGATAAATCCATCAAAAAGTCTTCTCCATTTTATAGCCCTTCTCTCCCACTCCCTTCCTCTTCCTCCTCATCTCCATTTTGATGTCTGTCTATTAGCAGAGGGTGAGGCCTTTCCTGCTCTCCCATCCAGGGGCTAAATTAGCTCAATCAGCCCTCTTTCACCTCTCTTCCGTGGGCTTCGGGCTGAGTGACATACTGCTCCCATGAGATATAGAGAGGACACACATACACACCAAGCCCAGCAGCAATGGAGGGAGGGGGCTGCTAGAGAGCGATGTGTTGGGAAGGAGGAAGAAGGATAAAAAGGAAGGATTGGTCAGAGCAGAGCATAAAGTTTCATTCTTCCTCACTTCATTAGAGGTTTCAGCTCTGAATGGAGCACCTTGTTCACTCCTTGTTGAACTTTATTTCATCATTTCTCTCTTCCTCATGCCTTTCTAGGGCAAAGATGTGCTCACTTCAAAAAGGCCCCTTCCATATAGAAAGGGGAAGCTAGGAGTAACTACTCCTCAAAGCGTCTCCTCTTACTCGGCCCCTAGCCCTCTTAGCCAGAGCCAGAGTCTGCTTTCCTGAGCCAACTTTTCTTAAATTGCCCCTTCATGTTTGATTTGTCTCAACCCTTCCCCTCTTTCCCTCTCGCTAAACAGCCAACCAAGTGTTAGTAGAAGTGCTAGGCATGCATTTCTGTAGCCGTGCGTGCATGTATGTCTTTGGAGGAGGAAAGATGGGTGAAAAGGTGGTGATCAGAGTAAGCCATAAGATCTTCTCTTTGCAGCTCTACAGGGATTTATTAGACCGGGAAGTACATTACCATCATAAAGACCCTAGAGAATAGGCCTGTGGATGGGCTGCAGACACCATCATCGCACTCCAGCGTGCTTCTCACTATCAGGGAGCGTGCAAGTGTGTGGATGAGGCAAAAGATTACCCTGATTTAACTTAAGAAAGGCAGTTAGATGGTTTATGGATCATCCCAAAGCAGCGCCTGACTAATACATCAGGAGATGATGGAACGAGGTGCAGTAGAGGTGAAAATGGGTGAACTACAGAAGACATGTAGCATTTAAACCTGAACTAGTATGAGCACATCGCATCTTGTCAAAAACGTTCGTTTAGATTGTACAGGGGTGATACAATAATTGTTTTAAAACTGCAAAATTCAATTGCGACTCTTGCAATTTATACCTTTCTGACTATTGAGAATGAGCAGGAATTTAATTAGTTAATTGAGTGGTTTATTAAAAAGATTAACTACACATAGACTTAGGCGTCTCTGTGACTGTTAAGACATTAGCTGTCAGAAAATACGAGGAAGTTGGTTTGATGTCCCTTTTTTGTAAAGCTCTGGTGCCCTCTTCTGGACAAGCGATGCAATAACATTTAAAGCATCTAACGCGCCTGCCTCCATATACAAGAAAATATCATAGACACAAATACCAGGATTTAAAGGTGAAGGCTGGAATTCACTATTTTGATAAAGGTTGCATTGGAGACTGTGGAACTCAAAACTTTAATCTATCTGGCCACAAAATCTGAAAACAGTTTGTCGTTTATGAGGTCAACTTTTCCTTGTTTGTTTTACTTTATATTATTCAAAAACCCTGTTTATCATATTATTTTATGGCTCACATTTTAACTTTTTTTGGCAGTGCAATATGACAAACATTAATATTTATCTGTCCCCTCCCCATTTTTTTCTCAGAGAAATTCAAAGATTAGAAACGCAGATTTCAAAGCACAAGATGACTTTGCAGCTAGACTGGATAAGTTTAGATGAAAGCATAATTATGTGTTAGAATAGCCAAAATCAATAACTTATAATTTGTGGCAATAAAACTGATGTTCATAGCTGCTCTTTATCCAGTCTGACTGAGATTGAGCTGTTTTGAAAAGACGTATGGGCAAGACTTTAATTTTCTAGATGCAAAACACTTGCAGCTGTAGCTGCAATGAATGGTGGCATTGAATTAGGGAGGGGGTTAATCTCATATACACCCCACTCTTTTCATTGTTAGTTATAAAAAACTAAAAAAAAAAAACATTTATCATTTTCCTCATTTAACAAATATACTCTATTTTGTGTTTATATCATAAAATCCCAACAAAATACATGGTGGTTGAAACATGACATGAATACTTTTGCAAGGCATTGTATAAAAAGGACTGGGATAGACTGTAGAAACTCTAACTTCTAATGTTGTGTCCTTTGAGACAGAATGTCTTAGAAGTAAAAAAAAAAAAAAAAAAAAACAGCTCAAAAGCCAAATGATGGATTCTGGTAAAACATTTTATATTTTTAGTAAAATTCAGAACCACATTTCTCTGTTGGGTTGCTCTGCAGAGCACACTGAAGTCAAATAACAGATGAGACCCAAGGAGCTCTTTGGAGTGTGGTCTGGGTGTCTGTGCAACATGGGTTGAAGTGTAGCAGAAAAAAAACACAATTTTGGACAACAGCATATGCAGAGTCAGTGATAAAGAACCAGAGAGGCACAAAAACTCTGGTTTTCATGGATTCACAGAAATGTCCCTGGAGGCCAAAATCAGGAAGGAAAGAAGGTGGAGGAAAAATGTTTGATGTATTTCAGCTCAACCAGAACCACTCTAAACCTTACATTCATTAAATAAGTAATCAGATTTCAGTCAAATCACAGAATCATGTTTAATCTGTATCTGCCAAAAGTTAAAGCAGACCGAATCATACAAAAATCATGTCCTAAATGTACATAATCTTTTCATCTTAAAAAAAAAAATTGAAATTCAGAAATTTATAAACCTTTTACTTTTTTTGTTTCGTGAAAAACTTTGTGACGTAGTTTCCCAAACTGGCTCTAAGAGGAGCAGGTACTTTGGAATAGAATTGAAATAGAACTAAAGCAACAAATACAAATAAAATACATTTAAGTGGCATACTGGTATACAACATCTGAAATAAATCTTATTTCACGTACAAAGTCTAAATAATACAGATTCCAGTGCTTCGAGAGATAAAACAAATGACAAACTCTAAAATAAAGAACATAGGTCAACATAAAAATCACTATCAATATTCTTTTTTGTAGTTTTTTGGGGTTTTATCTGTTCTGATCAAAAGCAACAATAAATAAAAGTCAAACTCAAGCAGAGACACAACAGACTCAACCTGCTTCAACCGTTAATGTGACGGCTGGAGTGATGGATCACCTCAAGGTGACGGCAGACCTGAGGTTCGTCTTCCGTGTCCATATAAACTGTAATGCATACATGTTGCATTACAGTCTTTTCATGTTTCTGTAAAGAGTGTGAAAGAATGCATGTGTTTTGATTCTATCCTTACAAAACCGAGATTAGAAATGCATGACCAAACTTTCTCAGTCCTTTTTCAGTAAAGCTTAACTGCATCTTTCTTTCATGTTGACCTTATTCACAACCCCTAAAAACTGAACTCAAAACCATAGTTATCCCTTGGAAACTGCATAGTTTAGCCGAAGCAAAGAGCTGAAAGGCATGACTGAATGTGATATTAAACCTCGATGGCACAAAACATATAAAAACATGCTGTAAAAAGAGGCAGAAGCATAAATCAAGAGGCACACAAGGCTATGGATTTTGGCTCTGAAACAACTGAGTTTAACATCTGATGAAAACCGATGCTGTTTCTGTTACAGTACCTGAGTATTTTCTTCTAAGTTAATGCTAAATCTTTCAGATCATCTGAAGAATTTCATGAAATTACTCCTAAAGGATTTGACAGCATCTGAGTGAAGGTCATGACTAGGGATGTCCGGACCCTGTCCCAAGGATCGGATCAGGTTTCCAGTCAGGGTAAAGTCCCTGGCTGGACTTTGCTCCAAATACCGGTTATTGTGATTTTATGCCACTTGCACCCACAGCAAGATATAAGCCTGCAAATTGCGCAATCAGAAAAAAAAAATCATGGTCTGTTTTCACAATAGTTGTGCACAACATTCTGTTTATTTGGGTTTATCCAAGCAATCAGAGGATGAGTCTCTTTCCTACTGCCTGCTAAATATCCATCAGTGCTATGTGACTTAGGAAAGGAGCTGAAAAACTGCATGTTAAATGTTATGTTTATGAAGCTGCAAGTTTCATCTGAACACAAGTAACTGGATCCACATAAAAATATTTTTCAAGCCACATCAAAACAAAAAGTAAACATACTAATAGTAGCTACCCACATTAGCAAGCTGCGCTGCAGGAAAACATGCAGGATAAAGATTTTATTGAAGACTTTAGCTCTATGTGTTGAGTCAGATGTCATCAACTGCCTGTAATTCGGTATCAACTGATTGCTATTCCTAAATTACTTGGATCAGCATAAGGGAGAACAATTCCTGGTTGGGATGTCCCTGGTCATGACAATATCAAGTGAAGGTTTGGTATATCACATTTAATCTGAGAAAAAAAAAGATCAGCTTGCAAAAGATCATCGTCCATCCACTGAGTAATTTTTTTTTTTATTGAATCATAAGATGTGAACACTTATAGAGATCCCTCCAATTTATCAGGGTAACTCAGATCTTTGTCAACACCTAACATGTGTGGCCAAAGCAAAATGTGGAAAAGCAGACTGAGGAGAGCAGCTATGTCAGAAGACTGCTTCCCCTACAGGATGAATTATGCATGCAAGACCATAAAGCTATTTCCATTTTATTAACTATCATTCACCAAATCATTTACGGTTATTAAAAGAGGTGTGCAGGGGGTAAATAACAATCAAGTGAGACAATGCCCCCATTTGCCCTTGCATCCGATTCTGTCAATCTAATTAACTACTGGTGTTGTCCTCTGCTCAGTAAGGATTCAGAGTCACCTGATGGAAATACGGCTAAATGTGCTGCACAACTGGTCTGCATACTTGAAAATGCTCAGCCTGCAAGGTAAAGCTTCAAGCTGCACAGATTAACTTGCAGGCACTTGAGTGTCGATGCAAAAAGTTTACTCTAAACAGAGCCGGCCCAAGAAAGTCTTTGGCCCTTAGTAGAATCTGATTTGGGACCCCTTTCCAGTCCACATTATTTGGTTAATAAATAGTTTCAATGCAGACTCAGTAGGGTTGGGAAGTATCAAGGGCAAAAGGTGCCACAATCTAAACACAATTACATTTAAATCACATTTGTGTGAAAAAAACATATTATTTCAGTATTTATTTCATATTTCCTGTGCTACACTCCATCATGAAATAATTTAAACTGTAAAAAAAATAATCGCATATGCTGTGACATAGGACAATTAACTATTTGAATAAATACTTCAATTATACATGCTCTTAAAATGAATACAAACTTTAAATTATTACTTTTATTTGCTGAATTTCCAATTAATGTATTAAATGTATTTATATTCAGTTTTATTTATATTATCACTTATATAAATAGTTATTTTTTAACCTATCGATGTATTGAATTGTGGCCCTTTTGTTTATCCTTGAGGTGTGACTCTAGCACAGACATTAACAGCAGCAATGATTAAACTAGCAACATTAAATTATGACCGTTAACATAATGATCAAACTATGAATATAATAAGATTACAACTAGTGCATATGTCAGTTTCTTTAAATCTTAAATTAATTAAAATGTAAAATTTTAAAGAATTTGAAATTCTAATACATTTTTTTTAATTGTTTAAAGCAATTTTGAGGTTTTTGATATATATATATATCTATATATATCTATATATAGATATATATAGATATCTATAAATATATATATAGATATATATATACTCTGTCAAGCACTCTTAGAGCGCCCCTTGCTGGCCTGGAGGCCCCAAGCAGAAGCTAAGTTTGATTTTGCCTTGGGCCGGCTCTGACTCTAAACACCATCTTTGAGAGTGGTGTACCGTACCAATAAAGAGAGATAACTGTACCACTAAGTGTGTAAAAATATGTGATGTTGGAACCTGGTAAATGATCAATAATATATCTTTTTGTGGAGAGTGTATATTTATGGTGTTTTCTTTTTTTTTGCTGTTTACAGTTAAACTGCAACCACTCTACATTTCTACATGATGTCTCCATCCTCTATACTAAAGCTGGATCTGCGGCTGGAGTCGACAGATGCCTCAGGGGACATTGCGGACAGCAGTGGGTCTCCACCCATAGGGGACAAAGGCTCGTCCATCATCAAGAAGCCCAGCTCGCCTCTCCTCCCTTGGACGTCCAGTCCGCCCAGGTCGCCCAGCCCCGACATGCCGTCTGAGAATCCAGGTATCCCGTCGCACAAGTCCAGCGACTGAGCAAAGTCATAGGTTTGGGAGCTGCCCACGGCTGGGAACTGGATGGGCTGTTGGGGTGGGAGGTGCTGTGGGAGTGGTGGCAGCTGCCGGAGCTGAGGCTGGAGCTGGTTCTGATGATGGAGGTGGGTCTGGGGGAGGAAGTGGTGCTGTTGGGGCTGAGCGTGGTTGTGGGGTAGGTGCTGCGCCTGGTGGAGGGCTTGTGGCTGAGGGTGAGAAAAGTTCTGCTCTGGGCTGGCCTCATGTTTTATGTAAGGAGGCATCATTTCATTCTGGTTTAAGCCAGATGGGGAGGTGCTTGGCAGGCCATGCAGCCGAGCCTGCATCTCCAACTCCTGTTGACAGAAAAATCAAACGTCATCCCAAGTATCTTCATCTTTTTTTTTTTCGCTTATGCATTTCTGTTTGTGTTTTACCTGGATACGTAGCAAAAGCTGCTTGTTGGCCATCTCCATCCTTTTGAAGTTATTCTCTACCTCTCTGGACCTTTGCGCATCTTTCTGCATGCGTTTTATATAATCTACAGACGCCCGCAATATAGTACCTTTGTTCCAACGCACATCGCTACAAACAGAGGAAAATAAACACAACAGCTTATCCATTGACCTTTGGATTATACACACATCTCAATAAATTAGGATATAGTCAAAAATTTATTCATTTCTTTCAGTAAGTCAGTTCAAAAAGTGAAACTTATAAGTTAATATAGATTATTATAGCCTACAGATAATGAAAATCCAAAATTCAGATTCTCTGAAAATTTTAATATTACATAATACTAATAAAATATTATTTTTTATACAGAAATGTTGGCTTACTAGAAGATATATTCATACACTGTACAGTATATGCACTTTAAGTCCTGTGAAATAAAATCAGCATTTCCATAAAGCTTGTCAGCAGAGGGAGGTATGAAGTGCTCTAAAATATACTGGTAGACACCTGTGAAAACTGCACACTGGACCTCAACTTGTAATGTGTGCCTCTCCACTCCAGGACCTTAATTCCCAAATGAAATGGAAAATTTAATGTTAGCTAAAGAAGGACTTTGAACCTCTGAGCAACACTTCAGTCCTTTTTCTCCAAAGTCCAAGTAAGACACTCTTGACACTGTCTTCTCTTCGGGAGTAGATCAACACAAGGAATGAAAAAGATGTAGCTCATGTCCGGTATATGTCTGTGTGTCGTAGCTCTAGAAGCACTGACTCCAGCTGCAGTCCACACCTTGTGATTTGCCATCACAATCCTAAATGGGCTTTGCTTCAGATTCCTCTTCAGGCCACATTGTCCCTGTTGGTGCTTTTGTCTACCAAACGTTTTCTTTCCACTTAATCTTTACATTAATATTAATACAGCACTTGACTCTCTGCTGCATGACTGTGTAGGCCATAACACGCCCATAACATGGCCATCATTTACCATATTTATATGAAGAATGCCTTTTTATTGGTCTTATGTAATATGTTGATTTTCAGAGAAACAGAATTTGGGCTTTTCATTACCTGTAAGCCATAATCTTCAAAATTAACCAAGATTCATTAGATTCACTAGATTCATTACACACACCAAAATGTGTGTGTAATGAATCTAACGAGTTTAGCTTTTTTAACTGAATTATGATGAAATTCTAATTTATCGAGAAGCACCTGTAAAAAACAGCCAAGTGAAAGGAACTCACAGGTCATTGGTCTTAGGAATCATAGTGCCCAGCTCTTTGATTCGATCATTAATGTTGAATCTCCTCCTTCTTTCAACTGTTAAAGAGCAAAGAGACAGAAACGGTAAAGCAACATAGTTAGTGAGGGTAACCTTTTTACAACTGATTTGTGGGCTTTGCATTGTCTACACATCCAGGTCCAGATTTTTGCATTTTGGAGATAAACAACAAAGAGCACCACAAATACCTATGCACATACACACACAAAAAGTCACACATAGTCACAGGCAATTACTCTTAAGTGCTAGAACAGCAGAAATGATCAAGTTAACTATCCACCCACTTGTTGCTCTATGTCAGCTAAATCAGCACGAAGCTCTAGACTGTGCAAGAGGCCGACTACAATGTTCATGTTTCTCAAATATACTTACTCAGATTGTGGTTGTCTTTCTTCTGTCTCTCCTTGGCCAGCGCACGGGCTTCTGCGTCTTTGCAAAAACAAAATATAATCAACTAAAGACTGACAAAGTGGCACTAAAAAGACGACCTGACAAGGAGAGTCACCGAGGTGACATGCAACGTCTGTGCCGTCTACTAACAGTCAAACGTGGAGAGCAAAATGTTTTAAAACTCAGTTGTTCGCACCTGACAGTTCTCGCTTGATGGTTAGGTTGGCGGGACAGGAGTTACTCGTCATTGCTATAGTCGGCGCCTTCATCCCAGGACCTGTGTAGACGTCCAGGTGGCTGCTGGAAAGTGGGAGCTGGGGGCAGGGGGAGCACACATGAAAAAACATGTACACACTTTATTTTAAAACACAAGTTTACACACTGAGTTAAGTATTTGAAAAATAATACTTTCATTGTACCAGCCTAAATAAGTCATTTTTGTGTATCAAAAAGTCCACAAGAAAGTTTTTAGGTCAGAAATCAAAAATGATACTATTTTAATTTATGCTTGAGTTAAAAGTAAGTTTAAATCAAATTTATAAAATACAACATAAAGTGTATATTGTCAATCTATAGTTTTTCAGTTTACATCTGTTATTCCTTACAGAGAAATCATTCACAGCTTCATACACCTTTTAAACTGCTTAGATGAAGTCAGTGTTCGTGTTTATTGTGCTGTAAAGCGCACACAGCAGCACATAATGCAATAACATTACACCTGAAGACAGCTTGCCAAATGCACAGCAATGATTGACAATTGTGTTATCTACCTTATCTGCCTTTATGATTCGATTCCCTCCTCTGACATCTCCTGCACCTGAATTTACACCTGTGAAGTGCTCCAAACTCCAATATCTTGCACTTTAGACGCTATATAACAATGGAGATTTAGTTATGCGAGGAGTGTTAAAAAGAGCTAATTTCACCTTAATTGTGCAGGTCAATGAGTCAATAAGTTTTAGGTTAGTCGAGGAGCCATGTCACACTACTCTGAAGCAGTAGGGACGAATATGGCACTGCTAATGAGGCCTAACAGATAAAGAGCTCAAAGGGAAAGATAACTTAATCTGCAAGCTACTGTTCAAGCTAGGAGATGAATCACATTTGTAGACATAGACATGGCATTTCTGCAGCTTAGCAAAGACATTCAAAGTTTTGAATGCTTATATGAACAAAAAGCTTCGTTATTAGAAAGTTTAGCTGTGTAGGTATAGAAAACAGTAAAGAAAAAGTGCAAAATGATTATTAACAACTTAATATAGCCGCTGTCTGACAGCATTATTCAACAGTGTGGCTATTCATTTATAGGGAAATCTGATGCTTTTTAGGGTTAATGTTTAAAACAAATCAGTGTACCATCACAAGTAATAAAATCCCAATAAACACTTTTATTTGATCGCACCTGGTCGTGTTAACATTATTTCTGCTGACATCAGATAACCTAGAATACCCATGCTGTGTCCCAGTCTCTTCCTCCACGGTTTCTGCACTCCACGCATCCTGACCAACAAAAAAAACTCAGAGTTCGTTCGTTTAATTAGCAGCTAATTCTGACCCAGTGTCACCACCTGTTCACAGACTTTTAAAGCATTTCCTCTGTGCCTGGTATTCGGTGGTGTCCCTGGCCCTCGCTAAACTTTAAAAGATTCCAAGAATTCCAAGGAATTTGCTGTCCTAATCCCCGTCAGGATTAGCAGGTGAGTTTTACTCACTGACATTAAAGGGAATAAAGAGAGAGGGTGAGAGAAGCTGGAATCTATTCAGCACAGTTAACATACTGATATAAAGTACCTAATGCTTTAAGAGACATCTTTTGAAACACAGTCTGTTCTGAGATTGATTAGTGCGTGCTGGCCAATCTAATCACACAGCGCAGCACAGACTCATGCACAAAGACAAAGTTTAAGTGATTAAACCAATCAACCACACAGGGCAGTGTGAGATAAAGTCACAGCAGCATATGTGGGTTTCCCTCTCTCTACACAGCAGTTAGCAAGGTTGAACTTTCACATAGTGTCTGAGCCTGCTTTGATTTAAACTCAGACTAAATTGTAAAACCCAACAATGCAAAATGAAATGAGTAAAATCTTGATTTAACTGCAGCAAAAAAAAACATCCAATAATGTGAAAAATACGTCAGCAATATGCAACCTTTTTCATTTTGTCTCTCATAATTAAAGATGGAAGCAAAAGCTGCTGCTGCATCTCTCCTCACTGAAGTTTAAACCATTAACACACAGCATAACCCACTCGCTAAGATCTAAATCAGTCATGTTAAAGCAGCCAGAGAGCTTTTATCTTACCAGCTGAATCTGTTCTCCTTCAATGACTTCCACAATGGCATACGTCTTATTCATCTCCTTCATCCTACACTCCTTTGCCTATAAAGGCCGAGGGGGCTTTCTTCTTCTCTCCTGTGCTCGGTCAACACATGCAGCGTTCAGTGGCACCCGCCTCCCCTGCTGCTGCTGCTGAGAGAATGACCTCAGCGGCGCTCCTGCTCGTCTTCTACCTCCGTTCTCTACTGAACAGGAGTGAACTTTCCCCCAACTGGACTTTCAGCCTGTTTTCCCTTCAGCATAAATTGTCCTCATCGCCCCCACCCACATCCACCCCCCTTCCTTTTTTTCTCCTCCACCTCCCTCTCTCTGAATGTCTTGTAAACAAGTTGAACTCTAACTGGTGGCGGCTTAATTGTTAATTTTCTGAGTTTGCTCCTTCAGACACAAAGCCTTGTGTCCCTCGGACATAAGGCTTTGTGTCTTCCCTGATGTTTCTAACTATGTCCAACACGGTTTAGGGGTGGAATGTTTAGTATTTAAGCCAATTATACACTTTGTTTGGCACACTTCACTTTGTTTGTCTATGTGTTTTTGTTTATGGCTGCACAAAGACATAACTGACTGGAAGCTGTGGGTATGTGCTGAATGAAAAAATGGATTTGGAGTGACATTCAATGGCTGCTTTGAAACATTAGCTCACTGTGGTTTATTTAACAGATGAGCCTAACAATGTCCATTAATAGTAGCAAACACTAGCAATGCAGGCTATTGTAGCAACAAATGTAAAGTCTGATGGCTGACTTGCTACATCCAACTATATGACTGATTTACTAAGCTTGCATAAGCCCTAAGGTATGGGAGAACAGCAATTACATTTGAAAGAGAAAAACTTTAACTTTATAGTCTACATAATATGGTTTTCTTCATTTTATTCATCTAAGCAAGCTTGAAAGAGACTTAAAGTAGTAAAATATTCTTTGAAAAGTGTAATTATGTCCATAGCTAAGTTTTAAAACCAAATTAATTGAATTAATGGAATAAAATGAAACAAATTCTTTAAAATTCATACTTTGCTCTATAAGAGACTCTTCCCAATCTACCTAATTAGATAGATACAGTGCATGCAATGCAAACGTGTTCATACCTCTGGAACTTCACTAATTTTGTCACGTAACAAAGTTCCACATTTTAGCCATTTGTTCCTGTTCCAAAACAGCTCAAGTTCAGAGAGACTGAACTGAAAACACGTATGAACATCAATTTTCAAGTCTTACTACTAACTGTTAATTAGATTTAGGTCGAGACTTTGACTGGGCCATTCTATCACATTTACAAGCTTTAATCCACCTGGTTTTATACCAACAATGCCTTGTATTTAGCTCCCATCATATTTTCATCAACTCTGTCCAGCTTCCCTCTCCTTGTTAAAGTTAAAAAGGGGCACTCCCACAGCATGACGCTGCCACCGCTATGTTTGACCCCATGGGGATGGTGTGGTCAAGGTGATGCTCAGTGTTTTGTACATACATAGATATAGATCTATCTATCTAGATCTATATCTAGATAGATGGATCTATCCATCTATCTAGATCTATATCTAGGAAGATAGATCTATATCTATCTAGATCTATATCTAGGACAATAGATCTATAACTATCTATCTATCTATCTATCTATCTGAAACAGTTGCATTTAAGCGGAGATTAAATCCCACACAGGTGGAATCTATTTACTAATTAAGTGTCTTGTACAGGAAGTTGGTTGCGCTGGAGTTTATTTAGAGGTATCAGAGAAAAGGGGGCTGCATACAAATTCATGCCACAATTCAGGTTTATTTGTAAAAAAAAAGTCTGTAAAACCCTGAATCTTCTTCCTTCTGCTTCTGTTCATCTATGACATTAAATCCCAATAGAGATCATTGAAATTATTAGTTGTAACATGACAAAATAGGGAAAGGTTCAAGAGGTATGAATACCTTTGCAAGGTACAGTATGTTAATTTAATTTGATGTAATATTTAAATAATTAATATGTAAAGAAACAGTACTGCAAATTGTAAAGGAAAAAAAAAAACTGTTGAATTGTTCACAGCAAAAAATCACTAGTGACAAAAGGGTTTACAGCCTGAGGAGCCAGCAATGAACTCAATCTTTTACCTCCAGGTTAACTGGATGCAAAGTGCAGGCATCATATAAAAACACCATGAAAATGAAGGAATCTGTTTCTTTTTAGGAGGGTTCTCTCTACTTACAGTGTTTGGCATCTGGACAGGGTCCATGTAACCTTGAACGTCATCGTAACTGGACTGCATACTTATAATGTCATCAATAACCTCGTCCATCTGCAAAAGAAAACAAAAATCTGATTAATTTAAATACCACCACTTTACCACCTGAATTCAGTTCAGTTTATATGTCTAGCACCAATTCACAACAAATTTAATCTCAAGACACTTTACAAGACAAACGGGTCCAGTTTCTGTACAGAAATAAAAGTTGCTGATGAGACAGTAAAATAAGTTTAAAGATTCTTGTTCAGCAGGTCTAGAGGAACTTGCGGTAAATAATATTCAAATATTCAGCAGATAAGACTCTAAAACCACTGGCCCTTTTTGCATATTTGTTTTACTGAAGCTTTTAAACCCTGAACGCATTTAGAAACTTAAATAATGACATTTTCTCTCTGTCTTATAAAGTAATTTTTTACTTAGAGAGAATCAAGAGGAATTGCCGAGTTGAAGGCAGAGTGTTGGTCAAAGTCTCCCAGGTTCAAAGGCCCTTACGTTCTGCTGTCACTCTGTCACTTGTTAAGCTGTAATTACTGCAGGAAGGCCATTATGGAGCATTTAAATTCCACTAATTGCCTCTCTCAGTTAGTCACCACTTTCTTCCTTCACAAGTGCTGCTCCTGCCACCAAGGGAACTATTAAAACATTATGATGCTTTCATAAAAGGTGGAGATCATGTCGCTTTTGGGCTAATTTTCAACCCTCATAATTTTATATACAGGCATAATTAAATTGTATTACAGGATATTTGTGTTGGGTCCTTGCAAACTGAACTTTAAAACAAGACCATGAGCTTAATGTTTATGGGCTTCAGTCTGCCTAGCACGCTTGCAAGCGCCTACCTCCTTCTCATGGCTGGAGCCAATGTTGAGCATGGCCATGGGGCTGTTGGGGGCGCTGTTGCCAGACATTAGCTGCTCCTTCCGCATGAGCGGGGAGTGGAGAGGTGGAGGTGCAGACGCTGAACCCCCTGCAGGTCCCATGTTTGTGGGTGGAGATGGTGGCATGGGCCCTGCCACTGCGTGGACTGTCTGGGGACACAAAGAGAAAGTTGACAGTGAAGGTCATCTAGAAAGACTTAAAATCTGTCACTGAAACTATGGTCTGTTCTATATACTAAAAATAATTAAGAGATACAGTGCCTTGAAAAAATATTCATACCTCTAGGAACTTTCTCACTTTTTATCACATTACAACCACAAACTTCAATGTATGTTTTCAGGAATTTATGTGACAGACTGACACAAAAGTAGTGCATAAATGTGAAGTTTAAGGTAAATACATAGTTTCAAAGTTTTTAGAAATTAAAATCTGAAAAATGTGGCACATCTTCATATTTAACCCATTTTGCTCTGACACCCTTAAAACATCCATTGCAACTCACTTCTTTCAGAAGCCATCTTCCTAGCCATCAGAGCTCCCATTTAAAGTTCATTCACCACAAGCTATGCAGAGGACACAGCAACATGTGGAAGAAGGTGCTCTGGTCAGATAAGACTCAGATCAAACTTTTACACTTACACTTTTTGGCCTACGTGCAAAAGACTATCTGTGGTAGGAGACTAAGATTTGAAAAAAAAACTCAAACATACCACCCCCATGGTGACATACGGGGGTGGCAGCATCATGCTACTTTTGTTTTCATCTTTTCATGATGACACTTTTCTTTCACAGGGAGATCTAAAACAGGATAATCCTGGAAGAAAACCTGTTAGAGGCTGCAAAAGACTTTAGACTAGGGCAGAGGCTCACCTTCCATTTGGACAAGGAACCTAATGACAATACAATAGAATAATTCAAATCAAAGCAACTCCATCTGTTACAATGACCCACTCAAAGCCCCAACTAAAGTCCAATTGAAAACATGCTGCGAGATTTTAAAATGTTCACTGATTCTTATATCTACAGTCTGATTCAGCTTGAAAAAGTTTGCAAAAAAGAATGGGACAAATTTACAAAACGTAGATGTGAACATAGGAGAGAAATACCCAAAAACCATTGCAGCTGTTATTGCAGTAAAAAATGGTTTTCCAAACCGTTGACCCAGGGAGAAATACATTTATTAACACACCATATTTTAATAAGCATTTTTTATAACCATTTTTCCTTTTTGCTCCACTTTGCAGTCACGCACTACTTTGTATTTGGGTGTAAATACTTTTGCATAGCACTCTGCAGCGTTCAACAGACAAATACCTGTTTGTTGGCATAAGTGGTTGAAAGATATTCTTTCACTTGTTGTCTCCGTGACTGACGGATATGGTAGTCTGTTGGATTTTCAAGGTGGGTTTGCACCTGTATAAAGCAAAAACACAATAATTCAGTGTAAATCATAAAGTAAATGTCACTAATTTTATTAATCCAAACCCTAAACAATACATTTCGAAAATAATTAAGCTGATATCAATGACTAAAACCTTAACACAGACATAAATAAATCAGTTTTAAAAAATCCCTCTATATTATTCAGTGAAAGATAAAAAGCCAGTTAGCTCATTACATTTTAGCACTAATATTTAAACCCACGAGACCTTGTGTTTAGACCTTTGTATATCTCAGTGATGTGATGGCACAGGATATATAGCAAGCCAGTCAGTGATGTCTACAGAGGCAAAGCTGCACTAAATCCCCAAGTGTGGCTGCACAGACCCATGTTCCGGGCTCATTCCTTCAAATCAACGGCCAGAGCTGAGGAGGGAGCTGCACCCTCCTGCTTTTATCCATGTTAATAGCAAAGATCAGGATGACAGCAGGAGAATCAGAAACCTTTCAGTAAATAGATATTTCTGCTACTTTCTACAGACATAAGTGTTTAACAACTCCCTCGTCCAAGCCAGTACTACTGCTAGATCTCATTTTACCTGTTTCCCTTCTTCTATGAAGCCATACAGATGTATCTTTACTGGGACACTCTGAGTAAGTTGTGCTTGCAAATACACGCAGAGTTATTTATTTTCTTACCTGAATAGGTTCCAGCACTAATCTTTGGCATAACTGTCATATCATTTTAGGCATTTAATGATGCATTTCAGCTGTTCTTTTTCAGGCTGGACTGACAATAAAAGCAACTTCAAGGTTTTTTTGCAAACAATAACTGGGTGCTCAAGTTTGAATTTGTGTGAATTTCTATGTGAATTTACTCAAATTCACGCAGGCTCAATATTAAATATTTACATGCAACCCCACAATTCTTAGCAGAATTAATCAAATTCATTTAAATTGGTTGGTTTCCTGCCAAGGACCCAACTTTTATGCATATTGCATACATTTTCAAAAACACTGAGGTCGGGGCCATTTTGGAAACCTAGTAGTGGCCTACTTTATTCATTACAAATCTAGTTTTGATGTGTGACCAAATTTTAACCAGTTAAGGAATCTGGAGCTTGCCCTCAGTCTTCATTAATTTATCCACTTCCAGAACTTCTGGCATAAGATGGATCCTCACCATGATGCTCACCACCACCATACTTGACAGTGCAATATTGTTAGGTGTGAAAGCCTTTACTTTGACTTCTCCAAACATTCTTCTTCTCATTGTGGCTAAACAGCTCAATCTTTTTCTCATCTAAAACTTTTTTTCAGAAAATTTTTGTCACATATCTACACAGTATCTACACAGTCCATGTTGATGTAAAACGTACAGGGACACTGGTGTTCCAGACGTTTAAGGATCATGGCAGGCTTGAGACCTGGTGGTTGTTGGGTAGTTCTTGATTGTTAAAATAAATTTTTTCTCATCAGAGCGTGACAGTTTGGGTCAGATGAGTGAAAACTTGAGATAGGTTGGAGTATTTCACCAGGACAGTGACCCTGAACACACATCAAAACTGATTTTGGAATGAAAAAATTAGGCCAACATTAAACCTTCTTAAATGACCCTAACCTTAACCCTTTAGAAAATATACCTTATGCTGGCCAATGCCAGGAAACCAGTTTATTTGAATGAGCTCTCCTGAGTTCCAATAGGAGGAATGGTGAAATATTCAGCTAGAATAATATCAGAGCTTTGTTGATGGTTTCTGGTTTCTCGCAACATACTTAGGGACATTTATGAAAACATTAGTAGGGGTGTATGTACAGTTGTGTTTGTATGTATAATTTTGACCTTTCTGTAGAGAAGATCCAGAATATATTCAAAGTTGTGCACTACATTCTTGTTTTTAATAATCATTGAAGTTATATGCCCTATGATCATTTCACCCTGGAAAAAAAATGGTTCAAGCGCATCATTAAAAGCCCAAATCAATAAGACGTTCCTGCTGATGATGAGTGTTTGCAAACCTCTGACCTGAACAGTACACAGACATACTGAAGTTGAGTCTGTTTACATAAACTGATGGGTAGGTAAAGACGTAGCTGTAGGGATAGAAGCAGTGCTAGAAATCATTGTTTGAACTTTTAAATAGAATGATCCACATGCACAGAAAACTCTATGAAGTAATTTCTTTGGCAACAAGTTCCATGAAATCAGACTTTGTAGATTATTGCATAACCTTGCTTTCAAACGGACAATGAACGCAAATGATTACATTCCTGTCTCTCAGCTCCTCACCTTGCAGAAGGAACAAAAATCCTCACTGATAAGCAGACAATAAAAATACGTCTAGCAAAGAGAAACAACGATTCAGTGGTGACAGCTTGACCCGTCAGGTCGATCGGTACTGGAACAAATGAACGCCATTGAAATGTGTTGCAGTAGGTATGACAGCCTTAAAGGGCCCAACAGACAAAGAACTTCCTTTAACTACAACAGGAAAAACACTGAGATTTCATAAACATTATTCCATTCAGTCACACACACATGCACACAAAGTAAACAGTCAATAAAATTTAGGCATGTTGCCTCACACTGTGAAGACTGCACACATACTCGACAGATATACAGTTACAAACAAGACAAAAAAACAAAGCACCTGAAGGAGTGTTGCACAGACACATAGATAAGGACAAACACAGGCATCTCTGGAATCAGACAAAATGTCACTTTGCTTTATCAGTGCCTGTCTGACCCTATCTGCATCAGCCCTATCTGGCCTACCACAAAAAACATGTCAGATGTCTCTTATCTCCACCTTCTGTCTCCTTGCATGCTTGTTGCTTGCCTGCATTTTTCTTTTTTCCTCCTTTCTGAAACCTGCACTGCTGGTCAGAATGCTCAATAAAGTCTTGACTGCCTCCTCTGCACCTTCCTGTCATAGCGCCCGGCCATTATTAAGTCCTCTGAAACAAGCCTGTCAATACAATCTGTTTAGCGATTTTTCTTTTGTAATGCTGTTGTATTAAGACTGATTTCACAAAACCCCTTATTTCATTCCCAAGTATAAAAAATAAATTATAGGAGAGGAGAGTAGGATTTCTGTTCAGAGTAAAAGGATCAAACCACAAATCTTTTTTTAAGTTTTCTTTACCCTGCCTTTGCCATTTCTGGTTTTGAGAATATTTATAAGTCATGGTAAAGAGTAGTACTATACATTAACACAAAAGCTTGAATTCAATCGAGCCACAAGTTTCTATTAATAAAAGACATGCATAAATAAATTTTACTGATTAGTAAAGTTCTCAAGTAGACATATAAAACATTTCCAGTTTTTCTAAATAGAATACCATCAAAAAGTGATCAATATATATTTGCAATCCTAATATTTTTCAGAACAATATTTCCTCAAGCCTTATGATCACTGAACTTAAAACCAGCTGGTCAATAGTAATAATCAATGCCTGTGGCCTCACCAACCTTTAAAACCTCCACGGGAACCTCCATGCTTTGGTACTGCTGCGGGGTGCTAATAGCTGGCGTAGGTGCAGGTGGCCCAGTCATGCGTTGCTGCATGTACTGCATCGCCACGTTCTGCTGCTGCTGCCGCTCACGCTGCTCCTCTTGCTGCAGCTGGTCTCGCATCAGCTAAATGCAACCAAACACAAAAAACTCAGAAGGCTTCAGGAAACCAAGAGTAGGGCAAGATATTGAGTAATTATGGAAAAATTAAATATTTACATCAAACAGAATAGCCAGTTTAATAAATACAAATCTCCTGTATTATGTGATAGAACAGCAGAAAGCAGCACATCATTTAGAAGCAGAAGGAAAAATTATGCATGGTTATAAAAAATGTTTACAATAGAAAAATCTAATAAAATGTGCTGCATTGAAATTCATGTCCTCTTATTTTGAAACCTCAAATCAAAATCAGATGCAACCAATTCCCTTAGAAAACATCTAACTAACGAACAGAGTAAATCTAGTGTAATTGATTAATTTCTGTAATAATACAGTTTTTTATGAAGGTTCAAATGAGATAATCTGTTGCACAACTATGAGGTGTGCATGCCACAAATGTGATAGAGTGGCAAGAAGAAAGACATCTCTAAAAGAAAGCCATCGGAATTTCTTTTTGAGATTAGCCACGCGCCATCTAGAATAAACACTAAGAGCATGTGGAGGAAGTTGCTCTGGTCAGATTAGATTAAAATTTTACTGTGCAAACGCTCTGTGTGACTGAAAACTAACACTGGGTATCACCCTCGATGCAACATCGCCACTGTAAAACACGGCGGTGGCAGTGTCATGCTGCGGGGAGGCTTTTTGTTGGCAAGTACATGGAAGTAGATTAGAATTGATTGGAGGATTGATGAAGCTAAATACTGGGCAATTATGGAGAAACAACCACTTAGGAGCTTCAGATGACAGTCCAATGGATGGTTAGTTTTTACAAAGAAGAATGGGCAAATATATCAATAATATATATCTCTGTATGTGAAAAGCTTGTAGAGACACAAAGCAAAAGACTTGCAGCAGTAAATGCATTAAAAGTACGAAATCAGGGGGCTGAATTCAAGCGCATACCACACTTTTAAAAAATTTTGAAGTAAAGAAAACACTAAAAGTCACTTTACAGTTATGCTCTACATTTTGTCAGTCTATTACATACCCCCCCCCCCCCCCCCCCCCCAAATAAACTAAAGTTTGCAATTGTGATATGAATATTTTTGCAAAGCATCCAAGCTACCGTCCAAGTAGAAATTATGAAATCGCTGAGAGTAATTTTTTTAACCAAATTTAGGATGATAACAGCAAGAAATAAAATATAAGGACAATTGCTAATGAATGTACGGATTTCTGAAAGCTTGAATGAAGCTGCGTTGTACCTGCATTCGCAGCCCGATGCGTGAGGCCATCGCTGGGGGCCGAGGGGGCAGGGGAGGGCGAGCCGACGTTAATGCACCACAGTCCAGCCCGAGAGGTAGAGAGATCTGTGCAGGAAATAAAGAGAGGGGTGGTTTAAAGCTAGCAGAGGAGAGGAGAAAATCAAAGAGGGAAACAGAAAGGGACAGTAGAATTTCTGTGAATATTGCAGAAAGCAGTCTTCATCAGATCAGTGGTTCATCATGAAGAAAAGCAATAATTATGATGGCCTGGCAACAGTTCTTTTTTATCTCTATCAAACTTAAATGAATGCTGGACTATTTATGAGAACAACTGTTTTGAGGAGGTTGATGAATAAGTGTTTGGACTTTTACATCTTATCTCAAGACAAAGCACAAAATGCTAATATTGCTCATGCTGGTTGCAAGGGTATACATGGGTATAACTAGAAATAAATGAATATTGTGAAAAAGCTCAATATTTTTGTCACTCATCTCAGAAAGTGAGACTCATGAAGATTCATTCCACATAGAGTGAAATATTTCAAGTCTTTATGTTTTGTATTTTGATAATTATGGCTTACAGATAATGAAAATCCAAAATTCAGTGTTTCAGAAAATTAGAAGATTCTATAAAATCATTTAAAAAAGAAAGTTTTAAATAGAAATGACAGGCTTCAGAAAAGTATGTCCATTTCTATTGACTCAATACTTGTTTGGGGTTCTTGAATTACTGCATCAATGCAGCGTGACATGGAGGTGATCAGCCTGTGGTTCTGCTGAGGTGTAATACAAGCCCAGGTTGCTCTGATAGTGGCCTTCTGCATTGTTGGATCTGGTGTCTCCAATCTTCATCTTGACAATAATCAATAGAATCCCTATAAGGTTAAGGCCAGGTCAATCAAACTCAGTAACAACATGGTCATTGAACCAGCTTTTGGCAGCTTTGGCAGACTGGCCAGGTACCAAGTCCTGCTGGAAAATAAAATCAGCATCTCCAATAAGCTTGTCAGCAGAAGAAAGCATTAAGTGCTCTACAATTTCCTGGTAGATGGTTGCATTGACTGTGGTCTATAGAAAATACAGTGGACCAACACAGATGACATGACACCCCAAATCATCACTGACTGGAAAATTCACTCTGACCTTTAAGCTGAGCCTCTCCACTCTTCCTCATTTTGAGATCTGGATTTCAAAATTAAATTCAATCTTTACTTTCACCTTAAAAGAGGACATTGGATCATTAAGTAACAGGCCAGTCTCTTGTTCAGGAGTAGCTTGACAAAAGGAATGTATTATTTAAAGACCATGTGTAGGATTTGTCTGTCTGTAATGGCTCTTGATGTGCTGACTCCAATCTCAGTCCACTCGTGATCCTCCTCAGAGTCTTGAATGGATTTTGCTTGACAGTCTTCTCAAGGCTGCAGTTTTTCCTGTTGCTGGTGGACCTGTTCCTACCACACTTTTCCCTTCAACGCAGCTTTCTATGAATATGCTTGGATACAGCACTCTGTGAACAACCAACTTCATTAGCAATGACCTTTTGTGGCTTATTCTCCTTGTGGAGGGTGTCGATGACTGTCTTCTGGACATCTGTCCAGTGAGCAGTCTTCCACCATGATTGCGTAGCTCACTGACCCAGACTGAGAGACAATTTAGAGGCTCAGGAAATATTTAACTTTTTCTCAATATTAAAATTTTCTGAGGTACTGAATTTGGGATTTTAATCATCTGGAAGACATAGTCATCAAATTTACAAGAAATAAAGGCTTAAAATATTTCACTCTGCAATTAATCTATTAGTTTCACTTTCTGAAATGAGTGACAAAAATATTGAACCTTTCATGATATTCCATTTTTTGACATGTACCTATAAAAGCAAATTTATCTCATGATATTTAAACTTCCTCACTCTTGTTAGGGTCCACAAATAAAGAATTGATGGCTTATCTGCTCCACCATCAGTGAGTAAGAAGAAACTGCTACCGTTACAACATATTTTATTAAATGGTTTCAACAAATAAACATGTACATATACTATAGATTTTGGGTACTTTTTACAGTTGTGCCAGAACAGTACAAAAAAAGAACAATAACAAATGTACCCATAAGTATATTGACCAGAAAAAGGAAGGAGCATCTCCAAAGTAAACATCTTTACATTCACTAGATTACCGACATTAACAACAAAGAAAACTTCCTGTCATGTCGAGGAGGTCATGTGGAAGTCATGTTATCTTGTTGTCCCTGCGAGATCATGTGAGCAGAAAGACCAGGGGAACACCCATCATCCCTTAGCAGCATCTCCTCCTCTTTTCTCGCACGCACAGATTCTCCAAAACATTCAGAGGGGAGTCCCGGCGCAGACAGTTCCCCTTCTGCAATGACTTGTGTCTCTGCATGACCTAGCTCATCTGGACCCACAAGCATAATGAAACGAGAGCCTGCTTTCTGCTCTGTTCATATGGTGATGCAGCATGTGTAGGGTAATGATAGACAGCACAGCTTCAGTCAGAATCCGATTTGTCAGATCTTTCTTAAAAAACACTGTCTGTATATGGTCATAAAGAGAGAATGACCCAGAGAGAAAGACAGACAGAGGGAGAAAAGCTCATTGTGCGTGAGGTACAATAAGAAGGACAGCTCCTATTGAGAAGGACTGAAGCCGCCTGTTGTCCAAAGTGTACATTTCAGCAACCGAGGGGGCACACACTGCCCGCTTTGTGCCAGCTAGATGGCCTACATGAATAACAGACACCCATGCAGAGATAGACACTGATACGCATTCCAACACAAACTTGGACCAGAATGTGGATTTCAGCAAACAGTAACATTGCACTCTGCAGTGAAGTCCTTTAATCTAATACTCATGACAACTGATCTAAGCATTTGGTCTTTCACCCCTGAAAAAGTCAACAGTAACTGTTCACATCAAGGTCCCTACGCAGAGAAACACGTTTGTATGCATGCATACAGAAGAGGTGGAAGGTATATTTAGTCTTTAAGTATGTGACAAAATGAGAACTTATGTCTGAGGAATTAGCCTGTAACCTAAATTAGCATCTATAGTTTGTTCCATGTTGCAAGGAAAAATGAAGGTTATAACTGGCAATAAAAATAAAAAAAAACAAATTGCAATTGACGTGATAGAGCAAAGCTACTTTGTTCTGTCATTTATGTGAAACAAAAAAAAGGCCGATCAAACCTCAGCATTTTACCTTGAAATGTACACAAACACATTTCCAGCATAAACGTTATTAGACTAAACACCAATTCGGCAATAAGGGCTTTATTCACTATCCTCCATGCACAACACTGCTGCCTGTGATTTGATCATTTCACAGAAAAACTCGGACATAATGGCTCAATGCAGGGGTATAAACTAAAGGATCCTAGTTTTTCTCAAAAAATATAGGACTCTCTCGTTACCTCTAAATATAGCAGTCACTTTCAACACTTGGTAGTAAGTGCTGTCCACTTTTGAAAGAGTTTACAGCTACAGATACACTTCTTATTGTGCCAAGTAAACACAATTCCAGCTGGTTAGCACGGGTATAGGTAGTGGCAACTCAGACAGCACAACTAACAATTGCAGTGTAAGATTGTAAGATACTGGCTTAAAAACTTCTCATGTTAATGCAAATCATGTCTGGATTTTAATAAAATATTTAATTGTATCAGTGATATGTTATTCTTTTTTGGCAGTATTAAACAGGTAGGTATTACCCCTAAGCAGTTTATAAGGACTGTTGTTTTTTTCCAAATTTAACTATGAGACATGAAGATGAGACTTTGCAGCCTCCTTTTTGATCAACTTTTGCCAGAAAGTCCTAAAGGAAAGCAGAAAACAAGTATCAACAAGAGATATTGGCAAAAAAGCACTCCTCACAGCTGCCAAGAAGTTTAATGTACCTGCTGCTTGTCATAATCAAGAACCCTGTTGTCAGTGCACACCTTGATCTGGCAGACCATTACAACCACCTGTATAATGCCATGTTGGTCACCCTTCTGCTGCCAGAACAGCCCTGACCAGTCAAGGATGAACTACACTAGACCCAACAAGGTGCTCTGTGGTATCTAGCACGAAGCCCTCAGCAGCAGATCCTATAAGAACTATAAGTTGATAGTTGGGGCCCTCTGAATTTTTTTTCCAGCACATCTCACAGACTCTTGATTAAATTGAGATCCAGAGATCTGAAGGCCATGTCCTCAAATCAGACTTGTCGTTGTTCGCAGCAGACCATTATTGAACAACTTTTACTTTGAGACATGGGGAATTATCCTGCTGAAAGAGGCCACAGGCATCAATGAATATCGCTTCCATCCAGACTGGTCTGCGGCTGCAGCCCCGTACACAAAAAACTGTAATGCACTGTGTACTCTGACGCCTTTCTATCAGAACCAGCCTTTGCTCTTTGTCGTCTCGATGGATCGGATCACACAGGCCAGCCTTCATTCCCCTCGTGCATTACTGAGCGTTGTCACCCATGACCTTGTCACCAGTTCACCATTGTTTCTTCCCTTAACCATTTCTGATAGATACTGACTAGAGCATCACAATATATCACACTTTTCATTGAAATATCAGTTTGTACAATATTGCAATCACAAAGTATGTATTCCTTGGAGGCAATATTTGGTAAGCTGTTGAGTATTCACACTGAATATCAGTAATATACGCTGCTCAAAAAAATAAAGGGAAAACTCAAATAACACATCCTAGATCTGAATGAATTAAATATGAAATTGATTGTCAATCAGTGTTGCTTCCTAAGTGAATAGTTTGATTTCACAGAAGTTTGATTTACTTGGAGTTATATTGTGTTGTTTAAGTGTTCCCTTTATTTTTTTGAGCATTGTATATGGCCATTTGGATGGACGCAAACTACCATTGATGCCTACCCTAGATGTATATTTTTAGTGACTGCGATACTGAAGCTCATGGAGAGTGATGGGAACATTGTGTAATAGTAAAGACAAACGTGTGCAGAAAATGTGGGTTAATCATAATTTATATCTTTATCGCCATTTTCTGTGATAGTTTCACAGTTAATATTTTCCTGATATCACGCAGCCCTATTATTGACCACTGGAGACAGGGGACAACACACAAAAGCTGTAATTTTGGAGATGCTTTCACCCAGTCTTATTGCGGTCACAATTTGAGCCTTGTGGACCCGAATACCAAGTCTAACCCCCTTTAGCGTGACGTTAAGTGCTGTGGAAGCTGAGAGCTTTCCAGCCAAAGATTCATGTTATTACTGCCAAATTTTCAAAAACACTGCAAGGATGAAAACCAAGGACCTTTTTATTTTTATTCTTCCCCTTGCATGGGACATTTTACAATTAGCTCTTCAATTTCCAGAGGGTAGCATTCAGCAATCATTCCCAGCTGAATAATTTAAATTCACCACAACATAGTGTAAAAGAGATGAAGCATAAATACAAGGAGGGAATTCCCAGTCAATAAATCAGAAAATTATTGTGGAGCTTTACTCCAAGACACGGTGAAGTCATCTGAGGTTGTTTGTAGAAAAAAAATAAAATCATAATACAGTTTTTTTTTCATGAAGATAGATAAGCTTAAGGAGGTTAATAATTGCTGGAATGGGACCTAGAAGTATTTTTTAATATTACACCTAATGTCAGCTCACACACATTTCAGTAGAATTTTAACAATTTAATGACTTTAATAACCTTTGATATAATTTCAGACCCAAGCCAGAGGATTTTATTTTATTTATTATGAAATTAAATACTTTACCACACTCAAACCTTTAGACTTTTTTAATAATAATAATAAACTCTGTATGTACTTGAATAGAAGTCATGTCTAATTATCTGTAATTAAACACAATGCTGAAACTGGCTTCCGATTTTTGGGATTTGGACCAACCAAGATCAATTCTGCTTCAAAATCTAAACCTCTTTGGCTTGGGAAATAATGTATTAAGAATGCTAGGCTAAATACAGATTATTTAAAGCAGTTTGTGAACTTTGGTACCTTTGTCAAACATTTCAATTTTAGTGATTTGCTTGGCAGCTTAGACCCAGTTTTGGAACCACTGGTGCAGCTCAACCTCAATTTAAAGTTGTCTAGAGAGCAAACAGGTTGTAAAATGGATTTTTTCACACAGTAATCATTTTGTCAATAAGTGAAAAAACCTATATGTGATGTGGCACATAAAAGATGAAGTGTGCCAATTTAATACAGATAAATGTAAAACCACTGCAATTCTAAGCATCATTAGACTTTTCTCCCGTAAGAAAGTGAAAGAAGGAAAATTCAATTTTTTTCCATACTTCTCCAGACCTGAAAAATAATAATAGCAAATTCCAGACTTGTAGTAAGAGTTTCTAAATAGCTTATATTATTCATGGTATTCATTTATTTTATGAGTAAATTTGCTTCTGGAGGCAGAGTCTCCAATGTTTACATTTTAAAGCACCCTCCATCCCACCGCCAAACACATCTGCTGCATATAACCTCCAGTTCCCACTATGACTCAGCCATGATGCATACTGTATTACATTGAACATATTGCATATACTGAAACTGGATGTAACTTCCTAATATAATATTCAAGACTCACTGCTACCAGAGAGCATGATCCCATCCATGGGCCCTCTTGCTGCCTGACAACCGTGGGGACATTTGTGACGCAGTCGCAGCACACAGCAGCTATTGTGTGTCCAGTGCTGTAATGTCATAGCCCCCTTTACTTCAAACACTGACAGCCAGTAGGAGGATGCAGAGCGGAGGAAGCCCAGGTCAGAGGCCAGCTATGGATTGTGATGCTTGTTATTCACAGACACACTCACTAAGCAACAAGTACGAATAGCGGTGTTTTAAGCATGTTGCATGATGACAGCCTGTCTATTCCAACAAAACATACATAATCGTATATAAACTCTAAAGTGCACACACACACGAACAGAGAGGAAGTAAGAGGCCATGGCACCTGTGCTCAGAGACATGGTGTTAATTTGTGGAGAGGGTATTTTTAGATGTGAATGTGCAATGCCAAGGGAGGCCTCTTTGACAGGCAGCACTTAAAAGTGGGATACACACACACACATTAACCCCCTCACACAATTGTACACATGCACTCTGAGTTAGTAAAGTGTGCAGCCAGAAATGCACAAAAAACATTCAAAAGCATTTAATGGCAATGTAAGAATAATATTTAAAAAAATCATCTAAGGTCACAGAAATATTTTCACATAGCTGAAGAATAAACCTCAGCATTCCAGCCACTGCAAAACAATAAAAAAAAAAATTATTCGCCGAAGTCTGGAACAGCGTTAGACTTCCTGTTTCTCATCCCCGTTACCACTGACCTTGATTTCCCTCTAGGATCTGCACATAAAACTTAAGAACAATGTTTTTCATACCCTTGGCAGATTGAGGTTTAAAGGAATCCAACGTGTTTCTTCTGATTGGAAGTAATATTAAGGTTTTGAAGTCCTGACTTAAATCTGATAGAGAATATGTGGCCAGTAGCTGGTCAGCATTTATAAAAATGGTTTGATTGCTGTTGCGTTAATAATGATTTTTCCATTGATTACTTCATGATTTCCTGTCTTGGTTGAATAAAATAATTTGAAATCTAAATCCGACCGAGGTCCGAATATTTTTGGGCTTAACTGTAACGTAGACTTTTTGACAAACAAAAACAATAACAAAAAAAGTTGGCACATTTACTGAGAAACAGACCACAAGGTGAGAAGTGTCACCAGAAAATCTTCACCATCAGTAGGACTCCCTTTTCAGACTTAACTGAGCATACTTTAGTTACAGTTTTACTCTTGGGGTTTCTGATAACAGAAATATAATAATAATAATATAAATGATCACAATAGTTATTCAAGTGTATCAAAACAAAGCCCTAGAACATATATTCACGCATAAGAGACTTTTTTGATAAAGAAATATCCTCTTTTAGCCTTAAATCGAGCTTTGATTATCATCTTTTATATAGTTTTGACCTGTAAATATCAGAAGGTTTTTCTCAGCATGACAATTACTGACAAAACATACTTCTTCTGCATTAAGCTGCCTGTCTGCCTGCTCTAAAGACTAAAATAACTCTCTGCTCTCTGTTCTCCTTTTCAGGAACACCCTGTTCCCCTGAGCCTTGGTGCATCTTTTATTTGTTTACGTGGATGTGTGTATTCGCATGCATCTGTGAGTGCTTTTGTGTGGGTTGGTGGGCGTGATGGCATGCACATAAGGGTAGGTTTGCATGCGTAATTTCTCTCTAGAGCTGTTTGGGTATAGCACACATTAAATAAACTATCAATGTTCAATAAATACAACTAAAAAACACACAGTAAGCAGAGATGCCACTGGAGGTTTGACATTGTGGTCCCAAGATCACTTTAACACAAAAAGACCCTAAACTCATTTGTGGGGCTGGTAGACAGACACCTTCAAATCAATTTCACATGCCGACAAGTCATCTGCTGCAGGTGAACTCCTATGATGGCATATTCAAACATGTACAGTACACATGCACATATGCAATTACCTGTTTTAGAGGAAACGACAGCTCACAAAGAGGTGTACACTCTGCTTATGCTGCACGCTACATGTCTGGGTGCTGCAGAAGCGATGGTCAGGGGAGGTCACAGGGCAAGCAAAGATGGAGACAGGTGGTAAAGGTGCAAACGGAGAGAGAAAAAAAAGACAAGAACAAAAGGTGAAGATGGAAGACAAAAGACTGGTGATTAACTGGAAAACAGCGAAAAATGGTAAATCAGCAGTTAGTTTGGGTCTAATAAAAAAACCAGCAGAGAAGACATTGAAGTTTTAAAGAAGGGGGAAGCTGCAGGTGTGAGCTGAACACTTTGAATAGATAACTACTAAAGAATTTCCACAGCGGAAGCAAAGGAAGCAATAGACCGTGGTTGAGGCATGAACATGTAGTCAGTTGAATGGGCTGGTATGAGATTCTTACTTTGTGTAAATCAATAAACATTTAAAACTAAATGTATAACATACTCTTATTGCTTTCATTTTAAAAATAATTTATTCCTACTTCTATTAAAATAGTAGTATATATTCAATATTAAAGTTATAATGATGGTATTTATGACTTTATCATAATATACTGACTTAAAAAAACAATGAACACCTGCTAAATGTGGCAGTTTTCAAGAGCTTCTACCACAGAATATTATATCTTCTTTTCTTCTGCTCTTTATTGAGTCTAAAAAGCTGGTTTTAGCTGGACAGTAATCAGGGTATCTCCTCAGATGGCCAGCTGCCAATCAGCTGCCACTTGTAGCTTTCCAGCTGTAGTTTTAAGACAGCATTAGCTTCATGAGTGTGACGGGTTCATTTCCAAATAGCTGAATTTGCCTTTCTTTTAAATGAGGGAAATTTTTAAATCTTTCAGCCAGCTGATCAGCAGCTCACAGCTCCGTGCTCCATACCACCAGAGCAAATTGGGGTTCCTCAGACACTTTGTCTGGCCTCTCAGTAAAGCAACTTTATAGGAATGGTAACATTTTTGTGATTTTGAAATGTTTTAAAACCTTGGTATCCCATGATTCTGGTAAATGAACCATGCTTATCAAGCTCTTATGCTTTAAATGTTGCTCCCACTGCTGCATGTTTTCATACATGTCTTTACAACTGACCCAAGGCAGGAATTATCTAAAGGGTTGCATTTAAACAACCACATCTTATTCAACCGGCATTAACACTTGCACGTTTCCAGAGAGTTGACGTTTCCAGCTTGGATCAAGCAGCTAAACATTTCAAAAACCCAAAAGGTCCTTCTACATAACAGTAAACCTCAAAACAATCGTTGCACCATCTTTTCGGGTTGCTTGAGGTCAAAGGCTGGAAAATAGAAGCTCCTGAAAGCATGTCAGACATCTGTTGATTGAAAATTTGTTGTAAGAATTTATTGAGAAACCTGTTAGGAGAAAGTGTCAAGTGCATTGCTACTGGGTCTAATTACTGTCATTCACCCCAGTAGCCAGCTTTAAGAAGGTCATCTTGATGTATCACTGCATCTAATCACAGTGTATGAATCACTCTGCCTGTCAGCTTCTAAACAGTCTGTTAATGGGCATTTCAAAGAGAGGGACTCTGCTTTCCTACTGAAAATAAAGCACAGTATCCTTTTAAATAGAGATGCTACTAATCTGATCCAATATCAGACAGGATACTGATGTCACTCTTGGATTGAATGTCGGGCTCAGGCTGTCCACTGATCCAGATGTTTTGTTGCAGGTCACAATATGGTTAATTTTACTCTGTAGGTTTAAGCATACAGTGACAAAGTTGTTGCAAATTTGTTAATAAAAATTACATTGTTATCTCATAAACTGTATTTCAACAGATGTTTCAAACATATAAATTAAGGCTTGGACTTTAACGCAATAATTCTGAATAATTCTTTACAATAAAATAACATCTGATTGCACCTTTGTAAGTTCCCTAATTATTATATTGTTATAAATATTACTGAAAAAAATTTATTATTCAAGATTAGTTCATTTAACAGCCTCTAATTACTCAGATTAATTTTTAAAATTGTGTCCCACCACTATCAATAGATGTATTTTCTTCTTTTTTTAGATTTTGCAGACTGTAGCAGACATCAGCTTCCTGTAACATATCATTAAGTTAAATACAACTAAGATGTTTGCTATGTGTTCTGCACAAACATATAAACCAGTGGGTGTCATGTTGAACCGTTACAGTAAAAATAACTGAGTGGAGAAATGTGGAGCTCCACAGAGGAACAACAAGGAGCTTCAACAGCAACAGAAAGGCTAACTGGGAAAGTTATTACCTCCGCCATGGAGGTTATGTTCTGGTCAGTGTCTGTCAGTCTGTTTGCAAATAACTCAAAAAGTTAGACACAGATCTGGATGAAATCTTCAGACAAGGTGGACAAGGAACAGATGATTATATTTGGAGGACGATGCTGATCACCATCTAGATCCAGGATTTTTTTTTCAAAGGATTTTTGACCATGGTGCGATAACTTGGAACTCCCACATGGTTCTTCACCCTATTAGCACCTGACATGCAGTGGCCAGAAGTCCTCCAAAGTAAAGCGCATCAGTATAGAAAAGAGTTAAGCCTATTGCCTTGGCGGAGGTCTGCTCTCTATGAGTACTTTTCTAGTTTTTTATTCTTTCTAACTCTATCTCTATCTGCCATAAAATATGAGATTTGGAGATGTAGGGAATCTGTTGGAAGACATGCACACAAAGTAATTAGCAGTAAACTGGGCTTACTAAACGTTACTAAATAAAGTATGAAAAATGTAAACACCACACGTTTGACTTTGTTTCACTAAAATGGTGAGTTTATGTTTTACTGAGCAGTAAATATTTATCTCAATCTCTTAATTACAGACGTGGCATAATGTTGTCTCTGGTAATGAATAAATAACGACTATTAATGGGACAAGACTTTTTAAACTACAATTTTGTTATTGTATGTAGCAGCTTTTTAGACCATTTTACCAACAATTTACATCCCCAAAAGAGACACAGAGTTGGCAGCAGAACTACTCTATTCTAACACTCTGAAGTGTGTTGAGCAACATACCTCCATGAAAGCATCATTCTGGGGCCTTTCATGTAATCACCTATTTTCTTAATATAAATACAACTGAACATATGGGGAAAAATCCAGCAGTCTAGCTGACAGTGAATGGATGCAGAGCAGTTGCAGTAAAAACGGAAAATACTGGGAATAATAGATGATTACATTCAACTACAAATTCAAGGATCGGAGGTTATGTGCTTTATTCTGTTCAGGGTCATGGGGAAGATGGAGCCAGTCTCAGCCATCACAAGATGGTAAGAGATGGGGTGTTAACTTGACAGATCGCTAGTCCATCACAGCGTCCTACAATCCAGCATTAACTGACTAAAGCACTGCTCAGTTAAATACTGGGAAGACAATACAACATCATCATCAATAAATACCACAATGCATCACTTCCCCTTTCCTTTCATGAGTTTTCACAACTCCTAGTTTTGTTAGTGGTGAAGCAACTTCCTCTGCAGGCAGTCCGGGGAAAAAACAAAAAGCTTTTTGTCATACAATGACTGCACTGCACACACGGTTCTTGAAATGATTCATTCTAACCAAACTGGTTAGACACCAACTATACTACTGTGTGGGATATGAGGGAGTAAAGAGCATGTTTTAGCTGAACATGAACAAACATATTGAGATATGGAGCAACTCCTGGAGCGATGAATGCCACATATAAACAGCTGCAAAGGTCCTAATAATGATGCAGCGGATCTGAATTCTGTTTGTTTTTTAACAGTCATAGGTATTTTCACAGTACTGTTGATTACAATTCAATAAAAACTATTACTGTCACTTTTTACATGGAGCTAATGCATTTTTTGAGTGAGAAAACAGCAGTTTGTTATTGAAATTTCGATGTCATTAAATGTATTCACGTTTTCAGAATTATTTTTCACTGAAGAGCAAACCAGTATGACTGGACAGCAAACAGTGTCCAGTCAAACAACAATTATCACAGGAAGTATGATTTTTAAGATTCTTACCTGCGATTCGCCTATTATCCCAAAGACAACATAGTGAATCCAGGTGAAATCCACTCCTCCCTGCGTTACTGCTTGAAATTGACAACTGATTGCCTTCTCAGCCCAGCTTGTGCTTACAAAGTGTAACGCCACTCCCCTCCCTGCTATACTGGGGGACTTACAGTAGGCTGAGTGCAGTCAGTATTAGTCACCTTCTTCTTCCTCTCTAACTGCAGGCTCAGCTTTCAGCTCGCCCTCCTCCGTCTCCCAATCCCACTTCCCCTAAATTAGCCGGAGTCTAGGCAAACAACAAGGACAGCCCTGTTATTGAGTCAACTCATTTGTCTATTTTTTCTTGTCTTGCTGACTAAAGTGTAAATCCTCCTTCAGTCCGGCCTCCCTCTATCTCTCCCTCTCTCAAAACAGTATTTACATACAGTAACACCTACACATGTGCATGCAGAAGCACACAGAAACCCGAAGGCAATTCCTTATTTTGCTAGTAGGTCACAGTGGATGTCTTTTATAGCTCAATGCATCAGCATATTTACTTCTTTATTTGCCTACCCACATAATGTCAATCTGCCTAGCACGCGAAAATTCACACATGAATCTCCATGCAGAGATAGCGACTGAGAACAGAGATAAACTTTCATTGCACTCTGTCAGTTCCATGTTAGTTAACCCAGAATGTGCTGCCTTATATTAATAAAGACAGGATCAGATCCTCACAAGAACACTTTTTAATTAAAAAAGCTTTTTAAAAAAATACTTAAAATATAACTTAAAAATATGTGGAAAGACTATCAAAGCATTTCTTAACTTAAGAGGCATGTTATTGTTTTAGGGATAATACAAGAAGAAGTGAAATGGAAAGACATCAACTTAAAAATACAGCTGTGTTTAATGCAGGGGTCAGCAACCTGTGACACTTTAGGCCCATTACAGTTTATCCTAAGAACAATGGCCAAAAGTGATGTAAAACTGAGCAGTATTATTACATATGAAAGGGAACAAAGGCAAATTCCAGAATTGTTTCTATGTTTTGATGCAAAATCGCCAGAAAATTTTCACAACAGAATGATATAAGAAAACAAAACGTTTTTAACTACATTTTGTTTGACATTAGTTCGCAAATATGGAACAACATATAATATAAACTGTCTTGTCAAAAATGTGATGTTCAGTGCAACTTTCATTGCTATACAACACAAAGAAAAATTAATACTGTTTTTATTTAACCATTAAAGAAATTCATTTTACATAGTATTCATTTTAAATGGACATGAAGGCTTTGGAGCTCTAGGCAAACCTTACTAGTAGAAGCAAGGGCAAATACAGCTTTTTGGATCTTAAAGGTTGGTAACACCTGGTTTAGTGTTAGTTAAAGAAATCCAATTTAGTGTGGATTGTATACTATTGCATATTTTAAAAAAACAAATTATTCCTTATAATGTTTCACAATTTACGGATAGTTGCATTCATGTAATGTTTTAGGCTGGGGTTTACCTCCCTGTAGTTCTCATTTCTCAAATCAGTGGCATTTTACAAGAAGCCTTGCACTCTTTCAATTCCTTGGTTTTACATCAAGACATAATGAAAATCATCTGCATATCACATTACCCATATTTATCACCCAAAAACCAAGTCAAAATGGAGAAGCAGTGTGTGAAGACTCAAGAACAGCCTTACCAGTTAAGGACTAGAAAGATAAACTCTCAGCTTGGCACTTTTTTACAGCTACACCTGACCTGTCACCACCTCTAAACTCTAAAGGCAAACGTGGAAATGCTTATGCTAACACTCTGCCAATGAGGACAAACATCATGAAAAACCTCCAAAATACAGTTTAGACTGCCCATCTATCTGGACAGGATTGTGAGGCCATTTCTGAACAATCTGTGAGAAACAATATAAACAAGTGCACAAATTCAAGACACGCAGTCACCGTCAAACAGGGGCATGAATAAGCAAGTGTGCCTCATTCAACACTATCTGCTTTTCTGAAAAGCATGCAAAGTTGCTGAGTTAATGAGATCAGGTTTATGTTTATTTTGGCACTATATCAGCCTTTGCAGGGCACTGCTTCAGATACTCCGTCTGGGGTCCTCTTACATCGCACACATATTGACATAATACAATATATACAAACGAAATATAACAATACTTATACTCACAGGTAGAACAGGAAAGTACAGAGAACAATAAAAGAGTCATGTATTTATGAAGTTCCACTTATATAATGCAACTTCAGTTTCTTCTTGAAGTTGTAAGTAGTATTCTGTTGTTTTATGTTCAATGGTAAATTATTCTATACATGCAGGGTTTAAAACACAACTGTACATTGGCTTTAACTCTTTCTACATTTTGGCAAAGTGAAACACTGTTCTTCAGAGTGTCTGGTCAACTAGTGATGGGTGTTTCTACTAAAAGGCAACTTTTGATAGAACATAGATGGTGTTTGTGGTGTAATAATACTATTTAAAAATTCTATAACCATCTTTTTTTCACCCAGAACCAGAAAAGTAGGTCATGCATTTTAGCCGAATTAGTTCTCAGAGCGCATTTTTAGAGTCACTTATGCAGCTTTGTTTTGCATCACCTGTAACTTTTTTAAATTTTTGGGTGAAGTGTTCAACCAAACAATTGAACTTTAATCCAAATGCGACAGAACTACCCACTGAATAACATATGGGATGATATAATTTATGATATATTTAGATAAACTGTTTGTTTTGATCATCCCAAGTCAGTTTATTGTCAATACAGACCCCTAAGAGCGCCACCTTCTCCGAGATTAAGGTGACATTTGTCTTTTAGAGAATGGTTAGCAGCAATCAATATATATATTTTTTTACTTAAAACTAGTTTATTACTTTCAACTCAGTTCACAACTCACAAACATGCATGTTTGAGGTCAGTTTTTACTTCACTAATTGATTTTCCCACTAGGTTTAATGTTGTATCATCTGCAAACTTTGAGATGCCAGCCTTGCTTAACACTGATAGTAAATCATTTGTAAATACTGTGTACAAAAGTGGACCAAGGCATCTGCCTTGACGTATGCCATGTTTGACAGTTTTAGTCTCTGAGTAAACTAGTTGATTCCTATCACATGAATAGCCATAACATTAAAGTTTTTTCAACAGAATTTTATGGTCAATTAGATCAAAGGCAGCCAAAGAATCTAATAATACAGCTCTTATAGTGTTATTTCGATCCATTTTCCATAACCATTCATCTGTCATTTGGGTCAACGTAGTTGCCGTAGAATGTTTTTGCAGGCTGGTAATGCGTTGCAGGCTGGTAGTGTGTTATCAAATTGTTTGCATTTGTTGCAGGTTGGCAATGCTCATGTGTAGAGAGTAGCATGTGAATGTAGCACAGAGGTTAAGTTGCTTTGATGGTATTTTCCATCACGGCATCTATTCCAGAATTCCAAGTCCCTTCGTTTATCCTCTCCCCACTCTGTGTTGTTGAATGAAGAAACATAAACCACTGACGCTGTTCTTGTCACAACAGAGGAGAACAGAGGCCAAGGTGGCTCAGCAGCACCAAACTGAAAAGAACTTTGTGTTTGCACACAAATAATTCACCAGTGGGCTCACTCCAGCTCTCTTGGAGCATATAGTGCATGTACTGGGTTATTTTTGTCTGGGAGGGGTTGGACCCCTGGAGGCTGCCAGCGCATTGGTTGAGTAAGATGTGTTCTTGACCAGTCTGGCCAGTCATAAACCAGTGTTCAAGACTTATGGACTTTAACAATGGCCCGTCGAAGACGCTGGATAAATTGAAACACGCCCTAACGAGCACCTATTTTCTACGACAGGTTTTCCCCCTTTAACTCTGTTGTTTACTATGGTAACCAGGAGCCTGCAAACAGATACTATAAAGTTTAAAGGTCATTACTGTGGTTCTGCTATGAGTGACAAGCTGTTTGGATATGGCAGAGGTGCAGCAATCTGAGCCACTTTCTCTATAGCTTATTATATATTAAAAATAAAACAGATTTCTTTTTTTTGTTTTGTTTTTGCTTTCAAGAGATATCTATTTCGAATATCTATGTAACAAAAATGAGAGAATAGACTGAAAAAGACTGAAAAACTGAAAAACATCAGAGACTATAGGCCACCTGCAAAAACATGTTTTTAAGAATTAGGAAAACACTGAGTAAAAACACTTATCTATGACAGTGTATTTAAAAAGGTATCACGCAGTAACAAACCAGCCAGCCACACCAATTTTCTTTATGCATGAGTTAAAGTCATCGTATACGGGACAACAGAATGGGAGGCATTTGAGAGATGAGTCGAGAGATAAGGTGTATGCAGAGAAACCGAAGTCCTGTCCACAAGGAGAAAAGTTTAGGCATACATACTACAGCTTTTTTAGAGGTGATGTGGGCTCTCGTGTGGATATTTTTTCTAATACGGTGCAGTCTTTAAGGAAATTATTGTGAGTAGATTAGATACATTCATTCATAAACATAATCTGCTTTCTGAAAGTCAGTATGGATTCAGATCACAAAGGTCTACAGCAATGGCAGTCATGGAATTGATAGAGGAAGTCACCGGCGCCTTAGATAATAAGAAATCTGCAGTTGGTGTATTTATTGATCTCAAAAAAGCTTTTGACACAATAAATCATGAAATACTAATTAAGAAATTGGAGCGCTATGGCATCTGGGGAGTAGTCCTGCACTGGATGGCAAGTTATCTAAGCAACAGGCAACAATTTGTGCAAATGGGTGACTGCCAGTCATCATGCTTGGACATTGTTTTTGGTGTCCCCCAGGGGTCATTACTGGGGCCACAATTGTTTATTCTTTACATTAATGACATCTGTAAAGTTTCTAAAATACTTAAATTTGTTTTGTTTGCAGATGATACTAATATCTTTTGTACAGGTGATAATTTGGATCAGCTTATGGCTGAAATCAACTTAGAGTTATGTCAGCTGAAGATATGGTATTGTTCACTTATATTACCTTACTTGAGTTATTGTGTGGAAATATGGGACAACACCTATAAAACCTCACTGCGACCGTTATGCTCATTACAAAAAAGGGCCATCAGAATGGTTCATAAGGCAGGATTCCACGACCATACTAACATACTATTTATAGAGTCTTGCCTCCTCAAACTCCCAGATCTCGTAGAATTTCAAACAGCTCAGCTGATGTATAAAGCTAGAAATAAACAACTACCAGAAAATATTCAAAAGCTGTTCACTGATAGAGTGGGGGGTATGACTACAGGGAAAACTCATTTCAGAACCTTGAGGGTTCGAAACCACTATGAAGAGAATGTGCAATTTCAGTCAGTGTTGTGAAGGTCTGGAATAAACTCCAGAAAAGAGAACAGAAGCCAAATGTCCAAGCATGAGTCTGTTTAAAAAAAAGGCTAAAATCTGATGTTTTTTCAACAGGCTTACTGGGATGAGGAAGGTGAGGTGAATGGTATCATATCGAAGTACTGGTGTGGTGGTGTCTGCTTGGGGTTGCATGGGGGGTGCTGGGCCCTCTCTCTGTATCCTGGTCCTCTGTGCGCAGCTTGACGCTTTGCAGTTGTTGAAGGCTGGCTTCTCTCGCTGCATCCTCAGCTCTGTCCTCGTGTGGTGGCGGGGGGCTGGTCGGGGTTCAGGGGACTCTTGTGAAGGCTTGGTAGTTCAGGGGGGGTACCGGGGATCGATTGTCCGCCTCCTTCGCTGTAGGGTGTGGGGTTGGGATTGGTAGGGGGTGGTGGGGAAGGCTGGTGTTGGATTGTGGAACTGATGATTTTTGTAGTGTTGTGGGGCGGGGGGTCTATTGAGTGCCGATTATACATTGAGTGTTGAATGTTGGATAAGGGCCTGATGTTCTGTGTGGTGTGTTTGGGTGTAGGTTATTGCATTGTTTGTGCAGTTACATGTATATATGTGTGATGTATATGTTTGTATGTAGTCTGTAGTAATATATATATTACATCGGGTTGGACAAATGAAACTGAAAACACTCTGGTTTTAGACAACAATAATTTATTAGTATGGTGTAGGGCCTTCCTTTTGCGCCAATACAGCGTCAATTCATCTTGGGAATGACATATACAAGTCCTGACCACAGTGGTCAGAGGGATTTAAGCCATTCTTCTTGGCAGGATAGGGGCCAGGTCACTACGTGATACTGGTGGAAGAAAAACGTTTCCTGACTCGCTCCTCCAAAACAACCCCAAAGTGGCCCCTCAATAATATTTAGATCTGGTGAACGGTGCAGGCCATGGGAGATGTTCAACTTCACTTTCATGTTCATCAAACAATCTCTAAACCAGTCTTGCTGTGTGTATTGGTGCATTGTCATCCTGATACACGCACCGCCTTCAGGATACAATGTTTGAACCATTGGATGCACATGGTCCTCAAGAATGGTTCGGGTAGTCCCTTGGCAGTGACGCGCCCATCTAGCACAGGTATTGGGCCACAAGGGAATGCCATAATATGGCAGCCCAAACCATCATGATCCCACCACCATGCTTTTTTTTTCACTCTGGGCATGCAACAGTCTTGGTGTGGTACGCTTCTTTGGGTTTTCTCCACACCGTAACTCTTCCCGGATGTGGGGGAAAACAGTTAAAGGTGGACTCATCAGAGGCAACAACACATGTTTCACATTGCCCACAGCCCAAGATTTGCGCTCTTGGCACCATTGAAACCGACGTTTGGCATATTGGGCATGAGTGACCAAAGGTTTGGCTATAAGCAGACACCCCCGGCCAGTGTGTATATTGACCCTTTGGAGCTCCCGACGGACAGTTCTGGTTGGAAACAGGAGAGTTGAGGTACACATTTAATTCTGCCGTGATTTGGGCAGCCGTGGTTTTATGTTCTTTTTGGAATACAATCCGGGTTAGCACCCAGAAAATACCTTTCAGGACAGCTTCCTCTTACGTCCACATAGTTAATCTGTTGGATGTGGTTGGTCCTTCTTGGTGGTATGCTGACATTACCCTGGATACCGTGGCTCTTGATCCATCACAAAAGACTTGCTGTCTTGGTCACAGATGCGCCAGCAAGACGTGCACAAACAATTTGTCCTCTTTTGAAAACTCGGGTATGTCACCCATAATGTTGTGTGTATTTCAATATTTTGAGCAAAACTGTGCTCTTACCCTGCTAATTGAACATTCAAACTTGTTGTACTGGTGAGAAATGTGCAATCAATGAAGACTGGCTACCAGGCTGGTCCAATTTAGCCATGAAACCTTCCACACTAAAATGACAGGTGTTTCAGTTTCATTGTCCAACCCCTGTATATATATATATATATAATATGATATATAATATATAATATATATATATATATATAGATATATATATATATATCTATATATAAATTGTGTATATATATCTATTTATTATCGTTTTTGTTTGTGAATTTTGGATCAAAAGCATAGATGTTAATCAGGAAGGTTACTTAAAGTTAATTTAAGTGCAATTAGAGGGAGAAGGGGTATGAAAAATAAGTTTTACTTCTTCATACCCTTTTTCAGATAATTTATATTAATCAATAATCAATGTCAGATCTCAGGTTAAATATACTGACAAGTTTACTTATTGGAAAATGTTTATTTTACTAGTTTCTATTTATGTTCAAGTTAATTTAATTATTTGGAACTGGAAATTTAATTCAATTTAATGTTTACCAAACACTTCTTCGTATGGTATTTGGATATTTGTTTGTTTGTTCGTTTTAAGCATTTCTGAAACTGATTTATTTATTTACTGTTATTTGTCATTGTCTGAAATCATTATCTGAAATTTAAAAAAAAAAAAATTATTATTATTAAATCATTTTTGAAATAATACGATTTTTGTCTTTGTGGGGACAAGGCTTAACAATACATGGGAAAAAACTTTAAACAATTTCTTAATAAAACTGGTTTTCAACTCCTGTCATAAATCCTCTAATTTATCCAGATTCATTTTTCTCTGCTATTTTTATCATAAATTAGACAGCATGCTGCCTCTGTCCCTTTAAGAGTTTGAGAAAAGAGAGCAAGGGGATTAAAAAGAGGCTAAGTGGGGAAGCGGGAAGAAGGATGACAAGATAATGAGTGGAAGTGTGCGCCGAGTTTAAGGAGGAAAGGGATTTGCAGGATGCTTGTACAAAATGTTTACAGCCACATTTTTGAGACTTGGGTTTCTCATAGAGAAAAACCATTTCCTTGTACATCACAATCTCAACTCAAAAGGTTTTATTTAAGATTAAAGTAAGCGCAAAGCATGAATTAGGACTCATGGTTTGATGAGCTCATAAAATTTAATTTTAGGGACAGAAAACACCCTTCTTTCTTTAGTTTTGCCTTGCTTTAGTGCATTAATAAAAGTTTTTAAGGTGGAAAAAAGTTACATTAGGGGTGATTACAGAGAAATTTTTTTAAATTTAATTGGGACTTCAGAAAAAACAAATTTGTAAAAAACCTTGAAATAGGGTTATTCTTTTTTTTCGCCCGTAGCATAAATTTTTCACTGAAAAAAAGTTTTTAAATTTTAAAAACGTTTTAATTTTTTCCAAACCTTTTCCAAAATTGGCCCCCCCTTTGGGCCTCTCCTATAAAAAGCTCAAATTGGGGTTTCGAACATAACACAATCCCATGGGGTTTTCTGGGGTCCTCTCCAATACTCTCTACTCTTCAGCTTTACCCCCCCCAGTTTTTTAAAAATTTTTTTTATGTAAGGAAAAATTTAAAATGGCCCTGGGAAAATTTTTTTTCTTGGTGATTTGTAACGTTTTATTTCCAATCATTAACCCTCTAAAGGACCCAATAAAATTAAAAACCCCCTTTTTTAAAACTTCCGGGTAAAATTTTAAAAGTTTAGGAATGTAAATTGCTTTGCTAACAAGGTTCCAAGAACAGAAACAGGCCTAAAGTAGCACAGCTCTTCCACCATACCTTACAGCAGACATGAGTTGCTTTTCACATAAATTTATCCTCCTTTGTTCTACCCCCAACCAGCTGGGGTGGACTTTTTTGCCCCCAAAAAAAACCCAAAAACTTGGGTTTTCCCTCTGGGCTGAAGTAAAACCCGTTCCAAATAAAAACATCCCAGCAGCCTTTTAAAAATTCCCCTACAAATTTAAATTTTTATAATGACAAAAAGGGGTTTTTTATTAATGATTGTCAAGGAGACTTGGTGACTCAAAGATATTCTATGGATTTTCATTAAATGGATTTTCTAACAGCAATCTTTGGAGAATAATAACCTTCCTTACCATCCTCTTCCATGTATGTGGTACCAAGAGAAACTTGGGTCCTCACCAAGCCTTGTTTGCAACAGCTCCAAATTTCCCTTTATTGCTCATACTGGAAAAATATTAAACAATTAGTTAACTTCTTGGGAGCCCGTTTTTCTGGGCTTTATTAAATCCCCGCACCATCCCTTGCCCCCCTTTTAAAAAATTTCCCCCTGTTTCTTTTTCCTTTTCCCCCTTTGGGCCCTCAGTGTCACATCATATTCATCAAACAGAAAAACAGGAAACCATCAAATGTACTGAAAGGTTCCTAGACTCTGTAATCAGTAAATGATACACTTTTAAAATATACTTGAGTTAGAATGATTTCATAGGAAAAAAACAATTTCTTAACACAACAATTAAAGGCTGGATTGTTCCCAAAGTTTTTGGTGAGACATTATGCTAATGTGAGAAACACATCTTTACCAGGGGTGTGAGTATAATCACTCGAAACAAGAAAATATCCAACCTACGTTAGATTAAATTACTTTGGCAGTTAAAACATGTCATGTAAGGTAATATATAACAAAACTCAACATATTAGTTTTACATCAATGATTTCTGATTTTTTGAACTTGAAGAGTTAAATAATACTAATCCTGTTAACATTTTGTTAAAATATGCGTAGAAACGTATTACTAAAAAGAAACGAATTAATTTTAAAAATAAAAGCAAATGTTAAAAATGTTCATCTTTATCCAATTTAGTCGTCTTGTGAAACACTGAAAGTGATTCATCAGATAGCGAGGGTCATAGCGAGATCTAAGGAAACTCTTCCAACTACAAAATGACATGACAGACAATCGAGTCCAGTTTTCAATGGTTAGTCTGGAAACAGTCACAAAAAACAAATAATTCTATAGAAAAATACAAAAATATTCAATTCAATTCAATTCAGTTTATTTATATAGCGCCAATTCACAACACATGTCGTCTCAAGCCACTTCACAAAAGTCAGGTACATACATTCCAATTAATTTTAATCATTGAACAGTGCAGTCAGATTCTGTTATTTATTCAAATTGGATAAAAAGTTTTTCTATCTAAGGAAACCCAGCAGATTGCATCCAGTCAGTGACTTGCAGCATTCACTCCTCCCGGATGAGCATGTATCAACTCTGAGTTTCTCCAGATATTTTTGTAATTTCTAAATAATCGTAAAAAGAGAGCCAGATATATTTGTCAATAGATTCCCTTTCGCTTTGCTGCTGATACACCTTAATTTCCCCACTGAGGGACAATAAAGGGTATTTCTATCCTGTTCTACTCTATTCTGTTTCATTCTTTTCTCTTCTTCTAATCAAATCCACTGCATCTGTCTGGAAGAGTAATGTAATGAGTAATCAATGGGCTACCAAACACTGTAACAGGAACAGTTGAAAACTGAATTTTATGGCCGAATTGTATTACCTTTTAATGGAAATGATACTTGGAATTACATTAAGAAAACTATGTTAACACATTTTTTGTAGATGTGGTTCCATCCATGTTTTTCTTCTTTTATTTTTAAGGATATTGTGGAAATTTGAGTGAAAAAACATTTGCTTAGTTGGTTTTTATTTTGTTAATTTTTCATTATAGAACACAGTGCTTACGCTGTTTTCTTGTTCAGCAGTGTGATTAAGGGCTGGTTCACAGTTTTTTGAATTTGGACAAACTTAGATTAGTTTAAATCCATTATAATTCTGATTTCAGCAACTCTGGATTACATAAAGACCTACATGACATTTTGTGATTGGCCTCCATTTGAGTGTGAATGCCTCCATTTCGCAAAATTCCAAAAAAGTGCAAATTACAAGGCTTTGTTTCGCATCTAAACCAAGCCCAGTTCAAAAACCTTGGGTCCAGTTCAAAACATAAAATTAAGATCATCATCCAAATATGAATCAATGCAAAAAGGCCTTCGATTTTATCTTTTACAATACAGAAGTCTGGAAATTCAAACGCTTTTTTTCACACTCTGTTTTTTATTATCCCATAATCATCTAGCCATGGGAAATGTTAACCTTCCTTTTTCCAGACTGCATATGAATCCTGTATTCAGGAAACAGTCTCCTTATTAGGATATTAGTATTTTTCTATAATTGCTGTAATTTTGAAAACTAGAGATCGAAGCCGATCAGTAAGAAGTTAAAACCTAACAGCGAAATTTGTTTTAGGACTTTGAAAGGGATGAGATTTCAAAGTCACATCTGAATGATCCCTGCAGTTCATACTAATAAGCAAATTGTCCAAACACCCACAGCTGGGCAGCAGCAGAAAAAGCTTCACATGAGCAGCTTAAATGACCTTCTTACACAGAAAAGAGACAAGAGCAAGACTGCCACTACTGTCTGTTGTTCAAAAGAGGATATGAAACTGTGGAGTGGAGAGGAGGAGGAAGTGGAGTCATACATTCAGCACATGCTCTAAAATGGCCCACCCACACTCACTTCTGATCGATCATGGGTCATATTGTCATACAGCACATGCCACGCTGTCATCCCCCTCGTTTTTAAGAAAAAGTCTGAGTTTCTTTGACAAGGTTGCTTTGTCGTTTGCCTAATTTTGTGTGCCCAAAGAAACCAGATCACCACAGAGACAGCTCCTAATACACCTTTTCTTGGTCTAATCATAGAGCGGCAAGACAAACGTCCACGTCACGGAAGATGTGTCCATATGGCAAACGGATGAAGCTGTGTTTACACACACCTGATGCTCTTTCACACTAGAGTACATCTACTGAACCAAGCAAACTTGCTTGTCTGTCTTAGCATTTGTGTGTGTGTGTGTGTGTGTGTGTGTGTGTGTGGGTGGGTGTGGGTGTATGTGTGAGGGTGTGCATGGCCCATCTGCATACACGGTTCAAATCTCTGTTTACCTGAACAAAATGTATCCCATCAGTGACACTTTTAAGCAAGACGAGCGCAATGAAGATGAGGTTTCATAAAAGCAACACAAAGAAAGAAAAATTTCAATGGCTCAAAAAAACCTCAAACACGCTAACAAAATCCAGCTAAAAGAAAGCATAATGATCTTTATTGACATGGTAACCAATCCTGTAATATTCCCATCCTCCTCCGTACTCTCTTTTTGTCAGCTAGCCGGCTGGGCAACTTGCAGCTGTGCAGCTGGAAAGAGTACAAGTCCATCAGCTGTCACCAATGCTCTACATGCTCGCTAGTGACCTCTGACTGTGTGCTTTCTGTGGTGGATCTCTTTCATCCTGAAACCCTGGAAACATACCTGTTTTAAGACCAGAGCAGGAAAACCATCTTGTATTTACATACTTATATAAACTTTCTATTTCTTTAACACACACCTTCTGTTACACAAGTGGTTTTACCTTACATAATCAGTCTTGTCATAAAACGTCTAACAGTTATGAAACTGTAAAAACTGAATACTATTATGTGCCAAACAAGCCTGTTAAAGCTCTTTAACTATGAACTAGTCCTAACTATTTAGAGAATGTCTGCCGTCACATCCACAGCAGCTCCTCTTGCTCAAGGAAAATGTGTGTTTTCAACAGAGATTATGACATGTTATAAAGATGTGTGGCCAAATGCAAAGGAGCCAACCTAGCTGATCTAGTGAACATGCAAGTAATCCAGCACGGCCCTGGTAGTGTTTATAGCTTGGATAACAGGATGGATTATTTACAGAACCCCCACAGCATGCACACCCATAACCGGCACAAAGGCAACCTTTCTGACTGCAGCTAGATGTGCTGCCTGGCAGCTAAAATCATTTCATCAAGAGGACAGAGATAAGCCAGCTGCAAAACCTATATCCTGATGTTGTAAATATCTAAATGTCTGATGTCTATACAGCAGTTCCTACAAAATAGGGATTTACTTATATTTTAAAACTAAAATCATTACAAATTTCACATTTAAAATAGTTGTTATCATCTTAAATGAGAAATTAACACAGTTGTCAAGGCCTGTACACCCATGAAAGAATGAATGAATGGATGAATTAAACCCATAATCTATTATTGCATTAAAACAGCTGTCACCATGTTCATTTCTTAGAAAATGCAGATTCTTACATTAACTTTTATTTCCGAAAGGTTTCCAACATTTCCAATCTAAGCATGCTTCACTGCAGAATGAATGCAGAATTATATCCAGCCTTCCTGCTATCTACTGAAAATCTCTGTTTCTCTCATTCTAGTGCAGCCTGAGTGAATGGCAGATATGTCTTGACACAGTGCAGAAATACTGTTTTCGTTTACGCATCTTCTTACGCCTCTTTCCTTCAGACTTCATTTTTAAAGACCCCTCTTATATTGAAAATAGCTAACTTTGGGTCTTCTTCAATCAGTAACAACTTCTAACCTGAAGTGTGTTTCCAACAATTTCTGGTAGTGCCTACGTATGATGGGGGCCAATCAAGCTGAACATTATCAAAATTCTGGTCAACAGCTAATTTTCACGTACGTCGGTACAACATTGGGTTACCATGGAGACTGAATGGGGGTTATAGATTAGACATTACTGAACAAAGAGTCCGAATGATTTCTTCGGCAAGTTTCAAAAGAAGTGACAGGTGCTGCTCACCTCCCGGGTGCTGTTTAATCATCTATAACTGAGGGAAGACACTACTTCATCTACAGGGGTTAGACAATGAAACTGAAACACCTGTCATTTTAGTGTGGGAGGTTTCATGGCTAAATAGGACCAGCCTGGTAGCCAGTCTTCATTGATTGCACATTGCACCAGTAAGAGCAGAGTGTGAAGGTTCAATTAGCAGGGTAAGAGCACAGTTTTGCTCAAAATATTGAAATGCACACAACATTATGGGTGACATACCGAGTTCAAAGAGGACAAATTGTTGGGGCCCACGTCTTGCTGGCGCATCTGTGACCAAGACAGCAAGTCTTTGTGATGTATCAAGAGCCACGGTATCCAGCGGGAATGTCAGCATACCACCAAGAGGACGAACCACATCCAACAGGATTAACTGTGGACGCAAGAGGAAGCTGTCTGAAAGGGATGTTCGGGTGCTAACCCGTGGATTGTATCCAAAAAACATAATAAAACCACGTGGCTGCCCAAATCACGGCAGAATTAAATGTGCACCTCAACTCTCCTGTTTCCACAGAACTGTCCGTCGGGAGCTCCACAGGGTCCAAATACACGGCGGGCTGCTATAGCCAAACCTTTGGTCACTCATGCCAATGCCAAACGTCGGTTTCAATGGTGCAAGGAGCGTCAATCTTGGGCTGTGGACAATGTGAAACATGTATTGTTTCTGATGAGTCCACCTTTACTGTTTTGCCCACATCCGGGAGAGTTACGGTTTGGAGAAGCCCCAAAGAAGCGTACCACCCAGACTGTTGCATGCCCAGAGTGAAGCATGTGGGTGGATCAGTGATGGTTTGGGCTGCCATATCATGGCATTCCCTTGGCCAATACTTGTGCTAGATGGGCGCGTCACTGCCAAGGACTACCGAACCATTCTTGAGGACCATGTGCATCCAATGGTTTCCAACATTGTATCCTGAAGGCAGTGCCGTGTATCAGGATGACAATGCACCAATACACACAGCAAGACTCGGGTGAAGATTGGTTTGATGAACATGAAAGTGAAGTTGAACATCTCCCATGGCCTCTACAGTCACCAGATCTAAAATTTATTGAGCCACTTTGGGGTGTTTTGGAGGAGCGAGTCAGGAAACGTTTTTCCTCCACAGTATCACGTAGTGACCTGGCCACTATCCTGCAAGAAGAATGGCCTTAAAATCCCTCTGACCACTGTGCAGGACTTGTATATGTCATTCCCAAGACGAATTGACGCTGTATTGGCCACAAAAGGAGGCCCTACACCATACTAATAAATTATTGTGGTCTAAAACCAGGTGTTTCAGTTTCATTGTCCAACCCCTGTATATCCTCCATACAGAAATGCAGCTTTATACCATTGTATATTTTTTATTTGTATATGAAATAAGAAAAAATTGCTTACTTGCTAAATTAAACAGTATATTAAAATTTAAAAACTCCAATTACAATATAGTAGGGCTTGATTTGAGAGAAGATCCCACTTGTTGATGGCTGTACCAGTCAGCCATGACATTATGACCTGTGAGTAACTTTCAGTGGGCTCCACACCCACAGAGAATCAGTGTAGTGTGCATGAGATTACTTATTCTTGCCTTAATGCTTTAATTCAGCATAATATTATGAATGACAATTATTCAAACTTTTTCAATCTTTTGTTTTCTCTGTGAAGGTTTTTAAAACGTCAATTTAATTTTAGTTTTCATAAAAAAAGTTAGTCAGTTTTACCTTTTTCATACAGCAATCCCAAGTCCTATGATTTCATAAAAAATACTATTTTACAGTCATTCCTCGGAGCATTATATAAGCACAGGGTCATTCCTTGGAGCATTATATAAACACAGGGTCACATGATTAAACTGAGCAACAATAATATAAATAAACTTGTTTATTCACATGCAAAAATTCTGGATCAGTTACAGCTCAACTCTGCGCCAGTGCTACTGCAAAGTGGATCCATTTTAATTGTTTGGTTACATAATAGAATAGTTTTTATTCATGGACTAGATAAAAAGGAAACATTGGATACAGAGAGTGCACAAGTAGGACAATGGTAGACACACTTTAAAGTACTCCAATGCTTCAAAGTATACATAGGTTCCTCAGACCAATGGAATAAGCAGGCTCTGTTCATTTGTGTGCCACTACTAATCGGTAATAGAGAACAACACTCCAGCAATGTATTTACGCAGGATTTTTAGACCGAATCCTTACAAAACAAAAAGATATGTCCAACTATTAAGAATGATCTTGCGTAACTTCCCCTCAAAACTCATCTTACTGATTCAAGGCAAAGTTGAAAAAAAAAACTATGTAAAAAAATATTATTCCTGTATGACAGTAATTAATTTCATACATATTTCATCATTGTTTGAAGTTAATATACCTCAACCAGACACAAAATGTGTAATATGTGAGTGAATAATATTATTTATTTTCTTGGATAGCTGAGCTCTACATTTTCTATTTGTAGTGCCTAGTGTCCTTGTGTTTAATTACACAACACCATTACTGCCAAAGGTGATGTCTCAAGAGTGTTTTCTTGGAAAGTAAGCAGATCATAACAGAAATTTCCAAAGAATTTAACAAAAGTACATAGGTGTACAAATGCCATGTCTAGTGTTCATACACGTTTTCAAGCTTTAAGATGTTGCAATCACAAAAGGCAATGTATTTTATTGGAATTTCACGAGATAGACAAACACAAAGTAGTGCATAATTATGAAGTGGAAGGCAAAGGATACATGGTTACAATTGTTTTCACAAAACAGTCTCCTAAACGTTTGTTGTGCATTTATATTCAGCAGCTGTGCGGTAATAGCCACTTTTCGCAGCATTTATAGCAGTCTCTACCAACTTGCATATCTAGGGCTGACATTTTTGTCCATTCCTCTTTGCAAAATAGCTCAAGTTTAATCAGATTGAACTGAACATTTTTCAAGTCTTGGCAAAGATTCTCAATTGGATTTATGTCTAGACTTAGTCTGGACCTTTAAAAACACATAATTATGCATATTCCTTTCAATTGCTCATTGTCCTGGTGGAAGGCGAACGTTCTTCCTGGTTTCAAGACTTTTGCAGCTTTTAACAGATTTTCTTTCAGAATTGCCCTGCATAATGTGTCGACCTGTCCACGCGGGTTGGCTGCACTTACCTTACCTGCATCAGCTGACTTCTAAGAGCAATTGGTTACCCTATATTTCATTTGGGGGTATCATGGTAAGGGGGTCAAAATGTAAAGGGTCAAAATGTTCGCCTTCATTTTTAGATTTTGTTTTGTAAAAAAAAAAATCAAAGACCATGTTTCATTTGTCTTCAACTTTGCTTCTTTGTGTTGCAATAAAACATAAAATCACAACAAAACACATAACATATTTCGAGGCAGCAATATAAAACAATAACAAAGGTTCATGGGTCATGACTACATGTTCAAGGCATTGCACTCTTCACTTTCAAGCAGGCTCACTGAGACACCGTGATCACTAGACCTTATGTTTTTCTTTACAGCACAATATGTCTGATGACAGAGGCCAGACACAGAGGTCAAAGATCAGAGAGTGAGGCCTACTGTCACTTTGCTGTTGTAATGCCAGGTGCCATGCATGCAGTAGCCTAAGAAGCCAAAAATTCTGCAAAATTGGGGGGGGAATGTAAAACAAGAAATTATATACATGTATATATATATATATATATACAGGGGTTGGACAATGAAACTGAAACACCTGTCATTGTAGTCTGGGAGGTTTCATGGCTAAATTGGACCAGCCTGGTAGCCAGTCTTCATTGATTGCACATTGCACCAGTAAGGGCAGAGTGTGAAGGTTCAATTAGCAGGGTAAGAGCACAGTTTTGCTCAAAATATAAAATATTGAAATGCACACAACATTATGGGTGACATACCAGAGTTCAAAAGAGAATATTATTGAGCCACTTTGGGGTGTTTTGGAGGAGCGAGTCAGGAAACGTTTTCCTCCACCAGTATCACGTAGTGACCTGGCCACTATCCTGCAAGAAGAATGGCTTAAAATCCCCTTGACCACTGTGCAGGACTTGTATATGTCATTCCCAAGACGAATTGACGCTGTATTGGCCGCAAAAGGAGGCCCTACACCATACTAATAAATTACTGTGGTCTAAAACCAGGTGTTTCAGTTTCATTGTCCAACCCCTGTATATATATATATATATATATTATATATATATATATATATATATATTGGGTCGCGGGGGAGCTGGTGCCTATCTCCAGCAGTCTATGGGCGAGAGGCGGGGTACACCCTGGACAGGTCGCCAGTCCATCGCAGGGCAACACACAAACAACCATGCACACACTCATTTATACACCTAAGGGCAATTTAGAAAGACCAATTAACGTAACAGTCATGTTTTTGGACTGTGGGAGGAAGCCGGAGTACCCGGTGAGAACCCACGCATGCACGGGGAGAACATGCAAACTCCATGCAGAAAGACCCCCGGCCGGGAATCCAACCCAGGACCTTCTTGCTGCATGGCAACAGTGCTACCCACTGCGCCATTCATAGTAAGAAAACAAACAAAGCAGGTATGGTGGTCATAATACTGACATCAGATAGTCAGACTGCACTGGACAAACAGGCATTAACAACTGCTCTTTCTCAACTCATGCTCATATACATTTCGAATTAATTCAGGACCACAAAGGTGTTTAACCAGTCAGCAGTGCCTTCGTTATTTCTGTGTAGGTGCTATGCAGGACTGTCAACCACAGGCCTTGAATAAGCAGCAGAGTATTACACACTGTACAGTTTACAGTCATCGCTTATACATAGCAGCATACCCCACTGCTGAGGTGTTGTCACTGATACCGACCAGGCTCCAAGCGTAAAAATGGCGAGAAGGGCAGCTCCCTCCAGACTCACAGATGACAGTAAAACGGAAGCATGGTGCTCTGCATGTTCTGTTAACTTCACTATTATTTTTTTTAATCTTGTTTTCCACCCCACACTTAAGGTGACAGGAAACAATAAATCTGGCAGTGATGTTACAAAACAATCTGATGAATATAACTTGGATTTCTTTTTCTCTACATATTATATTAATAGATTTCATCTGCAAAAATCCTTAAGAAATGATTGTGGGGCTCCAAACATGAGATCTGAGGAGTCTTCACCAGCAATGCATGATTTGTGATGACTGACAACTACTTGGTATTTTTAGGTATAACGTGTGTAAAGCAAGTATTGTTTTTGGAGTGATATAGCAAAGTTAGAAACAAATTCTGACCAAAACTGAAGCTGGACCCCCTCTTCAGCATATTTAGTCAATTAACGACACTTTCTGGATGTAAAGCAGGAAATGCGCACTTAAAATCCCCTCCGTCGGGGTTTCCAGAGGCAGTGGTGTTTCAGCCGGGGCTTTATCCCAATAGTGCCGCTGAAATACAACTCACCCGCTCTGAAGGTCAGACAGAACGAGTCAGGTTGAAGAAAAGTGCGCGTCCGCTTCCCTGAGCCCAGATACCAGACCCACCAACCGTTTTCAAACAGTAACGTGAAAATAAAAGTCCAAAAAAAACTGCAAAAGTTTAAAAGTTCAAAGTTTCTCAGAATTGCCACACACTGACAGCAGACAACTGCTCGCACTTCGGCTCCTAAATTGTTTTCGGTTTGACGGTCGAGATGTTGTCACAACTCAGAGCGTCTGCGGTCACCTGTGCCACCACCAATGGCAAACCGTTAACGGGATTGTGGGTAATGTAGTTTTGGTTCATTCTCAGCTGTCCGCGGTCTTCATGTCCTTGATTGTGTTACAAAGAGAATAATGTGACCTGTTACTATTCACTCGATACATGTGATTATTAGAAGCAGCTAAATCGTTATCATTTTGTCATACAAATGAGAATGTTACTCTTTATATACACTCTTATTCCAAGGAATCCTGGGTCTTCAGTGCCTCCCGAAATATTCATACTTTCTGAAAAATTTCACACGTTGTCTCCATTATATTTTATATGTATTTTAAATGACAGGCCAACACAAAGTCATACATAACTCTGAAGAAAAAGGAAAATGATGCATGTTTTTTTTTAAACTTTGCAAGATACAATCTGAAGAGTCCCCTATTTACTTTGATAGCACAATCAAGAAACATAATTAGTAAATAGAAATCACCTGTGTGTAATTTAATCTCACTATAAACCCAGCTGTTTTATGGAGCATTTTAGAGAACCTTACTGAACAAACAGCTTCATGAAAACCAAGAAACAAACTGTTCGCTGAAGAGTTGTGGAGAAAGTAGTGTTCAAATATAAAACCATGTTCCCAGCTTTGAACCTCAAAATGTTGAGCACTGCACAAATAATCCTTTATGGTTTAGTGGCAAGAAGAAAGACGTGTTGAAAAGAAGACAAGAAGTCTTGCCCACACTTTGCTACAAACCATGTAGGGGTCACTGCAAACATGGGAACACAGTACTCTGGTTAGATGGGACCAAAATGAACTTTTGAGCATGCATGCCAAAAACTAACACTGCACATAACACTGAACACATCATTACCAACAGTGAAACACTGTGGTGGCAGCATCAAGCTTTGGGAATGTTTTTTGTTAAAGCAAGGACAGTAAATCTGGTCAGAGTTGATGAAAGGAAAACTTTTAGAAGGGTACACAATTAGGGTCCAAAAAGATGAGGACAGTAGTCTCATACAGTATAAATACAAAAACATGTTTTAAGGATAACAGTCAAATTAACAGATGGGATCTCAGCTTCAGGTGGAAAAAAATAGGTTTAATACAGGTCTTCAAGTCATAATGAAAGTTTTTTTTTCAATGTGTTTTTCATGTTTGTAATCCATGAACATCACTGCAGATTTCCTACTTTGTTCTGCTTTACCAGACTTTTACTTCAACTGTTTTCCAGCAATAAGACACTCTTAGACTTTATTTTGCTTTCAGCATGTAAAAGTTCATATTTTACAAAAGAAAAATAAGTTTAATCTTCTGTGATTTGTTCATCTGGTGTCTCTCACCTTCCTTTTGAAACTGCTTCCAAGATATGGGATAGGTAAAACAAACCCTACTTCACAAACCCATAACATACGATCAACCAGGCCAGGTTGTCCCCTCTCACCATTACTAACAATAGAACCATTGGCCATAGCAGTGAGAAAAGATACAGGAATAACAGGCGTTATAGCTGGAGGAAGAGATCATCATTTCTCCCTATTCGCAGATGACATATTTTTTTGACTAATTTAAGAAACAGTATTCACAATCTTATGAATTTAATAGAAAGTTTTGGTGAGTTCTCAGGATCAATAACTCTAAATCAGTACTAAGGCTCCTCAATGAGGAAGAGAGGAAAAAAATCCTACTATGAACACTCCATTCATAACTAATGAAAGTCTTAAATACCTAGACATAAAAATAACCCCAGAACTTCATAAAATAATTCCAGCAAATTATGACCTCTTGGTAAAGGAAATCACAGAAACATTAAGACAGTGGTCCACTGGCTTATCATTACGTTGCTACCTATACTCATCTGTTGTAAGAGCACAAAAAAACTCAATCTTAAAAGGGATGCCACACATAAACACAGAAGAGATTCCTTAGCAAACTCTCAGTTTACCCCTCCAAAAACTTAAAGATGTGTACGAGAATGATGTTTTACTTACCTTTGAGCAATTAAGTGAAAAATACCAAATTCCATAGCAGATCCAGAAAAATCATGCAGATCCCACGATTATCAAAAATAAAAGAAATATCAGTAATTATAAGGAAAAGGTTCCTCTCATCATTTTATAAGGTAGGGATCTCTAGCTCAAATTACTCAGCAATGGACAAACTCAACGCCTGGAGGCACAATATTCAATAAGACGTAAACAAAACAGACTAGAGTGAGGCTTGTTTAAAAGGCACAAAAACAACCAATAAATACTCGGTTTAAAATACTACAACATACGTGGCTGATTAAGATATATATAACCCGCGCCAAACTTCACCAGATGTTCATAATGTTCCAGATGTATGTAAGAAATGTTTCAATGATAAATTAACCATTTTACATTGCCTGTGGGAATGTAATAACATGCAGGATTTTTGGAAAGAAGTTATAAGTCATTTGTCAGTATTAATATTTCTTTTGATGTAAAATTATGTGTGCTTGGAATCTACCCAGAAGACCTGAAACAAATGAAGAAACAAACCAGATTACAGGACTTTGGACTTCTACAAGCCAGGAGAGTAATTGCCCTCAGTTGTGAAAGTGTAGAAGCTCCCTCCATTAAACAATTGATACAAGAACTTCAGAATGTTTAGGTCTGGAACAACTAACTTGCATGGCTAAAGGTAAATCAAAAGACCCAAAAGACCCAACCATGTATGAATAATATAGAAGCTGGACATGTAAATCCTGATCTCATAATAATGCATTTTTATAGGTGTATAATTGATGTACGTTGGTGTTACTATGAGAAGTGTCTGTGTTGATTCTTGGTTAATTTCTGATCTTTTTTCTCAAAATCCATTTTATTTTTATGCGGTGCCACAAACAAGGACAAAAAAAAACATGGGGGGAGAAATACTTTATTTAAATTAGTGTTATGTGATATTACACTCCTCAAAAAAATAAAGGGAACATTTAAACAACACAATATAACTCCAAGTAAATCAAACTTCTGTGAAATCAAACTGTCCACTTAGGAAGCAACACTGATTGACAATCAGTTTCACTGCTGTTGTTCAAATGGAAAAGACAACAGGGGGAAATCTTTGGCAATTAGCAAGACACACTCAATAAAGGAGTGGTTCTGCAGGTGGGGACCACAGACCACTTCTCAGTACCTATGCTTTCTGGCCGATGTTTTGGTGACTTTTGAATGTTGGTGGTGCTTTCACACTCGTGGTAGCATGAGACGGACTCTACTACCCACACAAGTTGCTCAGGTAGTGCAGCTCATCCAGGATGGCACATCAATGCCAGCTGTGGCAAGAAGGTTTGCTGTGTCTGTCAGCGTAGTGTCCAAAGCCTGGAGGCGCTACCAGGAGACAGGCCTGTACACCAGGAGACGTGGAGGAGGCCGTAGGAGGGCAACAACCCAGCAGCAGGACCGCTACCTCCGCCTTTGTGCAAGGAGGAACAGGAGGAGCACTGCCAGAGCCCTGCAAAATGACCTCCAGTAGGCCACAAATGTGCATGTGTCTGAACAAACAGTTAGAAACCGACTCCATGAGGATGGTATGACGGCCCGATGTCCACAAATGGGGGTTGTGCTCACAGCCCAACACCGTGCAGGTCGCTTGGCATTTGCCAGAGAACACCAGGATTGGCAAATTCGCCACTGGCGCCCTGTGCTCTTCACAGATGAAAGCAGGTTCACACTGAGCACATGTGACAGACGTGACAGAGTCTGGAGACATCGTGGAGAGCGATCTGCTGCCTGCAACATCCTTCAGCATGACCGGTTTGGCAGTGGGTCAGTAATGGTGTGGGGTGGCATTTCTTTGGAGGGCCCCATGGCCCTCCATGTGCTTGCCAGAGGTAGCCTGACTGCCATTAGGTACCGAGATGAGATCCTCAGACCCCTTGTGAGACCATATGCTGGTGCGGTTGGCCCTGGGTTCCTCCTAATGCAGGACAATGCTAGACCTCATGTGGCTGGAGTGTGTCAGCAGTTCCTGTAAGATTAAGACATTGAAGCTATGGACTGGCCCGCCCGTTCCCCAGACCTGAATCTGATTGAGCACATCTGGGACATCATGTCTCGCTCCATCCACCAACATCACGTTGCACCACAGACTGTCCAGGAGTTGGTGGATGCTTTAGTCCAGGTCTGGGAGGAGATCCCTCAGGAGACCATCCTCCGTCTCATCAGGAGCATGCCCAGGCGTTAAGGGAGGTCTTACAGGCACGTGGAGGTCACACACAATACTGAGCCTCATTTTGACTTGTTTTAAGGACATTACATCAAAGTTGGATCAGCCTGTAGTGTGTTTTTCCACTTTAATTTTGTGTGACTCCAAATCCAAGCCTCCATTGGTTAATAAATTTGATTTCCATTGAGGATTTTAGTGTGATTTTGTTCTCAGCACATTCAACTTTGTACAGAACAAAATATTCAATGAAAATATTTCATTCATTCAGATCTAGGATGTGTTATTTGAGCGTTCCCTTTATTTTTTTGAGCAGTGTATTTCTGAGACACTGAATTTTGGGTTTTCATTGTCTGTAAGCCATAATCATCAAAATTACAAGTAAAAGGGTTGAAATGTTTAACTCTGTATTGAATCTATAAAACATACTGTTCCCTTTCTGAAATTACTGAAAAAGATTATTTTACTCTTTCAAGATATTCAAATTTTTTGAGACGTACTTGTATATTCTTCTGGGTTATGCTTTTTTCTTTGTACTAGCTCTGGATATAATTGACAACTAGCATAAATATATTTGTACTTGAAGTTGGATGACAGGAAAAAAGAACTTGAACATATGAAAAAAGCATGTTCTTTTAAAATTGTTCCCCATTATTAAATGTAATTCTAGGATTTCCATCATCATGATTTTTTGCTTGAATGGTTTGCATCCTCACCTAGTATTGTAGTCCTCTTTATCATCATCATAGACAATGTACCACCTAAACAGTGTTTTTCAAAGCTTTACTTTACGAGGATAAAACTTACTTAGTCCCCATCAGTCCTTGTACTCCTTAGTGTAAATCAGGTCTTTCGTGAGCAACCTTTAGGAGCCCCGTTTCAGTTTCACTGAGAACCCATTGAACCACATGTGCACATGGACAGTGGATATATGATATGCATTGACACATGTTGAACACAAGCTCTGGACTTCTGTTACACAACATGCAACATGACACACAATAACATATTGCTTCCAAGGCATATTGCAATCTAGCGAGTCCTGTTATGCAAAAAACTGTGTCCCAATTCATTTAACACATAAGCAAATCATTATTTTAGAGGCTTATATCTTTTGTTATTAAGAAATTTATTCTCAAAAAGCTGCATAACAATTCCAATACTGCAGTGTATGAAAGGCATATACGCAAAGTTAAAGAAAAATCTGGACTGCATCTGCAAAAGCTGCATCTGGGGATTCTGACCTTTACAAAATGTTGAAGTTGGTACCATCCACTGGAATCGGGTTCTTTTCCATAAAAACACATTTGGGATAAGATAGCTTTTTTGTTGTCTGTCAGTGACCATTCAGTTATGGTTGATTTTCATTTCAGAAACAAGAGTGGGAAGTCTGAATGAGCAGCTGTTTTTATTGTTCAATGTGTGTATTACAAAAACTTTCATTTGATGAACCTAAAACATAATTTTACATAATTTGCTAACCTAAACATCCAGTTGTCCTTTGGTAAGTAGTAAAACGTCCAACAAGAATTTTAATACTACAGAGATAAATGGTTGATTTAATGATTTCTTTTTCCTTGACAATTTACATGCAAATCAAATATTAATGAAATTGTTAAAACAATGAAAAGGGTAGCACTGCCCCCATCATCAAGCATAACTGATCCAAATATAACATTCAACCCAAACCCAGATCAACTGCCTATGGCAGTGAAAGGCAAACCTAAAGTAATGTGCAGGGAATTAATTAAGCTCTAAGGAAATAATTCAAAAGAAAACAAACCTGTCAGATCAGAGGATGACGTCTAAAGTAAAATATATTTTTGGCCCCTTTCTAAAGCAAAGATGAACATAGTAGTGTCTCCCATTGGAAATAAACCAGAAACCTACTCTCTTGATGAAACGTAACAAATCTTCAAATAAATCTGCCAGATGGGTGAGATATTGGAACTGACGGAAACAGGCATGAACCAAACAGCTGGAACAACAGGACTAAATACTGCCCTGTTTATCTAATATTTCATCATCTGGAAACTGTGTATTACATATAATTTAAACAAGCAACGCAACTGTCTTTGTATTATGGTGAAGAGCAGTCGATTCAAGGGAATTCAAATATATGTTTCTTTCATCCATGTGGCTGTGGCTGAAATATTCAATATTTTCATCAAGTTAGTGCTTCCTTTTTAAACATTTAACAGTCAAAATGTGTTGTTGAATGTGATTTGGTTTTTTTATGGTTAATTCGGAATAAAGAGTAGGGTCCCTGGTTTGCTAAGGAGGGGTCAACATTCAAATGTGTAGGGTAACGAAGGGTACAGTGGATGCCACCAGTCCATGAGCTTCACGCTGTGCACAGGATCCAAAACAACCTGTGTCCCACCTTGATCCCCTCTCTTCTTTCCCCGCTGAAGAGGAGAGTCCTGGAAGACCAGACGAACCCGGTGGTGACGCATGTCCTGGCTCACATTAATTGTGAACTGTTAGCAAAACAAGAAAATCACATTAGAGGATTGGTTAGAGGTGGTTAAGGTAAATATATGAATTATTCTGTGAATAAAAATATATATATACTCTACGGCTCAGAAATGAACAATAAAAGGCTTAAAGGTGAAGACCAGTGTATATCAAGCTGTTAAATTTACTCTTCGATCTGCACAGAAGGCTAACACCTCATCGTTATTAAGATGAAATTTAAAATTTAATTAATCCTTGGGTTTTAATAATAAACTGATTAATGCAGTTTGCACAACCCCAAAAATCTGATAGTGCTGTTAAGACCGTTTATGCTGCAGCCGTTGCTTCTATGAAAGCACATAAATGTTGATTTCATTTCAAAATATTACTAAACTAAATTATTGCACACTGCTTAGCAGTACACTTGAACAACTTGCTGAAAACTGGTGTAAATTCGTAGCGTTTTTATTAATGAACATGTTTTAGGTTTAGAGCAATATTTGTATTGGTTAGACTCTGGCCGTACGGAGGGATAAACTTGGAGTCAAAAAGAATGAGATGAATTTTTAAATTATTTTTTATTTTCACTATTATCCTCCTTATCACCAATCCTTCATGGACAATATTAGGAAAGTAAATAATTGCGTCCATCTGTACTGCAGATACTACGCATCCGTTAGCGACTCGTCGTCTGCAGCCAGCATCATGAGAGAAGAAACGTTAAAACTATTAAGATGTTACAATACAAACATACTGGATGTTGTTTTAAAATATTCATTAAAGTTTATATATTGAGAAATAAAAATGTTAAACTGAAAAATTTTGAGATTTTTTTATTAAACAAATTAACATTTAGTACCACACACACACAAAAGTACCGAAAACTGGTACTGTTGAGTACCGATACAGATTCCCAGGTACTGGGCATCGGTACCGTTTTGGTTCAAATGTGAAAGGTACCCATCCCTAGTAATAGGCATGTAAAGGGAAACCCTCTACACTCGGAACATAATTGCCAAAAAATAGTGTTCAGAAGTCTCCTTTGTTATATTAATATTACACACACTGATCTTGTGATGAAATTTTGTTTATTTCTTTATTTATTGTGCAGCAAGAATGAGACATTCAATGGAATACTTGGCATTATCCATAAAACTCAATAGCTTAGAAGGAGATGACTCATTTAACCACATTTTTGCCACTTAACCGTGTTTTTAATTTGTAGAATATAATTTTTTTGCATTAATCAAAACCCGTTTCCTTTTTGATTAGTTAGTTATTAGGAATGATCCAACCCGGATCGGGCTTCCAATCATACAATCAGCATTGGAGTACCTGACTACATTCATCTCCTGACTTTTTGTGTTCAATCACAAACCCAAGTAAGTTGCTAGATTATTTTTTTTATGGTTCCATGATTTTAATAAAGTATCAGACTGGGGTTGGATTCGGCCTTGGTCTGTTCTTAAAGCACTTGGATCGGTATCAGGGACAAATCCTGTCAGGAAATTCCTAATAATTATCATTTTAGCTATCAAGGTAGGATACACTTGTTTTAAAGAAGAATGAAGCTACCACAAAATAAAAGCCACTTGCCAGGGTAAGGGTCAGGCCCATGACTACAGGGATGAAGATGTAGTTGAGGGTGGTGACCTGAAGCACACAGCAGTCAGAGTCTGGATTCATATGAACATCTTTATATTGTTTGGGCAGGTGCAAAGACTTGGCGCAACAATTCTTAATGTGTCCCTGCAGGGATGGAGATGAACAGAGACACACTCAGATAGCCACCACAGCAGGGCACACAGCAAGTGAAATGTATTCATTTGAACAAACTGCAATCATTACAAAAAATAAAAGAGTGGGAGTTTACTTGTAAAAAATGACAGATTTTGACCTGCTTTTTAAATTTGAAGTTGAACTCCCACAATGCTTCTGGCCGGGTCCCTGACAACTTTTTGATCCAGAAGAGTAAACACTGCACCGACAGAAAACAGGCACATATTTATAGGTCAAATGTTAGCTACAGAAACAGTCTTCATTATATGTCTGTTCTTGTTGTTCAAGAAGCCTATATCTAGCAAACCATGTCCTAAAACAGTGGAGCTCAAACCACAAACAAATTTAATTAAATTTGCTCAGACACCGTGTATTTTAAACCCTGATTTTTTTTTTTTAATACAGCTTTCCACATGCTTCTATTAAAAAAAGAAAATGGTACAAGCAGGTCACAAATGAAAAATATGTTAAATGCTAATGAACCTTGGAGTTGAGCAGCGTTGTGGGCGTGGATTCTGGCAGTGCAGGAATCTTTGAAGCACGCAAGCTAAACGGCTCGTACAAATGGAAAAGGGAGCGAATCACACAGGCCCGTAGACAGCGCATCCTATCTACGGAGTCAGGCTGGAGACGAAACGGCAGGTCAACTTCAATCTTGTAGTGCCTTTAAAAAAAAAACAGACCACAAATAGGTGGGTTAAAAAAAAACATAATACACTGTACAAGTTAATCTGAAAACGAACACGATAGAAGTGAAGACTCAATTTTCTTTATTGTTGCACTATTTCAAATAAAGGGAATAAAAAGATTAATCCACTGGTAACCGCTCAGCTACTGCTGTTATCTGAGTGAAATAATAAGAAGAAATAAATAAAGACATGGATGGACAATTCTAGTCATTAAGAGCCAGTATCCTGCGTGTTTTAGATTAGACACACCTGATCTGAATTAACGGGTCATTAGGAGCCTTGCGCAGAGCTTAAATTTAAGCTGAGAAGATATATAATCGGTATGATTCTGGCGTTTCAGAGCAAGGACACATCTAAACAAAAACAAGACACGAGCCTTCTAAAGACCCCAACTGGCCACCGTTAACATGAGTGGTACATTAAAAAAATTACCCAATGCTGATTAAAGCAAATTAATTAGATTAAATCAGCTAGCTCCAAAATACTTTCAAATATTGGTCGTTCTAAGACAAGTTACCAATAAAATAAATAAAAAAATAGCTAGTAATAGCTACATTTACATGCACAAAATTTCACGATTGGATTAAAATGTATTCAGATTTTTTATTTTTTAATCGGATTGTACCGTTTATATGGACAAAAGTAAATGTCATGTATACTTGCCGCTCGAAATATTCTGTTAGCATCTAGTTAGAGCGACTAGCCACTCAAGGCGGAAATACGTCACGTTGACACGGGGTGCACATGCGCACTCAGGTCAGTTTGCCTCATTCCGAATAACTTGATCCTGTCAAACGTTTACATGCATGCCGATCGGATTATCTATCAGATTAAACTACTTCATATTAAGCAAAGAAATTTCATGAAGTGAGCCAAAGATCCTGCTGTCTGTGACTTTAGCATTATGCAGGCTGTGCTACAGAGTAATAGCTAAAAGCCTGATACTAGGAGAACTTGGAAGAGCATCTTCAACACAGACACGCGTTTGAGGAATTTAAAAAGATCACCAACACTTCCATTTCTGCAACACCAAAAATTAACAATACCTGTTTAATTATTAGCAACATGCCGATAGCTCCATAACTCCTCTGTTCAGAAGTAGTTAACGGTTATGGCTAACAACAAACCTTAAACATTACATTACGTTTGCATAGGACCGTTATATATGATACATATTTTGGCTTTAATACATGGTGTTAATTTCAAAAGTCAGGTTGGACTGTACATTGATGCATTGAAAGGATGAGATCCCTGTTTACAGTGTTTTGGAACCTGGTTTCCAACAACTTATTCAACAACTGAATTAAAGGTACATATTTCATCACAGTTTTGAACACTTGCAGCTAGTGACATCTTGTCTGCTGCAATGCTACAAAAGTTAAGCTTATCTTTTTTTAAACATGGCTTCTGACTTGGCTATTACTTTATGGTTCCGCACTAATTAGGACAATAAAAATATGGTGATATTGTTAGCGCTTGGTTTTATCTTTATTGAAATTGCATCTAATACTTTACTAAGTGTCAAGTTTTATTATTGTGATCATCCCATTTCAAACACCTTATGCATACCAAAATGAATGCACCACTTACTAATTGGAAAAAGGTTGGAATTTTGAGTTTTTGGCCTGGAAACTTATCGATGCAACTGTACTAAAAATTTAATTTCATTTGCTTCAAAATAGTCAAGGAACCCTAGAAATAATCACCTTCTGTAGAGTCTAGTCCAAAAAGCAGCAGTGCAAGTCACTGTCCACGCATTCCTGCAGATCAAAGCAAATCTGCACACGTCCTCAGGTCGAATGTAGGAGGAAAGTACCAACCAAATGTCTACTGGATAATAAACCCCATCACTGCTCTCACTGCTTTCTGGGAAAGTAAGAAGAAAAACACTGAATAAACTTGGAATAAATTACCGCTTTCATCATGGGTTAAAGGAAATACAGAAGTTGTACCTTTCTTTCTCTTGTTTTTCTTCTTGCGGGCCACTTTAGTTTCATTTTCCCCTTCATCGTCCTCAGGGTCATCGCTGCTGCCCACGGCGTCTGCTCCGACACTCACTGCAGACGAAAGGACTTCCTCCACCGCCCCCTGAGAGGCTTCCAACCCGCACAGCAATTTTACTAAAACAAAAATGATTTTTAGAATTAAACTACTGTGTCTTATTTTCATTCAGGAAACGCGGCATGCCAGTCAGTCAGCTATTACCTTCTTTTTCAATCGCATTTGCGACAGCTTTCTTCACCCTACCCGACTTCACAACGGCTGGGTCGGCATCAGCAAAATCAGCGACTGTGACTAAAAGAAAACAAGCAGAAAGTCTCATACATTAGATACACTAAGTGAAAATACGTCTTAATCTTCCAAAACTGAATTTATAATATGGTTTAATTCTTCTCTATACATTCACATTTTACAAAGTTGAACTTGACTTCATAAAGCTGGGTAACTATACAAACTACATGGCTCTGTCACAGGTTGAAAGCTAGCCTCCTCCCGGCTAAGCTACCTGATTCCGAGCAAACGTCCCCGGCCTTAAATTTCAGCCGTTTTCGGTTCCCTTTCTTGGGCATGTCGACACCAGTGATATGTAGACGCCTAACGGGGCTGTGAGTCCTGCCATGGCTCTATGGCAAGCCGAGTTAAAGAGAAAGACAGAAAAATAACAGAGAAATTAAAAACTGTTCCACCGGGGTCTTCAGCCATCATGGAATGACGTCACATCACAAAAACCGCGAGAGTGAAGGCTGCTCGCGGTCTTCTTCTCCCTCTTCATTGTGACTTCTGTTTCAGTAGCAACACTGCCATCCTCTGGGGCTAGCCGAGAGAGTTTATTGCTGTCACGCAGATACCCTTAAATCAGTTAAAACAAGTCAGCTTATACAATTAGGGTAATGTTTGTCCCTTTTCACCAAAGTATGTATATTTTTAGGGTTGTATATATATATGGTTCATGTACATGGATTCATATCTAGTGTCTGTTTCATGTTAACGTATGAAAAAAAATGTATGTTTAAACTCTGTTTTAATGAAAATAAATACTCCTCTTGATCTTATCTTTAAATGTACTTGTGCTTTTTATCTGTTCACACTCTCTTCGTCTCTACAATGCTAATCTGAGGTCTAACCTCCTTGTTCTTTTTTCTTCACATTCTTATTTCTACAGCACACGTTTAAAAATAGACCTCAAAGACTGAGTGTTTTCCTCAGTGGCAGAGTGTATTGCCAGTATTTCTCCAACATATCTGGTTTGCCATTATATAGTTGTCTGTCATCGTTTCATTCAGATGCATTCACTTGTATGTTTGCAACCCCCACATATTGACTTCACCTTGAAGATAACCTCTCCCTTTGTCCTTCATAAAAAAACAATATTTTCAGCACCCCTGATCGATAGGTATGCAGATTAGCCCTTAAGGTAAATTATAAACCATTGACTGCTTGAACCCAAATGCAGAACATGCAGTGCCTTGCAAAAATATTCATACCCCTACTATACCATATAGTACATTTTGTCACGTAAAGTGTGGCATGCATTTACATTCAGCTTCCCTGATTTATTCCTTTGTAGAATCACACTTCCCAGCAGTACAGCTGCAAGTGTTCTGCAGTCTAAACCAGCTTTGATCATCTTGGAGCAGACAGTTTGTTCTATTATTCTTTGTAAATTTGCTCAATCTTAATCAGACCGCATATAAAGAGTAAGTAAAAAAACATTTTGAATTCTTGCCAAAGATTATTAATGGGACTTTTGTCTGTATTTTGACTGTGTCATTCTAACATACATTGATTTAAATCATTTCATTGTAGCTTTGGCTTCAAATTGAATTTCTAATAACTTTATTTCAACAAAAGTTTGGCTCTCCACTTTTCCACATAGGCCAGATTTATGGACTAAGCAACTGAGAGTTGTCCTGTCAACAGATTCTCCTACCTACTGACTAGGTGACCTCTGAAGGCAATCAGTTGCACTACATTTTAGGTTGTCACTGTAAGGGGTTCTGATGATAAATGCACAGCCTACCTTCTACATATTTGCAGTGAACAATTTATAAAAATCCATTTATGCTTTTCCTTCTACTTCAGAATTATTTAGTGCTTTATGCTGGCCTATGGGATAAAAACTCAACAAAATACATTGGGGCTTTTGGCAGTAATGTGACAAAGACATCAAAAAATACTTGTGTTAGGCCCCTTTAAATATTATAGTGTTAGAAACAACAGGGTTAATTTGAAAAAAGTAGGTAACATAGCAGGCTGCACGGTGGCGCAGTTGGTAGCACTGTTGCCTTGCAGCAAGAAGGTCCTGGGTTTGATTCCCAGCCGGGGGTCTTTCTACATGGAGTTTGCATGTTCTCCCCGTGCATGCGTGGGTTCTCACCGGGTACTCCGGCTTCCTCCCACAGTCCAAAGACATGCCTGTTAGGTTAATTGGTCACTCTAAATTGCCCTTAGGTGTATGAATGAGTGTGTGCATGGTTGTTTGTGTGTTGCCCTGCGATGGACTGGCGACCTGTCCAGGGTGTACCCCGCCTCTCGCCCATAGACTGCTGGAGATAGGCACCAGCTCCCCCACAACCCACTATGGAATAAGTGGTAGAAAATGACTGACTGACTAGTTAACATAGCTAGAGAGAAAAAACTGATTGCTGAAACGAAGTCAATAGATACTATTTTTATCAACCTTAAGAGTAACTACAGCGACGTTTGCATTGCTATGGTTACTGCAATCTGTCAAATAATCGTTAAAGAACTGAGCTAAATTTATCATGAAGTGAAAAGGAAAGAAGGGGAGTTTTAGTAATCCATTTATGTCACCATAAACAGAGAAAGGGGACACAAGAAAAACACAAGGGCTCCAATGTGCTGCCAAGATACAAAATTTACTTCTAACATTCACTAGAGCCAAAATCCCATGATTTGGCCTTAAATGGGCCCTAAAAACTTTTGCTTTGTGACAATTAATTGTTGATTTTCTACTCCCTCAATGGTATGGTGTTATTCAAGGTATGCGTAAATTCAGGTATGCTGGGAGATCAGATACTCAGCTACAGCAATTATTGTTTCTATTAAAGACTGTACACGCTGTTTATTCTGATACCTTCCTGTCAGGACCAGCATGAACTTTTATCAATTTAAGCTACAGTGGCTTGTCTGTTGGACCCTGTCGTTAGGTCCTCACTGTCCCTTCTTTGCATCACTTTAAATTTATACTGACCTCCGCACACCACTTGCACGCCACAAGGAAACAGTTTTGGACACCCACTGAACCACTCGTCTAGCCATCAAAGTTTGTAACTTACCAAATTGCATTACCTTGTTCCATGACCATTGAGACTTTGGTTTTGGTCAACACTTTAGTTTGAGTTTCATCCCTTTTGAGCTTTTTGTCACTTTGGCGTCATTTTGTGTCTCAATTCTTTGAACTATGGATGCTGGTTTTATTTTTACTTTGCAGTTGTTACAGTTTAAGTCTTTCATATTTGGATTTAAGTTGTAGTCTTAAATTGGTGTTTTCCTCCAAGCAGTTTACAATTCCTATTTTAATTTTAAATTATTTTTATCTTGAGCTCTATGGTCCTTTTATTTTCTGTTATTCCTGTTTCGGTGTCTCTTTGTTATTTTTTGGTTAGCTATTTTGTCATCCTTGTGTTGGTTATGTTCAGTCATTTCCTCCCATTAGACCTCTTCAGGCAATCCTAGCTCCCAATCTGTTAGTAATCACTCGCCTGTTTCCACTCTTGTCCGCCTGGTTTTTAAACATGTCTTTTTCCCCCATTCATCACTAGATCCTGTTGTCGTCAGTCTTGCTTTCTCCATGTTCCAGAGCCAGGGTTTTTTCCCCTCCATGTTTAATTCCATTTTAAGTTTGGACTTATTTTCGATAAACCTTAAAGTTTATAATCATACCAGTTTTGATTATTCTGTGTCACCCCTCCAGTTCCAAACAACCAGGTCCCATCAGAGCTGCAACCAGTCAGTTTAATCACACTCCTCTTTTTTCTTTTTCAAGGTAACAGTATTTTCATTGCTGTGTCAGTGAGCAAAATAACTAAATAAATCAGCAATGAAAAACAGCATTATATGAGGGAAGAATGAGCAAAATTGATTTATTTTACAAATATATATGCATATATGAGCAAGTTCATTACATACCAACTAATAAACTGGAGAGATAGGTTTTATGTTTTGTTGAAGCCATTGAATAGATGTGTGGAAAATATTCATATACTTTTAAAAAGGCAAAGAAATACATAATGGCCAGCAGGAGTGCTGATAATGTAAAAGATAAAAAAAAACAGATTTAAAAATAATAATAACATTAGTAACCACAATTCCAACAAGTCCCAGAGTAATAGTTAGTATAACTATTAGTATAATAATAAAATGGTTAGCAGTTCCATCGTCGGGCTGCAGGATGAGTTGTTTGGCAGCACTGTTGCCTTGCAGCACCAAGGTCCTGTGTTCAAATTCTGACTTGTGGTCTTTACAATGGAGTTGCCATGTTCTCTCCGAGTACTCTGGCTTCCCCCCACAGTGCAAAAACATGACTGTTAGGTTAATTGGTTTTTCTATATCTTCCTTAGATATGAGTGTGTTGTGTGAATTGTTGCTTGTCCTGTGTGTCTCTGAGTTGTCCTGTGATGGAATGGTCACCTGTCCAGGGTGTACCCCGGCGCTTGCCCAATGACCACTGGAGATAGGCCTCAGCTCTCTTGTGACCCTGCAAGGACAAGCAGATATAGACAATGAATGGATGGATGGAAATTCCATCTTCATTTCCATGATAAAAACTGAAAACTAAAGTGAAACAATAGATATGTACTTGTCTTGCCATCAGTAACCCTCAAAGGCCAGTAATCACACTTTTCTATGTGTTGGTTCTTTAACTTATTTTTCAGTTCCTTCCTTTATTTTTCTGCTACTCTTCATGCCCCTTGCCCAGTGTTTCCTGTGTCGTGGTCCTCTTGATGTCTCCAGTTTTATTAGTTTGCTATTCTTTTTCATTAAATCACTTAAAAATGATCCTACCTGCTCTTCCCCACCTCACCCCAAATGGGAGCTTGTCCATTTTACCTGTGTCTAACAAATAAACCTGAAAGATGAAAATGTTCACATGCTGCCTAATATTCCACCCACTAATAGATGCCACAAAGAAGAGTATATTAGTGTTACTTGCCTGTCAGTGGTCGTAATGTTATGCTTAATAGGTGTTAGAAGCTGAAATCGCTGATTCATGCAAGATCCTGCAGGGTGCGCTGCGCACTCCATATACATATCTGTAGATATTGCTTGGTCAACCTGAAACCAGATAGGTGATAATGCCCCAGGAGCTATCAGGTCAGGACTGTGCTCGGTCTTACTGAAATGAGTGGACCCTGGGCGTGCGCGCTTCTCAGAGTAGGGGTTCATTTATACAGGCTGTAGTGACAGTTGCAGCATATTCCCAATCCCTGTGTGTGCGCGCAGGAGAACCGTTTGTGTGTGTGTGTGTGTGTGTGTGAGTGTGTGTGTGTGAGAGAGTGAGTGGGAGGAGGAAGGAGCGTCGGTCCGGTGGCTGTGTGCAGGGATTGAAACAGAGAAGGCGGATTCAGCGAAGAGTCGCCCTCACTATCGCCAGGAATAAGGATCTCCACCTGGATATTTGTATTTTTCTGAATGCATGTGCGATGATATCCGCCTTTTTTTCGAGCAACACCCATTTAGACCTACCCGTCTGTCTCTGAGCTGTCAATCATTTCACGCCGGGGACTCTACATGTGAGTGCATGGCGCGCCCGTCAGGGCGGATCTGGGGTGAAAAAACGCCGGTTTATATGGATAAAAGGTCAACCATCATCTCTTCAGCCCAATCACTTGTTTAAGGCATGGCCACAGAAAGGCTAGAAACGCGTATTTGATGCATGAGAAATGCAGCTTAACGGGACTCGTGTGCGCATCTTGGATTGGTTTGGCTGTGTGGCTGCGCGACGTTATTAGGCCCCTTTTTATCATTCATTTCGAGACTGGTCCTCAGGTTCGTAACCATCACGTTCCCCTTTCTTAACCCTGGTGTAGCGACAGTGTCCCATAGCGTCGGCCAGACCGCAGAGCAGTGAAGATGATGTGCGAAGTGATGCCGACCATCAGCGAGGGAGACTCGGCTGGTCCTCCCAGAGGCACCGGCAGCGTCCCGAACGGCTCGGACCAGGAGGCCAACTTCGAGCAGCTGATGGTCAACATGCTAGACGAGAGAGACAAGCTGCTGGAGTCCCTCAGGGAGACACAAGAGACCCTCATCCAGTCTCAAGCTAAGCTGCAGGGGGCGCTACACGAGAGGGACATGCTCCAGCGGCAGATCAATGCCGCGCTGCCTCAGGTGAGTAGGGGGGGGGGGGGGGGTGGGTTTCTTTGAAGAAACCTCGTTCATTCAAGCCTATAGAACATCAGCTTGTCATGTAATCCAGGGGCTCCATGTCTATTTAGTAACAGACTGGACAGGTATCTGAGCAGTTTAAATTTTAGATGACCAATGGGTTTTACCTGGTGCATTTTCCTTGCCTCCTGTGACCCCACAGGTTGCAGGCCTATTTATGAGTTTTATTCTAAAGTATTAAATGTCAAATTAATTTACAAAATCAATAGAAAACTGCACACATTTAACCTATAAATGCCTCCATAGTACCTTTTTAGGGTATCAAATGATGGTAGCACATACCACTTTTCTAGCCATTTTGAGAAGTCAAAGCACTTTACACTATAGTGCCACATTTACCCAGTCGCACTCACTTACACAGATACGCAGATGGGTGGGCAACTTGGGGTTGGGTGCCTTGCCCAAGGACAGTTTGGTCACAAATGGGCATTAAGAAAACCAGTATGAATTGAACAAGACACTTTTTACCCAGAATTTCTCTGCGCTAAATACCAACATAAAATGCATGGCAACTGAAATATTAAAGCCAGCCAAATATTGAATACTGTTATTGCGATGTTGCAGACACTGAAACTGCAAAAACGATGGCAATTGTGCATATGTCAATTTCCAGTATCAAGGTACACTAAGTTATAAAAAAGTTATGGTTTAAAAAATTTTAGTCACACCCTTTCTACAGGTAGCCAAAGAAAGTGTTCAGATTTTTCACATTTTCTTCAGCTGGTATGATCATAGAGTAACGTAGTGCTGCCCCTCCCCCACTTGTTGCTGTGCAATGCTAGCTGCAAGAAACCACACTCTTCCCTTGGGTTTTAAACGATTTTCCTTTATTTCTTTGCTTACTTGTTATAAATTATTACATTTTCTACTTATGCAAACAGTTAATGCCTGAGGCTCACAAATGATCAAACATGACCACATCTATGCACACACATATTCACACACCTAAAGATTATCAAATACCAATGATTGCGACAGCTTTTATTTTTACTTAAACTCCTTTGTAAGGTTTTCTCTCTCTTTTTTATGTTTTTCCTCTATCCTGAAAAGACTGATATTTTATTGTTTTTTGTTTTAAGTTTACAATATTGTTTAGGTAGTGTAGGTATTAGTTGTTTGTTCTGCAAATAAAAAAAGACAACAACAAAAAAGAGACATATTGAGCTGCTGGAAACAACTGAAATAGCGGGTGAAAAGCTGAAATAGCCTGAACAACCTGAAATTGTGAAAACTGTGGACAATCATGATGTGGAAACTAAAGGAGCACCACCCAGTACTCTTATCAACGTTACTCTATTATAGAACTACAGTTTGCAAGCTAAGAGTGTCTTTTAGACACCTAACTGTATGATGGCTAACCCAGCAGATAGGCCGGTTAATAGCAGCTTGTTATACTCACGTAACTCTAAAAACTGCCTAATATTCTGCGTAAAAAGCATTTGAAAATGAATTAATTTAACAAATTCTAAATTTATGCCTAAGTCTTTGTACTAAAATAAAAATAATAAATAAATGTTATCGATAACATTTTCAGTCAGTCACTTTCAATACCGCTTCTTGGGTCGCAGGGAAGCTGCAGCAGTCTTTGGGCGAGAGGCGGGGTACACCCTGGACAGGTCGCCAGTCCATCACAGGGCAACACACAAACAACCATGCACACGCTCATTCACACACCTAAGGGCAATTTAGAGAATCCAATTAACCTAACAAGCGTGTCTTTGGACTGTGGGAGGAAGCCTGAGTACCCAGGCATGCACGGGGAGAACATGCAAACTCCATGCAAAAAGAGGGAGTCGAACCCAGGACCTTCTTGCTGCAAGGCAACAGTGCCACCAATGGCACCACCGTGCTGCCTAGATAACGTTTTAACAGTAAAAATCAAAAGTACATTATTAGAGCAGAATATGATATGATTATTGCTCTTCTGTTGCAAATCAAAGCAAAGAGATCTTGTTATACGTTTTTGTGTCACGTATTGTGTTAAAACCGTGATACCGTGAAACTGTGGTATTTTTAGTCAAGGTTATCATATCTGGAGAATCTCATACCGACCCATGTGTAATTGCAAACCAAGATATTGTTCGGCTTTAACATTGTGGATTTCGTCTGTAGAGGCCTGAGCCACATGTTAGGAACCCCTGCTGAGGAGGGCACAGCCCACTTGTAATTACCTCAGTGCAAGCGACCTAACTTCTGTACATGCTGACCTGCATGTAAGAGTGAGATGAGCTGGTTGTAAATCTGGTTATGTTTCACAATCTTTGTTGGCTTGTTTCAGCGAAAGAGAGCTGAAGAAGGGCTGCTGCACTCACCGTGCATGACGACAATAAATTCTCAGCACGTACACTCACCGGCCACTTTATTAGGTACACCTTGCCAGCACCGGGTTGGACCCCCTTTGCCTTCAGAACTGCCTTAATCCTTGGTGGCATAGATTCAACAAGGTACTGGAAACGTTCCTCAGAGAGTTTGGTCCATATTGACATGATAGCATCACACAGATGCAGCAGATTTGTCGGCTGCACATCCATGATGCGAATCTCCCGTTCCACCACATCCCAAAGGTGCTCTATTGGATTGAGATCTGGTGACTGTGGAGGCCATTTGAGTACAGTGAACTCATTGTCATCTTCAAGAAAACCAGTCTGAGATGATTCGTGCTTTATGACATGGCGCATTATCCTGCTGGAAGTAACCATCAGAAGATGGGTACACTGTGGTCATAAGGGATGGACATGGTCAGCAACAATACTCAGGTAGGCTGTGGCGTTGACACGATGCTCCAATTGGTACTAAGGGGCCCAAAGTGTGCCAAGAAAATATCCCCCACACCATTACACCACCACCACCAGCCTGAACCGTTGATACAAGGCAGGATGGATCCATGCTTTCGTGTTGTTGAGGCCAAATTCTGACCCTACCATCAGAGCAGAAATCGAGACTTATCAGACCAGCCAACTTTTTCCCAATCTGCTATTGTCCAATTTTGGTGAGCCTGTGCGAATTGTAGCCCCAGTTTCCTGTTCTTAGCTGACAGCAGTGGCACCCGGTGTGGTCTTCTGCTGCTGTAGCCCATCCGCCTCAAGGTTCGACGTGCTGTACGTTCAGAGATGCTCTTCTGCATGCCTTGGTTGTAACGAGTGGTTATTTGAGTTACTGTTGCCTTTCTATCAGCTCAAACCAGTCTGGCCATTCTCCTCTGACCTCTGTCATCAACAAGGCATTTGCGCCCACAGAACTGCCGCTCACTGGATATTTTCTCTTTTTCAGACCATTCTCTGTAAACCCTAGAGATGGTAGTGCATGAAATGACCATGTCTACATGCCTGAATGCATTGAGTTGCTGCCATGTAATTGGCTGATTAGAAATTTCCGTTAACGAGCAGTTGGACAGGTGTACCTAATAAAGTGGCCGGTGAGTGTATAGCTGCGTTACCCTCCGACCCTCTCATCTAAATGTGATACAAGATGTCACAGCGTGCCGTGTATTCGTCTGTGTGCAAGAAAAAGAGAGCAGGGAGGAAAAACCATGCTGACTGAGAAGCAGGCTGCTGCCTCTTGTGGAGGAAACATGGCTGCTTGTTAGAGCACATGGCCCTGGGCTGCTTGCTTCCACACACATCTGTGCGCATTTGTGTGCATGTGTAGCTTTTGCTGTGAGCTGTCATGCTTGTCTTCTAATCCCACATGTTATTTTTTATTGCTGCAATAATACAAGTATTAGTTATGCAGTCACATACCTTATGACTGATCTGTTCATGCTCAGTGAAGCAGTGAAAGACTATTTGGCTACAAATTTGATTCTCTCACTGTGTCAGTCAGACATTCAAAAAAATAGCTGCTATAAAAGTCATCAGTGACAACACTCTTGATGGCAAGCAATGCTATGTTTTCTCTGAAGAGCTGAATGCTGTCGATCACTGGATTTTAATTAAACCCTTTGGTTAGATGGTTTGCAAATAATCTAGCTATAACCCAGACAATTTAGATAGATTGTTCTATCTCAGACCTATTGTAAGTTCATGAATGTCCAGAATGTCCAACAAGGTTCAATTGTTTGCCTTTTTGTTTTCTTAACAAACAAACGACTTAGGACAGAGCATTTCAAGGACAGCTTTTTCAATTCTATGCTGATAACACTGTAATTTACAGCTCCGCACTTATTCAAGGCTTTTGAGTATCTTCAATGTGCCTTTGACAGAGTACAAGAACAGTTCCATCACATATAGTTTGTTTTAAATGAAGAGAAAACAAAGCATACAATTAGGAATTTGAGAAACGGCCAAGAAATAGAGTTGACATCTACTTTTATATATTTAGGAGTTTTACCTGATTATAACTTGTCTTTTAAGGAGGACGTTCATTATCTTTTTAAAGAAAGCTAAAATTGTTATCACGATTTTTATATATATATATATATAATTCTAGCTTTTCTTTTCATGTAAAGCTAAAATAGGTAGAATCAACCCTTTCGCCTCTTATTGTCTGTGGAGATGCACAGTATATGTATTCCACTTCTTGTCTTCGCATGTTGGATAGTGTATATCACAGATCACTGACATTGGTGCATACTCATATACAAAGCCACTTTGGGTAAAATTCCTTTACTTTCCATCCATGTTGATATAGAGAAAAGGAAATCAATAAATCAAACAACAATTAACTGTGTGCAAGTGTTTTATGTAACTGATTATTTTGTTGTAAGATGATTGTAATTCCACTGTGTTGCCAAAAGTATTTAGATGCTCATCCACATCCTTAATTTTAGTGTTTTCTAAGAACTACAATTGCCACAGGTTTAAAAAAAATCAACCACCTTGACAAGCTGAGTGCGTCTACAAACATTTCTGCAGAATGTGTGACTCTCCACTGAATGACTCAGGGAATTCAAGCATGGTACCATGACAGGATGCCACCTGTGCAATAGGTGAATTTGTGAAATTTCCTCTGAACCGAGCAATCCACCGTCAACTGTTTGTATAACAATGTGGAACCAACTGGGAACAAGAGCCACTCAACCACAGAGTGATAGGCCACATAAAATGATGAAGGCTGTCTCAGGCATCACGGGTTGCCAACTGTCTGCAGAGTCAGTCCTTTGGCCTTCAGATTAGCTCCAGAAGAATGTACAGAGAGCTTAATGGTATTTGTTTCTATGACCGGCAGCCAAGGAAACCTATCATGAGTATAACATCCAAACTTTGGATTGCAAGATAAAACCTTATATTAAAGCATTTGTATTAAAAATATGATAGTATTAAAATTTATGGATGTTGAGGTAAAACAATATTTATGGAAATATAGTGTATGTTTGCTAGGTCACAGTCCTGTGATCTCCAAAACCTGGTTAAATAAAGAAAACAAATTAATGTTCTTGCTTCTGTTTTTACAAGTACTATACACACATATGCATTGCTGAGTGCTAAGCATCCGAGTAGTCAATCCCCCCACACACACACACAGAACCATGAGATGATGCCATGGACGGGGTGAAGTGATACAGAAAAATGAGGAAAATCCCAGTTGGAATCGATTTCCTCTCAGTTTAACTCTGCTCGGCTGAGGAATGAGGATTGCCTGTTTTCGATGCATTACTGTGCAAAGAGCAGGCTGCAGTTTATAATGATGAGTGGGAAGTGTGGAAAAAACACATACTGTAGCTGATATCTCAAGTTAAAGTGTGATGAATATATTAGAGCATGTTGGTGATGCTCCTGACCCCCTCTATCCTATTCTGTCAGTTGAAATTAGGTTAACTTCTCTCTACATGGGCGTTGCTTGTGTATTTATGTCCTCAGGTCAACATAATATCACAGGTTTTGGTTTAATGTTATCGCCACCACTGTGTTGCCCTTGAGTTAGCAGTGGCTGCATATGTTTTCATTAATATGCTGTTTCAGTCCTTATAGGTGCATACTACTGTATAAATTTTAGCACAGCCGTAATGCCTGGTCTAAAAGCAAATTATTTTCATTTGGCAATCAGATGTTTATTTTCACCCTGCACACATGTGTGCGTGTGTGTGTGTTTGGTCCTCTGTAGGTTTCTTGACTCAGTGGGACTAGTCTGACCCAGAACTGTCAGGTCCATGTGTCTCCTTAAAAAGATGCAAACTCAAACTCCTACAAACAACAGGAAGAATGGCTCCAAATTCAGGGATTTTTTAATGTTGTTTCACTGAAATAAATACATACATCGCAACTTGCATCAGTGCCCATATTTATGTTTGCCTCAGCAGGATGATAAAAATGGCACAGCACTTGCATTTCATCACCCCCACACACACGTAACATATTACCACATAGGCAAGTATGAATACTGTATGTTCATCAGCAGCAGAGAATAGTTCTCAGATTAACACGTCAGCCCATTACTGAGCATAATGCTTCTATTGCAGCTCTAAGAGATGGGCTTGCCGTACACAAATTAAGCTTTAAGGACACACACAAACACACAAATGTCGCGCCTACATTTGGTTTCTAGCGTTGCATACACTCAAACACATTGTTCGTTTTGTGTGTGAAGAAAACTGTTCCGACACTGTCAGAGAACATGTGCTGTAAAGCAGCCGCATGTTAAAATGGGAGCGTGCTGCGAACAGGATGGAGAGTGGACGAGCATCATATGTGTCCAAACTAAGCAGGTCACGGTTCTTCAGCTGTCACTTGTTTCAAAAAAGCTTATTTATGTGTTTGGAGTAAAGCAAAAAAATAAAAAGTGAACATTTTGCATTAATTAAAAAAAATATTGAAAATGTGTAAAAAAAAAGTTACTTTAACTTTATTGAACTTTTGACTTTTTTAGTTTACTTATTTAATGAATTTATAAGTCTAACTAATTATAAACAAATGATTTGACGTTTTGTTTGGAAAAACACATTAGTTATTATTCCTTGTTCAATTTTTTGCAAGATGTTCAGTGGTGTTTGTAATTATCTGTTTGTAATTGTGTGCGCGTAAGTGTGTGTGTGTGTGTGTGTGTGTGTGTTTAGACACCTGTTTCAGTCAGACACAACACTGGCTATTTTTTCCACTGTACACGAGCTGAGATAAAGATACACACCTCCATGCCCTTCCAAAACAATCGTCTCTGTTCCAGTTTCACCTTCTCTGTTTCCACTCTGATAAACACCTACATGGACATATGTACAAAAGGTTCCAAATGTTTAGTTTTTTTCTAAGGTCACGGGTAGTTTTTCATAGTTGTGTTTTCTGTTTGTCCTTGTACGGACTCTTGAACTGTCAGGCAGTAGATTTTGTTTATGTGGGAAAGAGTGTATGGCATTGAGGTTACTGTATGTGCAAAAGTTTCCACCCTCGTTTTCCCTCTGGTGTTACCAGGTAAGGATTGGTGAAATCTCTCTGTAACAGGAGGACAAATCGATTTAAAAGCCTCTGCATCTGGCACTCAATTATTAGTTCTTTTTATCCCTGTTTTTCATACATTGGTTTCTTTCTATCTATCTGGACTTCTCACTAACCCAGAAGTCCAGTAATTGCTCTCTCACCCTGTGGTCCTGGCCTACTGCTGCTGTGGTTGACGGTTGAACGCTGCACAACAGAGTAGTACCAATAGGATGAGTTCAAAACATCGCCTCAAACAGGCAGGAGTCCCATAAACTCTTTAAAAAAAATTATTTGTAATATTTATAAAAATAAATTATGTAATTTTAAAGTTTTTGTAAATGTTTATTTTCTAAAAATGATAAATGGAAGAAACTTAAATAGTGTTTTTCCAGCCATACTGACAACTTAAGGCTCTTTTCCACTATGAGCCCCGGGCCCTCACTACCCTACTTCAGATATTTTCATATGAATGATTTCTGCACTGTTTTAGCAAATCTGCCTATGTATTATCTAATCTATCAATTGAAAAATGCTGAAGCACACATGCTGTGTCAGCAGGTGCCGATGATGTTTAACATTAACCCATCAAAACTGAAAAGAAGAAGATCCTAAGTATGGCTAAAGCGATTTTTGGAGCAATTCTGCCTTCACTTCTAATTTTAGAATATGAAGCACATACATACTAAGGTTTGCAAATATTTAGCATGCGCTAATAGCTTTGTGCATCTTGCCCTGAGTTGTACAGTGTGAATTAATTTTAGTTAGGTACACTTAGTGGGTTAATTTTCTAAAGTTATACTCAACCCTGCTGACGAAGAGTTGAGAATAGCCAACACTCCATTGCAAAGTGTTCAGCTGGCAGTTTTAAAGACTTTTCAACTGAAAGTAGAGATTAAATCACTCAATTTTCAATTCCAGAAGGCCAGTGTTCTGCATGTTTTAGAAGCTGTTTTGCTCCAGATACAAATAGGTGATTTATCTCCTCTCTTCAAGTTGTACAGGCCATAAGCCATTCAATTTACTCAATCAGTAGAGCATGCACACGTTTTAAGTTAAATCTGACTTAACACTTTAAAATCATTAATAATTACCTTCTTGTGATTTCCAGTCCCACTTTTCTGTCCGTGGTAATTATTTTTGTAGTTCATTCTTAACTGTGTACTAACAGATTACTCTGCAAGCAAACTCAAAAGAGTTATTTGTTTCATTTTGCTCAAACTTTAAATATGCTGTCAGAACTCCAGTCGTCCTGACTAAATGTTTTGGAGTGGTTTGAATGTAGTGCAAGTCCAATAAAGGGGAAAGTAGATCACAGAAGATAATTTGTGTTCAAAGCAATGTATAAACTCATGAACTTCAAACCTCTGTCCTTCTTCTAATATTTAGGTCAGGCTAAGATATGCCAGGGTATTTTACATTATTTTATCAAGGCCAGCAGAAGGGAGCCTTGCAGGCTTGGCATGTAACCACCATAGTTACTGTACTAAAGGTGTGTTGTGCATGCAGTTACAGTGTGAGGCAGTGTGGGTGTCAAAGCTAATATATGTTAAACTGCTGAGGAAAGGAGCTCGAAGGTCTCTTGCAGTATTTAGAAGTGAAACAGTATATTATAATTTGCAGTTTTCAAGAGTAAGTTTTTGCTAAGCAATTCAACTACCTCAAATTAGTTGTTGTCATTTTTTAATTTGCTGAAAATGTGAGGTGTTATAGTTCCACAATGTAAAAAAAAGGGTGCCTTTATTAATTGAGATCAAATTATTATGGCTTTCAAACAAGACATTTAATTTAACATCAGATCTACCGTACAACACAAAGTGGCATTGTTTTACAGTTGGGATTCCATATAGACACTGTCAAAAGTTCTGTCGGCACACCACCCTGGCATCTTCAAAGGCACTGTTTCTTTTCACAATTGTCTCCTCCTCATCCAGAGTGTGCATGCTTGTAATATCTGTAAGTGTGTACGGCCTACAGCTAATATTGCTTATGCATGGATGGCTGAAACAGCTTTGTGCGCCCTGATAGGAGGATATTGAGGTGAGGGGAGGAGGGGGCACAGGCAGATGAGAATTTACCATGTCTCATTGGTCTGTTACTGAAGCTCAGATACTTTGCTGTTTGTTATGTAAACGCCAAATAGTGGAGCTAAGGTTGAAGGAAATTGGAGCATGAAGTGAACAGCTGAACGTCACCGGGAAGCTCTGTAGGAGAGAGAGAGTAAAATAGGGACTGACACTGAAACAAACAGAGGTCACAGTTTTACTGATCATGCGAATGTATTGATGTTATCCACATTCTTCTGATACTGTAAAGACATTCATACCCCAAACAAATGTGTGTCTTTGTTTTGGAGACACCTAAACAGTGCACTTTATAGCCCCTGGTTATCTAAACACCTTAAAAGCTTAAATATCTTCTAAAATGTTTGTAAACCTTTAGTGGAATACTAATAGAGCCTTTTTATGGTTGTATTACACGTAGTTACATATTCAGGCATATTCAGTCACATTTTCTGACATACTGATACTGTACTCGTCACGCCAATTGATCAGTTAGATTATATTAAACTGTGAATAAATTTACGGCTTTTCTGCTACTTTCACACCACCGTACTCAGGGGTAGGGGTGTTAAACACTGACCAAAAATTATTTCAGAATATTGTTCACCATTTTCTCAATGAAAGTGATCTTATGTTCTTCCTTTAATCCCGGTGAATAGGATATTTACTGTTGTCTATTAGTGATACAGCACAAAAATATTTATTTTTATATAAATCAAAATTAAATCACTGCAACATCCTATCAATTAAGAATATATATTTTCCTCAATTTCTATAAAAATTATGAACAGCAATGTAAAGTCTCTGTCATAAACAAATATATCCTCTTATAGCAGGTATGTCAGCAAAATGACACCAAGAGCATGTATCTAGGTTGATAATCTACATCTACAGGCTTTTAAAAGCTGTAATTTATGTTCCTCATTTACACTAAACCCTGTAAAAATTTGTGACTCAAATAAAAAGATGCTTCATTTTATAAAACCTATTTTTAGGTATTGCAATAAACATTCAGTTAATTCACTGACTTGTATGAATCAATTTATTCAGTTAAAAGATCATGTTTGTTACTGCAGAATATGTTTTTGAATCAAACACATTCTGCTTACATTACTTTTCTAAGTAAACTTTATAGGTAAATTCTGAAATATGGATAAAAATCGTTTCCAATTTCTGATGGAGAACAGACCTTGCTTGGGCAAATTAACCATCAAATAGGATACTTGAAAACATGACCTAGAAGGCTATTTGTTTGATGGAAAAAATTTACTGGTCTTTAGATAAAATAAACTATTTTGTTGGACCAAAACTTCAAAAATAAACCCTGTTTTTGACATTCACAGGAATTAAACAAAGCTGATAATAAGTGATATGCTGGGTATGTTCATGTTATGTTATCAATGAGAACTCGCAAAGCTCTGTTTTTGGGAATGCCAGTAATTTAACCACAAATCAAATGATTCTTATCAGCCAGTCAGCTGGCTGATAGGAATCATTTAATAACATTCCTATTGACAGCTGTTAGTGTGGAGTGCAACGACAACATTTGTGTCTTCTCATATCAAGCATCATGTTGGCGCTTCAATTAGGTCCAAAATGTAGGACGTTTGCAAACAGCAAAACTGTAGTTTTACTCTAAAGTTGTTTCAGTTTGAAGAAAGTGAACTGAATGGTTGTGGGGGAATCTTACAGTGACCACCTTTCGACATAGTTGGCAGAATTGTTTGGTTTGTCTGACATCCTCTCTCTTGGAGCCAAACCATCTCCGTGCCAAAGATGAGAGAAGACCGGTGTGCTAGCACAAGCTCCAAAGAAGTAGTCAAGAGTCGACAGCAGCAGTACTGTCTTGTTAGTGAGTTAGTCCTTCTTTCTTCGGTCAAAGCTCAGCAGTCCTGAACTTCCACTGACTGAACGCATGTAACCAATACCTTACAGCTGATGCACTAGTACAACATGCATGTGGCAACATGGATTTATAACGTTTCAAGGTATTTTGTTCTCACTGTTTTATCAAAAATAGATTATACCAATGCCATCTGTGCATTTCCAGTTGGGAGGGACTGGTGCCTATCTCAGGCGGTCATTGGCGATAGGGCAAAAACAGGGACTCGTAGTCATTCTATCACAGGGCAACATAGAGACAGACAACCAGGTATGCACATACTCACAGCTGAAGTGTGTGAGTTGGGCCAATTTACCCAACATGGAGTTTTTTGGACTTGTTTGACTGTGGGAGGTAGCTGAAGTAGCCAGAGAGCATACACATGTATGTACACGGAGAACATGTAAACTCACTCCAGAAAGGTTCCATATTTGAATCGAGATCTTCTTGCAGTAAAGCAACCGTGCTACCAACTGCTCCACTGTGCAGCCCAGTGCCACCTGCTTCATTAAAATAAATAATAAATAAATAATAATTTTTATTACTGAAACAGTATATATTGCACACCCTTACTCAGGTAATAATGCCTTGCGTTTAATGTGATTCAAGTCTACATTTTGTTTTTCCAATAATTGGGATTTGTTTCCTTTCTTGAATTGTATAAATCTATACATTGGTAGAAGAATAAAGAGGAGCTTAAACTTGCCAAAATGTTCTTGGCTCGCATGAATTGAAGCGTCAGTGTCGCCACTTGTGGTGGTTCCTGCAGTCTACATCCTAAACAGCAGACAGGGACACTCAGAAATTAATGAAAAAGACATTGTTCAGGAAGTGAATTATTCATGACCCTGTAGCAGTTTCAACTTGTCTGCTTTACATTAAATTGCTTTTTTTTTCTTGAGTTAACTTAGTTGAACAAACCTCCTTACAGACTGTTTTGCTCTGCTGTTTCTGCTTTACAATGCGCCCTGTTCATAGCGTGCAAGCCGATGTAGAGATTATGAAATGTATTGCAGAGTGGCTTTGTTTTCAGACCTCACCAGTTTTAGCATATGTCACTTTTTGAATGAAATCTTTCTTTTTCTTTCACTGTTGTCATAGTTTGAAATTTAAATCATGCCCAAAAAGCTGTTCCAACTTGCTGAGAGTACTATTGAATTTGAATCACATTAAGATGAAAGCCAGGTTATTTTAATGCAAATACATGTTTTCGGCCTTTGCTGGCTATTGGAATACTCAGCACTAAATGAAAGTATTTTTTTTTGCATTGACCTATTGAATTGAGGTGAAAAAGTCTGATAGTAGCCCATACCTCCCTATCTCCACCCTGCTGTAGCCTCCTTCATTCATGATTTAACTATCCTAATCTTGAGGGTTATTTTTATTGAATTTCTCCATAACAAATGTGAGTAATATAGATCATAAAGCTGGAAATCAGCTTAAAAATCAGTGATTTAGGGCACGGTGCTGTTGATGTAGGGGTTAGTGCGCGACCACATATAGAGGCTATAGTCCTCGAACCGGCTGTCCCTGGTTCGAGTCGCGGACCCGGCGACCTTTGCCGAATGTCTCCCCCTCTCTTTGCCCCTCCTTCTTGTCTCCCTACTGTTAAAAATAAAGGCCACTAGTGCTGAAAAAAATTCTAAAAAAAAAAAAAATTCAGTGGTTTAAATAAATGACCTCCACGTGCTTCTTAATAAATTACGCTTATATTTTGCTTATTTAAATTGAAAAGTAACACTTAGAGATACTTAAAGTCATTACACAGAAAGATACATTTCAAGTGTCAATATCTGCTATGTTAATGATTATGGCTTAAATTTTTCTGTATTTTGGTAGTTAGTACATTACATACAGACATGTTGGCCTGGTGAAAAGTATGTCAATGTGTGCTTCTCCTAGGTTCATTTTCTATGAATAAGCTCATTAATGAGGCGTGGCATGGAGGCAATCTTGCAGCTCTGCTGAGGTTTTCAGGGAGCCCAGGTTGCCTTCAGCTTGTCACTGTTATTGGAAGGGGAGGATATGAAGTGCTCTAAACCTTCTTGGTAGACTGCTGCACCCATTGGACCAACATCGGCAGATTAGATTGCTCCCAAAATCATCACTGACTGTGGTCCCCTCCCACTTGACTTCTGCTTGGATTATTTGCCTCTCCACTCCTTCTCCAGAGTCTGTGACCTTCATTTCAATATTAAATGCAACATTTATTTTTGTCTGAAAACAGAACTTTGGACCACTGGACAAGAGACCTGTCCTTTTTCCTTTGTCCTTAATTCTCTTACTCCAGCCACAGTGCAGGGCTGTTTAATCTCCCCTGCTACTCTTGATTGGGCTTCACTTCAAAAATATACTTTTCAATTATTTTCTAATCTGAGATGCACCGTTAACAATTTTATTTACATCACACAGTTTGGATAGTTTTTAAACATACTCCATTGTACTTTAAATACAGAGTTCTTTTTTTAATATCAATTATTTTAGAAAAAAAACTTCTAGTTGCTTTGAATTGCACGGTTTTTAAAGAAGGGTCAGAGACGTCCTTTTGCACAGTTCAGTATAACTTGATGGTAGAGATATACAACTAGAACAAGCTGTGAGTCTAACAACATATCCCAAACATATCTGCCCACTACTGACTGACACCCCTAAGGAACAAGACACCTCTCTGTCTTATCCTCTCCATGACACCTCTTCATCTTGACATTTTGGACCGTCATCCACTATTTATCCACTATTTAATTTTTTTAACTGAGTCTTTTATATTATGCAGGTACTGAATCTTTCTTTTTACCAAAGCTTTACCAGTCTGCACAAAGTTTTTGACCCCTGTGTGCTAGTATATTATCAGCGTCCAAAGCTAGCTCTCCTATGCTGCTGTGTTATACCATGACTTAGACGTTCCCTCTCACAGGAGCATCCGTCCTTTCCTTCACCCTTCTGCAAGGGCCATCTGGCTCTCAGCACTATGCACATTTAGCTCAGCTGGGTGCCAATTTGTCCCTGCGGCTGCACGGGAGAGATAGAAGGAAAGCAAGAGGAAAGGTGAGAAATCGAGACAGACTTATATTATGGAGAGAGTTTTAGCAAAGGGAAAATAAATCTGAATAAAAGCTGAATCAAGCATACCCGATGGTCCCCGGAAGCAAAGGACATGCTCTGGTAATGGGAAGAACAAAAAGCCACTCTATCTATGTGTGTATGTGTGTGTCCCCCTTGTAATAAGAGCAGAATGATTGGAGCTGCTGGACCACCACAGGCGAAGGCGAGAGTGATGAAGGAAGCGGCCAGGAAAGGACAGAATGAAAAAGACAAGGAGGAGGAATGGAAGTAGGGTGATGTGAGATGAAGTTTTCCAGCTAGCAGTTAAGCCCACAGCGTCCCTGCCGTGTCTAACAACCACACAATTGGAACTCTGTCAGTTTGCTTTTCCTCCTGCAACTCTCTCAGAATAAAAGATAAGGCATCGAATAGGTAGGGTGGGGAGGGGTATGGTAAAGGGCTGAAGTTAGCAGTTTAAACACAGGAGAGACTATATCTTTATTGGAAAAAACAAATGGGATATCTTAATTGTGAAGGTTGTACTATATATAACTGTATAAATCAGCTGAGACCCAAAACCCAAAATATGCACCCTCTCCTATAGACAAAGAAGCTGGGGGTAACTCTATAGATCCCAATTTTTTCCCAGCGAGAGATTTAAGTAGCAGAGGCAGAAGCGTCTCACACTAAGTCCCTGGCTGGACCCTTAAAAGGATTTAAAGGACTTCAAAATGCTTCCTCTGCTCCATGAAATAGAGCTTGTCAGTGTCTCACAACAGAGCACAAACCCCCCACTGCTGACTGTCAATAACAATCACACACACACACACATATAGACATGCTGAGATTGCAGAGCGCATGCCTCTGCAAGTGAAATACAGGATTTGTGAGAAGGACACAGTGGTAGGATAGATGTGTTTGTGCATTTCAAATGAACATACCATAGACCGGATTAGGTTAACATTTTGTTGTTTTAGTTGTGTGGCATTTATCATAGATTAAAACGGTCACCTTTGTATGTGTGATAAACCTAGCATAATAAGGAAGCATTAAAAAGGATTGTGTGTTATTTAAAGTGTTTACTACACTATTTAAACTTTAAAATAATAACAATTACTTTGCCTTCGTGTTCATATATGATAATATTTATACCCCTTCACATTTTATCACATTGAAACCAAAAAATTTAATGTACTTTCTAGAATTTTATGTGTGTAATTTCATCTCAGTATAAATCCTGCTGTTCTGTGAAGGCCTCAGAGGTTTGTCAGAGAACATTAAAGAACAGACAGCATCATACCGAGATGTTTAAAGCAGAGTTAGGTTCTAAAGCAATATAATACGCTTTTAACATCTGTTTTGCTGTTCAATCCATCATCTAAAAATGAAAAGAGTACAACTAACACCAAAACTAACAATGGGATTCCCTTTATTAATCCCCTTTGGAATTAATTAAGTATTTTTGAATTTAATTTAATAGAGAGCATTAATCAGAAAAGCATCCAAAAGGCCCAAAGAAACTTTGGAAGAGCTGCAGAGATCTACTGAGGAAAATTGTTGAGAGCACTATTAGTCGTACTCTCCACAAATCTGTCCAACCTTTTTTCCAAACAAGTGCGGCAGCTCATGAAACCATTGTTTATATGTCAACAAACAGTTGCATATTTCCTCAACACAAATATTTATATCCAGACATTTTGCAGTGCAAAGATCTAACTGGATGTTGGTCATTTTATTCCTTTGCAATTTTTTGCATATGCAGTCTTGGTCGATTGGCTACCATAGGACCTTTGGTGTAGCCCATTTTTCTGTTCTTTGTTAAATTCAGGTCATTTCGTACCCATTTTGACAACTCATGATTTAAAGTAATTATCTGTTCTTTAGTCAGAAGCAATAAAAAGATGTGGTTATGTGACGCCAAAAATAATAGCATCCAACAAGTGATATTTTGTTTAATCTTGAGAAAATATTGTCCAAAGAAAGAAATTTGGTCAGGTATAAAACAGAGGATACAAACTGACAAACAGACAAATTGACCCGACGGCATCAGATCATTACAGAGTAGGCAGCAGAAGTTGCCAAATTTGGTGCCTGTAGCGTGAATAGACTCCATGCTTCATATACTTTAACCCAAATACAAACAGACTCACAGCTGGTCCCTAATAGAAAAAAAATGTATGTATCATTTCAAATGTTCTCATTAGCTGCTTTGGTTTTTCGTATCCTCCTTGCAGCTTTGGTTGTTTAGGGGTTCGTCCTGTAACTGGTGGGTTGCTGAACCCTCGCTCCGTCCGCCTCAGTCGTTGGGTCCTTGGGCAAGACACTTTACCCCCCTTGCCTGCTGATGGTGGTCAGAGGGTTCGGTGGCGCCGATTATATGGCAGTCTCACTTCAGTCAGTCTGCCCCAGGGCAGCTGTGGCTACAATGTAGCTCACCACTGTCAGTGCAGGATATTTTATTATATATACGTATACATATATATAAATATAATTTGGCACTATGTCTGTTTCTCATAAATTATGTGTAATATTAGCAATAACAGACATAAAAGCAGCTTTCTGGCAATGTGTTTGATGTGTAAAAACAAAGAGGGTGCTTTTCCAATGGGTCAGTTGGCAACACGCTTCTGTAATCTGGACCTTGGACAAGTGAATAAAAGGGAATCTCTGCCTGGAAGCAACAAAGACAGCTCTAAATAGTTCTGCTCATTCTGAGTCACTGTTGTATCGCTTTTAGTACTAAATATAGACCTAAATAAACAATGCTTTGTTTGTGGGTAGAGTTTTTAACAGTTAGCCCAAAGGTGTTTGAAATGCCTTTGGGTTAAAATATTTTTTCCTTCTTATTTTTTTTCTACCAACCAGAAAGGAGCCTTCTCTTAGTTTTTATCTGGGTGTTCATTTCATGATCACAATGCACTAAAATGTAGCATTAGTATCTTTTATTACCTATATTTTATGCATCAGGACGTAGTAAAACACAATCCTGGCCCTTACTAGTTCTAAAATAATGAAAAAACAACCTGAGAGGAATCCAAAGATATAACACCATGGCAATATTAATAAAAGATAAAAATGAAAAATATTTTAGTTGAGCACCCCTAAATTCAAATAATAATTGAGTTCTTACAGTTTATTCTGTTTTGTTTGTAAGTTTGTTGTAAATTTGTTAGTGCACATAAGAACATCACCAGATGGCCTCAGACCCTAGTATACTTTGAAACTTTTTAGCTGCAAAGCAAGCCTAAATCATCACCCCTCCACGACTGTGCTTGAGTATTTCTACTTTTGTATAAAAAATAATTTGAAATCTGTTTCATAGAAAGATAGTACTTTGTAAAAACTTTGCGAAGGTGTAAAACATTTCTGTAAGCTAAGAATGGAAGTGTTAATGCTGCTGTTTATGGTTATTACAGAACCAATAGCAGAGAGTGAACAGAAGAGATATCTAAATTTAAATCACTATTTGGAAGCAAAAAGCAAACCAGGCCAGGACCTGCACATTATCACCACTATGTTTTACAGTCAGTATGGATGCCTTTTGTCTGAAATGCTGTGTTAGTTTTACAATATATGTAATGGGATGCACACCTTTCAAAAAGATTCCCATATGTCTCCTCAGACCATAAAATAATTTCCCAAAAGTCTTGGGGATCATCAGGATGTCTTTTGGTAAATGGTAAATGGACTGAACTTATATAGCGCTTTTCCAGTCATACAGACCGCTCAAAGCGCTTTACACTGAAGCCACATTCACCCATTCGCACTCACTAACGCTCACACATTTATACACCGATACGCAGATCGGTAGGCAACTTGAGGTTAAGTGCCTTGCCCAGGGGCACATCGACATATGGCAGGAGGAAGCTGGAATCGAACCCACAACCTTCTGATTGCAAGACGACTACTCTTCCTACTAAGCCACAGTCGCCTCTGTGCGCCTTTTGTGTGTTTCTTTTGGTCTGCAGGGTTTCTGGCCTTCGAACGCTCATTGTTGAATCATGAACACCTTAACTTGAGGCAACATAGCCCTGCGGTGCTTTAGATGTTTTTCTGGACTCTTTTGTAAGTTTTTGATTCGCTCTTGAAGTCATTTTTGCAGCCTGTCCACTACTGGAAAGGTTTACCACTGTTCTAGGTGTGGACAATGTAACTCCACATGGGCTACAAAGGAAATAGTATGCCTTTTCAGAGTTATAGAACAACATGTCAGTTAATGTTTTGTCTCTCATATGTTGGAGAATTTGTTTAGATTGGCCCAGATCTTAAAGCCTAATTCAATTTGTCATAAGGGTTCCATGTAAATGGTTTATTGTTTCTACAGATCTGACTAATTGGGCCTGGGTGTGACAAGGGAAATTGAACCAAAAATGACTAATCACAACTAATTTGTGATTAGAAGGGAGCAATTATATGTTCATGTAGGGCCAGGTTGCTTTGGATAGCTTTTTTTCCTTTAGGTACGAAATCCTCATATAATCCTTTAAAAACGCATTTTTTATTTACTCAGGTTGTTTCTGTCTCATATTAAAACATGGTGGGCTCCTAAACATTTACTGATCCGAAACATTTCAGTGTGACAAAAAGACGAGACCAGGAACAATCAGCTCTGTATTTGTGAAATTGATGACCATCACCACCTGTTTGGTATAATATTTGGTGTAATATGAATATAATCCTAGAAAATCCCTAATTTTCTAGGATATAAGTAAGTGTGCATAGAAGAATTGATGCTGGTTAAAAGGTGAAGGGGACTGACATTATATTTTCCATTTGATTTAGAATTTTTGTATGTCTGCTAACTTTGCATTTGTAAATTGGGGAAAATAAACAATCCTTTATATTTTCAGAAACATTCTTAATCCGCAGCATTTGTTTCACACCGGCCTAAAACCCTTGCACAAAACTGTATTAACTAGCTATGAGTGTGAGATAATTCCTTTGTATGTTGCTCTCTCATTAGTCTAGGTGAACCAAGTTTTTATAAAATGGTCATAGTGATAAATAGACCACACTGATTCAGCAACTCTTGGTATAGTAAAAACTGGGCTGATACATCTCAGTCACACATAGACACACATGTGGGGGCGAATAAACTCTCACACTACCTACAGAGTTGGATTCATCTTGGACAAATGTAGCTAACTCATGTGCTGACATGAGTTAGAGGTTAGCCATGCAGTCAGATGCCAATGTACGCATGGTGACGGACATTGACCACATCATATTCCAAGGCTGATGCAAGGAGTGGGATTTAACAAGGTATTTACTGAAGAGGAGGATGATGAATTTCATGTGCCTGTGAATCCACTGAGTTCTTAGACCATGTTGTCTGCATTAAATCTAGACCTATTTATTCAGCATCGCCCACGACATGCCTCAGTTCTCAGCTGCAGTCTGTTATTCATTTGTTTCCAGCTCCATTCACAGATATGTGGGCTGGAGCAGACACTTGAGTGCTGACTTTCATCCAATAAGATACTCAAATACGAACTTCTACTCCTGATTCACTGACGTTTGTCATATTCAGTTTAATTTGTGTATCTGTGTGTGTATAACTATGCCTTGGTGAAGATTTGATATCCCAGTGATTCAATATCTGAATGAAGGTGATCTCATCTGTCTTCAAAGGATCTCCCTCCTCCTGTTGTTTCCTCTTTCTCAGTCTCATTATTTCCCTGCCTCTTAAGTCCCTCGCTCCATGTCTTATCAGTAGTGATGGCTGTAAGCGAGGGTGCTGAGAGGTCTATTAGTTAGCTATCGTTCTGTCTGATAATGCTTTAGATCGAGCGGCTAGGTCCTTGTACATACAGCCTTGCTCCGACTCCTCAAGAAGGACTCACTTATACTGGCAAGTTATAAAGTCACACAAATGTGCACATTCTTCGTTTGATGTGCTCATCAAGACAAAGACGGATTGTTTTTTTAATTAAATTTTACTTTTGTTGGACAAAATGGAGTGATGCTTTATTTAAGCAGTTTTTCACCAGCTATATGTTTTAAAAATATTTGGTCTGTTTCCATATGTCTTTCAGCAATTTTGCCTGTGCACTGAACTGACCTAATCAGTTCAATGAGTCTTTACATGGCATAGTGGCCTGTGTGTGTGGTGTCCATTGATGATGAAGGTCAGTAAGCATTGTGTTTCTTCATTAGAATAATGGGAGCTGTGACGTGGTTTGCCCAATGCAAGATGAACATCATTCACACTTAGCTGCCTTGCTCTGCCCTGCAACATCTCTTCTTGCCCTCATTTCCACACTTCAGCAACCTTTTCATTTATGCTGGCTTACTCTCACTCAGTCACTTCCTCTTGCACTGTCAGATTTAAATCGATCAAACACACTAGTAGTGTCTGAACCACTTGGCAGATGTTTAAAAGCAGCATATAAAGGGTCTTGCTTATGCATTCACACCCCTTGGACGTTTAATCATTTTCTCACATTGCAACCACAGACTTCAGTGTATTTTATAGGGATTATATGTGATAGAGCAACATAAGGTTGTCCATAATTGTAAAGTTTAAAGTTCCTAAACTTTTTGCAGCGAATAATATTCAGCCCCTTTGACTCTGGTGCCCCTAAATAAAATCAAGTGGAACAATTTGCCTCCAGAACTTATTAGTCAACAGAGTCTGTCTTTGTGTGCTTAAATCTCGGTATAAATCCAGCTGTTCTGTGAAGGTCTCAGAGGTTTGATAGAAAGCATTAGCGAAGAAACACCATCATGAAGCCTAACGAACCCAACTGACTAATCAGGGATTAAGTTGTGGAAAGGTTTAAAGCTTACAGAGCACTCTTCAGTCAATTATTCGAAAATGGAAAGAACAGCGCATAACTGCAAACCTGACAAAATATGGCTGTCCATCTAAACTGACAGGCCCATACAAGGAAAACATTAATATGAGTAGCAGACAGAACTCTGGCGTTGCTATCTATTAATCAATCAATCAAACTTTTTTTACAGAGCACTTTTCATAAAGTCTGATGTAATACAAAGGGCTTTGTAGAGGTTAAAAACAGGAAGGCAGACATTTAACGACTGGAGACACACACAAGGAATGATCAAAATGATCAATTCAAGTTAACAGACAAATAACTAAAACAAATAACTAATGATAAAACAATTAAGAATCAAAGTGAGAGAAATCAACTAATTACAGATTCTAAGGATTACAGAGGATGGAAAACTGTTGACTACTCTACAAACCTGGCCTTTCTTTAAGAATGGCTGAAAGAAAACTAATGTTGAAAATAGGAGCGCACAATATTAATCTTAACCCAATTAAATATGTTACTGTTAAATATTATGATGACGATATCAGTTGCAATAAACCCACATACCGTAATAGCCAACAAACATTGCATTCCAAATAGTTGTTGTGATATTTAGCTCCCACAAAAAATGCAGCCATAGTTGAAAGAAAGAAAGTAATGTGAAAGAAGGTGAGACTAAAAGTGTTGTGTTAGATTTCAATGTGAAACATGGAAGTGGTGGTGAAAACATAATAAAAATTCTAGGAGTAGCTAGACTTTTTGAAGTTAGTGTAGAAAGATAACATATAGATTATAAAAAGATTTTAAGTGAGAAATTCTTACTGTAAATTGAACTTAAATTACTTCAGTTTTGAATCTAGTCAGTCAGTCAGTCATTTTCTACCGCTTATTCCATAGTGGGTCGCGGGGAAGCTGGTGCCTATCTCCAGCAATCTATGGGCGAGAGGCGGGGTACACCCTGGACAGGTCGCCAGTCCATCGCAGGGCAACACACAAAGAACCATGCACACACCTAAGGGCAATTTAGAGTGACCAATTAACCTAACAGGCATGTCTTTGGACTGTGGAAGGAAGCCGGAGTACCTGGTGAGAACCCACACATGCACGGGGAGAACATGCAAACTCCATGCAGAAAGACCCCCGGCCGGGAATCGAACCCAGGACCTTCTTGCTTCTTGCTGCCCTTTTTGAATCTAATTATTTATAATTTCTCTGATCAGCTTTAAATCTCTGACCAACTCTCTTGTTATAAGGTTGTCTTACAGTACTTACAATATTTTACAGGCAGGAAGTGAATGATTTATCCTCGAAGTTGATGAGTGGGGAGCAGAAAAATGGGAAAGTGTGGAGCTTTAAGGAAAAGGTCCAAACTGAGAAAGTTTGAAAACTGAGTCATAGCATCTCCACTACTGCAGCTCTTGAGGTATGGTCTTAAGTCCCCACTAATAAGGACCTGCCAAAAACTGGTCCAAGAAAGAAGCAATGGTAAAGCAGAAGCAGTGACATGAGCAGGAGAAGGTTGTTCACGTACCGCTGTGTAGCTCTAGACACCAGCACGCATGCCTTATCATAATGAGTTGTTTTAATTTAGAATTTCTAAGCCTGAAATAGAAAATAAGGCACTGAAGAAAGCACAATATGTGGAGAAAATGCCCTGTTTTAAGTTATATGAAGACCAAATAAAGCTATGTGGATCAGACAGTGCCAAACCCCAACAACCCCAACCCCATCTGCAGGACCCCTCCAGAGGTCCTCTCCAACCTCTGGCTCTCCAGTTTCAGCCACTTCCTTGTGTAATTGTGACCTGTTCTTTGTCTTCGATCTGATCCTCTGTTTCCTCTCTCCATGCCTATCTAAACTCGCTGGGCTTCTTGTGTCGGCCAGTGAATGGCATCATCTTCCCATATTATTTTTCCTTCTTTATCTCTGCCATCTTGTGCGTTCTGAGTTATGGGTGAAGGAGTGGGCCCTGGAAGGAAGACAAGGCTCCAGCAGACGCGCATACTCTCTCTGACACATACACATTTATATGCTCCCACAGATCTGTGCTTTAATTGGTTCAGACTGACTGTGGTCTTGCTGCCGGGGTGATAAGTGTATTGTAGCATGCTTCACACACACATACACACACTAAAAAAAATGTTTTACAGTGAAACAGTTAATGTTAATGCTTTTCTGCATGTTTTCACAGGTATTTTGGTTATGGGCTTTAAGTCTTTGAGGTTGAAAGGCCTCTTTGACATCACCTTAATGTTTAGCTCCCTCCACAGTTTCTCAGTCAAATTCAAGTCAGGCCTTTGGTTGGTCCGCTCCAATACTACTTCCATTCACAAAAACATGTTGGTTAAAATTAAAACATTACTTTAAACCTAAATCTGGAAGAGGTATATTATATTATATTATATCAGGCTTAACTTGTGAACATTTTAATAATAACATCTTTTAAATAGTTTTAGCCCATCTTTATCGATACACCAGATTCTGAATAGCAACAGAACATGAAAACATACCATAATCTAGATCATCAATATTTTTAAGATTGTGATAATTAATTTAAGATTAATTCGTAGCAAGCTAGCAACCATAAAAAGTGTGGTTTTCTCTATAGCAACAGGGAAGATAATATTTTCTAGAAGTTTGAGGGCAACATCCATCAGCAGCACCAGGGTGTGGCATGTTAATAGACATGCATCCCTTATTTAAATGAGCTGTTGCAGCCTTACATTCCACCCAGAGCCCTGAGGTCAAGTAACCAGCCTCTGTTGGCTGTTCCTAAAGCCAGGATAAAGTCCAGAGGTGATAGAGCCTTCTGGTGGCAGCACCCAGACTGTGGAACAGTCTCCCTTTGTCAAGTCCTCTCAGTTTTTAGGTCAGTTTAAGACTGAAACCATATCTCTTTTCCATGGCCTTCGACACTAGCTGAAATAAGATAAGAATGATATACTTTATTGATCCCAGAATTGGGAAATTATTGCAATTTAATTGAAATGGAGTATATCTTGGTTGGTTGTTTTTACCATTACTTGTATTGTTATTTTGTTGCTAATTTTATTATTATTAATAATTTAATTTCTATTACTTATTTCATTATTACCTATTTTTAGTAACTATTGTGGTCTTTGGTCAGCTGAGGTTGTTCTAAATGGGCAATATAAATACATTTTGAATTGAATTGAATTAAATTAAATTAAATTGTCAATGAGTTGGCACCTTTAAGACACATTGGATTCGTCATGCATGTCGGAAGTATGCTGAGACAGAGCAGCGTACTTTTGAATGCCTTATCAGTACTCCTGAATAGAAATGGTTCACAAAGGAACGCTTGGCATTGTGCCTTTGATCCGCCAGCAGCTGACAATGTTGATGGGTGTTGCCCTTTAATATCCTTGATGAAGTACGTACCTTTGATTTAGTTGTTGGAAAAATAATTGTAAACTGAGTGTCTTGACTGTGTCTTAACAGTTTTTGTATATCTTGGGATTTTTGCTTGAAATTTTCATTGATGGTCAAACAGAGTAAGAAAATGTAGTTTGCCGGGGGTTCTGACTAGCTTCTGGTTGACTTTTTTCAGGTTCAGACTGGGTTTTTCAAAAAAACAAAAAAACAATGACATACAAGTGTTTTAGGACTTAAAACTCTTAATTTGTTCATTTGTTGTTGATTACCATCGAACTGTGCAGGACCTCTTCAAAACTCTGAGAGTAGTGTTATCCATCCTTTCATTAGCCAAAGCTGTATCCCCAACTTTCATGTATTTAAACAAATAAAATTAAATAATGCTGTTACTAATACTAAACAACAGAGGGTCAGTCCTTAAGGTGCTTCGTCAGGTTTGTGGGGTTATTCAAATTTGTAGTCACCTCTTTGTTGCACAGTTGGTATAAGGCAAATCAAGATGTTTTTGATTTCTCTGTTTGTTATCTCTACAGGCAAAATACTTCCAAACAACACTTTTGCTTTTTTCTCGCCCATAGACTGCTGGAGATAGGCACTACCGACCCACTATGGAATAAGCGGTAGAAAATGACTGACTGACTGACTTTTGCTTTTTCCATTTTCGACCAACAAGGACTAACAAGACTCTTCCCTGGACGCACTTGCGTCGTTAGGGTAGTTTTCAACTACCAGCTTTCTGTTTTAATTGTCAGCCATCATTGTTTGCTTTAGATACTACAAGGAAGGGAAAGGTGTGATCATCAACATGTCTGCACCACTGCTGTGCTAAGTTGTGTGCCAACTTGGGAAGATGAATACTGCTCAGTTTTGATTGATTTTTGTGCAGATAAGTCTGTTTTTAGTACAGGCTATATAAAAACTTTCTTTTGATGACCCTAGTTAGCAGTTGCAGTAAACAGATCTTTATGAAAAATCTTTACCACAGAAAGCTTCACTGAAAACTTGTAACATTTTGCTTAAATTGCAGGATCTTGTTGTGCTGTCTGTCACATCAGTGTCTTGCTGTTCTTTTATGGCACCCATTAGATATAAAAAGCGTGTCTTTCCCGTTCGCTTCAAACTTAAGGGCAATTTTGTAACCATCAAAGTTGAAAGCCTATGCCTTGCTGTTCATGCACCCCATGGGAACATGCACATCATGCTCCAGAAGTGGAGAAAGTCCAGATGTCAACATGCAGACATGGCAGAGAGGACGAGAAGCAGAGAAACATTTTAAAGACACTATGCTACTTCTAAATTTCTCTACGACCACTGAATATTCAAATATCTCTAAAATAAAATGCTGGACCCTGTTTTCAGGTTCCACAGATTGAGGTTTTGTCAGCTGATGTGTTACTTAAATGTATCCCAGCATTGTTAGAAAACTTTGATCTTGGGGACCATTGAGATTTCAGGGATATTACACCCAAAAAAGGCTATCACCCAGGATTGCCAACATTAAAAACATCAATATCTTGTTAAATTAGAGCATCAACCTCACAGGGCTTTAAAAATAAGCTTGATTAAAAATGTTTTCATGGGCTGCTTTTCAGTCTATATTTTGTTTTTTGGTTTCTTTCTTTTTGCTTTCTGAGAACAAGAAAATAAAAATATTTGTATAAGAGCTCTGTATATATAAATTTGGTGATGTTATAGTACCTGATAAAGTAGAAATAGAGGTGAATAATGATTTTCAAATCTGATCGTTTTCTGATCTTCACACAATATCTGTTAGAAAAAACATATTTTCTCTGAAGGTATTATTAGACCTCACAAGATAAAACAGCTCGATGCTGGATCCTGTCTCCAGCGGCCAATAGACGAGAGACAGGGTATACCCTGGACAGGTCGCCAGTGCATCACAGGACAATACAGAGACACAAAGAACAAACAACCATGCACAAAACATACTCATTCCTAAAGGCATTTTAGAGTAACCAGCTAACCTAGCAGTCATGTTTTTGGACTGTGGGAGGAAGCCAGAGTACCTGGGGAGAACCCACACTTGCAAAGGGAGAACATGTAAACTGCATGCAGAAAGACCCCAGGCCAGAATTGGAACCCAGGATCTTCTTGCTGCAAGGCGACAGTGCTACCAACTGCATCACTGAAGCCCTTTGTGATAATCATGCTAATCTCAAATATATGATGCCCAAGACAGTTTAAAACGTCAGCTCCTTTCTCCTTAATCATGTTGTATTTGCTTTGAATTATTGGTGAAACCCTGTATTACTGCAGAGCTGTGAAAAACTGAATGCTCTCTTTCACACACAGAGTAACACCTCTAATCCTGATTGAAACAGTTAATGATAGATCACAACAAAAGGGCTTCTTGGAGGTTCCTTTATAGTTATAGTTATACATTAAATGAATCAATGATTTAACAACATAACAAATAACAGTAAAACAGAGCTTTTTCCTTAGAAATATAAAGTTCAGCATAGCTGTAAAATTGAGTGGATATTGTTATATTTACATTACATGTTCAGTTGTCATGGTTGTTTGTTCTGTGTGTCTCTGTGTTGCCCTGCGATGGACTGGCAACCTGTTCAGATGTACCCCGCATCTCGCCTGTAGACCACTGGAGATAGGCACCAGCTGCCCCCCAATCCTGTATGGAAGAAGTGGGTATAGAAAATGGATGGATGGATGGATGGATGGATGGATGGATGTGCAAAAAACTAATTCTGAGCTATAATCTCTCTCGTAAATGATTAAAGGAGATATGCTATAATTGATTGTAGTTAGGCTTCATTTGTGGACATCTCTGTCTAACAATTTTAGGGTATTTGTAGATTTTAAGTGATGCAGATAGACACAGCTTTCTAACTTTGAGCTGTTTTTGAGAAAATTTTGTTTTATTTTACCAGAAACAATTTATTATTGAGATTTCTTTGTTTATTTTTGTTATGTATAGTTTGGAAATTGGAATCTGCAGGTCAGAGCTTTACAAAATCTGAAATTAGTAATACCCCACAAAATCTCTGATACTTGGTTGGACAGTTTGCAAATGTCACACAGGGACATAATAATTATGGCTAATGAATGACTTCATCCACTGACACTTAACAATCTAGTTTTGGAGGACTTTGTGTAGTAAAAAAGTGATCAGCAAATATAAATGTAAACACAGTTGGAGAGTGGTTTTCGTTCAGAATTTTATAGGTGGTGAACCATTAAACATGAACTCAGTTTCAGTCTGTCTTAACTGAATTTTCAGGTAGTTCTTGTAAAGAATTACCATATACTACCCGACGACCTCCTTGTTCATAAAAACCTCAACATCCTGAACAGCTCGGGGACATGAGGACAGTGAGTAGTTTGGAAAAGCAATACAATATTTAATAGAGCACTTTTATTTGACTTTTATGATGTTGCAGTATTGATGTCATCACTATTGATGTCAACTAACAGACAGCACCTAAGAGACAGCATTCAGTGGAGGTATAGTGCTCTTTTGACCCATAAGTTGGTTTTAATAGGTGTGCTGTATACAGAAGCCTATGATGGTAAATGTACCTGCTTTTGACTGGCTATCCTATATATGCAGATGCTGATTTAATTTATTATTCTAGTTTTGGCCTTTTGCACTTACATTAACATGGGGATCCCCTCAGAGCTATGTAAGCATGACTTTGCTTTTTATGTATTCAAATTACATTAATTAATCATTAAGTCTGACCATACTCAAAAATTACAAGCAGTTGTTATGAGTGAGGCATATATATTTGTCTAAATCATTGGTGTGAATATCTGTAGTCTGGGTGTTTATTCTTGACTTTTGGCAAAAAAAATAAAATAATTCTTCCATCTCTTTCGGTTATAAATTGTGCTTTATTCCTGCGGGACATCATTGTTGGCTCACACACAATTTCACACATATACACACAGACTCCTCTGAACATAACCACCCGGTGGGAATATACCACACATCTACTTGGCTCTTGTTTAATGCTGACCCGACAGAATATGCATCCAGTCTTCCCCTCACCCCCATGGCACAGCGCCATCCCCTTACATTTGCACATACAATTTAGTGTCCCTTATGTAGATACTGTCGACTTATTGCCTGCCCTTGTTCCTGCTTACACCTCTGAGCATCTGTCCGTCACAGTCCATAGATGCAAAGGCGGAAGGTTGTCTTCAGCTTATCTCCAGCAGCCATTGGCTAAGAGACAGGCGCACCCTGGATAGGTTGCCAGGGCAACATAGGAACACACAGGACAAACAACCATGCACACCACAAACTCATACCTAAGGACAATTTAGAGAGACCAATTACACTAACAGAGTTGTTTTTTGAACTGTGAGAGGATGCCGGAGTACCCGAAGACAACCCATGCATGCATGGGGGGAACATGCAAACTCCATACAGAACAACCTCAGGCTGGGATTCAAACCCAGGACCTTCTTACTACAAGGAAACAGTGCTAACAACTGGTCTACCATGCAGCCATTTAATATTTTCAGTGCTGTATTATATAGATATTGATTGCTGTGTAAAATTTTACTGATTTGATACTTATTTACATACTGGATATGAAAGATGAAAACTATGAAATATACATCATAATTCAAAATAAAAAAACAGTTTAATTGTTTCTATTTTTGTTTTTTTCCAATTAGGAATAAAGAATCCACAGGTATTTTCAGTTCTCCTGTGCTGATCTAAATGATAATGCTGGTTTCTGCTTATAAGTCTTCCACCTTTCTGAGATCTGAGGTCCTATAGACCTCAATTCAGATAAAAATCCAGTAAATAAACTGCACTGTTTTCAAATGTTCAACAAAAATCACCATTACACAGAGATAGGTGGAGACAAATTTAGCCTGCAGTAAACGAAGGAAGGGAGTGGCACAGCAATAAAGGGAAGAAATTCTTCAGGTTTGAGCTGCTGAATTCATTAAACAGCTGTGGACTGCATCCTTAGTAAACACACCTCAGCTTGGCCAAGGATGCTGGTCCTTGGCAGCACAGCTGTGTGTGTATGGGTGTATTTCAGGATGACATCATACAGTAGCTTGCTGAGAAGGTCTACTGCAGGCACATGGCATCTACAATATTTATAGACCCCAAGAACAGATGAGCTCACTCAGTCACTCAGTGTGACTGGCTTCACTTCACACACACAAAGTGCAGAAAAAAGGAGATTGGAAAGTTTGTGGCACACCCATACATGCAGTATTGTCTCCATCATTTGCCTTGAGGTGACCTTAAAAGGTCCACTGCACTCAGGATGGCAAGTTGATCACAGCATATGATTTATAGGATCTCATGTTGATAGAAATTGGGCTTATTAAGACTGAACATTCATACGCTTTATGATTCAAAAGTACTTTCAGTGAAAATTAGCTCCCTTGGCATGAGTCATAAGGAAAGGAAATGTGAAGGATTAAACTGGTGCAAAAAAGAACTGCTTCAGTACAATTACACATAAACATCAAATGCAGTCTCACACATGCACACATGCACAAAACACACACACACACACACACACACACAGGACAGGGATGAAATCCCCATTTCCCAAAAGACCAACAATATTTTCTTTTTGTAGGGCCAATACTGTGAGTCTGTGTAACATTAAATAATGATTGAGAGTGACCACTTGCTGTGTGTTTGTGTGTGTGTTTTCTGCATGTGTTTGTGAGGAAAGCTACCAGTGACTGAGGATGTGTGCTTAAGTCATATGGCTGAAAAGCTCCAGAAGGAAAATAAAATCACATTTTATAAATAAATCATCTGGGGCCTGGTGATGGATGTGCACATACACACAAAGCTGTGATGCTTCATACCACAGACCAGATTATGTGTGAATCAAAGAGAAGTGTGATGCCGCTGTGTCTTCTATTTTTGTGCATGAGCATGTGTTTGTTTATGTGTTTGTTCTGGCGGAGGAGCCTTGGATCTGCCATTGAACTAGTTTTGTAGGTCCAACATAATGACAATTTAGTTTCAAACATAAATTTTCAGAACATGTATAGTTCCCCAAGGTTCCAGTTCAGTTAACTTGTTTTTGGAAAATGAAACAACTTGAGAAACTAATTAAAACAGTTTTATACACTCACACTTCAGTGCTTTGACTGATTAACACACACCTCCAAATTGTGCATACAAACAGGTGGCTGGGAGAAGGAGGTTTTTAATGCTGCAAATGCAAAATGCATTCTTCAGGCTAATAAAAATAAGCCCTAGAATTTTGTCTAGCAGTGAGGAAGACAACCAAAAGGACCAGAATGAGGACAAGGTAAAGATTTAGGGACATGACAGCTAACTTCAGGCTTCAGATCCTCTGCGCTATCAGTAATCAGTGGAAGAAAGAGATTTTGAATTTTTTTTGCCTGATTCCTTTTGAATGCCCTAACCAAAATATGCATTCTGAGTGCTGCCCTAGATTTAAAGGACTGCACAGGATGGCATGCTGTTGCAGCACCTATCTTATCTGTATCCTCTCATGCTGGTGAGAAGCTGATGAAAATACTGTTGGCGTTTCACTCTCCACAGGAAGGTTTTAACTAGTTGTAGAGGTGTAGAAACCACATTTATAGGGACATTTTTTAGATTATACTATATATAATCCAGAATATTCTATATTCTGGAGACTTTAATTTTAATCCAAGGCAAACGAGGCTTAACTGATTATTTTCACATACTTTAAAGTACATAATCCTTTCTTTAAAATAAACCTAGTCATAATTTAAGTGCCTTTAAATAGTTGAAATAAAAGCTATAAATTAAGTGTATGTGATGTCTCAAAGCTTCACAGAAACGAATATCAGAAGCACAATACTGTGATAAGGACAATAATTAGTTTGTTTTTATTCTTTGTAAACTGATCTCTGAGAAAGAAAAGTGAATTAGCACAACAATATTTTAACAGAAAATTGTTGGTTGCAGCGTATTGAAGTATATCCACCTTTCAGAAATGTGCATCTTTTCATAGCATTTGTTGAGGTGCATTGTATACTGTAAATATAAACCAAAGATGGGAGGCAGGTTGTGTGAGATGTGGGACGAAAAACAATCCCTGTAATTAAAACTATTTTTATCCTTTACTTAGTGTATGTGTAACTGATTGGTTTTGTATTTAGTCCAATGGACATGTCTCAATCCATGCGGAGATAAGGACAAATACTAAGGAAAACGACAGCAGCAGGATGTTCCACTTTCAGTCACCTTGAGATCTGCTTGTCATGTCTCTGTCATTACTGTTACAGTTATTGGGAACCTACACTGTACATTCACGTACAAGCACACGCATGGGTTCTCAGCGGTGTACAGTTACATCCAGCAACTGCAGTTTTTGCTCTCTGAAGGACACCGGCAGCACTCCTGACCTCTGCAAACGGGCAAAAAAGAAAACAAAAACACATACGTTGGCTGCTCATTTTTCACAGTCAGGTTTAGCTGCACAAGGAGCTTGGAAGCCGAAGATTATTGAAAATTATGCAGGATGCACTCTTGAAGCAGTTTATTTACTCTGAATGTGAAGATTAATATTAATACAGCTACTAATGAATCTTCTGCTTTCCTGTAGAATCATAATACACTTTCATCTGCAAAAAAACACCAGAGCAGCTGGGATGGTCCGGGTTTGTGTTTATGTCCTCTCTAGAGAATACTTGTGTGGAAATAAGGTTGGGTTAAATTTTGTATTTTCATGGGGAAGTAAGCCATCTATGTTTGCATATTAAAAAAATAATTGATCTAACTTAGACCTTACACTTAAGCCTAAACAAACAATAAAATGCGCAAAAAGAACAGCTGTATAGTGCTGATTGTAAAGTCAAAATGTAGCTGGATGCACAAAGTTTGTCTGTTTGCTGTGGTGGTTTGCAGTGTGTCTTCTTGACATTAAGTATTCGCTTGAATTGGCCAGGGGCTTAAAGTAGAGACAAGCCAGAAGGAGTGATGGAAAGAGCTAAGCCATGCACTCCGACTGAATGATGAGGACAGCAGGAGAGAGACACAGAGCTGACACAGGTGCTTTACACCGACACAGAGAGGAGGATGTGACAGCCGAAAAGAAAAACCAAATGAGGTTAGCAGGAAGAGAGGTAGAATGAGACAATAAGGAAGGAAGTGATGAAGAAAAAAGAGATAAATCTTTACAGAGTGATAATAATGTTTTATATCTGCATGTAATTTGCAGTGGAGAACATTTTCTTCTCACCTCTGTCATTCTTTTTGCAGGTTAAAACATGTCGCTGATCTCTTAAACAGGTTATTTATGTTCAGTTTATTGAGGCTGCATCAATTTTTGCTGTTTGTCTCTCCGGCTACGTGTCTCTCAGATTTTCCATCATATCTTTCTGAAATTTTGTCAATAGTTTATGTTTTAAATAGATGTTGCTACTTTTTGCAAGGGAGCATGATATATAGAAAACATTCGATGGTGGTATATTTAACATGATAATTTTATTCCACATTTTCCATCACTATGTTTCCATCGCTCACTCTGGGTTTTGGCATCTCAGCTGCTGTCATATAATTTGGTTGTAGGAATTAAGGGCAGAAAGTTTACATCTGACTAGCCACATAAAATATTGGTGTGCAGAGCTGTAAAGGCAGAGCTCTTAAATATTATAGCTACAAAATATTCCAGGGAAAGCAATCCTTTGCAATTTAGAAAAATTGCACATATTGAAACCGAGTTGATAATTGTTATTTAAAATAATGTACGCACATTTACATTCTATCAACCTTTTTCATGGATTACGTGAAATATTGTGTGAATTCTTTTGGCAACTTCTGTCATTTTTACACGTAATTAAGCATCCCTTGCGGAGCAAAAATGGGTAAAAAAAACGTGTGGGAACATCAGCTTTCACATTATTAAGGACAATATTGTCACACTAGTCCCTTCATCTTTGACTTGTCAACTCCTCTGCTACAGACAAGAGTGGATGTAAAAATATTACATTTGGTGTTAATCTGACAATTTCTATTATTTTAAATCACTGAGAGCACATTAGGTGCTCTAATGAGAATAAAAAATGCTAACTTTACTCTAGTACTACCTCAAACGTTTGCAAGATGTGAGTTAATTAAAGACTGCAGCATTTTAAGCAGACTCTATATGTCACTGTCCAACAAAATGGGATACTGCAGAGTCCAGAACATTATTGGTGAGTGAGTTCAGTTGCATGTAATACTGATGAAATGTAGTGTTAATTCCTGCACTTCAAAGCTTCTGAATTTCAATAAAGTACTGGACTGGCGCTCGTTATTAGCAATTCTTTCTTCTTCCATGACTCCAATAATATCAGGCACAAAGTGTTGCCAATATTAATTTTGAGCTTGACCATAAACAAATGAGTGGTAAATTATGATTTAAGTTCAAAAGTAGTGGGTCTTTTTTGTCTTTTCTCATATTTTGCATATTAATTCAGTCTCTTTTTCTTTGTGAGAGCCATTGGTCTTGCTTGTTGCACAAGGGACATTATTTAAATGCTCACCTACAAACAATAAAGCCTGAGATAAACCTTAAGAACTGCAACCAAAAAATTCTGAACACCTCTCGTAATTCTTAATAAAAAAAATAGAAATTTGACAATTTGACAATTTGACATTGAAATACTCTGTTTTAGAGATGGTGACTTGAGTTTGAGACATTGACTTAAGTTGCAAAAACAAACTTCAGACTCTACTTACAGAAAGTTCTTTAGGCATTAATAGTAATATTTGTTTTACTGTCATTTTGATATAATTCCAATATATATCATTTAATTTTTGTTTCATTCTTGTTTTTATATAATATTTTACTTTATTCTGTAAACACCTTTAAACACCAAAAACAGTAAATTAACATGTTTATTTACCAAGCTTCCCAGAGACTCTACACGGACAAGTGGGCTTAGACAATGCATTTATGGATGAATATTTAGAAAGCACCTGTAAAGGGCAGGATTATGAAATATGGTCCTTATACTCTATATAACTTTAATTCTACATGATTTAGTCTTCATACCTTACCTATGCCTTTTGTTTATATACATATATTTATTTCCAAATGTATTTATGCGCATGCTTTGCATATGTTTCTGGAAAGAATGAGTTGTGAAGATGTCGTCTGCTCCATGTTACAATTCGTTTTCAGTGCAAAATGGCTGCTCTTGAAGAGAAGTTTCAGCTGAGATTAGTTATGCTTGAAAAGAATAAGGAGGAGAGGAAAGAGCTAAAGGAAAAAGAGATGTGAGGGTAAGCAGTGGGGAGCTGGATTGGATGGAGTGTGAAAAAAAGCAATCAAGTGCAGTTAGGCAGCGTCAAGAGGAGAGACGCTGGTGAAGAAGAGGAGTCTGACAGAAAATGTTAGATGCTGTCAGATATAAAAACTAAGTCAGAGGTCTCTCAGTTCTGTGAATTCTGCCGCAGAAAACGCTCTTTCAAACGTGTCAGGTTTCATGTCTTTTGTCAGTGTAGAGGGCGTGTGTGTGAGTGCCTTGCCTGTGCATGTGTTTGTGTGTTGAGTTGCTTGTTTCGGTGCTTCTTTCTGTGACGGTAAACACCAGGTTCTGCCAAATCTGGCTCCCACCGATGTCAAGTAGGACTTGTCACCACACATGAGTTCTTACCTGCTTTTGTTGTCAGTGCTGTTTTCCTGCCTTTCCTTCATCTCACTTATGGGCCAATTTCATTTTCATTTTGAAATCCTCTAAAGCTTGTTATCTGTCCCTCCCAAGTGTCTTTTCTTATTCCTCTGCATATTTTTGTGAAAGTTTGTTCCTGTTTCCTCCATGCTGTCAGTAGGGGTCTCTCTCTCTCCACTAACCAAGCCACTTTCATTGACCACTGCTGTCTTTGGTTAAGCTCCAAACCGGCAGCAAGCTGCTGGCAGTTAGCAATGATGGTCAAGACAGTCTCTAAAAGAAAATGTCTTCTTTACTGACTCATCTTCCTCTCCTGCTCTTCCTCTGTGAACACCTGTTTCCTTGACAACCAGGTGAAGGCAAATCCTGTAGACGGGAACCGTTTAAACGTCATTTTCTACATTTATGCTCTAACCCTCCCAGGGCTTATGATATTGAACAAGCATTTCAATCTGGGAGATGTAGAAGACCAGTTAGATATGGAGCTTCAGGTGAAAATAGAATGAAAATGAGAATTCAAACTCCAGTTAGCTAAACTCAGCTTTATTTAGTAACTTTCAATGCATGCAATAAAAAAAATATTAAACAAATTTACTTTTGAAAACAGGTAGTTTGCATTTTAGATACTGATATGATTTTTCATATTGTAGGCCTACACCTCGAGAGCAAAGATTTCTTGAGAACTTGCAAAGGATAAGACCATTTTTAAGCAAGCCAAGGGCGCTGCCAATAATAGCTTTAGATGCCATGAGATGAATCTGAAACTCCATCCTTGATTTCACAGGGAGCCTGTCCATGCAGGCCATCTCATTTGGAGCCACCAATCAAAAATCTGGCTGCAGCGTTTTGGATTAGCAGTAACATTTTTAGCGAGGTGTTCAGGCATCAGGGATGTCCAGTTAAACACGCAGACACACACACAAGTTTCTTTCCTCAGTCTGGGTAAGGATGTTCCTAATTTCTGCTATGTTCCATACATGCAGGACTGCTCTACTTGAGAGATTTTTAACATGAGACTTAAAAGACATCTCCAAAAAACACAGTCCTCTCACAGTCCGAAAACATGACTGTTAGGTTAATTGATCTCTCTAAATTGCCCTTAGGTGTGCATGGTTGTTTGTCCTGTGTGTCTGTGTTGCCCTGCGATGGACTGGCGACCTGTCCAGGGTGTACCCCGCCTCTCACCCGTAGACTGCTAGAGATAGGCACCAGCTCCCCCTGTGACCCAGTATGCCAGAAGCGGGTATAGAAAATGGATAGATATATTTTTTTGCTTAAGCATGTATTCTATTGTGTGAACTAGAATGTGTGCTGTTATGCTAACTGCTTGCATTGTGGTTGCTAAAGTCGTCAACAGCTGATGAACTGAGTCTAGTGGGAGTTGTTTTGTCTCTCTAACCATCAGTATAATGTCTGTACAGTTTGGTTCACACAGATACCATCTAATCTCCCCTTTTATAACTTCACCGTCTCTTTGCTTTCACAGTCTATAAACATAATGTTTCAGATAGGATTCTTTCTGTTTTACTGTCTGTTGTCGTTTTCTGATTAAACTGGGTTAACTGGGAGCTGTTGCAGATTTGCAGCCGGAGATTTTCAGCGGCCCCAGTACATGAGGGACTGCTTTTGTATGTTTCACTGAGTCACTGCTGTCATTGATCTCAGTTTCTTCCTGGTTATTCACACAGACTTCTATTTCCTACTGATAAGATTCTAATTGGTTTAAGTTTCTCAACACAACCTTTTACAAAATGTCGAACCATCTTCTTAAGACTTTGCTGCTTCCCAAATGTAATTTTAAAACATCGTGACCGTGCTGGTTTGGGGGTTTACATCCACTTATCACTGGCATAACTTTTAAGATAATTAGTGGCTTTTTTCATTGAATGATTATACAAAATCCAACTTCAGTGGTTTTTGAAAACAAAAATTGGATGCACAAGTTTGCACATATCTTGGATTATCTTTAATCCACAAAGGGGGAAAATTATACATACAGACTCACATATTTACATACACCCCCTCAGTTATTCCAAATATACCCTTTAGCTAGTTGTAGAAAAATATTCCACTTTTGTAGCCATGAATCATATCCTGGTATAATTCTGTCTGTCTATTTGATCACCCTTCTTGTCAGAAATGGTATAGGTCATTTAAATTACTAGTTTCCTTGGCACAAACCAGGTATTTTAATAATGTTTAAGGTTGGAGTCCCTCAGAAGATAATTTTAGCTTTTTTTATTTTTTCCGAAACCACTTTTGACATGTGTTTGAGTACATTGTTCTGTTGAAACACCCAGTTCTGTTCAACAATCTACTTTGTAAATTTGAAGAGAAGTTGACTAATTTGGAAGTCCAGCTTCTTCTTCATTTTCCCTTCCATTTTCTGCAGTGATACACTGGCAGCAAAACAGACCTTCATTATACTGCCACCATGCTTGACAGTTTGTATTGTGCTCTTAAATTTGAAGTTCATTTTAAAAGTCCTAAATAATAAAATTAAACCTACAGTGGTTTGCTAAAGTTTTCATGCCCCTTTAACATGTTAAAACCCACAGCATAATGCAGCCACCACTACGCTTTACAGTGGCGATGGTGTACACCAAAAAGTTCAGTATCTTCCCAGAGCATCTTCCAGCAATAGTAACCTTTATTTACAGTAATCAAAAAGGTTTTCCTTGATGCTCCCAGATCAAAGTTAAAACGAAGAGGTTATTCGGCGTTCGCTGTGGTTGCCCTAAGGTCTTACCTCTACATACCTAGACAACTAAGCTGGTCTAAGCTGGCAACTAAGGTGGTCTAAGCTGTGCAGACACAGCTTAGACCACCTTCACTTTGACTTCTCCAAACATATTTCTTATCATTGTGACCAAATAGCTCAATCTTTGTCTACCACTGACCGTACAACATTTCTTCAGAAGGCATTTGTGGGCAGTTGCAACTTTCAGTCATACTTAAAGATGTAGACCTCGGATGCTCTCATAGACTATGTTGATGTGAAACTTGCTTCACAGTAGACCATGACACCGATGTTCCAGCAGTTTCCGCTTTATAAAAGCTTTGGTAATTCCTGCATTGTCCCTGGTCATTTCGAATTAATTTTCTTTAAAACTGGAACTGACAGTATGGGTCAGATGAGTTAAACTTTGACACAGCTGGGTGTTAAAAACAGGACCGGGATCCCAAATGCCAATAGAACTGGTTTGGAATGGGGTAAGCTTGAAAAAAGCTTCTTAAATGTTCCCACCGTAACCCTATGCAAAATGTTTTAACTATGTTTCAAACCCAGGTCATTGCCAGGAATTTCAACTTATCAACTTTAATCAACTTATCTAAATGAGATTTATATTAAAAGACAGGTCAAATATCCTACAATAATCGTTCTAGGTCGTTCTTGATGGCTACAGTACAAGGTTCCTCTGCAACTTTCTAAGTAATATTTAAACAGGTATAGTGTTTATATTTAAGCCTGTATGTATAATTTTGACACTGTGTGGATTAGGAAAAAATAGCTTTAAATTCCATTTGGTCCACTTAATTCTTGTTTTCAGAATTCACTGAATTTGTATTATGTGTCATCATTCCACCCTGGAAAAAAAGGTTACAATTGCATAATAAAAAGCCCAAAATGAATGCAACATTTATGGTGATGATGGGTGCATGTAAACCTCTGATTAGCCCTGTATGTCTTCATCAATGGGACACTGTTGTTGCCTTGATGGATCAAAATGTTCTGGTACTCATAAGTCATGATAGAGTGTGGTGTAAAATCAAAGAACTACAGTTTTCAGACATTGATACTTAACCCTTCAAGGTATTCTTTTCTGTAAAAAGCAGCAGCAAGAATATCAAACTGTAGTCAAGTGCAAGCACTGTGTAACCCTACCAACAGAGGCAGGACAAGCCAGCTCTATTTATAAATAGAAAGAATCAGCATGCACAATGTCACACTGGAGGAAAGCGGGTCTGTTGAATCTGTGTTAAGTAAGCAGTGATGGGGGAATTTTTTTAGGAGGATCTAGAGCATTATATTTCATGCTAATCCAAAGTATTAGACCCAAATATGACTTTAAAAACTCTGAAGTGTGCCCTAAAACTATCTCTGAAATAGAAACAGAGCAGCTGGTCAGCAACCTAGAAATTTGTCTGCCCCTGACTCTTCACTCCTTCCTCTATCATCTGACCATTTTGAGCTCCTGCATCCACCTTGTTAGTCTTAGTTGATGTCTCTATTCAACATGCTTTGCCGTGTTTTCTCTATTCCTGGTGTTCCACTCCCTTCCCCTTTGTTTTTACACAACTATCACATGGTAGACAGGAGGGATCCTGTGTCCCATCTGAGGCTGTGTCTGTGGGAAGCTGTGTAGCAGGGTATCATCCTGGTGAAGGGCAGTGCAACTCTGGACCAGGCTTTTTCCTCCATCTGTCTTCCCTGCAACTCATCATTCAATCCATGCATCACCCTCTTTTTATAGAGTTTACATTTCAAGAATCTGATATGTGTAGCTTCCATCATGAACCAAACAGTTAGGAACTACCTCCAGAGCTGGACCAACTTTAACACCTACATGTACCAGGTAGGGACTCAGCTCTCAGCGACTATCCAGACATTATCGGTGAAGGATCGTCTCCGGCTCAAGCACCTCTCTGTGCGATCTCCATGTGCCCTTGGCTGAGGATTGATTTCAGCGCTGATGACTCTTTTCTAGGACTGACATATGGCCTTCTCTGCACCTCTTCCTACTTCCTTCTCCTCTTTCCTTTGCCTCAGTCAACCTGGAATGCATAATTATTACTTTGTAGTGATGGGATGTGCATATCTGTTTAAAATGAGGCTGTTTGATGTGTTGCATGTGTTCATCTCTCATTGTTTAAGAAAATAATAGAGATAACTATCTGTCATGCATTGAAGAGCATACTCTTTCTTTCTTTGACTGCTTTGCATGCCTGACTAAACACATCTTTTATTACTCTGCGTGTAAGAAACAGACTCCACTGATGCACAGAAGCTCTTTAATGCTTTTCCTTTCATCTAACAGACATTTTCCCTTCTCATCCCTCCGTTCTTTCTTCGTATACGTTTGTTCTGCTTTGATGAAGGAAGTTAACGGGTGCTACTTTCCTCAGGTCTACAGTTGTTGAAAAGGTATTATGAATATTGGGAAACCAGGAGTTGTTTGACACTTGCCAAACTATGTAAAAGTGAGATAGACTGAAGTGTGAGCTGTTCACTCGTATATTGCTGCATAATAATCAATAAGGAGGTTATCAAATTACCTTTTCTGTGCATGATTTAGCAGATATAGACACTGGGCTGTTGCTGTTGTTTCTGCCACAAAAGATTGCAAACTCTATTAGATGCATGCATTCTTTGAATGTAAAACAGAAATCTATTATGTTTTGATATGTATTTAAACCGAACATACTGAGTACATTGATTTTTCCGTCAGTACTAAAAATGAGTCCTTAAAAGGCCAGGGCTTTTCAGTACTTGTGTAGAGTAATTTATCTTTGATGTACATCTGCCCTGTTGAATTCTGGTTTTAGATTATTGAGATTTCTCTTTGAGAACAATAAATAAAGCCATTCAAAATGTAGCAGTTTTTATTACATTTTTTTAAACAGCACAGAGTTTTCTCTTTCCATATAACCATAAATATAGTAATGATATCCTCAAGAATATTTTACAGATGTATTTGTGCAAATACAGCATCCTCCATACTTATTGGCAACCTGGTATAGATATTTTGAAGATCTTAAAATAAGTTAATCTTTTGTTGCAGAAGCATAATCTCTGAAGCAACACTTTGATCTCAAGTTGATCAGAGAGTCTGATAATTGTTAGGTGTGATGGTGGATCTATAATGCTGTGGGCTGTTTTATCCAAATGCCCTAGGAATCCTGTTAAAGTGCCTAAGCTCTTTAAATTCAAGAAGATTTTAGATGAAAAAATGATCAACTAAAACAGAAATTGGGTCATCATTGGTTCTTATGTCAATGATTGAAAACTTATGACCAAACAGCAATGGTCAAAGTACCTCGCTCCGAAACAAATGCCCCTTTTCCACTGGCTCTAGTTAGGCCGCATGAAGAAGTTACAATTTTGGGCAGTTTTTGTCTCAGCCATGGCAATTGTAAGGACAAGAACTTTAAAGCACAAAACCGTGGACTTCCGGCCACGGTGAAGTTAGTTTTAGGTTGAATATTAGATATTCGTGTTCTGCGAATTCACCAAGATCTTCCTCCCGTTTTATCTGATGTAGGCAGAATGATTACGGGCAGCTGCTCTCTGCCTGGTCCCTCCTCCTGCACACGCTGGTTGGTTTAAGGACCATCAATACATTTCCGAACCAAATACGCTGTTTCATGGTGATATAGTTTTGTGTATTTTGGGGAACTGTTTGTGTGTCTGAACAGCTGAATGTGTGATCAGCTGATTTAGGATAAAAACAGCACCCCGTTCGTATGTAATTCAGAAAAATGATCTGTCCTTTTTCCTTCAGGCAAAAAGGACACAGCCTTCAGGCATGGTTTATGATTTGTAAATAGTAAAATTATATTTGGGTTTGACCCGTTCAGTCTGTTATGGTCCTTAATATTATTATGGTCGCTCTTGAGTTTTATTAACTTTTCCCTGCGCTGTCTCAGCAAAAACCTTCTCATTTCTCCTTGTCCCATGGCCAATTAGTGAAGAGCAGTCTATTCTCAACTCAGACCCAGTCATACGTGCTCAGGAGCAGAGACTAAAAAAGTATGTACCAGTACGGAAAAAAACAGTAATGGAAACCCTCGCAAGGTGAGCCGAGTTGCGTCGAGTAGGGCCAAATCAAGCCAGTGGAAAAGGGGCAATAGTGCATGTTATAGGAGAGGATAAAGTAATTCTCTTGAGGGGTTCCTTGTCTTTTTTGTGTGATTTTTGTGGCATTAAAAGAGTTTCAAAAAGTTGCCGCAAAATTATCAAAGATGCAAATATTTTAAGCTCTCTCATGGTGACTTACTGTTTCTGGGGTCCTTTCTTTTCAGCTATTTTTCTCACATTTTGTGGTTAAAAAAGGGTTCGATTTCCGTCTATGTTCCACCGCAATGTTGCATGTGGCGCTTATGAGCTTTCCGATACTGTTGTGTAATAGTTTAGGAAGCTGACTTGTATATACTGTCAAATGGCAAATGTGATGTTTAGCATCGCACATATTTTGATTTTTCTGGTTTGGCTTCAAAGATGCAAAACCGTGCAGACAGGAAGTGAAATAAGTCAAAGGGCTAAGGGGGTTGGTCAAAATGGATCCAAGTTGTAAATGGGCTCCCACCCATGAAATACTGCAACTTGTAGAAAATCAGTCATTATTTACCTTTTCAAGACATATTTGATGCTGTATTTTATTGCTTTCCTTCTCCTTCCATGTTCTCCCTTACACGTTGGGACAATTGGGAAGAAAAATAAATAAAAACTATTTTATGTAACTTAAAAAAGGAGGCCTAAATTTTTTTACAAACTGGCCTATTTTGAAAAATATTATTGCCCATATTTTGATACTTCTACCATGGGTTTACCTGGCTGTTTCCCCCTGTCGGCATCCATGCTAATAAGTATGGTATAAGGATGTTGTGAAAAAAGAAAAAAATTGGCTGCCAGCATTGAGGTGGAGCTGGGCCGAAGGCTACTGTGCCCTTTTGTATGGCCCGCTTCCTCTCCTGGCTGGTGTAGGCAGGTCCAGGGCTGGGTCCCCAGGCGGCTTGGGGCTTGCTGTGGCTCCCGGTGGTGTGGCTGCCTGTGCCCCGGGTGGGGGTGCCTCCTTAAAATTATCTGCAAGACATTGGCCACAAGGCTGGAAAAGATAGCCCCTCGTAATATACATCCTGACCAGGCTGGGTTTATTAAAAATCTGTTTGCATTAAATAGTTCGAGAAGACTAATCAGTCTAATAGACTATTGGAATGTCTAAAATAAAAGCGGTTCAATTGTTTCATTAGATGCAGTGAGGGCTTTTGACAAGGTTAATTGGAAACTTCTGGGAGGGAAGTTGAGGGATTTGGGTTTGTCCAGGTGGCCATTAGTTGTCTAGAGGCTGGGAGAACCTGCCGGGGGCCTGCATGGTGCCTGTGGTCCTGGCAGGTCTGGGTTCTGGGCTACCGGTGGTGGTGCTCAGGGGGGGCTGTAGCTCCCTCTGTGGAGCCTATGCTGGTTCGGCAGGGACTGGGTGTGTGGGGATGGCCTGGAGTATCTGACCTTGCCATCCAGGGACCCAGCAGGGGGAAGCTCGCCTTGGTGGGATGTTGTCTGTGTGGGTGCTTGGGGCACGTCCTGGAGTGGTGGGCCCCATTTGGCACCCAATGGCTTCTGGTGATAGGTTGGGCTGGGCTGTGCTTGGCTATGATGGGCATCCCTACCTCTAAAACTCTCGGGGACTGGCCCCATGGGGTGAAATACAAAATGCCCCATACTTCGCTCCCTCCAGGCTCTCGGCACACTTACAAATGTACACTTCCAGGTGACAAACTCACACTCACATACAGCCACTCAACACAAACACACTTGTTTCTAAACATGTGCTCAACACACATACACATACGCACACACACATCCATGCACCAACACACTGGATTGTTTACAATACTTTAGATGGATGAAGGTCATACAAACGCAGGTTACTATTCCATCAATGTGGCCTGCCTACTTTGATGCTGGATTGAATCTGGAATTAATAAAGTTAATTATGCAGTTAGGATACTGCCTTGAGATAAAATTTTTGTAGAGCAAAATATATTATTGGAAAGCAGAGTATAAAAACATGGCACATGAATTATAATAACCTACCAAATGTTGCATCTAAGCAGTCTTTTTGGATTGTGATTCTGAATACACTAAATACTGCGATCATAATTGTGATTCATTGTATTGTGCAAGTTGAGTTGCCTATTTAAAAAAATCTCTCCAATACATAATTTCATACAGAAACTGTATTTGATGATTTTTGAATTGAAAATAAGTTGTGTTTTGTATGTAAAGTTTTACAAAAGATTCCTTCCTCTAAAGCTTGACAGGGAGCTTGGATCTGCCAGGTGCTGCAGCCAGGTGCCCCTGTCACCAGAAAAGCTTGCTCTCCCACATGGATGCACAACTGGGCATGTCTACATCCCTCCGATGAAACGTTCATGCAAAGTTTGTCGGTGTCTAAAATGCTCTTCCTAATGAGCTGTTGCCATGGCGGCCACAGCAGTGTGGCCGCCATGGCAAAAAAATAAAAAAGGAAAACAGTGTGAGATTGTGGCGTCATGGCAACAGATTACTCACTGCCTACTTTAGGAGCCATCGCCCAGGCAAAAAGCGCTGCGACGGTGTGTGTTGCAGTTCCTGCGTGCGTTGATTAAGGTTCGTCAGAGCAAGGTCGAGTCAACCTCCCTGTCGTTCGCCACGTCCGGTGCTCTCTGCAGCGGTGAGGAGTTACAGAGATGTGATATATGAAGCCCCACAGGGTTGCTCTCAGTTTCCCAGACTGTAGTCATCTTTGGCACTTATTGCTGAACTGTGTCAAGGAAAACAAGAGTTAAAGCAGTTTGGTTATTATGAGGCATCTTGTATTGTATTAAGCATTGGAAAAGCAAATGTATCTGTGTGTTGATGGGCTGCCCCTTCAATCAGTAGTTTTGGATCTGAGAAAATAATTTGCAGTGATCCTTAACTAAATTGAGACTGATTTCTGCACTATTATTGCTGGAGAACGGACAGAAAAATAGCAAAAGCAGAAAAGACAAAATGATTTTTAGTGGGAGCAATGATTTTGGTCAATGAACTCTGAAAAATCTGTCAATTAAAGAGCTTTTAGAACTTTTGATTTGAGGGTACCCAATCGAACGGGTCGTAGCAACTAAAGGAAAACAACCCAAATGTTACATAGATTTTAATGATTGCTGCTTTTTTATTTTCTGGTTAGCTGTGAGCGTTATACATCTACAGTGCCTTTTCACATTAGAACAACAAACTTGTGTGTGATAGACCAAAACATAGGACATCATTATGACCTGGAAAGAAAATAGCTGTAGAATATGTGGTTTTCAAAATCCATAAGAAATAAAAATCGGAAAAAGTATCTTGACAGTATCTGTAAACATCGATTTTCCAAGTCTTTGCACTAATTCTGAATTGGATTTACATCTGGGCTTTGACTGAACCATTGAACCATTGTATAGCACGATTTGTACACAGGACAACTCAAAGTGTTTTACAGTAAAACAAAGGAAAAGAGATAAGAGAACTTAAAACACCAAATACAGAAACACAAGATATGCTTTAAATCACATAATAATTAAGAAATGCTCAAATTTAAGCTAATAAAAAAGCTGAGTCAAGATAGAAATGAAATGATGAAGCAGTCTTTCCCTTGATGGGTAAGCTCAAGTAAACAGTAATGTATTTGTAGCTTTAATGTAAACCAGTCAATTGTTTTTGCACGTCTCGGATTTTTAGTTAGTTTGTTCCAGAGCTCAGAGGTTTAAAAACTAAGTATCAAAGTTAAGCCTCTGCCGAAGTCACAGTTCTTTTGCAGACTCTGTTTTTTTTTTTCTTTCAGGATTGCTCTGTATTTAGCTATATTCTTCATCCCATAAGCTCTCACAAGCTTCCCTGTCTCTGTGGAACAAAAGCCTCCCCACAGAATGATGCAGCCATCACCATATTTCATGAGATAGTGTTTTCAGACTGCTGTGCAGGATTACTTTTCCACCACACATAGTGTTAGCATGAAAAGCAAGCCTTTCAGCTTTTGGTCTTATCTGATCAGAGCACCTTCTTTCCACATGGCTGCTGTGGCAAACCGTATTCTCGCTCCAGAGCTCCCCAACTTACCATGGACCTCTTGGCTGCTTCTCTAATTAAAGCTTGCCTTGCCTGTCAGCTTAGGTGAACAGCCATTTTTGTGGAGTTAAGTGATCTCCTATTTTGGGTAACAGACTGACGAGACATTTACAGCTTGGGATATTGTTTCATTACCCAAGCCTGCTTTAAACTTTTCCAAATGTATTCCTGACTTGTCTCTGTTCTTTGGTCTTCATGATTCTGTTTATTTAGTAACAATCTCTTAACAGAATACCTGGATTTACACAGATTAAATTAAACACATTTAAGGAATTTACTAATGACATGACTTCTGAAGAACTGATTCAACTGGATTTTATGTATGCGTCAGGGTAAAGGGGCCTGAATGCAAATGCACACCATAGATTTCATCTTTTCTTCCACTTTACAATAATGTGCTACTTTGTGGTGGTTTATCACACAAAATCCCAATAAATTACACTGAGTGTTGCTGTTGTCAAGAGACAAAATGAGAAGGGGTATTCCAGGGCTGTGAATACCTTTGCGAGGCACTATATACGTACTTGAGCTGTAAGCTTCCTTCGATTAGTATAAATGATGTCACATCACCAAAACATGCAGTGTAAATCATATGATGTGTGAATTAACTGCTCTGTTGACACCTTTAGCCTCCTTCCTTTCTAACTTAGTAACAGATTTTTTTCTTTTCATTTTGCTTCCACCGGCTGACGCTCAACCTCACTGTTGTGAAGCAACGGCGCACATCCCAGTAGATTTTCTCACAAAAAACACACCTATCAGAATTCTCTATCCCCGCTTCCCTCTTACTGCATTGGCAATACCTACTTGAATTAATGAATCCAACAGGCTGCAGAGAAGAGATGCACATGCATGCTGAGGCAAATACTGTTCCTGAAAAGAGTAAAGCTGTCAAAGTAACAGAGGGATTCTGAGGGAGATTTAGAATATGTATTTTGTTCAAAAGGTAGCAGAATTATGAAAAACATGAAAGAAATGGTGCAAAGCAAGTAAAGAGCACAGATTATTAATGATTTTTAGATTATTAAACTTATCAAGTTATGAGTTTCAGTAAAAGCATTCATAAGGTCAGGATGGTGACTAACATCATATGTTTAAATATAAATCTTTAGTCTAGTATTATCTTAGCACTCCCCCCAACTTATTCCTCTCATTTGTTTATTGTAAACCAGGGATTACTTGTCACTCTACAAACCTAGTCTACCTATACTTTCCTTTTTTTTATAGCCCACTCCACATTATTGGCACCCCTTGCAAGGGTGCGTTATTCTGTAATTTTTGTGAGCCAGGTGCATGCTCGGTATGAGAGATTGCTGCAAGGTTAATGACTTGAGGCAGTTGTTGCCAGATGCTCGTTCAGGAGGAGAGAATTTGCTGGGGTTCTTTAGATGGAAAGCCTTTTACCAATGGTCATAGTAATCCTGAACTTAAATCCATTGTTCTGTAACTAGGATCGAATGTAATTTTATTGTAAAGAGCCTTGAGATGACATTGGCTCTTAGTCAGTGCTATATAAATAAACTAAATTGAATTGAATATAATGTAAAATTACTTAATACTGGTTGTACTGTAACATTTGTTGTGAATTGGTGTTGCATATAAAATTGAAATGACTTGAATACCAAATTGCTTTTTTGTTGGCAGTGAGATAAGGAGTGAAAAAATGTAATCTGTGAATGAAGGTCCTCAGAACTCAGTTCTCTGAACTACAGCAGCAAAAGAGATGGGTCCTTGCTGTTAAACTGAAAAAAGATGACAACAGTTGATAACTGCGGTGGGCCTTATGGCCCCATGGAGGCACATACTTTGAACTAAAAGATTAGTTTGGTCTGAACTGTACTTTGGAAACCATATTGAAATGCAAATTACAAATATTTCTGAAATATTTTCTTTGAAGTTAGAATAGAATAGAATTCTACCACTTTTTAATGTCCTAATTGTTCATATTTTTTATTATTTAGAAAATGAACAAAATAAGAGTTGACCTGTGATACAGCAAGCCCCACTACAGATGGATTACCATGGTTAAATGCTGTTTGGGATTGTCTGTATGCATGGAAACACTGAATTTAAATATTTACAGCCTTTTTAATCTGACTGTGCTCCAATCTCCTTCCCTCTTTCCTCTTGCTCAGTTACTACCACACAGCTTTGTTTTTCCATCCATTAATCCCAGCCTGCTTAAGGAAGAGAAAAGAGTGAAATCCCTTTACAATGTCTGGACTCAGCCGTGTTTACTATCTAACACTGGAGGCAGCGGCATTCCTCCAGACGGCACAGGCCCTTTTTTGGCGCTCTTTACATTTTTACTCCCTGACAGATGTCGAGGTTGTTGTCAGTGAGCCCCGTCAGTGTCTGACTATTGAATGGTCCGGGGATTTTTGTTTGGTTTAGGTTGGTCTGCATGTCAAAGGAGGAAAAACACAAAGACTATAAATGCTGTCAGATGAAAGGTGTTAGACAGGCCCTCATGAGAACTTAAAGCAATGCCTTGTGTCCATTTGGGGTTTATTTTATTTTTTTATCTAATCCAGATTCAGCTATTTGGATTCTTATTCCAAAAGCTTAGCTTGGTTAGTGTGTATTGGTGTACACCTCTGTTCTCTTTGATATATTTTCTATGTGTGGTTCAGCATGTAAACAGCCCAGCCCAGGTAACGTGGCTACTTCAAAAGCACCAAGCAAATTAGGGCACACATATTATCCTCATTCAGATTACAGTTATAATCACAGGTACTTCTCTGTTTTGTCAGTATTTGTGAGTTTTTGAGCAGTAAAAACTACAAAAAACTACAAAAACCAAGTCTGTAATTTGTATTTTCTTAATCCGCACAAATATTGAAAAACTAAACAGATATGATTCTCTTTCGAACTTTGAAAACAGCCAAGCCATTAATCCATCTCCCGGTCTCTGCATCCATCCATCCATCCACCCGTCGATCCATTTGTGCTTTGCAGATTCCATATTTAAAACCTGGCCACTACAGAAATATTAATTAATAGTGAAGCTTTGTATTTGTACTTTAGAAATTGCCTGAAGGGACTAAAAACTCTGGAGAAGAAGGAATTTTCACATGGGAAATGGGTAGGAATTCTGTTTTTGCAAACTGAATTATTTTGTTTTCTCAATTAGAGCTGTTTTCTTAACCTCATCAGATCATTCACAGTGTTGAGGATTGTCAATCTGTAGGATGCCAGAGGAGCCGAGGAAATACTGAGATATTGATGTCTGTCAAAGCATGTTATTTCAGAGTTTCTAACTAAAAGTGTCATACCATATTTTTTTTACTGAACACCAATTATATGTTGAGTTCCAGGTTCATAAATGGTTATACTGGTATAGCTATTATCTTTAGTGGGCTTCAGGAACTTTGTGCATTATTTAATAAAAGGCTGTATGCAGAACAAAAAAGCATTTCAAAGCATTTTTACCTACTAATGTTTGATGTATTTTTACCTTAAATTTAATATTATCTAATTCAAGATGGTGGTCAACAACGCCAGATAAAATATCGTACACCAGTCTCAAGGATAGTTTATTTTTAGTATGTTTCACCTTTGTGTTTTTTGGGCAGATCCTCATCCACGTCCACCTTCTCACCTGCTGCAGTTTCACTGAGAGACTAAATGCTCACAGAGCCAACTTTCTTTCAGTTGAGCCAGTGTTTATCATAAGAAAGTGGAATACAGAGTGCAGTGCCATAGCTGCAGGGAGGTCCCAAACTGAATGTGAGTCAGTAGATATGTGTGTATGTATTTTTGAGTAAACAAACAGAAAGACAATGGATCTCTAGGTACCAGTTTTGACTGACAACAACCTGACAGGAAAAGCCAACAAAACCCAAGAGACATTCAAACATCATGGACACATAGTAGGACTATGAGATGCACAGAGTTCATTAAACAAATAGCCACCCTGGAACTTGACCAGTGCACTCAGACCAAAAACATATTACTAAATGACATGTCATTTCTCAACCTCTGGAAATCCACTTAATGATGCAAAGCATCAACAGAGATTAAAAAAAAAACATGACATGACTATCAACTGCTCAGACAACATCACCTGTATTTGTACAAATGCTAAAAAGGCATCATGTGCAGGTAAACCTACTGCTATAAATTATATGTGAAGGCTCTTTGGGTTGCTGCTGTTTAGAGGACCCATATAAAATGTGAGTAAAAATGACTGCCCAGTCATGCACCATTAAAGTTTATAAACTGTGAAAAGCAAACACACAGCAGAAATGCTTGGGATATACAGGCCCATCGCTAACTATGAAAGGTAATGGAGCACTCTATGAACAACTTGAAATTAACAGCATGAAATGTCCATCAGAGTCGGAAACATTTGTAAATGTTTGGAGGGAGATGATTCCATCTCAAATGATGTAAGGTATGTAAGGTATGATGAAACTAGGAAAAATAAAGCCCCATACCCAGGCAGTGAGATCTGGGAGACATATTATTGCACAAAGAGAACACAAAACGAGTCACTTGAGTTCACTTATGGATATAATTGTTGAAAAATAGACATTTCTCCTATTATTACTATATAATTCCACTATTACCATTGCCAAATAATGCTGTTAATATAAGCTTAATCTATTCAGTTAAATGTAATGTTAACCTAAAAAGGAAATTAAATGTTGTACTAAAAGTCTGAGGTGTACAGACAGAAAAGGAATGATGAGAGAACTGTGCCCTATGGTTCTCCTGTGCTGCGAAACACTTTTCTTCTGTCTCTGTGGCCTGTTTTTCAGGTAGACATTATTTCATTATTCAGGCGATTATGGAGGCATCCACCTGTATCTTGTGGAGTTTCTTACATAGTAAACCAGAGTGATTTGTATTAAATGCATTTAGAAGTTCATGTTTCTCTCACTGCTACCTGCTTTGTCTAGATGACAGTGAGTATTCAGAAGCAGAAGTGTAGGGGTGTATTTGAACCTCATGAAGAGGTAGTGTACCATTACCAAGGTGGATGAAACAGTTGTGGAACTTGTTTCTTTAGTGAACTTTTGATCGATGTGTGCAGTTCATGGGCTCTGTCCTATCTATCTCATTGTCCTTGTTCTTGGAGTGTGTGATCTTTAATTCCTGAACTCATGTCTTTTACATTCTTCTGCTGGAGTTTTACCTAATCTTTTGCAAACTTTATGATCTGCCTTACCAAGAGCAAGTTGTGCAAAGTAGCTGACATATGCATTAAACTAATCTAACATTTTATTACCTCTGATGAAGCAGCTGACAACTGTTGAAATGTTGGAAGTGTAGTATAGCGAGAGGCATGGTAAAATCTGCAGATATTGCCACTTTTAATGTTTCAGCAACATCTTTAAAAGCATCTGAAACTGTAGCTTACAAAATGTGATCTCTAGTTAAGCAAGGCTGCTACAGGCTTTGACACCACATAAAATAGTGCTACTTAAATGTCAAACTAATGCCCCAATAATAACATGATTGTATCTCATAGTAAGCCATGCAGAGGTTCTTTCAGCACTAAAGATTTACTAACTTCAGCATTCTGAATGCTTACAGTGACTTCGGCTGAAAGCAGCTCAACCTACTTAATGCAGATATTGATTATTTTATGATTTGGGGGCACTTATAGATTTTGTATAGTGCATTGAACTTTCATCTCTAAATAGTCAGGGTTCCTTAAATATGGAAAAATAATTTAAAAAAAACAAACAAACAAGAAAGTAGGTGCAATAGTACACAAAATTTTACACTCGTCACCTCAACACACACACACACGTGCGCACACGCATACACACACACACACACACACACACCAACACCAACACACACTCACACACATAAACACAGAGTATACAAATTGGTTGTACATCAAAAATGAAACGCGTCCTTCAAAGATGTGACAGGACTTAATGTTTCATGGACTCAAATTACACATTACCCACGTAACACATTTTTAATACACCCACATATGTGACAGCAGCTTAAAGCATATTCCAAGGACTTAAAGTGCCTCAAATGTTCTGGGAAGTACAAAACTAACTGTGAAAAAAAATCTGTAAGCCGAAGACTTTTCAAACCCAGACAAGATTTTATCTTTACTGATTTGTTTCTAGTTCAGTAATGAAACGCCCTGATAGTTTTTTAGATATCTGTTATGTAGAGGCTGTGGGATGAATAATTTCCGTGTTGGGTTTTCAGCTGTCCCATAGTTTCAAATAATGACTCCTCAAATTGTGATTTAAAATTCAAAACACCTTTCTGAAGTATGTTAGCATCCCCTAATAATGACTGTCTTAGAGAGCACTATGGCGTTGTAACTATCATTTTGCCCAGAGACTGGCAGTGTGGGCATGGTGAATGACATATTTGCTCTGGTTAATAAGGATGACGCTAATTTTTGTTTGTCTAGATTAATTGATTAATGGCCAGATACTCCAGTACAATATTTAAAAATGTCATCCCTGTTAACCTTCAAGGGCTCAGAAAACATTTCCGAGAGCAAAGAGAGAAAAAGAGAGAAGTATTCTTCAGACAGATAGTGTACTATACTCCTCCTGGACTGCTTTTCCAAATGTGACTCAGTGACTAAAGTAGTGCCCACTGTGTTGATCAGGGATACAGTATTAACCTCGGTGTGGGTGTTCTGTCTGCTTGCTGTGTAGGAGTTTGCCACTCTGACGAAGGAGCTGAACATATGCCGGGAGCAGCTGCTGGAGAAAGAAGAGGAAATATCGGAGCTGAAAGCTGAAAGGAACAACACCAGGGTACGTGTATGTCTGCCCACAAGCAAATGTGTGGGCAAAGTGTGTGGTCATGCTGACAAAAAAAAAGAAAACATCCAAGTTTGAAATTAATTTTTTCGTGTTTGTGTGTGGTGTTGTAGCTGCTGTTGGAGCACCTGGAGTGTCTGGTGTCTCGACATGAACGCAGCCTCAGGATGACAGTGGTGAAGAGACAGGCACCGCCGCCATCTGGAGTCTCCAGTGAGGTGGAGGTCCTGAAAGCTCTGAAGTCGCTGTTTGAACATCACAAGGCTTTGGATGAAAAGGTGGGCCCACAGACACCCTTTGACTTTGGTCAGTTTGTGCACACACACTAAATGCCTAATTAAATGGTTTCGTTGCTTTTCGTGTTATGATGCCATGCTTCTTCTCAAACTGTTTAGCTGTCCCCTCTCACTGATTAATTCTGAATAAGTTGATTTTCTGATATGTTTTTCCTGCCGTTATTTTGTTAATGAACCTCATTACTACCTCACTGTCATAGTAAAAGCTATCCATGTAAATAAGGAAACTGTTGCTCAAATACTTTTTAAAGAAGCAAATGGAGGAAGTCATAAGATTACATTAACACCAGTGGCTGCATATTAACATTGCCTTGCAAAAATTGATACCCCTTGAACTTTTTAACTTTTTGACATAGATTTTCAATTGGACATAGGTCTGAACTTTGACTGGGCTATTCTAAAACATTGATATTCTTTCATATAAAGCACTCTATTGTACACTGTATATTTGTGCTTGTTTTCCTGCTGGAAGGTAAATCTCCACCCCAGTCTCCATTGTTTTGCAGCCTCTAAGAGGTTTTTCCTTTATTGCCCTGTATTTATCTCCATCTGTCTATCTTTAACCTCTCACAAGCTTCTATGGTACTGCTGAATAAAAGCATCCCCACATCATGATGCTGCCACCACCATGCTTTAACAAATAGAAGGTGTTTTCATAATTATTTACAATGTTTTCTGCCCAAAAATTTGGCTTGTGAAAAATTTTAATTCGGACATATATGACCAAAGTACATTCTTTGAAGGTTTGAAGTTGTGCAATACTGTTTCCTTTTTCAGATGGTGATTGAACAGTGCTCTGTAAGATGCTTAAAGCTTGTGATATTGTTTTATCTCCTAACCCCACTTTAAATTTCTCCACAAGCTTTATCCCTGAACTGTCTGCTATGTTCCTTGGTCTTCATGTTGCTGTTTCTTAATTAATGTTCTCTAACAAGACTCTGGCCTCCACAGAACAGCTAGATTTATAGTGAGATAAAATTACACTCTAGGAGGACTCTATTTACTAATTAAGCTATTCCTGGAGACACCAGGTTCTACCACATTTTATTTAGTGGCATCGTAGTAAAAGGGGCTGAATAAATTGCATGCCCTACTTTTAGGATTTGAATTTGTAAATACTGTTGAAAACCATTATTGATATTTCACATAAAATGAAAAAGTCTGTGTTTGTAATTCAAGAAAACATGGGAACGTTCAAGGAAAATTAATAGGTTTGCACACCAAAGCACCAAAAAAACTCATGTCAGTTGAATTGTGACCCATTTTCTCTGTGATTGTGTTGTCTTTGTCAGGTACGAGAGAGACTTCGGGTGGCTCTGGAGAGGGTGGCAACCCTGGAAGGGCAACTAGCATCTACCACCCAGGAGGTAAAACAAGGAGGTTAAAGCCTTTAGGTTTGTGAGGTAGAAAGTGTAGGACATGGAACCTTCAATGATGGCTAATGATTAATGTTGTCTTATGACTCTGTTAGAAACCATTCACACATAAAAATCTCACCAAAGGCAGATAAACTAAATATTCAGCTCAGACCCAGTTATAATGTTACGCCAGAAGGAAGGTAATATGAGAAATAAAGTCAGAGCTTGTTTAGATAAACTGGTCACTTAGTTTTATAAATAGAGAACCCTACTTTTTCTGTAGCGTAATTTATATTTGTAGGTTAGTAAAATGTATAAGTTTATGTGTTCCTGAGCGGCACCATGTTCTGTTTCTAAATAAATGCAGGAAATAAAGTAAAATAAAGTTTTTTTTGTTGGGTTTTTTTTTCCTTTTAATCTCCTTTGCAGTTAAACACGGCAAGGCAGAGAAAGGATGGGGATTCAGTGGAGCGAACAGATGGATCCAAGCCTACATGGAAGGTCTTTTGTGCTAGTTTCCTGCACTCTGGTGTCTCTCAGCCTTGGCTTTAGTTTCCCATTAACATTAAAGATCTGAACTTAATGCATCTTTTTTTAAATTTGTTTGTTAACTGAGGTGTAAGAGTAATACAATTCTATCCTTCCACCAGCTTATCTATGCATTTATTTTACTAATGTTTCTTTTTTTATGCAGAATTTCAAATCTTTTCTATATGTTTAGGTGATGGATTTTATCCATTAGTTTTCATATAATTTTTAAAAAGAATATAGAAATATTCTTTAGTGTATCCTCGTAAAGATCGTTTTTCCTCCCTGACAGCTCTGCTCTCTGTATTTGATATTTGGTTATAATGTTTATTGTTGCATTTAAATGCTTGTTGGCATGTATGAAAAAATTATGTTTTATGGGTTTCCAACCTGTGTTTGTGAATATATCTATTGTACAATTTATGTACAATACAATACAACATATTTATGCTAATGCTTATGTGATATCATAAGGTGTTATAGAACCTGATGTTTGCTAATCTTTTATACAGCCACAGGGCTAAATTCAAATCATTTGAGTTATAATGGTAAATATAAATTATACACCGCTGCCCAGTTCACCAGGTGTGTTTTATTACACAGTTTTAGCGTGTATGTTTATGTATTTTTCAAAGGCATTTATTAGAAAGCAAAATAGAAACATCTGGAAACAGAGGGGGGTCATAGAATAGCTTTGCTGAAGCCCACTGTGTTTCCTGTCAGAATGTGTCCCTGAAGGTTTGTTTAATCAAAGTCCTGGAAATAAAACCACTTTTAGTTGAAAAGAGAGGAGAAACAACATCTAAACAACACGAACGCTTAACCTCACATCATTTATTTTAAAATGCAAATATCTCAACATTTTTTTATGTAGGCCACTAAAATCATCTCTATAACACAGCCCAGTGGTGTAATTCATGTATTAATTTTCAGACAGGTGGTTTATTCCTGTTAACTGTGTGTGTGTTCCCCTTTACAGAGACTTCCCAATGGCTCTATAGATGCCCACGACGACGGCAGTCGGGTGTCTGAGCTTCAGGAGCTGTTGGATCGAACCAATAAGGAGTTGGGTCAGAGCCGCGAGCATGCCGCCACACTAAACGGCCGCATGGTGGAGCTTGAGACGGAGCTAGCCAACGCACGACGAGAACTGAGCCGCAGTGAAGAGCTTTCAATAAAACAACAAAGGGAGCAGAGAGAGGTGAGATTACATGGTAATAGAGGTGGGAGGCGAGACATAGAGACAATGACAGATTTGTTGGGACCTTGGTAAAGACGTGTGAAAGCTTTGAAACAAAGTCGTGCTTGTTTGTGGTAGAAAAATGCTTTAATTTGAGGACATTAATTTGTTGGAGTAACAATATCCCAATTAAGAAATAGTTTTTTTTTCAACAAAATTAATGTCTGAGGGCTGAAATGGCTAAGAAGAAAGTTGATTTTGTGTCTAGTAAACAATTTTCTTGTTGATTTGTCCTTGAAAGATACCATGAAAACAGTTTTAGTTTACTGACAGAGTCCACCATATTTGTAATTTAAAATCAATGAATATCTAAAGGAGTTCATGATGCCAGGTAATCCGAGAAGGTTTCCATGGACTTTGAGGGAGAATCAGACCCACAGCATCATAGATCCTCCACCATTCCTAACAGTGAGGTGCATTTCCACATATCCATCTTTTTTCTTTTCATGCCATACCCACCTGGATTATTTGTTGCATAAATACTCAACCTTCGGTTCATCTGACCAAAGCACATGGTTCAGTCAAAGCCACAGTAGAGTTATCCACATGTTTACCCTTGTAATTGTACCACCAAAAACGGATTTTACCTGACATCACTCCCTCACAACTCGTTGGCATGTAGATAGTGTTTATTGGTTGTTATGGACTTTGTCGCCGCAAGAGGCCACTCTGCTGCAGTTCTCTAACAGTGAGCTTTGGAGATTTCTTTACCATCCTCACCACCCTCCACAGCGTGCATGGTGGCAACCGAAATATAGGTTCCAGCCTAGAGGCCAGTAGCTGCAATTATGCCATGTTTGTATTCCAGGAAACAGAAAGTGATGCAATCAAATGTCATGCAATAAAAGATGAACTTATATTAAGGAACACGATGTTGCTCTTTTTTAGAAATGTAAATATATTTTAGCTCCCTTTTCATTTTCACAATGATTTCACAATTTTCATTAACTAGCATCCAAAACATGATACATTTTATCTGTTTTTATATTTTTATTTCTATGTTACATGTTAGGAAAAAAATGTAGCACTCACATAGGACGATGCCAGAGAGGCTGGTATTGCAACATGTTGCAGAAAAAGTAATGGACCTTTATTAATGGGATCACCCTTTCTCTCTTTTCCACATGTAATGCAAAGTATTTCTTTTTTAACGGAAAACTGTACACAGGCATGGCCATAATGGTCCAGCTATGTCCACTATGTGTAAAACAAATTCAAGTCAGAAAAAAAAATAGAAGTAGGTTTTGAAGTTTAGGAGTTTGTTCAGTTTTAAACATTTTGTTGATAAGGTTTGGAGCCTTAGAAGAACAAAGCAATAACAAGTGATTAGCTGAAGATTACAGATAAATCTCAAAAAATGTGAAGATCATGAAAAAGGTCAAAATTTTTGTCACTCATTTCAGAAAGGGAAACTGATATATATACAGTGCCTTGCGAAAGTATTCGGCCCCCTTGAACTTTTCAACCTCTTGCCACATTTCAGGCTTCAAACATAAAGATATAAAATTCTTATTTTTTGTGAAGAATCAACAACAAGTGGAACACAATCGTGAAGTGGAATGAAATTTATTGAATGTGTCGAACTTGTTTAACAAATAAAAAACTGAAATGTGGGGCGTGCAATATTATTCGGCCACCTTGCGTTAATACTTTGTAGCGCCACCCTTTGCTGCAATTACAGCTGCAAGTCGCTTGGGGTATGTCTCTATCAGTCACTATCAGTTTTGCACATCGAGAGACTGAAATTCTTGCCCATTCTTCCTTGCAAAACAGCTCGAGCTCAGTGAGGTTGAATGGAGAGCAGTCGTGAACAGCAGTCTTCAGCTCTTTCCACAGATTCTCGATTGGATTCAGGTCTCGACTTTGACTTGGCCATTCCAACACCTGGATACGTTTATTTGTGAACTATTCCATTGTAGATTTGGCTTTATGTTTTGGATCATTGTCTTGTTGGAAGATAAATCTCCGTCCCAGTCTCAGGTCTCTTGCAGACTCCAACAGGTTTTCTTCCAGAATGGTCCTGTATTTGGCCCCATCCATCTTCCCATCAATTTTGACCATCTTCCTTGTCCCTCCTGACGAAAAGCAGGCCCACACCATGATGCTGCCACCACCATGTTTGACAGTGGGGATGGTGTGTTCAGGGTGATGAGCTGTGTTGCTTTTACGCCAAACATATCGTTTTGCATTGTGGCCAAACAGTTCGATTTTGGTTTCATCTGACCAGAGCACCTTCTTCCACATGTTTGGTGTGTCTCCCAGGTGGCTTGTGGCAAACTTTAAACAAGACTTTTTATGGATATCGTTGAGAAATGGCTTTCTTCTTGCCACTCTTCCATAAAGGCCAGATTTGTGCAGTGTGTGACTGATTGTTGTCCTATGGAGAGACTCTCCCACCTCAGCTGTAGATCTCTGCAGTTCATCCAGAGTGATCATGGGCCTCTTGGCTGCATCTCTGATCAGTCTTCTCCTTGTTGGAGATGAGAGTTTAGAGGGACGGCCGGGTCTTGGTAGATTTGCAGTGGTCTGATACTCCTTCCATTTCAATATGATTGCTTGCACAGTGCTCCTTGGGATGTTTAAAGCTTGGGAAATCTTTTTGTATCCAAATCCGGCTTTAAACTTCTCCATAACAGTATCTCGGACCTGCCTGGTGTGTTCCTTGGTCTTCATGATGCTCTCTGTGCTTTGAACAGAACCCTGAGACTATCACAGAGCAGGTGCATTTATACGGAGACTTGATTACACACAGGTGGATTCTGTTTATCATCATCAGTCATTTGGGACAACATTGGATCATTCAGAGATCCTCACTGAACTTCTGGAGTGAGTTTGCTGCACTGAAAGTAAAGGTGCTGAATAATATTGCACGCCCCACTTTTCAGTTTTTTATTTTTTTTAAAAGTTTGACACATCCAATAAATTTCATTCCACTTCACAATTGTGTCCCACTTGTTGATTCTTCACAAAAAATTTACATTTTATATCTTTATGTTTGAAGCCTGAAATGTGGCAAGAGTTTGACCAGTTCAAGGGGGCCGAGTACTTTCGCAAGGCACTGTATATATATTAATCACACATAGAGTAAATATTTCAAACCTTTATTTCTTGTAATTTTGATCACTATGGCTTACAGATAATGAAGACCCAAAATTCAGTGTCTCAGAAAATTTGAATATTACTTAAGATCAATAAAAAAGTATATTTTAAAAGTAAATGTCAGGCTTCTGAAAAGTATGTTCATTTCTATGGACTCAATAGTTGATCGGAGCTTTGACATGGAGGTGATCTGGCTGTGGCTCTGCTGAAGTGTAATACAAGCCCAGGTTGCTTTGATAGCAGCCTTCTTGTCATCTGCATTGTTGGATCTGGTGTCTTTCATCTTCCTTTTGACAATATCACTTAGATTCTCTATGGGGTTCAGTCAATCAGGCCAATCAAGCACAGTAACATCATGGTCAATGAATCAGCTTTTGATTCCTTTGGCATTGGGGGCCTGTGCCAAGTCATGCTGGAAAAGGAAATCAGTATCTCCATAAAGCTTGACAGCTGAAGAAAACATTAAATGCTCTAAAATTTCCTGGTAGATGGGTGCATTGACTGTGGACTTAAAAAACACAGTGGACCAACACCAGCAGATGACATGACACCCCAAATCATCACTGACTGAGGAAGTTTCATACTGGATTTGAAGCAGCATCGATTCTGTACTTCTCCACTCTTCCTCCAGACTCTGGAACCTTGATTCTTAAGCGAAATGCAAACTTTTCTTTCATTTGAAGGAAAGACTTTGGACCAGTTCCAGTTCCTGTTCCTTTTCTCCTTAGTCCAGTTAAGATGCTGGTAGCCCATGTGTAGGGTTCATCTGTGTGCAGTGGCTGGGCTTGAGAACCCCAAATTCTGGTTGAGGTCAGGACTCCAACCAGGGACAGGTGCATCGAGGACTGAAGCCTCCAGATGTGGAGATGCTCTGCTGCTACACCGAGCGCCACGCACCGATCCCCCAAAGTCTTGAATGGACTTTGCTTGACAATTCTCTCAAGGCTGCAGTTAGTCCTGTTGCTGGTGCACCTTTTCCTAGCACATGTTTTTCTTCCACTCAACTTTCTATGAATATGCTTGGATTCAGCACTTTGTGACCAACCAGCTTCTTAGCAATGACCTTTTGTGGCTTACCCTCCTTGTGGAGAGTGTCAGTGACTGTCTTCTGAACTTCTGTCCAGTCACCAGCTTTCCCCATAATTGTGTAGCCTACTGACCCAGATTGATAGACTATTTAGAAGCTTGGTAAACCTTTTTCTGGTGTTTTGAGCTAGTTAGCTGATTAGGGTGCGACACCATGAGTTTCCAATGTCCAATTTATTGGTAATATTCAAATTTTTTGACAGTGAATTTTGGGTTTTCATTACCTGTAAGACAATAATCACCAAAATTACAAGAAATACAGGCTTTAAACATTTCACTCTATAGTGAATATATATATAATATATGAGTGACACTTTCTGAATAAGTGACATAAAATACTGAACTTTTTTGAAATGTACATGTATGTTTGTGTGTGATAACTAAAAGGATGACAGAACAACATCTATTTTTATAATTTTGATGATCCAACATAATCTTAGTTAAGTTGAATTGATAATTTAATAAAAATCTAACTTTACTGGTAGATAAAGTTAATAAAAATAACTAATTATTAGCTTAAAATGTAATTATGTACAATAATGCATACAAAGAATCATTATTTTGCTTTTAAGTTAATCAGGTATTATAAACTGGAAGTTTATCTCACTTACTAATATCCAGTAAATATATCATAAATAACTTTATCTATGCTGTATGACCTTTCTCTGTTTACACTTTTCTGTTATTTTTGCTTGTGAAGAGAGAGGATTTGGAGGAAAGAATCACAACATTAGAGAAACGCTACCTGGCTGCCCAGCGAGAGACAACCCACATCCACGACCTCAATGACAAACTGGAGAATGAACTGGCCACCAAAGATTCCCTGCACAGACAGGTGACGACCCTGCTAACTCACTATTCACATTTGAGAAGATAAAGCTTCACAAAATAAAGCTTTTTCATGGAGTCAGTGTGTAAAACATAATTCTTTTCATGTTTCAACCACAAACTTCAGTGCCTTTTACTGGGATTTTATGTGATATACCAACACAAAGCTGTGCATGATTGTGAAGTGGAAGGAAAATGATACACAGTTTTCGTATTTCTTTACATATAAAACTGTACCGTGCATATGTACTCAGCCCCATTTACTCTGATACCACTAAGTAAAACACAGTGCCACAAATTACCTTATAACTATAAAGGGGACAGGGAGAAAGTTGTGAAGATTTTTACAGCAGGAATAAAATGTAAAACAATATTGCAACCTTTTAAATTAACACTGCCCATCACCCTGAATATCCCATCATCTTTGTGAAACATGGCGGTGGTAGCATCATGCTGTGGGAAGGTGGAGCTAAATGCAGTCTAATCCAAGAAGAAAACTTGTTAGAGGGTGCAGCGCAAGTTCGCCTTCCAGCAGGACAACAACCCTAAACACAAAGCCAGAGCTATGGTGAAATGGTTCTGCAACTTTTCAATGCATCCCTGGTCCAATGCTCCTGAATGAAATGGCTGAATTCCATCCTCAGCATCCAGTAAATGTCAGCATAACCCTGACAATAACCTAATAGTTTGATTCAAGTGGGTTAGCCCCCTAAGACTGGAGTATAATGTCTGTTTTAGATCAACACTTATTCATGTGTTGGAATGGCCCAGTCAAAGTCCAGATAAAACCCAATTGAGAATCTGGGGCAAGACTTGTTCATAGAAAATGTTCATAGAAGCTCCCTATTCAAGGTAACTGAATGTGATTTATCTAAAAATCTGTCTAGATGTGCAAAGCCGGTTAGAAACATACCACAACAAACTTGCAGCTGTAATTGCAACAAAAAGCTGGTTCTACAAAGTACTGACGCAGGGCGGGGCTGAATACATATGGAAACTACACTATGTCTAATTTTGTATTTGTAAAAAAATTTAAAACAATGTTTACTTTTACTTCCATTTCACATTTCTTCTCTACGTTCTGTAGTGTAAAATCCTCTAAAAAAATCAAATATCCCAGGGGTAAAAGGGGTAATAACTGTAAAATCCAGTACAACATCATCATCATGTATGGCACATGTTTATTGTGAGATGAGCTGTTTAATGTCTTTTTCCAAGTCTGGCTACTCCTAGGCTACATTACAGCAATTAAACACTTCTTCAAGTTGTACTAATGCCCCTCCTTTTTTATTTGAATATGTTGGGTATTGTCAGAGCGAGGAGAAGGTGCGCCAGCTGCAGGAGATGCTGGAGATGGCAGAGCAGCGGTTGGCCCAGACCATGAGGAAGGCCGAGACTCTGCCAGAGGTCGAAGCTGAACTGGCACAGAGAGTTGCAGCTCTAACCAAGGTAACACAACCACAAATCTCACAAGTTTGAACCTGAGAAGGGTGAAATCACCTCAGTTATTAACAACAGCATATAAGCATGTAAAAAAGAACTTTCTAAAGTTGTGTGCTTACAGTATATGCATATGTCTCCCCCTGCAGGCTGAGGAGCGGCATGGCAATGTGGAGGAGCGGCTTCGGCAGCTGGAGTCCCAACTGGAGGAGAAAAACCAAGAGCTTGCAAGGGTATGTGCGTTCGCTTGTTAGTGTGCGTCAGACATGAGTACGTGTGTGTGTGTGTGTGTGTGTGTGTGTGTGTGCGTGTGTGTGTGTGTGTGTGTGTGTGTGTGTGTGTGTGCGTGCAGGTGCATCAACCCTGCAGGGTTAATCTGACCTCTCATAATAGTGCCTGTATGATTTGGCTGATGCTCCACGCTGGTTGGACGCCCTGACTTTTGGCTGTGTGCTCCCTCATGCATACATGTACGCACACACACTCAAGAAGAATTTGTCATTTTCCCCAGTGCATTGTTGCATGAATTCAAACCAAATTGTACAAATCTCCCTGCCCTCCCCCTCACTCTATGTGCTTTAAGACTGATTGGATCCTATCTTTAGACTCTGAATAATTCACGCACAGCTAATTTCTCTATACCCTCCTCTCTCTCTGTGATCTCATGACTATATTTAACAGAAAGACCTTTCTGAATGTGCAGATGTGTGTTTATGTGTCTGCGATAAATGTTCTTCTTTAATACTGCAGAAAACATATTAAGCACAGTACTTCCCATTTAATAGAAGCTGTTTAACCATTTTTCCTCATCATGTTAATGATGGTAATTAAATCATCCTGGCTGGCCAAGAAGACCTATATCTGGCATCTGGTGTTCTAGAGCTAAATTCTCGCTTTTCCTCTTAATCCATGTAAAAAGGCTTAATTAGCTACATAAATACGCCCACATGGAATCTGTTTCAAAGAGAAAAATGTGACAAAGTTGTTTTTTTCCCGGTTTTTCCTGCCTTGCTCATTAGGCTCGTCAGAGGGAGAAAATGAACGAGGAGCACAACAAGCGTTTGTCCGACACCGTGGACCGTCTGCTCACGGAGTCCAACGAACGGCTGCAGCTCCATCTGAAGGAGCGCATGGCTGCACTGGAGGACAAGGCAAGGCCTCTTCACACCTTCATCCAAGCAGCAGCGTTTTTTATCTCATATGATAAATGAAGTCACAAAGAACAGAGAGGTTTACTTAGAATACAAAAGACCGGTACAAGATTAATTTTAATACAAAAATATTATGTTCTGGCTTAGACGTTCATGATTATGACTGTTAACTTGACAGTTGTCCACCAGACAGTCATTAGCACCCTTTACAAGGGGGCTAAGTCACAAATGCTTGTTGCTGAAGAAGCTGTCTGATCACAGAGTTTGTTGTATGCAAGCATATTAATGAAAAGTTCAGTGGAGGGAAAAAGTGTAATTAAAAAAACTGTGCACAAGCAACCGTACCCCTGAGATCCTTCATTGTCCTAATGCCGTGTTGTACATTGACACACTTATTTAGTGAGCTTACATTTCTGTATTAACAATTATTTTTTATTGGTCTAATATGGTATATTACTTAAATTTTCTGAGAAGCAACATTTTGGGTAACCATAATCATAAAAGTCAACAGAAATGAACAGTTGATATATGTCACTCTGAGTTTAATCAATGTATATAATACATGAGTTTGACATTTGAAATGAACTTTTCAAAGGTTATTCTAATTTATTAAGATGCACCTATATTCTAACTAATTTTGGATATCTTCTTGCCAGAATGCCCTCATTCAGGACCTGGAGAACTGCCAGAAACAGCTTGAAGAGTTTCACCACACCAGGGTCAGTGAAACAGCAACGAATCATCAATAAAACAAGAACCGTTTCTTGTCTAACAACTTAGATGTGCCAACTTCTCTACTAATAAAGGAATACATTTATTCACTAATTACCTCACCTGGATATAGTATCGCAGTGTGATAATAGTTACTATTTAAATGTGGCTGTAGTCAGTGTTAAATAACAAGGCCCATTTATATACTATAGTGCATCGCAACAGTTGAATTGTTAAACTTTTCCACGTAAGGTCACGGTTCAGTGCTAAGCTTTACTATATTTTATTATGATTATATGTGAATGACTAACTCATTGTAGTGCAGAGTTGTGAAATGTATGGAAAATATTTTATTTTAAATCAAGAGATAAAAAAAAATTCCAGTTTAAATTTTATCACAAGCCATGAAGGGGACATAGCATTTGGAAGGAGGCGTTCTGGTCAAATGAGACCAGAATAGAACAGACCTAAACTGGGAGGGTTTAGATTAAGGAATGTGTGTCATCATGACCCATTCAACCTCCAGACCTCAACACAGTTTAGAATACATGACCAGACCTGAAAATTGATATTCACAGATGCATCAATGCATGCAGATGTAGAAAATCTTGCTTCCTTTTTCTTTCAATCATTTTGTATTTGCTACTTTGGTTGTTCTGTCAAACAAAATCCTAATAAAATATGTTAAAGTTTGACATTGTAACATGACAAAATGTCAAGAAGTGAAAGGGGTATGAGTATTTTTCAAGGCACTGTAATAAAAATGTGATTGACAAATGTTTCAACTTTAACTTTTGGGTTAAGGAGATAGTATACATTGCTTACCGGCCTTGTGCAGTCTATACATTTTAGCATGAAGTATTTTTTCAAGTAACTGGAGACTTTCCGAGCATTGGATTTGTTTGTATAAATTTGTTACTCTTTTAAGAATGGCCCTTTCTACTTTAGGAACGGCTGATTGGAGAGATTGACAAGCTGAGAAACGAGATTGACCATCTGAAACGCCGCAGTGGAGCGTTTGGAGACGGAACTCATCCTCGGTACCCGTAATCTTTCTCATACAGGCTTTTATTTCTGCATCCTTTTATATCGATAATCTGTGTCTCATGTATATGATCTCAGGTCTCATTTGGGAAGCTCCAGCGACCTTCGCTTCTCTGTGGTGGAGGGTCAGGACGGCCACTACAGCACAACTGTGATCAGGCGAGCGCAAAAGGGCAGACTGTCGGCTCTACGAGATGATCCAAACAAGGTGACGATTGTGTTCTGAAAAGTAGGCAGCAACCGGCAATCCCCGTGCACACATACTAATTACAACCCACAGACAGGATCGCACTTTAACGACTCTTCTAACCACATGCAGCTTTTTGCCACTGCCTAATTTGGGTTCATGTCTGCTTTGCCAGTAAGTGTCAGTGCTTGGCTCTGTGTGATCATGCCTAACTTCCCACTTTCTACTAACTTCTCTGTATTCCTGTCTCTCTCTCTCACCTGCTGCTGGACATGATGTGTGATGTAAGTTCCTTGTTCATCCATCTCTTCGCTCGCGGCTCCACAAAAGTCTGATTGCACTTTTAGATGTATGCTTGTACTCTAATTGAATCTATGTAATTAATTCTTTAAGCGGTTTTTCACAAATTTGAATAACCACGATTTGCTTTGTCCACGCTTATCTTCACACACGCATCTGTTAGGTGTGTGCCATGTTTGAGCAGGATTACTCGTCTCTGCGCGGGAGCGTCAGTCACCTTCTAGGTAGCGACATCGAGGCAGAGTCGGACATGGACGACGACGTGAGTTCGACGCTTCTCTCACCCAGCGGCCAATCAGATGCTCAGACTCTTGCTCTCATGCTGCAAGAGCAGCTTGATGCCATCAATGAGGAGATAAGGTGGGATATCTCAGGCACATTACTTAACATAATGCCCATGGGGAAAATGTTGCAAAGCAAAAAAAAGGAGGGCAATGAAAGAAATAATTGCAAGCAAAGGGACAGATACCTGTGCAAAAGGTGGAAATCATCCCTCACTCCGTGATTCCTAAACTGGTGGGAAAAAATATAGGTGCATTTTTGATTAAATCAGCATTCCCTGCAGACATCTTTACTTTTTACCAGACGACCAAGCAAGTGTAGTGTAGTGAAGTTTCTCTCATGTTTTAGCCACCTACTTCAATGTATTTTATAGGAATTTTCTGTGTAACACCAGAAGGTCATTTATAATCATAAAATGGAAGAATATGCATTTGTATTCAGTCGCCCTGAGTCAATGCTTAGCAGCCACTATGTTTTACTGTGAGAATGGTGAGTTCAGGGTAATGGGCAGTGTCTCAATTGACTCAGATCTCAAATGACCAGAGCATCTTTCTACACATCTTTGCTGTCTCCTACATGGCTTGTGGTTAACTCCAAAGGGGCGATCTTAGGACTTTCTTTTGACAATCTCTTTTTTGCTCCCCCCTCTTCCATGAAGGCCTGATTTCTAGACCGCAGGACCACTCTAGACACCTCACACCTGAGCTGTGGATCTCGGCAGCTCCTCCAAAGTTACCATGGGTCTTTTAGGTCCCTTTCTGACTAATGGTCTGTCTGCCTGTCAGTTTCTATTTTCAGATGACCAATTGAGAAGTGCTCCTTGAGATGTCCAAAGTTTGAGATAGTGTTTTAGAACCTAACCCTGCTTTTGATTTACTCACAACTTTATCCTTGACCTCTCCAGTGTGTTTCTTGGAGTTGATGAGGCTGTTTGTTCACTACTTTTCTCTAAGAAACCGCTGAGGCCTTAACAGAACAGCTGCATCTATAGTCAGATTAAGTTCCATATATTTGGACTCTACTTACTAATTAGGTGACTTCTGAAGGTAGTTTGTTGTGCTGGATTTTATTTAGGGGTGTAAAGTGTGCCAAAAGTAAAAGAATGCCATGCTTTTCAGATATTTTTTGTAAAACTATTTTAAAAACTATCCATCATTACCTTCTTCTTCTACAATTAGGGACTGTTTTTAGTTGGAATTTCCCATAAAATTTCAATAAAATACATAATATTTGTGATTGTGATGTGAGAAAATGTAAAGGAGATCAAGAAATATAAATGCTTTTGTAAGGCACTGTACATTGGCTACGAATAAGTTTTGTGCCATAATCTTCGTGTTTTTTGCCTGCTAAAAACAAACTTTGACTTGTAAAATTAATCAGAGAAGAGAGAAATAATTACAGTGAAAATTAAAAATAAATATGAAACTGTCTTAGTTAAAAATAGATATGAAGTGGCGGTGGAGCTGGCGCTGGCACCTCATCTGTACACTAACCATGGTCCCTCAACATAGAAGTCAGGGGTTCGATTCCTGGCCTTACAACCTTTGCTGCATGCGTCCCCCCATCCCACTCTGCTCGTTTTCTGTCTGATTAGTTTGAGAAAAGCCCATCACCACCGTTAAATATTCCCAAAAATTACTTACACTATTAAATTGCTGTTTAAGTTAATCAAGAGCAATCGGGCAAAATAGACAGTAACGTTATGAATGTGCATGTGTGTGTTTTGTGTGCACAGGATGATCCAAGTAGAGAGAGAATCAGCCGAGCTGCGTTCTGAGGAGATCGAGTCCCGCGTGAACAGCGGCAGCATGGACGGTCTTAACGTGACCCTTAGACCCCGAGCCCTGCCCACCTCTGCCACTGCCCAGTCCCTGGCGTCATCCTCCTCTCCGCCCACTAGCGGCCATTCTACACCTAAGCATCATGGACGCGACACTAGCCACCATCTAGGAATCATGACTCTGGTCAGAGGGAACGCCACAATTATTAAATACACACACAGCCATCAGTATGTGTATAAAAATGTGTGCAGCTTCATTCTGACAATATGGGTTTTGTTTTTTTTCTGGTAGCCAAGTGACTTGAGGAAACACAGAAGAAAAGTAGCGGTAAGTTTGCAAATGCAGCTAAAGTGGCATAGTTCTAGTGTCTTTCATAAGTGAGCTGAGATGTTTATGTGACTCTTTCAGTCTCCTGTGGAAGTGGACAAAGCTACTATCAAGTGTGAGACATCACCTCCCTCCTCCCCTCGAAGTTTACGGCTGGAAACCAACTTCGCTCAGTTCACAGGCAGTCTGGAGGATGGGCGAGGGTAAATACATTTGGAGGACCAGACTCCAATAACATCTGCCAATCATATAGAACAACACTAACACTTGACAAAAGTGTTTTTTTTCTTACATAAAAAAACACAACAGCCAACATCAACTGAAAAAAGTGAGAGCAAAAAAGGGAAGAGTGAGAAATGTCCATGTGGTAACATCCATTACACACAGTATATTTTAAGGTGTTTATTAATTTTGATGATTATGGCTTATAGCTAATAAAAACAGAAAATGTTGTTTCTGAGAAAATTTGATTGTCACATTGGATCATAAAGATATGTTGGGCTACTGAAAAGTATGTCCATGTGCCGTACAGTATATTCATTCAATACTTGTTTTGCTTGAAACAGCGTGGCGATGAGCCTGCGGCTCTGCTGAAGGCAGGGACGCTTCAATTGAGGCCTTAGCTTTTCTACATTTTTGGGTCGGATCTCTGTCTTCCTCTTGACAACACCCTTTAGCTTCTTTATGGGGCTTGACATTAATACACGGTGATACCATGGTGGTTAAAGCATGTATTGGTAGTCTGGGCAGGTGCCGACTCCTGCTGGAAAATGAAATCACCATCTCTATCGATCAGTCAAAACTTTATTCATAAAACACTTTAACATTCCATAAGGCAATCAAAGTGTTGCATAGGTAAATAAAAAACACAGTAAAATAAAATCATAATAATAAAAGCAGTAAATAATAACAACACAAAATAAATAAACAATAAAAGACAAGAAACAAGGACAGGTCTACTGATCGCGCTCTCTGCAGTTAAAAGCCAGTGTAAAAAGGTGAGTTTTTTAAGGAGATTTAAATTCATTAAGAGTTCTGGCAGACCTCACAGAAAGAGCGAGACCGTTTCACAGTTTAGTAGCCACAGCTGAGAAGGCTCTGTCTCCTTGATTTTGGACTTTTTAAACACAGTGAACCTACACCAGCAGATGACATGGTTCCCCAAATGATCACTAACAGTAAAAACCTTCCATGGAACCTCAAGCAACTTGGATTCTGTGTCTCTCTACTTCTGCTGCTGGTGAACATTCTCAGTCATCCAGCACATGGCAAACCTAAAAAGGGTTAAAGAACAAAACAACTAGACTTCAGTTCATGTTGTGGAATACGATTAACTCTTAATCCGAAGGACTTTCTCAATTCGAAGCTAGTGGGTGAGAAGTTCCAAGCTTTTAAGCTGGTTGGGATGTATCGTTCTGCACATCTAAATTCACATTCAGATTATACTCCCCTAATAACTGGGCATCATTGGTATCATGTTAACCTAGCTCACTGGGAGGTGTTCTGTTACATGCAAGAAGGTGTGACTTGGCTTAAAACTGACTGGGTATCAGGCTTAATGCTGAAGGGTATGTTTTCAATACATCTGTGTGTGGTGGTTTTTGAAGCAATAACTTCAGCTGCTGTCCTCTTCTTGTGAATCTCCCCAAATTTTGGAATTTGCATTGCTTCACAACATGTTTAAGGCCTGTCGTTTATGCACCTTTTTCTCACCATACTTTTTCCCTCCACAAAACGTATACAGAATTGTGTGAATGGCCAGTGTCTTAAGCAATGAGCATTTGTGGCTTACCGGATAAATGGAGAGTACATTTACCCTCCATTTATCCAGTAACAATTGTCAAGTCAGCAGTCTTTCCCATCATTGTGTAGGCCATAACATGACATTTCTGTATTAAAAATCCTGTTTTTGTTGGTCTGTGTGCAATAAGCCTATGTGAGTTTAATGCTTTGGAAAGAATTGCTGGGATAAATAAAAATTTTGATCTCATTCAAACTACTGAGATGTATCTGTATGGTTTAAAGACAAATCATAGGTTTTAAAGGAAAGTGAAACAAAAAAGGTCATAATAGAATGTAACAAAATACATTCTATAAGAATAAAATACTTTAATATGACAATAACGGAAATAGTGCTTTCCCTAATAAAATTAATAAATTCAATCTAATGTTAAAATAGTTATTAATGTAATAATTTACTTTTTTCACGTTTTTAAATGAGATAAATTTATGTGTGTCTCTCGTTCACTGGCCACAGCAAGCAGAAGAAAGGAATTAAGTCGTCTATTGGTCGGTTGTTTGGGAAGAAGGAGAAGGGTCGAATGGACCAGACTGTTGGCAGGGATGGACAATCTTTACCAGCCTTAACAGGTTCTCTGTAAACTGAATGCTATAGAAGTACACTGCTCCAAATGATGAGGACTACATGAGGGTAACACAAGCTATTCTTGTGTTTCAGACTTTGAGATGAGCATTGGTGACACTATGACTCTGGGAAAACTGGGCACACAAGCTGAGAGGGACCGACGGATGAAAAAAAAGTAAAAGATTATTTGTTTAGAGTGTTTTATCTGCTTCTCATTGCCATTATTTCGCAACATTCTTCTTTTGCCACAGATTTCTCCCTCTAACTTTGTTCTAAATTCATTCAGACATGAGCTTCTGGAAGATGCAAGGAAAAGAGGTCTTCCATTCGCACAGTGGGATGGTCCCACAGTCGTTTCATGGCTGGAGGTATTTCATCAATCAGCCTAATTAGACATTACCAGAAAATATTATTATTATTATTGTACTTTGTATTGCTGCCTTCATGTCATGCACATTTATGGCGACTGTGACCCTGACGTTTGTTGTCTTGATGGCTCTGAACAGCTGTGGGTGGGGATGCCAGCCTGGTATGTAGCTGCCTGTCGTGCCAACGTGAAGAGTGGAGCCATCATGTCCGCCCTGTCTGACACAGAGATCCAGAGAGAGATTGGAATCAGCAACCCTCTGCACAGACTCAAACTGCGTTTGGCCATCCAGGAAATGGTCTCCCTCACCAGCCCCTCTGCGCCGCTGACCTCCAGAACGGTAAACAAGTAAACCAGTACACCTCCGTCAACACAAGTGGTTCCTTTTTCTTGTTTTTTTACAGGGAATCAGTTGCTTGTGCAAGAAACAAACAGTACTCTGCAAAAGTATTCATTCCCCTCTAACAGTTTCTCATTTTTTCATGTTGCATGTTACTTTAAAACCACAAATTTCAGTTTTCGTTTTGATTTTGGGTCATAGATCAAATTAAAGTAGGCCTTGATCATGAAGTGGAACGAAAAGAATACTTTTTTACCCCCTGTATGGTGATATACTTAAATAATATCCAGTACAAACAACTACCTTTTAAAATCCCATTAATAATAAAAGAGTCTTTATCTGTGTAATTTAATTTCAGTACAAATTCAGCTGTATTGTGAAGGCCTCAGAGGTTCATTATAGAGCATTAGTGAACAAACAGCGTCATGAAGACCCAGAAATACAGCAGACAGGTCAGGGATAAAGTTGCTAAGAAGTTGAATGATTAGGTTATAAACAACAGCCCAAGCTTTGAACATCTCAAAGAGCACTCAATCTATACTCAAAAGTATAAACTGGCAGGCGGGGCAAGTAGATCTTTGACCAGAGAAGCAGCCAAAAGGCCAATGGTAACTCTTGAGGAGCTGCAGAGATCCACAGCTCATGTGGGAGAACTGTTGGCAGTTTATGGAGTCAGGTACTCCGTAACTCTGGATTTTATGGAAGAGTGGGAAGTAGAAAGCCACTATTTAAAGAAAGCCAAAATAGGTACCATTTGCAGTTTTTTAAAGGCCATATAGGGGCACAGCAAGAAGGTGCTTTGGTCATAAGAAATGAAATCTGAATTTACATGCAAAAGGCTATGTGTGAAGAAAAACTGCCACTGCACATTACCCTGAACACAACATTCCCGTCCAAAAACATAGTGCCCGTCATCATAATGCTGTAGGGATTAATTTCTTCAGAAAATAAACATGGAAATGAATACAAAGGACCTTTGAAGAAAACTTGTTGGGGGCTGCAGAAGACTTAAGACTGGGGTGAGGGTTTGCCAACAAGCAAGACAAGCACCCTAAACATACAACCAGAATGGAGTGGTTTAGTAATAGCATAATAATGACTTGGCATGGCCCAGTCCAAGTCCAGACATATATGCAATTGAGAGTCTGTAGCAGAACTTGAAAATTGCTGTTTTCAGACAAACATCTAGAAATATGACTGAGCTTAAGCTCTTTTGCAAAGAAGAAAAGGAAACATTTCAGCCTTTAGACGTGCAAAGATGCTAAAGGCACACCCCTAAACACTGGCAGCTGTAGTCACAGCAACTTAACTGACTTACACTTTACACAAAATCAATTGTTATAGTCGCAATAAGATCAAATCGCTATAAAATAAATCTGAGTTTGTTGTGATGTGACAAAATGTGAAAAATCTCAAGGGGGAAGAATGCTTTTCAAGGCACTGTAAGCAGCGTGCATGAATCTGAGATGTAACACTTGTGGACACATTACCCTGCACTCCAGGTCCTTTCATTACTCCTGACCCTCACTTTGCATGCTCAGGTGATACTTCTTCACAGTAATTAGCCATTTGTTTTATTCAGCATGGTTTACTTTTGAAATAATACCAAATGAGTAGACCTTGATATATCTACAAGCTACCTACTTACCTGCCTGAAATACACTCCCTTCCTTGGCAGCACTCAACAAAACATTTGTTTGTGTGTGTGTGTGTGTGTGTGTGTGTGCACGTGTGTGTGCGTGTGTGTGTGCGTGTGTGTGGTGTTTGGGTATGTGTGAGAACGTACACGCGAGTGTCCTCCTGGATGTGTCTTTGTGTGCCCATGTATGATGCCTCTGTTTTTGTGTGTATGTGGTGTGTGTGTGTTTTTCGTGTGTGTGTTTCTGTCCTCCGAGCAGTCCTCCGGAAATGTGTGGGTGACTCATGAAGAGATGGAGAACCTGGCTTCCTCCACCAAAGCGGTCAGTACCATCTGGGTGCTCCCCTCCATGTTAACCCCACCCAGCACTTTCTCACACTCACACTCGTCCCTTCGGCAACACACATATGTCCTCTCCCTCTGCAGACCACTTAGAAAGGCCCACTACATCACACACTAACACGTTTTTTGCATCCCTGATCTTATTTGAATGTAGTTGTTGGATGCAACACATGTAGCTTGTGGACTGCATAATATGAATGCTAGAGTGATAGCAGAGTATAAACTGAGAAGAGATTCGAGAGTGTTTCTGAATGTATATTGCGTGTGTGTTTGACTAGCCCCTGTCTTGCTAACCTCCTATGTTGTCTCCACCATGCTGCCACTAAGGAGAATGAGGAGGGCAGCTGGGCACAGGTGAGGGTGCTGATTTGCAAACACCTCTCTGATATCACTAACTAAATCTGTACCAGGACTCTTTAGGCATTCACATGCACAAAAACAGTGTTATGTTACAATGTTTTTATTATGTTACAGAACAAACTTTAATGGATTTCATTGGGGTTTGACAGCAATACAATGATTGTGAATGGGAATCGAGAGATCGCGTGGTTAAATAAAATCTAAAAAGTGTGGCATGTATTTGTATTCAGCCCATCTAGACCCATACTTTGTAGAAGTCTTTTGGGGTTTGTCTCTAATAGGTTTGCACATCTAGAGACTGAAATTCATGCCCATTCCTCTTTTCAAAATTCCTCAACCGCAGATTGGTGTTTAGCTGCGTCCGTCTTCCCATCAACTCCATCCAGCTTCTCTGTCTGATCCCCACCCCATGATGCTGCCACCATCACATTCTACTGCAGGGATGATGTGTCCTTGCTGATGTGCAGTGTTAGTTTTACTACTGCATACATTATGTTTTTCACAAAGGCCATAAACGTTAACCTTAATGCCACACTTTTATTGAAAACCATAATTTTCCTTTCACTTCAGAATTATACATTACATTTGTGTTGGTACACATATCAGATAAAATCCCCCAAAAAATGCATTAAAGTTTGAGATGTAAAAAGGAAAAATGTTTCAACGCAAGTCTGAAATGAAACTGTTTACTGGTAAAAAAGTGTTTTTGGACGTGATACGAAGTTATATAGAAATTCTGAAATCTGTATAAAATTGTACATTTATATTATTAGTATAAGTAGTAGTTGTAAAGTAAAAAAATCACACGAAAATGTTTTTATTTTATTTTTATTGTTGAGATAATTTCCATCATATTAAAAATCTTAAACAGGTAGTTTTTGTTTTATTTCTAATGGGGACACATCAGTAAACATCAGTAAAGTTTTCTGATGTTGTCCCTGCAGACTTTAGCATATGGAGACATGAATCACGAGTGGATAGGAAACGAATGGCTGCCCAGCCTCGGCCTGCCTCAATACCGCTCCTACTTCATGGAGTGTCTGGTTGATGCACGTATGCTGGACCATCTGACCAAAAAGGACCTGAGAAGCCACCTGAAGATGGTGGACAGCTTTCACAGGTCTGTGGCCGTGACACTTAACTTAGCTGCTGTTGAAGCTGCTTTACCTTTTATCTGATAAATGCATGTGTGAGCTTCAAAGACGGGAAGGATTATGATTCATATGTATGTGTGCTTTTTATCTGTGTGTCCCAGGGCTAGTCTGCAATATGGAATTATGTGCTTGAAGAGACTCAATTATGACAGGAAAGAGCTGGACCGCCGGAGAGAAGACAGCCAACACGATATGAAAGGTACCGTATAAACACAGTAATCCTCGTAAATAGCAAAGAAATACTCACCTGCATAAATAAGCTCCGTTGCTGCTTCATCAGAAAAAAAAGTGTTTTTCTGGAGAACCACCTTGTGGTTTCATCTGATAGTGTCAACTTGTCCTTTGCACTGAAACAGGTGCTCCTTAAACTGTCAAGAAGCCAGTCTTATGATCTAAAGCTCCACTTGCATGTGGAGTGCCCCACACACACACTGGAACATACATTTAAATCCAGTCAACCCTCTCGCCCTTTTGACCTTGAGCTCAGCACATGAACTTGACTCAGCTGTCGTTTCAAATCACAATCCAGCTATGTTTGCACACACATACACACTCACACATGCACAGGTTGCGCCTGTTCCAACTTGGAAAGCTGGCTGACAGCTGTGCTTTAAATGAACAAAGGGAGTGTGCCAGAGGGTTGACGCCATGTGGACACGCACATTAAATCTTTATATCGCTCTTTCACTAAATGCTTCTATTTGCTGTTTATGAGGCACATTAGGTTAGCTGTTTGTTTAACACTGTGCCACCACTTTATTTTTGTTTCAGATGTTTTGGTGTGGACCAACGAGCAGGTGATCCACTGGGTCCAGTCCATCGGTCTGAGGGAGTACAGCGGCAACCTGCTGGAGAGCGGTGTTCATGGGGCGCTCATTGCTCTTGATGAAACCTTCGACTACAGCAGTCTAGCGCTCATCCTGCAGATCCCTATGCAAAACACACAGGTGGTTATAGAGGAAACAGCTATGTATGTTTAATGTGTAATGATTATAGTATGTGTGAGCGAATTTTATTTAGTAAGGCTGCTTCTTCTGATGCCACGGGTAATGAAGTTTTAAGGGGAAGGGTTAGGATTTATTAAGCGAGATTCTGTATAAGCAGTTGATATTTTACTCGCCGTCTTCAGTTAGTATAAATTGAGATTAGTTGGTTCCTGGGGTTAAAGCTAACAGCTAGTAGAGGTGGCAAGACTAAAGTGGACTTTTGATATCTCAAAACAATCAAGCAATCTTTAAAATGTCATAGTGGTTTATGCAAATTCTATTATTTGAAACTTTAAACCATTGTCGAAATTTAATTGGACATTCAAAAATCCTGAACTATCCCTTTAAGATGTCTGCATGTACAACTAATTGAATCGCTTTATTTATATTCTTAATTTGCTATTTATTTCACTCTCTCTTTTGCACTACTGAAAGCTCATTACAGTTCTTTATTAGCATTGCGACTGGGGTTCAGCAGAAACTGTGAATATTCATATTAATATTCTGATTATAGTTATTGTTTCTATACATACACAGTTAAGCTTATCTTCTGCGGTTACGTGAAAGATGAGGTGCACCCTGGACAGGTCGTTAGTCCTTTACAGGGCAACACAGAGACACACAGGACATACAACCATACACACACACACATACCTAGGACAATTTACAGAGACTAGTTAACCCGACATGTATATTTTTGGAGTAAACAGAGAAAACCTGTGAACATTCAAACTTCTTGCAAAAAACCCATGCCAGGATTGGAACCCAGGACCTTCTTGCCGCAAAGCAACAGTGCTGCTCCACTGTGCAAATGAATTACCAATTATCTAATCTCATTACAATTATCTCATAGCACCTATTAGTGGGTGGGATATGCTGTATCAGACAGCAAGTTCAAATTTTGTCCCAAAGTTGATGTGTGAGAACCAGGAAAAATTAGCAGGTGTATAGATTTTAAGGAGTTTGGCAAGGACCAAATTGTGATGACTAGACTGCTTTTAAACTTTTTTCTGGTCTGAAATGATCAATATCTTTTAAAAGTCATCAAAGAAATAACCAGTAGTGGACTCTAATTTCAAAATTGAGCTGCGAAAAATTGCAGATGGAAATGTATTGTGGAGGGGCTACAAAGCTGCAGACCAGTATGAGTGCCTATGCTAACCATTTTCAGCAGGATAAAGCTCCCTGCCACAAACCAGAAATGGTTAATAAACGGTTTGAGGAGCCTAACACGTTTGAGGTGTTGATTTAGTCTCCAGATTCCCTAGTTCTCAATAAAATTGTGTATATGTGGCTTGAGCTGGACAAACAAGTCGGATCCATGGAGGCCCCCTACTCGTAACTTACAGTTCTTAAAGGATCTGCTGCTAAGATCTTGTGCCAGATACCAGAGCACACTCTCAGGAGTCTACTGGACTCCATTTCCTGACGCATCAGGGCTGCTTTGGCAGCAAGGGGAAGAAACACGCTATTAGGTAGGTGGTAGTAATATTTTAGCCTGATCAAGGTTTGTATTAACTTGGTGTGTTTTGTATGTTTTTCAGGCAAGGCAGGTTCTAGAGAGAGAGTTTAACAATCTTCTAGCCATGGGAACAGACCGCCGACTGGAGGAGGTGACTTTGCAAAAGCTTTTTTAAATAGTATCTTTGATAGTTAAAGAACTTTATTTCAGCAGTGTTATGTTTTAAGATTAATTGCTGCTCTCCAAGTTGCATCCTCAGATAATGTTTTACTGTTCTCCTTGTAAACAGCGTAACCTTACTTCTCTTTCTTTTATCTTACAGAGTGGAGATGACAAGTCATTTCGGCGTTCACCATCATGGCGCAAAAGGTTTCGGGCTCGTGAGGGAGGGACGGGTCTTGGGATGATGGCAGGCTCCATGGAGACGTTACCTGCTGGCTTCCGCATGCCCGCAATGTCGATGCCACCCTCCATGAATTTGGCTGCCAAGAAACAACTCCAGCCTGAAGGTTTGTTAAAATGCTTGCTACTCTAACTCTAGTTTTTCCTCTATGTAGCTACTCTCTGGTTAACATGACTAACTGCATGTTGTGTCTTTTGTTTCCTGCTGTGCTCAACACCTACTTTGTCACACCCTGTTAAGCTCCTCCCCCTGCTCCGCCGAGACTTGACCCCTCAGCAGTGCGGACCTATTCCTGCTAACGACACTCTACTTACTAACAGGAGCACTAGTGCTAACAGGTAAGCTAGTAGTGCTTTGTAGCTGAGAATGTCGGTTGGTGGATTATCAACTGGTAGTCCATAGGTCATTGCTAAAAAATCGGGCTGTTCATAGAGTGCAGTGGGGAAATATATTAATAGAAAGTTGAGTGAAAGAACAAAATGTGATGTAAAGAGGTCCATAAGCATCAGGGATAATCAGAGCTTTGACAGCATTGTGAAGCAAAGCCCACTCAAGAGTTAGGGGGAAGTTGCTTGGGGTAAAGTTGATGATTTGGAGAGGCATGTCATCTGCTGGTGTTGGTCCACTGTGTTTTCTAAAGTCCAAAGTCACCATAATCATCTACCGGGAAATTCCAGGGCTCTTCAGGCTTCCCTCTGCTGACAAGCCTTATAGAAATGCATGCTGATTTCATTTTCCACAGAGAATATATGAAATATTGTCAAGACAAAATTAGAAACACCAAACCCAACAATGCAGATGAGCTGAAGGCCACTATTAAAGCTACCTGGTTTTCTTAGCATCTCATCAGAGGTACAGGCTTATTGCCTCCATGCCACGCTACACTGATACAGTAATTCCTGCAAAAAAGTACTGATCGGACATACTGTACAGCATATAGACATACTTTTCTGTAGGCTGAAATTTCTGTCTTTAAAAATCCTATTTATTGGTCTTATGTAATATTCAAATTTTCCAACTGAATTTGGGGTTTTCTTTAGCAGTAAGCCATAATCATAAATTGTTTAATATTGTTTTAGGTTATTGAGCGCTGCTCTACTTAAAAAAGTTGTTTTGGGTGGGGTGCTGTTGGTGTAGGGGTTTAAGTGCGTGACCCATGTACTGAGGCTTCGGTCCAAAACGCGGTGGTCCCGGGTTTGAGTCCTGACGCCGGCGACGTTTGCCGCATGTCTTTCCCTCTCTCTATCCAAGTTTCCTGTCTGCCTACTGTCAAAAAACACTGAAAAATAAAGGATACTAGTGCCGCAAAAAGAAAGTAAACTTAAACACATCAACAGCCTATTTAAGGTTTTCCAAATAAAACTTTGAAGTTAAACTTTGAAGCACCTTCAGAGAGCTAGAATGAAAGTGAAAAGATGAAACAGTACAAATAAACAAAGAATCATTCAAATGTTTGCATAATACAGTTCTTAATGTTATAATCTTATTTTTTCTTTCTCCCTTACTATCTTGTTTTTAAATCTCTCTTCCAGTGCATTCTCATTACCTATATGGACACATGCTTGCGGCCTTTTGAGAGTGATATGCCAAAACTGGAGAGAGAAAGTTTGGGTGCACCAAGAGGGGGCGGAGTCTTACCCCTCTCTCACGCCCAGCCTCACCTCCCACCTTTCATCTCTCTCCTCCCCTCCGGATTCGTGCAATACAGGGGGTACCCCTGACCTTTGGTCTCCGAGAGTGCTCGTTGGCTGCTTTCCGCTGCTGCTGTAAAGGAGGCTCGTCCCGGTCTCGCCTTGTTTACCCCAGTGCTCCCAGTAGCCTCATTGTTGTGGTGTCGTGTTCCTGCTCTCTTTGTCTCAGCTGTGGGGTCTCGTCCTGGTTCCGATCGTCCTGAAATGGCCAAGACCAAACAAATCTTCCTGTTTTAACACGACAGTGGTGAAAATGATTAAAGGAGATGATGAGCAAGTCGCTGCTTTGGACTTGAGAGTGATGAATACTTGTATAAAATGGCAGATCACTCTGCACATTACCCTTCTACCGGTTATGCAAGGTATTAATCATTGATTATCATCTCTGTACAGAAAAATGGATGACTTATGTTTTTTATAGAAATATTATATATAATATATATATATATATATTGGAAATATATATGGAAAGTAATATAATATTGCTGTTTGAAACCCAATGCCCTGTACTTGATAGTGACTGTTCTCTTTCTCTTCCTTTCCCTTTCTCTCTGTGTTGGACCTTTGCGTGTCATTTGCTGTGCGCTGTGTGAATAATTGGTGGGAGGGACTCACTAAAGAAAGTGTGTGTTTTTTCAAGGACTCTTCACAGGTTCATGGGTCCAATTCTCTCTTCTTCTCTTCTCCTGTTCCCCCGTCCACCCCCGAACCTTTTGACACGATGTAGCTGTAATTTCTCTTCCTCTCTTCGCCTCTGTCGCCTTCTGTATGATGCTATGTAGCCTAGAGAGAGAAATGTGAGAGTGTGTGTGTGAGATTGAGTGGATCAGTCTATCTGCTGGAGACTTGTGGAGGGATTTTGTGTGTGTGTGTGTGTTTGTGTGTGTGTGTGTGTGTGTGTGTGTGAAAGGCTGACCCCAACCATGTGACAATTGACTCTTTGAGTGTGTGTGTGTGTGTGCATGTGTGTGCATGTGCGTGTGTGTATGTGTATTTTAGTGTGGACACTGTAGCTCACTTCCGTCAATTCCAAACCTTGTCTCATGTCAAACAATAAATTGCTGCTCAACATCAGCCAGTGACCTGCACTGCTCAACACTGCCCTTCCAAAGCATCCATAGCCCTTGAATTTTTTTTTATTTTGTCGTGTTACAATCACTAACTTCAGTGTTTTGTTTTACTGGGATTTTATGCAATGTATGAACACAAACTATGGCATAACTGTGAACTACAAGAAGAAGGAAACATTGTTTTTGTAATGTTTCACAAATGAAAATCTGAAAAGTGTGGCATGCATTTTTATTCAGCCCTCTGTGCTTTGTAGAATCGGCTTTTGCTGCAATTACAGCAGAATAAATGTTTTGCCTCACAAAATATCTTAACTCCAGTCAGGTTGGATGGAAGTTGTCGAAGAGAAATTTTCAAGTTTAACCACAAATTCTCAATTGGATGTAAGCATGGCCTTTCGCTGGGCTATTCTAACACTTGATTGTGGTTTGATCCTAACCATTCTATTGCAGATCTCCCTGTATTCTCTGGGTTTTTACCTGCTCTAAGGCAAACCTTAACCTCAGTCTCAAGTGTCTTGAAGGCTCTAACAGGTTTTCATCCAGTGTTGCCCTCTATGCAAGTTTCTACCACCATGTCTCATAGTAGGGATAGTTTGTTCAGGTATCTCCACAGATAGTGTTTTGCAAGTAGACATAAATTATCAATTTTGCTCCCATCTGACCATGGCACCTTCTTTCACAGATTTGCTCAGTCCCCTTCACAACTTCTGGCCAACTGCAGGCAGGACATCTTTGGGCTTTCATCAACAATGGCTTTCTTCTTGCCACTCTTCCATAAAGACCAGATTTCTGGAGTGCATGACTAATAGTTCTCTGGAACTCTACAGCTCCTCCAGAGTTACCTTGGGACTCTTGGCTGCTTCTCTGATTAAATTTTTCTCCTGCATGGCCTGTCAGTTTAGTTTGATAGCCATGCCTTGGTATGTTTGCAGTTGAGCCATAGTCTTTCAAATTTTCTGATGACAGATTGAAAAGTGCTCTGTGAGATGTCCAAAGCTGGATATTGTTTGTGACCCAACCTTGGTTAAACCTCTCCCCTACTTTATTTCTGGCCTGTCTGCTGTGTGCTTTAATATAAGGTGGCTCCTGAAGGCAAATCAATACACAGGATTTTATTTAGAAATAACAGAGTAAAGGAAGCTAAATCAGAATGCATGCAGGTTTTTGTTCTAGTACACACTACTATGAACTAATCTGAATAAAATATGTTGATATTTTTACTTGTAATGTGAGAAAATGTTAAAACTTTAAGGGGTGTGAATACCTTTGTAAGGCAGTGTAACGCTGATCCTGCTCCGCCACAACGTTCAGTTTTTATGAAGATATGTCAGTGGGCAGTCCATACATTCGGCTGACCAACTCCTCCAATGAGAACACAGCATATCAACTTGTGAACTGCTGGATGGCTGTACAATTTTTTTATTATTATTATTTATTTTACAGATTTTTTCAAGGTGTCTAAAAGGTGTAATGTGCTACGTGGCAGCTATGAGTACTGTGTCTTTATTCCAGGTGTGAAACAATGCTGACAAATCAAGATTTTATTATTTGGCCATCTGAAAAAATGTACTGTATTTATGACACTATATAGACATAAGTAAAGCTGTTTTTTAAAGAATTTGGACTTTGTGTTCCTTTTCTGAATTTCTCAATACTTTAAAACCACGACACAGCGTATTAAAAATCGTCTTTATTCCAAGAGTTAAAATGGAACAATATCACTTTTCAGAACATCTACAAATACACAACAATCTTAGTTATAAAAGTCAAAAATAAGTTAGCAAAGATAAAAAAAATTGCAAAACCACTCTGTAAAAAAAAGGGAACGTATTTACAACAAAAGCATTTATAATCTGTTTAAATTAAGCAGATCTTGGTCAACACTGCCATGGTACATATTGGCCCCACAAATAAACTCATGGTTTTTTTAAGCATTAAACTCACACAAAAAGAATCAGAGATAAGGAGGAACACTTAAATTAAGTTTGAACAATACAATTCATTTGTGAGTCTGGAGGAAGGTTTAACAGAGATTCGCTCAGATAATTAGGATTTTGGGTTCATGCAGCAAACTCATGCAGCAAAGTTATACTGAGCGTCTGTAGCTCTGACAAAAAGGACTGGACCACATGATAAGGCAAGTAATACAGGGAATAAGGCCTCATTGTGAAAGGAGGAATTCAGTTTAGCCAGTAGACTCTTAGATCAGCAGAGTTGCAATCATAATTAATCACAAATTTTGATCGTTTGCATAAGACAACACACTCAAATCATTAGATCCACTAAAAGATTTAAATTACTTCTCAACAGCATCACCAATTATCTTTTTTCTCTCTTTTATTTATGGATCTCTGTGCATCTACATCTATGATCCCGCTGTTTTGGTGGGTCTATTTGGGAATGTCTACTGGAAAGGCCACAGCTCCCTCAGAAGCAGAGATGCTGTCCACGATAGAATTCAAGGCCTGCATGTTCCCCTGCTCAGGAGATTCAGCAGCACTCAGAAGATCTGCAGAGAGAGAGAGACAGACCAAATCACACTGTCAGTACCGTCTACAAAACATTAATCTTTCATCCAGTAAAAATAAATTTTGAGCAGTGCTCACCCTCACCGCTGTAGCTTGGCGGGCACTGCTCCGGAGTGCTGCTCCACTCGGGGCTGCTGCAGCAGGTGCTGCCTGAACTGGGCTCGCTGGACGACGACACCTGTTAATACAAAGACACATATGCAGAAGTTGCTGTCAGTCACTTATACAAAACTGCACACAGAAACCCACCACAGCTAACAGTCCAGTGCAATTTGTTTATGTTTCGCACCCGCAATAGCTTGAAAAGTGTATATTTAAGAACTAAAACAATTACCAGTTAATATAGTCAATTTTAAATCTGAAACCTAAAGATTATCTCTGCAACAAAATATATTTTTATTTATTCTCCTAATAATTTCTCAGCCTCTTTTCAGCTAGAGCTTGCTCAACTTTTTAGTTCTCTACATTTGCCTATAATCCTGGCTTCTCTCATCCTGTTTCTGTTGTACTCACTCTGGGTGGATTCGGGGTGGGTCGATAGTGCAGTCCCTGCTGTCCTGTCTCTGTGTCCTGCTGGTTAAGAGAGGACACCAGAGCTTGTAGTCTTTCAATGTACTGTATGGCACTCCGCAAGATCTCAACCTTGGGCAGCCTCTGGTTGGGGTTCATCAAGGTGCTCCTCTTCAGGGCATCAAAGGCCTCGTTCACCTTCTTTAGGCGTCTCTTCTCCCTCAGCGTTGCTGCTCTCCGGCGATCCATGGTCACAGTCTTCCTTTTGCACAGTTTACAGGCCCAGGGCAGGCATTGACCGGGACAGTGGGGCTCAGAATGAGGTGACAGGCTGGAGGGAGAAGCTTTATCCTCAGTGCTTGCTACTCCCACACTAGCACCCCCAGCAAGACTCCCACACAAGCCCATCATCGAGTTTCTGTCTTGGTAAGAAGCTTGGTCATATGTTCCAGGCAGACGAGAGGGAAAATAGCTGTCGCCTCCTTCATAGAAGCGCTGGTCAGGAAAGAAGTAAGGGTTGGTCTCAAAGAGCTCCATATTGGCCCGTGTTGTGCTCTGGACGTAAAGGGGCAACAATCCCTGCTTCGTTTGTAGCTGCTCTTCAGTGAGTGATCTTGGTTCCTGCCTCTGCGACGTGTGTTGGACTGTACGCCTGTGCGCCTGTCTTCCTCTTGGCCACAGCTTGCGATGAGTGGAAGACGTGTGGTGAACAACTGGTGTGGAGCAACTGTAGGCTGGCATTTAAACCCCTCTGCCTTCTGCAGGATCACAAGGTTAAATTTAGCACGAGCCCCCAGAAACCTGACACGATGGTTAGCTGTTGCTGCACATCTACACTTCACATCTCTGTTGGGCCTGCTCTCTAGGGCTTTAAGGCCCATTCATGTGTTTCAGTGTGTGGGTTTGAGCACTCGCTTGCGCGTGGGTGTTAGGAAGCCACAGAATGATCAGGTTGCCGTGGAAATGGAAGAGATAACCTCAGATCAAAGATGTCGGCCTTAATAAGCTAATCCCAGACTTGCGCTCTACTCCATGACGTTGTACGAAAGAGGCTTTGTCATGGGGGCAGGGGTGGCGATGTGGTAGGAAGAGTCTTGAGACAGCTGTCACCTCCACTAGGATCGAATAATATGTAGTGACGAAAAGATGTTTGTGACCAGATAGTTGTTTACTTAAAACTAGGTCACGGAGGCAATGTCAGGATCATACTGATCATCTGGGTGAATGTGTAAACGTGGTGACGTTAAAGGGAGAGAACTTTAGAAGTGAGGTTCTATGAAAAGGTTTTAAACAGTTAATATCTTACCTGCAGGTAATACCTGGTTTTATAGGCTGAATCTAACAGCTATTCTGAGAGAGGCCAGGACAAAAACCACACTTCTATGGTATAATGATGGTTTATGGAAACGTTACTTTTTTACATGGATGTAGTTACCTTTGCAATGGACAGTTATGTACACAGGAAAGGGAGGTTACACCACCAATGATCTTCCTGAAAGAAACATGTGCTGCGAACGAAACACGTAAAATATCTCCAATCAGAGAAACAATTTAAAATAAAAGTAAAGCTGTGTGAAAGGCAAAAATATGAAGCTATTTTATTAATTCTATTTTACAGTGTCTTACTTTTCTATTTGTTAGTTACTCTGATGGCAAATGCTTTACATATTTCCAATATGTGTTACACACAGAAAGATCACTGGTGGTGCACTGCTTCTTAACTAATAATCATCACATTTTGTGAAAATCACCGTCTAATGAAAAACCTGTGACAGGTTAAAGTGTTGTAAAAACCAAATATATATTGGAGGTTTAATTGAAGGCTATTTTTATTTATTTTTACCCAGCCTTACTTTTCTACTTACATGTGCTCCTCTGTATATGTATTTGGCACATGAAGATTATAGTTACCTCCGTTTCAAGGGTCTTAATTTTTAGAGTCTCTGTAAAAATCCAACTAATCCAAACGTGACTATGCTTTAAATGTTAATGGAATAGCATTCACATAAACCGCTTTGACACCATGATAGTTCTGGACTGCAGGTGAGATAATAACCACTTAAAACGTTTTAACAGAGCCTGACCTAAAACATCCAGATATTTTGGTCCTGCAGACTGAAACAGGTAGAGGGACCAGGACCAAGATAGACGTTCGTACATCGTTAAACAAAAAGATCATACCGATTTAAGATGGTGTTATTTTATAAAGCTTTAAACTGTTCCCACCCTTGTATTGGGCAGATATTTAAAGAGAAGGTGATGATTATTTGCAAGAGAAATGGAAGTTGGAGGGGGTGCGGCGCTAATGATCTCCATTTGTGAAACATGTACTAAGAGCAGAACATGTAAAACATTTCTAGTGAGGGTAACTGTTTGAAATAAAAGTAAAGCTGTGTAAAAAAGCAATAATATTGTAGCTGTTTAAGTGAACACTGTTTTAATCAGGTTTTAATAGTCTACATGATCTGGATTCAGTGTATCATACAGGAAGATAATTGGTGGTGCACCGCCTCCGATGTCAATTTTCCAATAAAACAAGAATGTGCTTCTGTGTAAATAGGTTTTTCATCGCAAACAAGATAAATATTTAAAGGCTTGTAGAAGACCATTTGCATAAACTGGTATGACATTTTGACGATTAGTTATTTTAAGAGAGTAGAGTTTCAATTTGGTCATGGTCTCTCTAGTGAGAACCGTTAGCTTCAGCTCCAGGGACCAATGAATGGGGATTTATACAGAATAAGGAAGCAATGAGAGTTATCTACTGCAGGTAAGATATAAGCTCCTTATATCCTTTAAACAGATCCTCACTTCAAAAATCCTGAACTATATCTTTGAAGCTTATTCCATTGTTGCTGGGTATCATATTCACTTATTTTCCTTCCAAGATGATTGCACAGAGTGATGCAAGTGGGACTTCTGAGCTCTGTGTGTGACAGGTCTGGGCAGGCATGAGCAGCACAGTAAGTTTAGCCCCAAGATGACTCATTTTACTCTTTGAAATCAAGAGGCAACATTGAAACCACCATGAAGGGGAAACGGCATTGGCTGTCCTGACCTCTTCTAGTCAGTCGTAGTTTTAGCTTAGCCAGCAGGTGTTAATCCACACAGGACACGTCTCACCTCATAGCTAAGCAGCTAATTCTGACTGACTTCCGCTAGCATGGAAGCATGGCCAAAACACACACTTCCATCAGCAGAGAAACAGTATGGAATGACAGGGACCATTTAAGATGTGCTACAACCCTGCGTATCCTGTGTCACTATCATAGATTTATCACTATAACACTTCCAGTTAACAGGACATGCTTGCTGGTGGCAGAAGAAATTTTTATTTTGTGTAGCCACACACTGTACAGAGTCTGCAGTGGTGTGTTGGCTGGTGAATTTGTCACTGCTGATGACACGTCAACTAAAATCATGGGATATTGAGCCAATTGTCCTCCCTTTCTAAAACACTTTAGATTTTTTCCAATGACAATAATTGTGCGTAAATGTAAACCTCCAGAAACTGCATCACATTGAACGATGTATTTTTACCTAAGAACCAGCCAACAAAAAGTCCTGAGAATGCATTTTCAAAATAGTGGTAAATTAGGTCTCTCCGAACACTTATAGAACAGTTGGTTACAACATTTTATATGTTTTAAGCATTTTCCTTTTTTTTTGAAAAAGAAAATCCATCCATTCTCTGTCAGAATGGAGCAGAAACTGCAAACTTCTGAAACTGCGACACCATTAATGTTTTTCTTTTTTATAGCATCCAACAATAAAGTGAAAGATATTAATGTACGTATCAGTAATCAAATGACAGGAATGATAAGTGCCTACAAAAAAAGTCGATTTACAAACATTGATTACCTGACAAACATCTCCTTGGAGTGTGCACAGTACAGGAGGAACATGGAAACCTCATACAGATATCTGCACAACTGAGATGCTCTGTTCATAGCATTACCATCACATCTAAAACTTGAAATTTATTTTGACAACACCAGACTTGTCATCTTCCTGATTCAAAACCAGGTTGATCATCCATCTTGTAACTGCACTGTTTAAAAGTCAGTGCAGAAGCTCAAATAGTTTACGAAATTACCTCTTGAGCATGTATGCATTACTTATTTTAGCAAGTCAAAGTAAATTTTTGACATTTCAGCACATGTTGGCAATTAAGGAGTTTGCTTGCTCAGTAGTATGACCTCCCTGCAGTCCAGACCTAGACAACATGCAATGTGTTATGTAATGACAAACATGACAAATGAGGCTCTGACCTCTTGAGTAGTTGGAATCCTATATCAAGCAAGACTGGGGACGTATTTCTCTTTTAAAACTACAAGTGGAGGTAAGATGAGAAAGCTTTAAACATGCCTTAGTTAATATCGTGGTATTTATTTTCTTTAATTTCTACTTTATATAGATATATGAAAAATAGAAATTCAGTTTTGTCTGAGAAAAAAATAGGGAAAGGTTTGCTTAATGAAGTATATTTCTTAACATTGTTGCATGTCGTTTGGCAATAGAACACATTAATGAAGTCTGTTTTGTATGAATCAGTCACATGGTTATACTGGCTTAAGGGTATACTGACAAAAGTAAAGGAACCTGTTTTTTTAAATTGGTCCTGCTTGATCCATCCCTGTTAATTCTTGATCTTCCAGAAATTAAGACAAAATGAAACAAGTAAAACTGTTTAATTCGTTGAAATAACATGTTTTGCTTTGGCTCAAGCAGTGGTATTACTCGCTGGTTGAAGCAGAGCGTGCAGCTGGAGCTTGGCAGAGGCTCGCCGTTGGCTGTCAGGTTAGTCTGTGATGGATCTTCACTGATGGTGGAGGGAGCACAAAGACGCCTGTGTTAGACCCAAGGGTGAAGCAGGGAGGGGTCCACAGTGTGTCAGAGTCACTCATAACGCTCTGTCATCTTAACCCAATGTCAGTAAAACAAAAAAAAGTGTGTGCAAGTGTGTGTGTATGTTCCTGTTTTGCACTGGTAATGGTTAGGTTTAGGGTTATTGTCAGGGTTAGGGCATAGAAAGGGTTGAAAATGACTGAAAATTAATGGAAGTCAACACATGGTCCTCACTACATATAGCAAAACAAGAGTGTGTCTCTGTGTGTGTGTGTGTTGTAGCATCAAACAAGCAAACAAGTCCCCGCTCAGCATGAACTGAGTCCTTAAAATGTTGCTCAGAAAAAAAGAAGACTGACTATAGCCCACTGAATAAATACAGCTCTCTCCATATTTATTTGCACACCTGGTAAAGAGGAGTAAAAAGTCGTAAAATAATTATATTTTTATTACAGTATAACTATATAACACTGGAAAGGTTGGAAATGTTTTACCTATCTTACCATCTTCCTGTGTCGTAGCAGAAAAACCATAACCCCTTATCCCATACTTGCAGTTACTTTGAAATATTTAAACATTGTTCTGATTACACATATTTTCCACTGATCCTATCCTTATATAGACCGTTTTTTTAGGCCATGGATTTTTTATTTACCCAAAACGAAGACATAGATCAAGCTTTCTTGATCAATCCTAACAATTTTTAAGCATATTAAAATTCCTAAAAAATACTATTCAGTTAGCACTTTGAATCAGATACCAACTTCAGCCTCGTTAGCCAGCATACCACTATATTTCCTTACTGTGTTTCTGCCCCTTGCAACACAAGAGGATTATGTTTCCCATTACCTAGACATGCAAATAAGCAAAAGAAAACTGACAACTATTTTTCCCCTATAGTGTTCTTGGCCTCCCTTTAGCCTGTGGCGCCCTGGGCACATCAAGAAGGTATAGCATTAATTTTGTTTCTTAATACAGTAATGTGCAACATGTTTAGCAACTCCATATGTATTTTTGTTTGCAATAAAGAATAGTCAGTATTTACAATGTTTATGTATCAATGTTATACTTCCTTTAGCACTGTGAAAGTAGTCCAAAAAAGCATCTACACTCACATGTATGTAGATGCCTTTTCACCAATTAATTTTAATTTAACATTGTTCACAGAAGGTAATGTCATTTTTACTGTCTTTATAACTGAAGTGATTCCCTTAGGGGGCTGGGAGCTATTTTTATGTAGCAATTTCCTAATTTATGAAGATCAACATACATCTGCTTTACTTGAATGGTGTTTTCACTTGTCTTTCCCATTTTTAAGAGTTGCTAATAAAACTGGACCTCTTTGTCATGTCAATAATGCTTCATTTACATTTATAAGAATTGTATTACCAACCGTGATTCCAGTGAATTGAAGTATTCTTAATATGAGATTTTTTTTCCTAGGGTAAAATAAATGCATAAATCATTTAAATTAACCATTTTTTCAGAATACATATGTTTGAAATTATGCTTTTTGTAATGAAAACTGTAGTTAGTGTAAGTCTTTTCACACATCTTTACTAAGCGTGTTAATACTTATTTAAGGGCTCTGTATAATGTACAATTCTATCTTGACATACAAAGCAGGATGAATAAACACTAAATCTAACTTTTACTCTAGAGGCAACTATTCATACTCAAATGTGGAAACATGCTATAACTAACTATAAGAAATAATTGTTAAATAAATAATTTCAAGTTCAATATTATTACAGAAAAAACATATCCTTAAATGTTTACATGACTGTGAGTTAGTGTATGTCTGCAGGAGTTGCCCTGTCACTGGCAACACTGTCCCACTTCTCCTCAGTGACAAGCAGCGACACGTTGTGGGACAGCTGAGGACGGTGGGGTGGGGGTGGGTGGATCAGCCCTCCTCGCTCCAGGTTAGCCTCAAGATCATCGCTGACCCGGAGAACCGTCATTTGAGTACTGTCGGAAAATCTCAGAGGAGAGTAAGATAACAACAGAGAAAGAGTGTTAATCAAAGGTGGATGAAGAAGGACATCTGTCCAGGGAGATCAGATACGAGCGACGGCAACAAGGGAGGGTTTGATCTACTTTTAGATAAAATTAAGTTTCATTTTAAGGGTCTCACAATATACAGAATAAAACAAAATATTGATTATATACTGGCTGTGGGGGTATTTGAGTTTATCTTTGTTAATTTGGGGGTATATTAGGATGACATTTCTCAGAAACATCTGACATTTGCACTAATAAATAGGTTGACAGAGGTTTTTGTTAAATTTCACTCTTGTTTCTTCTCTTTCTAGTTTAACCTTAGTCATAGATTAAAGTTTAGTAGGCTACTGCAAATAGCCTAAACATGTTTTTTGTTTTTTTGTTGTATGTTAAATAAACAAAAGTTTATAAGCTTGTTGTTCACCAGTCATGGTGGATTGGAGCCAGAGATGGATAGACAGATTGGGGCCTCTGCATTAATGCAGGTGCTTCTCCGATCCAAGGAGAAGAAAAAGTGGAGCAAAATAAATGAAGTCCCCTAACTTGAGAAATGAATCATAACCAAAAGATGGAGATCCAAAAAACAAGTGTAGCTGGGCTTAGCCTTAGAGATAGGTGAGGAGCTCTGCCATCCAGGGGGAGCTTGAAGTAGAGCCATTGGTCCCCCACACTGAAAGGAGTCCGTTGAGATGGTTGAGGCCTCTGATCAGGATGCTTCTCTTTGAAGACTTTCCAGTCATGTCCCAGTGGGAGGAGAACCAAGGACTTGCTGGAGGAACTATATATAGATATATATATAGGTTTTGACCTATGGATGGATGGATGGGTGTAAAATGTAAATTTAAAAGATCACCTCAACACTCAAACTATGCCTTCATTCCTATGAATAACTAAGTGGTATATGGGCATTTCTTGAATAATCTACCATTGTGATCAACCACTGAACATCAACACAACTAAAGATCTGAGGGGAATTCCTTCAAAATGACATCTTAAACAACAGTCCTCACTGACTTTTGAAAACAGAGCACTGGAAAAATTAACTTCTAAAATCAATGTTCACATCTACTGAAGGGTTTCTTAGTCATCATCTCACTGCTTTTCTATCAATTCTATCATTTGCCTAAATCATTGTGAAAAAAAAAATATATATATACAGTATATATTTAAATGTACTCGTACTGTCTCAAAAGTTACCTTTAGTCATTGATAAATAGGCATTGGCCTATTTGTTTATTTAAATCTTTTGAACTGCTTTTTTTTTCATTTTGTGGCACTAGCAGCTTTTATCTTGTAAGTTGACCGAGAGGAAATGGGGTTAAGAGAGAGGGGAAGAGATGCAGCAAAGGTCAACAGGCCGGGATTCAAACCCGTGACTGCTGCGTCAAGGACTATAGCATCTATACATGGGTCGCGTGCTTTACCCCTGTGCCACTGCCCTGCCCTGAAGTAGCCTTCAATGAGCCAGCTGATGATTGGCACTGAACAGCATCTTGTGTGGGAGGATCAGCGCTGTTTTTATCCAGCACTGTTTTATCCAGCTGGAGAAAACTTCAGAACTTTTCCTGGCATCCCATTAAAACCACTTCAAATAATAACAGTATGACAAAAAATGTTAGTGATTTTGAAATCTTGATCAGCCAGGCCTACCTTTAGTCCATTAACTCAAGATCAATTCTGGCTATGCGATCTAATCTGGGGTGATTTTGAGGTTTGCTTAATTTGCCTTGACCTGTTTAGTTTGAAAGACAACTTATTAACTTATTAAATGCAACTACTTCAGTAATACGGTTAATAAACATCAACACTGAATTAAATCTTATTTTTCTTTTAAAAAAAGTCAGAGACTGGAGGTCGGTAAACCTTAAAGCTCAGATCTGCACAGCCGTGGCAGGAATGGGGAGAGAAATGACATACTGACAAAAATGCATCATGTGTCATATCTGGGCCAAGGCTGCAGAGAGTGTACCTCTACTACTTGTGGAAAACAATATTCTGCTTGAATACTGGTTTCATGCAGCAATTTTAGAGCTTATAGTCACCATAGTGACAGCAACAGATGCCATAGTCTGTGGCCTCAGAGACCAATTCACTACTGAACCTTCAAAATCAGATCTTTTCCTACTGCTAACATTGATTTCCAAGTGCCGTCACAACTTTGACAGTGAAAAATGGTTAGGCACTGAAAATGAGTCCATCTTCTCAATGAAAGTGAATTAACTCAAAACAAAAAAAAAAACTGATGAAGCAGTCATACAGTGCTGTTGTGTTTCTGTTGAGTAATGAACCTTACATAAACTGCAGTGCCGAACCACTTGACTGATGTCTGACAGCAATATGACACTACTACTGCCTGCCTGATCGTCTGCAGAATACTCCCATTCATTACGGTTCAGAAAGATGTGCCCCACCTGTGTTTTCAGGGGGCTCTGGAGGCCTGGAGAAAGCTTTCTAAAGTTCAGCAGTTGGGGGGGGGGGCAGTAGTTCTGCGAGATCGGCCACGGTGCAGCTCACTGGGGCTTTTATCACAGAGTAATCCCCTACAACAAACAGAATGGCCGGCATGTGCATATGCAGCTGTCGCAGTCTTAGTGCAAGTGGTGTCATGTTAAATCACAGGAATGGACTGAGCCCCTGAGCCATCCACTGCCCTTCCCCTCACTGGCATCCCACTCGCCCCGAGGATCCAGTTTACACAAACACACATACATTCATACCTATGTACATTACCCACTTCCCACTAACACAGTTTACAGCTTACTGTACCTCTGCAGTTATTTACTGCGAACAACCAGTTGTCTTCTGTTTAACATACATCATTTAAAGTGCCTTGCAAACATTTGTAAAAGCATTAAACCTTTTCACATTTTGTCACGTTACAGCCACAGACTTCAATGTATTTTGTTAGAATATTATGTAATAGATCAACACAAAGTAGCACATAATTGTGAAGTGGAAGGAAAAGGACTTTCCGTTTTTATGGCAAAAGGCCTAAAAAGTGTGGGGTGCATTTCTTTACTTGGCAACTCCTAAATAAACCAGAATCCAGTTGTCCTCAGATGTCACATAATTAGTAAATTTAGTTCACTGGGGTGTTATCTAATCTCAGCACCACAGCAGCTGTCCTGTGAAGGCCATTAGTGAACTAACATCATTATGAAAACCAAGGAACACAGCATCCTGTCAGGAGTAAAGTTGTGGTAAGGTTTAAAGCAGGGTTAGGTTATTAAGCAATATCTCATTATTTGATCATTTAACTTAGCATTGTTTACGATATCATTTAAAAATAGGAAAGGCACAGCTGCAAACTTGCAGAGTTTTTCACCCACCTGCACTGATAGACAGGGCAAGGAGAGTGTTAATCAAAGTCAGCCATGAGGTGCATGGTAACTCTGGAAGAGCTGCAGAGATCTACAGTTCACGCTGGAGAGTCCGTTTTAAAGGACGGCTATTAGTTATGCGTTCCATAAATCTGACCTTTACTCAAAAGTGGGCAAAAAGAAAGTCATTGTTTATCGAAAGCCACAGGAAAACGTGGAAAAAGGTACTCCGGTCATAATTCAACTTTTTAGAAAACAAACTTTTCAGATATTTTATTAAAGTGTATCAGTACTTTACATCGGTCTATAACATAAAATCCCTATAAAATACATTACTTTGTGCTTGTAATATGCATTATTATTATGACCTCTGGCCATTTGGTGCATGTTTTCCCCTTCTCGCTCCACCTTCTTTCCTGTCAAACTGCTGTTCGATAAAGCCCACTAGTGCCAAAAAACCTAACCACTGCCCAGTTAAAATCACAATAGAAAGTGTGACTGAAGGCTTTACCAGTAAGACTGATAATAAACCTATGTGCATGGCTGTGAGGAAACAATCACCTTACTCTTTTCAGTAACAGTTCCACCAACATGACTTCTGTCTTACTGCTTCTTCTATTCATCTCATTTCATTCGGACACACCTCTGTTATTCTCTCACCACCTTGTTAACACCCACTATATTTATATCATCTTCCTAACCCCTCTCTTTGTTTAGCTCGGGCTCCAGTGACCTTCTCTCATGTCAATGCTTGACAAATATAGTGGCCCGGTTTCTGCAGCGACCAAATAGTCGGACACAACAAAGGAGAATGTGTGCTTCTGCATGGAAGTCAGAAGGGAAAGCTGGAGACTCACAACTTGATGGAAGCAAACAAAGTTAGCTGGCATTGAGGCACAATGCTGAAGGACACAAGAAGAGAGAGTTTAAATACATGGAAACTGTATTAATTTCTGAAATATATCTAGACAGAAAACTCATGGTCAATGAATTGAAACAATGGTAATGTTCAACAGACTAGGTTATAGGAATATAAAGGAACAATGCGTTGAGTTATTCTGGGATGTTGAAATGCAGAAACCGTTGCCATGGAAACATTTGGATCCCACCCTACCACTCCCTGGGCCATGCCATTCTGGAGCTGCCAAGGTCTGGATGCTGTGTTGGGGCATTCTTCATCTTCATCTTCACTGGGTGATGCACCAAATGCCTCAGGCAGAGCACTGAGCTGTCTGAACCAGATACAAGACATGCCTGCTCCAAAGCTTCAGTTTTAGTCACATTTGAACAGAGCACCTTCGTCCACGTTTTTGGTGTCCTCTACATGACCTGCAAACGGAATTTCACATGGTTTTCTTACTTGCCACTCTACCATAATGGTTAGATTAGTGGAGCGCACAACTATTACTCCAACTGACAGATTCTTTCGCCAGAGCTGTGGATCTCTGTGTGTCCTCCAGAGTTGCCATGGACCTCTTGGCTTCTTCTCTGAACACTTCTCTTGTCCATCCTTTCAGTTAATGCTAAGACATCCATGTCTTGGTAGGTTTGCTGTTAGGGTCAGTGTCATAACTCTTTCTATTTTCAGATGATGGATTAAAAAGTGCTGCATGGAACTTGCAAAACTTGGGATATTGTTTCAGAACCTAATTCTGTTTTAATCATCACTTTGTTTCTATCTCCAGTGTCCTTCTGCAAAAGTCTTAAGGCCTTCACAAACACCTATGAGATTAATCCACATACAGATGGACCCATTTCACTGATTGTGCTGAATTTTATTTGGGGGTATCAGAGTAAAGGGATACAAATGCAAATTACAGCACTTCTTAGGTTTGAATTTAAGTAAAATATTGAAAACTAATTATCATTTCCTTCCAACTCACAATTTGGCCCTATTTTGTGTTGATTTATCAAATAAAATCCAAAAATTGAGGTGGTAACGTTACAAAACATGAAAAATTCAATGGATATAAACTTTTGAAAGGCACTGCAGAGAAAAAGAGAAAAGCAAATTCCAGACTTAGAGACTATGTAGGAACCCTATAAATAGATCCCAAATAGTTTAGGACTCATCCCTAATAAAATTGAGAAAAAATATCTACACATATTTATCACTTACTTACTTGAATAAATTGCATATACTTTTCAGGTTAATGCAAGATTGCAAGATTATGATTCTACTCATTTACAGGACCTATCAAACTACATTTCTCACTGTAAAGTAACCAGGCAACTTCAAAAACATTATGATGTCGTCATTAGATTTGTAGGCCTTTCTTGAGGACGACATCAAAAGGGGATTTTCCACAAACAGAACCTGCTCTAATAAGCACCTTAATAACATCCTGGGCCTCAGAAGCAGTGGTATTTATACAGCAACAGAGAGCAGGAGAGGACGGCGTGTCTGCCACACTTCTCAAGAACGGGCCAAAAATAAGTTAAGGACAAGCAAGCAGAAAAGAAATGGTGAGTAAGCAGAGAAGAGCTGCAGGTGCTGGAGCTCAGTCAAGGAGAAGAAACACAACAGCTGTTCTGTCATACAATGACTTATTCTTTACCCAGTAAACGCACACATTAGTAAGGAGAATTGTAGTCCCACTGATGAGCAATTCAACAACAGTGTTTAACGTTTTAAATCTTTATTGCTTAACATTTATTCTGTAACACAGAAAACAAAAGTGGAAATTGTACATTCTAATCTTCTCAGAAATGATCACTTCCGTCAGCACCTGAATCTAAATCACTAATAACCATATATCCCTCACACAAGGTCCATATCTAGCCCATTATACCTTGATGCTTTCTGATGCCAATACAACTGGCTTTGTTCATAATTTACATCTTCTTGGTCTCCATAAGCTTCAAAGCAATTCTGCACAAGCTCAAGTCACAGCAAAAAGCATGCACTAGACGCATATTACAGATCTGCACTGATACTGTACAGCTTACGCAGGAAGCAGCTACAAGACAGAACCCTCTCCACCTACTGGCAGAAAGATTAAAGGCAAGGAAAAATGCTGATGCAAACGACATTCAACAAGGACCGCTTACAGTTTCAAACCCATTGAGAATCCCGTCACAATCCTAGTTGTGCAAATTACATAGAGCAGTGTTTTTCAACCCGGTTCCTCAAGGCACATTACCCTGCGTGTTCCAGAGGTTTTCCTGCTTTTACACCCCCCGATTCAGATAATGGAGTTCAGCAAAAGCCTGGTAATCAGCCATCAACTGAAATCAGGTGTGCTGAAGCAGAGACACATCTAAAACATGCAGAACAGTGTGCCTTAAGGACCAGGGTTGAAAAACACTCACATAGAGGATGCATTTTACTTATAGCACACCGATAAGAAACAACATCTATAAGGTCAGACAAGGCAGAACCATCAGGATAAAATCTACTATATACAAAATAAGCTTAAAGTCATTACATGGCAGTGTGACGCTTAAATCAAAGTCTTACTTACACACTCGTACTTCTCAAGATATTTGAAACGAGGATGCTATTACAAGTGCGACCTTTTCTGTTTACAACAGAAGCACCATAAATAAATTAAATACAAAATTATTTTAAGTCAGGGAGGTGACATATTGTACGTGTTAAAGCACCATCTGACAGAATCAAGATTTCAGCCAACATCTAATTATTAAAACATATTTTTACAAGGCTGCCAATTCATTTTTAAAAAGTTACGCTTTGGAAGGAGGCTTTCACAAACCTGAAGCTGATGAAAACAAAATGTGTTAGACTTGCTAACCTGCTGTTGATCCAATTGTTTACATGCCAACGTTTTTTTCTGAACAACACTAAAGAAGAATAAAAATAAAAAAAATTGAATTTATCCAGAACAGAAGAACATGCCAACTGTTGCCACTCTGAAAGGATAGGAGCTGAGGTTAGGAAAATTTACGTAGCTTTAACAAAAAAAAAAAAAAACTTTCATTAAATCAAATAAAACCTTAAACTGACTGCTCAAACGTGACCACTTCATTATAAATAAATAAATAAATACCTCTGCCTTGTCTCTTATTTAAATGAGACCACAAAGAAAATATTAAATGCCAACCTTTTTGTCTGACAATACTTTACAGGCAGTGTGATTCAAAATAAACCTAACAATGAACTCAGCAAACTTCAACACGGTCCTGTAATTTATGTATTCCTCCCTCTGTGGATTTTTGAGTTGGCGCAACGTGTTTATCTGCTTATATTTTTATCTGTGTGCTGCATTTACATTTAGGTGCCAAAACTCTATAGATCCTTTTATGTGCTCTTTAGAGGATGAATATCTTAATAACTTTTTGAATTATCTTTCCACACCCTGGACAGGGAGCCTGGAACTTATGTAGCCTCCGTGCACATGGGAAACATGTAAGCAGGTGAGCCGTTCGTCCATGTATTATATTCCCATTACGGGGTCGCACTCGACACAGCTTGCAGGGCTCCAGCAGCGCCTCCGGTCGAACGTCCTGGACCTCCATTCCCAGATTTTCCTGGCTTTCCCCCTCTGAGAGCTGATCGTGCCTGTGGAAGACAGAAGGGCGTGGCCCTTTGCCTTTACCCATACCTGCTGTGGGAATCGGTCGGTCAGCTGTGGAGTGGGAGGGAAGCACCACAGGGTCCGAAACTGTTCTGCTGCAGTCTGGGACATCAATGCCTGTGTCGCTGTCATCTTCTTCGTCATGGGCAGAGAGAGAACTACATGCTGGGATGTCAGGGACAGAGAGGGAATGAGCCAGTCGAGGCACGTCCTTGTACCAGTTTTTTCGTAGAGCCCAACAACGAACGCAGTACCGCTGGAGAGGTATGTTGTATTTCCTGCACTCTGTGCACTGCCATGCATCCTGAGGAATGAGGCAGATACAAAGCAAAGTCTAGTTCTTTGATATTTTGCTCAAACAAAGGTAAAAACACAGATATTGCACAGTGATGCACACCTGTGTGGAGATCTCTGTATCAGTGTCATCACTCAGACACTGAGAGTCTTCATCTGGCTCGTCTTGCATCTAAAAATAAATAAATGAGTATCTCACAATACTATTGTATCTTCTATCTTCTTATGTTAATGTAATAAAATCATTTTCCTCTATGTTGTGCTCTTATCTGGGACTTACTGGTCTAAATACAGACATCCAGACTGTTATTCCCACACTAGGACAAACTGTTGCTTGTGGTCAGAGCTACAAATCTACATAAACACCTCTAGATGAAAACATTTGAAGAAAATCTACATAAAAGCAAGATGCATAAATAATATATTGAATAAACATTACAATTGAACATCACCAGTGTGCATCTTAACTGGTCCCTATGAAGCCTCAAATGAAGCCTGGATTAGTGAAGTCCAGAATAAAACCATTACCTCTCGGTCTGACTTTTCCTCCTTCCCTCCTCCATAATCATCATCAAAAGAACCTTCTTCTCCTCCACTTCCCTCGTCTAAGGCAGCTTCCTTCATCTCCACGCTCACTTGCTCACTCTCGCCCTCTGTCAGAATCCACAAGTCTTCTGTTGTGTCTGACACAATGGCTGTGTCCTCCTCCTGTGCAAGAGACAGCTGCTTCATCAGTCAGACTACCACCCACTGCCATTTGTCTTCAAAAATCAACAAATACTGTCAAAGATATCATAAATACAGAACAAACTAAAGTCTTTAACCCAACATTTGTCTTAACGTTTTTTACAAACAGCAAAAATGTAAAAAGATTTCCAAATGTAACGTGTACAGTTGCCATTTTAAGCTCTTTAACATCACAGATTTGTGACGAGAAATAGTCTAGTGAACCGTGATCAGCCAGGTGGAAATTCTAAAATCCAACGCTTTTCTGTTCAATGAACACACCATACGCAAGCGTTACCACTACAACCCTCATTAACGTTGTTAATGAGGGAAGCCTCAAAGTCGACCATTTTCAGTATCAGGGAGACTTTTAAAAATGAAGTGAAACTAAGCAGAGCAAAAAAAAGAAACATTTTCTCTGACATGACAATTTACTCAGGCTGTGAGAGGGAGAAGAGCAGATAACGGGAAAGCTGAACTTTGGAGCTTTTAATCTCTGTCAGAAATGTTGGCAGTCTTGGAAATCTCTGATTTAAAGGAAGGATCTATATTCTATAGGAATTACACAAAGAGACAGCTGTATTTGATGCTACATGCTAAAAAAAATATTAACCACCAAAAATCCTTTTATTTGTAACAGTAAAATCCTGTTTTATAGCGACTGCTCTCTCACATGCATGGCGTGATGTTTCCACAGCACATAAGATAAATAACAGTTCACAGCTGGAAGGCTTGAATAAGTCCTTTGCATGATGTTCTTATATCTTCAAATATAATTGCTCTTTAAAAGAATTCGCCATCAACTAAAATCAGTATCGGCACATCAGCGCTCTACAAAAACCGGCAATTGGATATTGCATACAAAATTCTGTTCAGTGCATGAAAAAGGGTAATTCCTGCCTGAATAATGATTTCAGCTATTCAAGTCGCCAGGTTTAGTTTCCCGTTTTATTCTGATTTAAATGGTTTCAATGGTTAATATGCCAGAGCTGTTGGTGAGTTGATTTAAACACTTCCTATAAGAGACATCCAAATCGTACAGAGGGTCTAAGAAATACACCATGTTAGAAGACTGTTTTTGAACTTGCTACATAGGGAAAAGGTTTCCTTTAGACACTTTTGTTTTATTCTTCATTGTGTTGATTTACTCGCAAATTAACTATTTTTACATATGGTCTTTTTAAGTATTAAGCATCTTTTCTTACATTTTTTCAAGTATCTTGCTGGTAGTCATATTTTATATGTTGTTTTTGGTTAATTTATTATTTAACATTATGTTTAAACGGACTTAGATGCCATTTTATGTAATTGAGTAAATATTACCAGTTTATCAGTATACTTTTCTGGGATATTTTTGACAAACCCATGAGGTGTCTTACTTGGTTTGTATGGATGTCAGTGGAGCCATTGCTCCTGCGGCTGTAGTTATTACGGAGATTACCCAGAAACCACCAGGGCAAACCAGAGAGGTCCCACTCTTCCAGACTGACATCCAGTTTGGGGCGTTTGCAGGCCGAGCGCGGCAGGCCTTCAAGAGACTCTGTGGAGGTTTTGAACAGTTGAATTCTGCTTTCTGAAACAGCTCCTGTTTAAGCATTCTGATGCTGTACGTTTACAGGCCGCTAGCTCACCATCGTCAGGGTCACGAGGTCGTCTCTGAGAGGGGGTGGGCAGAAGAGGCCCATCGCTTCCGGCCACCACTCCTGCTTTGACCACACCCTCACACATCTAAAGAGGAGAGAAACACGAAAAAAAACAAAATTATACGACAGACCCATAACTAGATACTTGGAGGTCTCACAGCTCCTTCTCAAAATGGCCTTGGGGAATGGGGAGGTGGTACAAAAAGATGAAAGGTAGGGGATTTAGGTAAAGACCAGGAAAGGCTTATTTCATAATTTGACCATAACTCTAATGTACCAATTAAAATACAAATAAGTAGTCTGTGATTTCTCTAAGTAGTGCTGCTAGGAATTTGAAGAATTTATTGTATGTATATACACTGCTCAAAAAAATAAAGGGAAAACTTAAAAAACACAATATAACTCCAAGTAAATCAAACTTCTGTGAAATCAAACCGTCCACTTAGGAAGCAACACTGATTGACAATCAATTTCACATGCTGTTGTGCAAATGGAAAAGACAACAGGGGGAAATCTTTGGCGATTAGCAAGACACACTCAATAAAGGAGTGGTTCTGCAGGTGGGGACCACAGACCACTTCTCAGTACCTATGCTTTCTGGCTGATGTTTTGGTCACTTTTGAATGTTGGTGGTGCTTTCACACTCGTTGTAGCATGAGACGGACTCTACAACCCACACAAGTTGCTCAGGTAGTGCAGCTCATCCAGGATGGCACATCAATGCCAGCTGTGGCAAGAAGGTTTGCTGTGTCTGTCAGCGTAGTGTCCAGAGCCTGGAGGCGCTACCAGAAGACAGGCCAGTTCACCAGGAGACGTGGAGGAGGCCGTAGGAGGGCAACAACCCAGCAGCAGGACCGCTACCTCCGCCTTTGTGCAAGTAGGAACAGCAGGAGCACTGCCAGAGCCCTGCAAAATGACCTCCAGCAGGCCACAAATGTGCATGTGTCTGCACTAACTGTTAGAAACCGCCTCCATGAGGATGGTAGGGGGCCCGACGTCCACAAATGGGGTTTTGCTCACAAACCCAACACCGTGCAGGATGCTTGACATTTGAAAGAACCCCCGGGTTTGGCAAATTCCCCCTGGCGCCCTGTGCTCTTCACAGATGAAAGCAGGTTTCAGACTGAGCACAAGTGACAGACGTGACAGAGTCTGGAGACACCGTGGAGAGAGATTGGCTGCAACATCCTTCAGAAAAAGGTTTGGGCGGGGTCAGAAGGGTGGGGGTGGCATTTCTTTGGGGAACGCATGGCCCTCCATGTGCTCGCCAGAGGTAGCCTGACTGCCATTAGGTCCCGAGATGAGATCCTCAACCCCTTGTGAGACCATATGCTGGTGCGGTTAGCCCTGGGTTTTCCTCCTAATGCAGGAAAATTTAGACCTCATGTGGCTGGAGTGTGTCAGCAGTTCCTGCAAGATGAAGACATTGAAGCTATGGCTGGCCCGCCCGTTCCCAGACCTGAATCTGATTGAGCACATCGGGACATCATGTCTCGCTCCATCCACCAAAGTCACGTTGCCCACAGACTGTCCAGGAGTTGGTGGATGCTTTTAGTTCAGGTCTGGAGGAGATCCCTCAGGAGACCATCCTCCTTCTCATCAGGGGGCATGCCAGGGTTAAGGGGGTTTACAGGCACAACAATACTGAGCCTCTTTTGGATTGTTTTGAGGGACATTAATCAAAGTGGATCAGCCTGTAGTGTGTTTTTTTCAATTTTAATTGTGTGTGTGACTCCAAATCCAGGCCTCCATTGGTTCATACATTTTGATTTCCCCATTGATGATTTTTTTGTGTGATTTTGTTGTCAGCACATTCAACTTTTTACAACAAAGATTTAAAGAGAATATTTCATTTTTCAGATCTAGGATGGGTTATTTGAGTGTTTTTCCCTTTTTTTTTTGAGCAGTGTGTGTGGTGTGTGTGTGTATAATATTATATAAAATATATATAAATATATAATATTATATAAATATATATATATATAATATATATTATATATATATTAAAATTTTTAATTATTATATATATATATAATATACTTCTAAGAAAACAGGATAGAAAACAATCAACAACATCACTTTTCTCATAAAGTAAAAGACATTCATAGTGGGATAGAAACAACATCTGCACGCTTTGTATCGGTTTAGGACTGTTTCATGTCACAGCTTCAAGAAAAGAGAATGAGATAAGCCATAAAAAAACCCTTTCAAACATAAATACATCTGAAATTTGATCACACCATGCAGCAACTACAAATACATTAATACCTTTAATTCAAAAAGCTGAAATAAACTAACTTCAGATCAATTATGTTAAAGTTGCAGGGCAAATTATCTAAGATTCGATTGTATGGAGAGGAGAAACAATGGCATATAGGAACAGATGGGTGGGTGAATAGGTTCAGGGTTATTAGGCCAGTGCCTGATCAGGAGCTGAGATCCTCCAAACTCAAGCAGAGAAGAGAACTCTGAGACAGACAGAGACAGTGACTCTGCCCCCCCATCCACTGGGTGGAGCTGGTGGGTCACAAAAGAGTGCTGGAAATACCACCAGACCAAACCAAGGATGGGGTTGTACAGAGACGGTGCCACTCTGTACACATGTACACCAACGAAGACAACAGACCATTTCTCACTCGCCTCAATGCACACAAACAGAAGGAAGTTCCTTTTACTTTACCTTAACTTCTAGGGAAATGGTTTATAAATTATCTTGAGAAACAAAATGTATTGAAACAGCTGTAAATCACTGAGTCATGCGTATGAGCATTGTGTGCAGTGAGGCGAATAAGGCCGAGGGTCTCTGTTTCTCCTGAGCACCATGCTTCGGCTTTACCTGACCACGATCCTCCACTCCGCCCTCTACACACTCATGGCCCACAGAAAGATTCACTGCAGCGTCTGCATTTCAGATGAGACACAGTAACAGACAAAAGGACATCCCCCCTTTTAATTATACCAGTACACACTCTCTCACTATGGCCTTCAGATATGTGGAGCCTCTTCATTGGATTTGAAGAACAAGTTGGAAAACACTTCTTCTTCTTCTGGGCCAAGAAAATCCCTGCATCCTCATATGATGCATCAACTCTCAAAGACGGTTATTAATTTTTTTCTTTTTTTTAAGAGGAAACGATATGTACAACGTGAAAACATTCTCTAGAAATCTTTGTTGCTATATGAAAATAAAACTGTAAATCTGTCACAAAGAAACAAACATAAGGGATTCTGGATTTTCAATTCATCGAAATGTAAGCTAGTTTATACAAAATGGCTCTGTACAAAAAATATTGGAAAATATAGACAGAATGTGAACCATTACATAAAATAATCACTTACCACCACAACCAAGCACAACCAGGTACTTCTTGAGCATTTCATACACTGGGCTGCAAAATGTGTTATTAGAATTAGTTAATGTCAAAAAATAAATTGCTTTTATGCTTATAAGCAATGCAGTTATGAGTGAAGATAAATACCTTGGATTTTTGACAGAGAAGCTTTCAACTTCTAGAAGTTCCCCCAAAGGATCATCCTGGCAATGAACGATGTGCTGCCTCTGCTTGTCATACAGCTGCTTCCCCATGATGTACTGACCCAGGTAGTGCATCACCTAAACAAGACACATGCTGATTTTTCTATTGCTTGGTGGAGGTTAACTTTTGCCCTCCTAATGACTTAAACTTAAACTTACAGTTAAACCAACTCCACTCTCAAAAACACCATAGGAGTCTGTCCAAATGTTATTTTCTGGACCTATAAACCATCGTATTGTTTGCTTTAGGCGGGTATAAAGACAGAAGCAGATGATTATAATGATTATAGTGCTTTACTTGTTCAATATGTAGTTACTGTGACAAAAAACACTTGACATGTTTTGTCCTTAGTAACTGTTTTACAACAGAAGACTATTGGTGGTTCCTCCCTCCATTGCCTTTGTACATACCCACCCAATGCATACACGTTGAACGTTTTAAAGTTCATGAAATAGCATATGCAAAACTACAAAAATTTCATTTTTGGTCTTGGCACCTCTCGCTTTTATCTCCTGCTTTCAGGACCAATTATTCTTGATTTATTGTAAATTAGGATGGCAAAAGCGTCATCTACAGCTGATATTAACAACTTTATTGGGCTGAAAGGATTCCTCGAATGATTCCAGTACTTTGATTACTAAATTTACTATAAATTTGCCTCGAGGTTTTGTAAAATTCTGCTGAACTACTCAGTGAATTGTGTTTTTTGTTATTGTATTTTTGATAGCCTACACTGCTGCTACGTGGATGCCAGGTGTGGTTATCACGTATGGAGGGAGACAGAGAGCGGCAAAAAGAAGCGCTGAGAAAATGAATGAAAGTGTCAGTAGTGTGGGATCCCTTTAAACTACACATAAAGAAAGCACAGCAAAACCGAATCACAATTCCAAAATAGCACGTTCTCGATGCTGCAACACCTGAGCAGGAAACATCCACTGTAGCTGCCGAGCCGCCCACTCCTGCGACCAAGTCATGCGTTTATTGTCAACTCAAGCTTCAAAAGCCCACCAGAAAGGCATATTTTACTGACACTTATGTAAACAGATGTCTGCAGGAGACCACTCGCCTGTGGGACAAAATTGAAAGTGTGTTTTGATATATAAAAAGCAGTGTTTATTGTGCCTGAATTTAAATTTGTCGTTTACTTTTTTTGATTGTGTGTAATGTTTAATTATTTTTTTATTTCTTGTCTTTTTGCAAGAAGAGTGTAACTTTCCACTTGAGTACACTACAGTGGTTCTATTTTATCTGGATAACATCATGCTTTTTGATGTAAAATAATCTCCAATGCAATCCAGAATGCAGTATGCAAATGACACTTGATGCACATTTTGTTTGTGGCCATTTTCACTACAGAGGCAGCTAGCACTGTATTGATGTTACGTCAACCAGCTGAGCTTTTGATATTTTGATGTTAGAACTTTTTGTTTTAGGCGCAGATGCATCCTTTGCTACAAATGTTCAAGTGTGCACCAAAGACATGCTGTTATTGGATTTGAAGTAATAAAATGTTGATTTGAAGACAATGAATTTAACTATTTGTTTACCTGTTTTCTCTTTCATGCATTTCTATTCATGATAAAATAAGCTTAAGTAGTTAAATGAAAAATCTGCAGCCCTACAGCCTATAAACGTTTTTAGAGAACCTTACTTCAAAATTCCCAAACTATCCTTTTAACAGGTCATAAAGCCCCTGTATCACTCCCAAGTATCACTGAAGTTTGTGACCAGGCTCAGTAAAAAAAGACGAAAAAACACACACACCCTCTCTTGGTTTATAAACCACATGCAGGATTTTAAAACCACAAGAGTGATGCTGTTTGCATATTGAGTAGGACTCCAAAGATTTGTTTATCCCTGATTTAAAAGCCATGACTTGCATATCATGGGCAAGCATCTTTAACCCTGGATTAGTCACCACTGCTGCAGAAGGAATGCTGACACACCTGCAACATGATGCAACGAAAACATATTTAAAAAAAAAAAAAAACACCTTGCGAATTTCTACCGTTTCAAAAAACGGAAACAGCAGCTGTCCGCTTTTGCGGTTACTACGCGCTAGTTTGTAACACAGACTGCAAAAATAGACTCATAATTGAGAATTGATCGGGCAGCTCACCTCTTTAAGAGTGAAGACATCCTCCTGTGCTCCAGCTACACGCAGGATCTGCAGAAGAGGGCCTTTTGGTTTCACCTGAACAAGGAACAAAACAACTGTTCAGCATTAAGCATTAGAAGTAGTAATAACTAAAAATGTATGTTGTCTGGATTTAATGATATTACCTGACTACCCTCCCCAGGAAGCGTCCTGCATGACGAGCTTGAAGCCTGAGGCTGGGCCGACAGGGAGCTCATAATAACACAATTAAACCTGCAATACAAAATGTCCAATGTACATCTATAACAATTTAGCGCCAAATAATATGCATTATTTGTCTAAGTTAAAGTGATAATCTTAAGTTATATAAATCTTATTTGTTTCAGAATCGTACAGCCGCATGGACAGGGTCGTTTCACTAACTAACCCATTACTTTCCCTTTGTAGTCCGCTGTGACGGCCACGAAGCGACACAATGCTAATGTAACCAAAAGACCAATTCGAAAAGTATGATTAAACAACTTAAGTGCTACTGTAGACCAGATAGGTGAATCAAACTTTATTATAGTCAGTGGTACATCTGCAACAAGCCCCATCAACCGTAGCTGCCAAGCTAACATTAGCTAACGTAGGCGGCTAACTAGAGACAACAAATACCTTCGTTACAAACATCTCGCCGGTTGGAGTTGGCATTACTTCACAGCTGCTACGTTGTTTCACTCACACGCCGTTGCCTTAACAGCAAGCCCATATCATTTAATAACAACAGGAAATGTATTTAAGGAGTTTTAGCACCAGCTAATGCTAACTACAAAGTGTCGGTTAGGTAAACTTCAGCTTCAAAACGACTATAAACTTCCGGGCACGTAGATGGAAGGTACTGCCCCCTGTTGACAATAATATGTTGTCAGTTGTCAGGTCCTAGAATATACTGGGACTCCTGGAATGCGCTCTATTAAATACAATCACATAAAGACATGGAACAAACTACAAACTTGAAACAGTCGCATCACGCACATGTCTACATGTAACTCTTTAACTACCTTGGAGTGTTAATGAACAAAATTCATATATCAGTTGCGATGAGTCCACATTTTCTTTGCCCCTTTCTTTCCGGTCTCACTACCATGCTTCCAACACTCACTGTGGCCTTTAACATCTTGAGGACTATCCTCTGTATCAGGTGGGAAGCAGCTACTTCCTACAGGTGGAGCTGCTTGTTAGAAGCTGCAAAAAAAAAAAAAAAAAAACCTAAATATGCATCCAGAACTTCAACAGACTGGTTTAGATAAAATCATTTTCAAGTGTTTGAATGGCCCAGTCAAAGTCCAGACCAAAATTTAATTGAGAATAGGTCCAAAAAATGAAACATTTATATTAATAGACAGACCTAATCTAATCTGCTTGATCTATTTCATAAAGAAAACTAGGTAGACATTTCAGGCTAGCCGTGCAAAACTGGTAGAGACAAAAGACTCGCAGCTGCAATTGCAGTTAAAGTTGGTTCTACAAATATTGACTCAGGGGAGCTGAATACAAATGTAACAGTTAATTTTATATGCGAAAACCATGTAGCTTTTTCCTTCAGCAACACAATGAATATTTTTCAATGGCATGGTAAGTCTCCTGCTTGTTAATTATAAGCATTGCTATGATGAAATCTCTTTCTGCTTGTATATTATAATCACTGTGAAGTTGTGGGTCAAAGTAGACATATTCACATGGTCCATCAACAATAGCCACACCTGTTTTTCATTGTGCAAAGAAAACTACTGATTTCCCAAATTTCTTAAGGTTTTTAATATACTGTATGTTTGTGCGTAGCTTCTGCTATATATCTGAGTGTCATATACCTTTTGTCAATTCAGTTAAAATACAAGTTGGGATCTACTGGTTATATATACTGTTGGAAAAAAATTGGTGTTTTTATTGTTGGTTTGATTGAAGAATTACTATTACCTATAACTGAGTAAAAAATGTCTAAAATCGCTGAAGTCCTTTTCGGACATATCGGTTTCCCCTTCCTCCCATTCAGTTCCTCAAAAATCCAACTGATACCTGTCGTTGCTTTGGGGACCTCAGTGGGCGTGGGGAACCTAAACAAAAAGGGCCAGGAGCTGAAAGGAAACACAGCATTTCGTACAAGAGTCTGTGAAAGATGAAGAGTCTGCAAGAAGGCATGGCTGCAAAAGGATTGATTGTGATGGCCTTGGTCACCAACATCTGTGAAGGAGGTGAAATTAATATCTCATGAAGAACTGCAATTTGTCAGTCATTGTCTGTGCAAAGCTAATGCATTCCTGTTAAATATTTATCTGGCAGCATTGCTTGGGAAATCATCAGCATATGGCTTCCTGCAGAAAGAGAGGGAAAGGCGTGGACTGGAGTGTTTCCCTGAAGGATGCAGCACGGAAATCAACGAGGCTGAGGAGCTGATAGACGTCAATGTTGGATACGTAAGTACATTCAAATTTCACAGCTGTAGTTCACACATTTGTCATCTAAAGCTATTTTCTTTTGAGTATTAAAACCAGACCAAGATTAAAGGTATTTTTACTTATTTCAACATATTAGTTACAGCCATTCAAAATTTTAATAAAAGTAAATTATTCAAAATGAGTTGACCTACAGTTGTTAGTTGCACAATGACATGTTACAAAATTGTCATAATAAACCAAAAGTAAATAAGCTCACTTGTCAACTTTTGAGAGGAAGAATTTGAATCGTTCTTAGAGTTTCATCCAGTTCAAGTTTAAATATTTTACCCACAGAAATAAATATACAAAGGTTTTAAATTCCAAGGACAAATGTTTTAGAATGTGTTCAGACAAAATCATTCAACTCATTTTTGCAAGATTTAAACACAAATGTGAATGCCAGTTAAAAAATGGAAGTGTCAGATGCAGGGTACTGGTAAAAAAGTGGGCTGTGTTTGTGTTTTGGAAACTGGGTTTATGCACCGAGTGAGATTTTATCAGTATGAAACCGAACATCACCAACAGAAAGCACAACCAGAGAGAGAATCGAAGAACAGAGAAGCGGCCCTCTGTTTAAAAGGGATAAGGTGTAACTTAGTCAAGCATGTCAGCAAGGCGTTTACCATTAATGTGTTCCGACATACCAGGCTTTGCAAAGTCCTTACCGTTACTCTGTTGCTTAATGCACCTGCTGCATATATCAGATGTCCCGAGTGAAAGCCTGCAGAAAGGTTGAATGTGTTTGAGCAGTAGTCGTGTTGGTCGAGTTTGCACATTTATTTGCATTCAGCACTGCTTTTGTGCTGCATAAACCATAATATGAATGTAAATATGATACATCCACAGGAGGAGAATGACAGCATCCTGTACAACGGAGCAGTGGCCAGTAAAGAAATAAACCACGTAAGCTCATAATTCTGGCACTGAATAATGACTTTTACAGTAAAACAATCTTAAAGCTTAGATTTGCTTAAAAAACGTCTGTCTTTTTTTTTTTTTTTTTTGCAGAAACCTGAGAAACCCGCAACTGAAACTGTGTCGCATGAAGGATCTGGAATGTAGCCAGGAAGGAAAAGTACAAGAAGATGTTGGTTTCTCTGAAGCATCTTTACATAAAGTTCAACGTTGCTTGCATCTCAGCAAAGAAACATCAGATAATGTTAGATATACATTAATAATGTTGTAAACAAGCATGATATGGTACACACCGTAATAAAAACTGCTGACCCAGTCTAAGTTCCATTTAACAGCAATAAAAAGAAAATAAAAAGCAACTGGTTCATAAAAAAGAGGGGAAAAAATGTAGTTAATCTGATGTCACAAATTAAAATTTATAAGCAAACACTCAGTTTAGTGAGTATGAATGTATAATTAAGATCCTTGAGTTGACCTCTAAAGATGGGTGTTTGAATTGATTTAGAAAATAGATAAAGGGTTCTTTTTTTCAGCTGAGATTTTTTTTGGACATTACTCTTTGAAGAGGTTCTTGTCTTTAAATCTATTCCCACATATAATAAGCATCATATAAAAAAATCAAATATGTTTTTATTTCTTCTAATTTAGCCTGTAAATTTGTTTTTGCAGTGAAGTGCATGTCTATCATGGACTTCATGGACTTCACTGAGGGTGAGGGCCTATCAAACCAGACCCTCACCCTCATGCCACATGTTTGTTTCTCCTCTTATTTCTGTACACCATTTGTTGTCTTACTGAATCTTAAATCGTTTTTTATCCATTGTAGTCTACACAGAGGTCAGTTTTTAATGACCTCTTAGTGGGTTATTCATTTACTTAAATTCTATCTTATGTTAAAACAGCTACTTGTGATCACAATCTGTTATCACTAATTGTCTTTATACTATTGTATTTAATATCGTAAAGCTAATAACAGAACTGAAACACTCTATTATGCAGTAGTGCACTTTAGCTTTCCCTATTATTATTATTATTATTAACAAATAATTGTAGTGTTTAGAGTGATAAAGGACCTTTCATAACAGTGCAGTTTTTGTTTCCATTTGTCACATGCTGATCACGGGTTTATGGGTGTTTTACCTTCGCATTTCTACCATGCACTCTAACATTGCGAGAAATATACATATTTTAATATATATTATGTTTATTTTGTTTGTAAATCGTTTGCTTTACATTTGAGGATTTCTTATCGCAAATGTTACTTTAGGTATGCGTGGGCTTTTAGAGAGCGATAGGAAACAAACTTTCCCTCTTAGTTTATATTTTTGCTCTCAAAATAGTTAAAGAGAGTTGTTTAATCTAACAACATCTACTGTTTCCTCAACCTTTTTTACATAATTTACTTATAGAATCATTTCAAAATTTATAATAAATAGGATCTGGCGTTAATTTTGTTGCGATATAAACTGTGCCAGAGGTTATCCGGCGGATTACAAACTAAAAACGCGAGACAAATCCTGGTATAGCAAAAAATAAGTATAAACGTTCCAATGAGTTTTATCATCCTCGTTTATTTATTTTATTACTAGTTAAACCTCCCATTTCTGACAGCTCCTGAAGGCAGCATATCGAACGACAGCACTTGGTGTTACAGCAGCTGGCTACATACTTTACAAACTAGAAACTACAGCAGCGAAGTCGTTCAAGAAGAAGCCATTTTCACAATGTAAGTATTTTATGCTTCTAGTTAAAGTTATTAAACTCATATTTTCAATAAAACTGCTGTTTATCGGATAGAATAGCGACACACGCTATTCGAAAACAACGCCCCAAACTTTGCTATATTAGCTTCCAACAAGTACTAATACTTTAGCAAGACTTTCCAAATGTAAACCAGCTAAGCTAAGCTAACTGTAGCCGCAAAACATTGAAACTTTTTAGCTTTGCCTACAATACACATGATTGCCATTTCTTTGTTAGGCACAACTAAATCCAAACTATGTATTGGAAATTCGTGTAACGTCCACATGTGAGGGCAAAAGAAATATTAGCTGGTAAAGACTAGTTAGTTTTGAGCCGAAAGAACCATTTCCATTTTCCCAGCTGGCTGGCCTTGTTCCAAGATACTTACGTTCATCTTTTGTTGATTTGTTCATTCTTATTGGATGTTTCCTAATGTTTTATTTTCCGTAGGACGTAGTTTTAGCTTTAGTAAAGGGGAGATATTGGTGAGTACATTTTGACCTGAATCAGGAAGAGTTTGAATGTGTTGTTGGTAAACAATACTTGTACAGATGAGGTGTTACTCAGAGCTCAGTGTGGCTAATTTATGTTTATGACTGACAATTGATCAGCGTTTTTCTTTGTTATTTAGACCCTTTTACATTCCATAGATAAACAATTCTAATTATTTGGTTGTCAGTTTTAACTAGAGAACACCAATTAATAGACCATTTTCCCTTAACATGTTCTGGTTACATGTTGACAAATCATATTTTTGTTTTCTTTTTCATCAGATGGTTTAATTCAGGTGAGAGCTTAGTAAAAAATGTCAGTCGGCATCGGCCTGGAAATGGATGATTCATGCAACTGTACTTTCTACTTTCACCTCTTTCTTTAAAGCAGATACTTTGTATACTACAAAGTGCTTTCTTGTTCTAATTCTACATATCCAAGTTGGTGGTTTTAATTTTTCATGCAGCATACAGAGCTGCCTAACTCTGTGATGGTCCTCCATGAAAAGCTTTGTTACTGTTGTGTTTTATTTGAAGAGAATGATGCGAACTGCAATTCTAAACAACTCATAACAGCCAGAGAACCTACATTTCATTTAAAAAATTGCATATGGTTTTAAAAAATATTGTTCAGTTGCATATTGTGTAATCTTAAAACAGTTAACTATTCAAGGTGATGTCACTGTGGAAAAAGTGGAAAAAAATATCAAAGGCATTTTGGATCTGATATATTTTCAGTGTTACTTTTTTAACCCCTTATCAGCACACTCCTATTTTCGTAACGTTGTTATCTTAAAAACAGTTCCATTGCATTACCAACGTTTTGTACATGTTGAAGTTTTGAAGTGGACTGATGTTCACATCTCATGTTTATATTCATACTTTAAAGCTTCCAGGTTGTGGGAGAGTAGCACGAAGGTCATTGTTTTGTTTTCGTTTGTCCTAAACGCATCTTTTCTCCCCAGAAATTGTCTGTTTATTGATTGGAAAGACTTAGGTTGAGGAAAAATGTCTCATTCCAGATTAACAAGATGTGTTTTTTTTATATAGAAACTTTACATTGGATTCACTGATACCTATATGTGGTTTTTGTTATTGAATTATAGGTTAAATCTGCGTGTTTAACTGTCTATTACTTGCTGGCGATAATTTTAGAGATATTTTATGAATCACTCGAGGAGGTTTTCTACTCCCATTTCGTGTAAGGCTGTTACTCAGCTTTGCAGAACTTCCCGTTCTCTCAGTTCTTAGTTCAAGTAATTCTTTAGTTGACACTTTAGTGCAAAAAAACGACATAAAGCACATGATGGTAACCTCCCAACACGGTGCAATATGACAAAGAAAAATACATAAACTCCTGTTATTATTCCGTGAAGCAATGATATCCTGGTTCAAAGAGCAACCTGGTTGTATAAGTACAGTTTGAGTTATGCCATGGGCAGTTATTTTTAAGTTATATCAAAAGCATATATTAGCTTGAGCTTGTTTATTAAATGATTGGAAGAAGAAATAAATGGGTTGTAGCAGCTTTTGGGTGGTGTTATGTGGCTAAGGCTCTTAAAGGGCATATAAAACAACATAGCATTCATAAAGAATTGGCTTCCCTGCTTCTTGGTTTCTCATGCTCATCCTTTACTCTGTTCATCCTTCCAACCCCGATAAAATGGCTACTCTTTCATCGTACTGCACATGAGCAAAACAGAGCCCACACAAACATTCAGTTTACTTATGCATAGCGTTACATCAATGATGCAAGGTGACTAAGGATGATCTTAACATTTCACAAAGATTGTTACAAGGTGGATAAGTCGAAGAAAAAGTTACAATTTTATCTCTGTGGTCCTGCTAACAGCTGTTATTGGTTAATAAGATGCCAGAAGTAGCCCCTCCCACTTTATATTGACAGTTAAACTGATGCATAAGGACCTAAACCCTTGTGATTTCTTTCTGGTGAATAAGTAGTTAACAAATCTTGTCGGGTGCAAAGAAAAGTTTAAGCTTTGGATACAGGAAATAGGATTTAAAGAGCCAGTTTAAAGGGTAGCCAGTGCAGAGGTCTAAAATGGGATAATGAGATTTTGCGGATAGATTCCTTTGAGAATTGTAAAGCTTGTTAATTTGTATAAATTTTCCAAATGATAAAAGATGATTCCTAAATGTAATTGTATTGAATTTTAAAAGGTAGACTTTCATCTTATGATGCGCAATATGTTGGTATTAATATCAGTATTGGCTGATGTCAGTCATTGTTTAAGATGTCGGCATTGGGCTGGTAAGTAAAAGCGCCCAAAGTTAAATCCAATGTTTATTTCCATCTTGTTGCCATTTGTGTATGTGTTTCAGAAGGGAAGAGAGTTAACCATCTGGTATTTGTTTGACCATGTGATAGTAATGCAGCGTAGGATTGTGGGGTGTTTAACTGAAGCAAAGAAGCAATGTCAGTGGTGTGGCCATTTTTTTTCATGGTGTCAAAACGTTAGGTAAATATATAGATAATATTAATAATATCGGTAAATGTTGGTTATTGGACATATCAGCAATAATAATATCGGATATCGATATCTGCCCAAATATTCGTATCTGTGCATCCCAATATTCACTGTCTTATTATGGTGATGTTTAGTGCTTCATTGTTCTACTAAAGAGACACAGAACAAACATGGAGAACTGAGATGGAGAAGTGAATTAGTCCGCAGCTCCGCCCTAAATTTTATTTAGAAAGGACGGCGTAGTCAACTTAAATGACTGCAAAGTGCAGAGGTCTTGTGGTTGGGGAAAAAAACAAGGCCAAATTATCAACTCTGCCACCACCATGCTTGAGCGCGAGTTATTTGACTTTATCTGGTTTTCTCCTAATGTAGAGATGTGCACTATATGTATTGACAATTACCATAAACCTAATGCTTTTTGTTAAATGTTATATAACAAAAAGGGTTCATTTTAGCTTTTTGTATTTTTTTGTTGAAGCACTTTGTAATTTTTATCTTGAAAGGTGCTAAATAAATAATGTTTTACTTACTACGTACCTACTATTTATTGAAAGTACTGAGCTGTACATTGTAGATAACTGTTTTATCTGAATATATTGAGGCATTATATTTTAACCATTAACTTTGTGGCTGATGATATATAGAAGGAAACACATTTTTGTAATGTGTGTCATTTGTTGTGTTGTGCAACGGTAGGTTTGGCTATTTGCAATTTACAATTTAATGATTATAAGTAAAATTTACAAAATTAGAATAGTTAGAAAAGTTAGAATATAAAATCTTCACTCAGACTAACAAGCCAGAGCACCATTGTTGGGTGTGTATATATATATATAATATATATATATATATATATATATATATATAACACACACACACACAGAAGCACATATAAGTATAAAACAACTTTCGATTGGGATAGTCAAGTAACCAACTCTTTAACCAGGCTAATAACATTCAGCTACGCTACTGAGTAAAAATATTAAAAATCAATTGGGAGAACTAATAAACTACTAAAAAGGGAACAAAAGAATAAACATTAACCAATAAATGGTGCAGTAAAACCACAGTTCAGTGTAAATATGTTAAAGAACAAAGGTTTGTTTAGGGAATTTGGAATAAGATCAAATTAGTTTTAAAACATATAAGAGCAATAGTTTGTGTGTGTTTTTTCTGTTCCCAGATTACTTTATTTCTGAACCCGTATTTATTGGTACAACCCATGTCAGCTCAGAGGGCCAGTCAGGATTTTTCTGTGTTGCCACACTGAATTCCAGCTAAGCTGTATATTGAGCCTTGAGAGTCAGCATATATTTCTAACTTAATGTTTTACAGTAATTCGAAAACTTAATCTCAGACTTTACTGACTTCCAGTATCACATGGAGCTGATGTCATTGCAGTGTCATTTTGCGTCGTGTCAAAAGGTGGCAGTATATTACTACTGTGTTGTTTTAAGTTAAATTTTTAAAAGGTGCCAAAATACTAAGCTTTCTGTTGTATTTTGCTGTAGTAAAATTTCTACAAGGGTATGAACCCTTAATTTTGCTCTTGGGTAAACATTTATTTGTAAAACATGTTAAAATCTACTATTATTCTCAGTTCTCTCATTATTTAGATTTTGAATTTGCTACTTTCGCCACTTTCTTTGTTTACATCATCACAATATCCCCACTACTCTGGGTTATTGCATCTTGGTCACCAAAAGCTATATAAGGTCAGTGCATCAGCAGCAATAAACATTTATCCCACTGGTTAAATACATATAGACATGCATACTGTCAATGCCTGATACTTCATGGTAATGGAATGAATTTATGTAGCACTTTTCCTGTCATACACACCACTTAAAGCCCTTTACACTAGAGCCACAGTCACCCGATCAAACTCACAAACACGCACACATTCATACACCGATATGCAGATCAGTAGGCAACTTGAGGGTCCATCGGCATGTGGCAGGAGGAAGCTGGAATCAAACACAACTTTTGGATTGCAAGACGACTACTCTTCCCACTGAGCCATGGATATACCATATCATTTAAATATTAATCTATGTAATTGTTTTACTTCAGGTGGATATTTTCAGTAGAACTACAGTCGTCACATGTATGCTGGCCTTAGGCTCCGATGGCAGTAACATAAATATATCACTTTAGTATATTTGCTAATTTCTGTCAGGCGTGGTATGCTCCATGCTACAAGTGTGAAAGCATCTTTTCAATAATCAACACACCCTTATCAACCGTATTGTCCCACATGGTGGCTTTTAAACCAACAACACAAGCTGGATTGACTTTTTAACTAGTTTGTATGATGGCTTCAAATAACTAACCAGCTGTGTTATTCCAAATATGCTAAAAGAAGTAACTCTTTAGACAGTATATGCTACTGGAAGGGGAAAACATACTTGAGGGTATGCATCAGAAAACTGTGTAAAAAGAGGTCTTTACTTTTGTATTATTATTTTACTTTGGATATTGTGTATATCCTTTGGTACCTTGCAAAACTATTCATGCCCCTTTAACTTCTTCACATTTGAACTAAAACTTTAGTGCACTTTATTGGAATATTATCAGAACCACATTTCACTGCGATGTCCCATCGAGTCTTTTGGGGTATGCCTCTACCAGCTTTGGGCATCTAGAGACAAATTTATTTTGCCAATTCTTCATAGCTGAAGAGCTCATGCTTGGTCAGATGGAATGGAGAGCTCTGGCCCAGCGTTAACCGATGTTCAATTTAGGTCTCATCTTCATGGCAAATTACAGAAGAACAGTTTAAATAGTGAAACTGAACAAATATTTCCAAAATTTAATCCAGTTTCAATACTAAGCTCTACTTTCAATGACCACTGCAGTCTCTATATTAATCAACCATCTGAAGGGAATCCTTCATAGGAGCACACATTTGGAAATTAGGTGTGGTCTCAGGAACATCAATCTTAGGTGTAATTGGGAGCTTTTTTCCTTGAGTGGTATCTATCACAACCTTAGTGTAAATAGTCAGAAATTTGAAGTGGGTGTGGTTGCCACACCTCCAGACAAGACACAGGCTATCAAGGGAATGCCTGACCTTTGACCTTTTTTTCTTGCTAATACCACACATACACTATATCTAGAGTATGTTTAGGCGTGTGTTCTGCTGTGTAAATTGTTTAACTTGACAGCCAACATTAATGCAGTCAGAAGGGGTTTTTGGCAAATAAGAAAAATAGCTGGACAAAAGATTTTTGTAAATTTAGTGTTGTCATAGTTTTGACTAATTTCTGCAACATTTGGTGTAAATCAAAATACATTTAGTAGGTCTATAAATGATTAATTATTGGGCTATACAACATAGATTTGTATGATAAGGAGTAACTGATTTATTAAATTAGGATTGCCACTTGTGGCCAATGAGGAAAATGACATTGACTCTAAGATGGAGATTTTATTGACATGTTTTAATCAATTTATCAGGTCAGCCGCCAGTCCAGAAGGTTCTGCTCCAGCATCGAGCAACAAGCGCTTGCAGCAGACACAGGCCCAGGTGGATGAGGTAAGTTACATTTTGGCTCTTCACTCGATGAATGAAAAAGGACTTTTTTATAAACAAACTAATCACCATGCCTTTATTGTAACTGATTGCTGAACACATGACCAGTTTTGAACCACAATGCTTAAATCAGGCAATCTAGGTAAAGCTTTCTTTTTATTTCTTGCTTATTCAAAACAGATATCGAAAACTAAACTCAGTGTAGATTAATTGTGTCGCTTGGCTCCCATTCACCAGCCCCTCCCTTTACCCTTATTCATTTCGTTGCAGAACTTGCATAACCCTTGGCATACGTGCCATGATTCACCATACTGAATCTTCTCTCCCTAACGTTCTACCTACGCAATACCATTCTTGTGTCAAAAGGTGTTTAGGGAAGGCCATCTGGTAAACAGTTTAAATCTCTTCTATTCACAACAAGTTATTAAGGACTACAGGTAAAAAAGTAGCAGAGGAACCCTCTTAATCTCCATTATTCTCTTCTCCCTCTCTGTTTTTCATTTCTCCTGGAGGTCCACCCCTCCCACCTGGAACTTTAACCTCAGTCTGCCACACAGTTTCCAATTGGTTGTCAGAGGATTATATAATCACCATCTCTATCCTTATGTAAGAGCTGCATGGGTTTACGCACTCCTCTACCGTGCAGCTCAGTCAGGGAGGAGGGGCGGTAGTGAGCTTTGTGGATCAGTGGAACATGTGGGTTACGTGTATTCTGTGTTTCAGTCTACGCCTACTGAGGTTTGCTGAAGTCACAGTGAACTCTAAGATAAACATTACGTCAATTACATCTTCTTACAAGTTGGGATATGTCTTGATTGATGTTGTTAGGTAAAGTTGCCTCAGGATATTTTACATTCATAGCTATTATGTCATCATTTTGTAGGGTAATACATGGCACAGTCCTTAACCTCCCCTATTAATGATTAATACCAAAGTGTGTATTTACGACATACAAAGTGTGTGTGTGTATAAATGTATGTACGTATGTATGTGTGAGTGTGTGTGTATAGATATATATTATATATTATATATATATATATATATATATATATATATATATATAGAGTATATATATATATTATATATATATATATATATATATATTAATATAATATATATATGTATCATATTATATATATATATATATATGTATATATATATATATATATATATATGGTATATATATTATGTATATATATATGTTATATATATATATTATATATATGTATAGGTATATATATATATATGTATATATATATATAATGTATATCTATATATATAGATATATATGTATATCTATATTATGTATATATATATATATGTATATGTATATCTATTATATGTATATATATATATATGTATATCTATATATATATATATATCTATGTATAGTATATATAAGTTTATCTATATCTATATGTATATATATATATTTATGTATATAATATTATGTTATATATATATCTATATATATGTATATATATATATATATATATATATATTATATGTATATCTATATATATGTATATATATATATGTATATATGTATATATATATATATATGTAGATATATATATATATGTAATTATATATATATATACTGTTATATATATTATATGTATATATATAATATGTATATTGTATATATATATATATCTTGTATATATATATATATATGTATATATATATATATATATGTATATTATAGATATATTAATATATATATGTATATATATATATATATTATGTTTATATATGTATGTATGTATGTATGTATGTATGTGTGGGTGTGTGTGTGTATGTATGTGTGTATGTATACACATAATAAAATATTATAATAAATTATAATAAAATGTTTTTGTGTGCTTTTATCTTGTGTAGGTAGTAGACATTATGCGTGTTAATGTGGACAAAGTACTGGAACGTGATCAGAAACTGTCTGAACTGGATGACAGAGCAGATGCACTGCAGGCTGGAGCCTCCCAGTTTGAGACCAGTGCGGCTAAGCTGAAACGGAAGTACTGGTGGAAGAACTGCAAGGTAGACTACCTGTCTGGTCTTAAACTATTCTCTACCGATAATAACTTGATCATAACAAGACCACTTGGAATGGTTGTGATTACATAACTGTAGCATTTTTAAAATCTTATCTGATCGCATTTGTTGCAGATGTGGGCCATCTTGATAGCTGTTCTGGTGATCATCATCATCATCATTATTAGTGAGTATAAAAAAAAAGCTTACAACCAGTTTTGTGAACTTTTTTGACACTCGCAGACCTTTAGATAAATGTTATTGTTAAAATCTATATGTCTCTATTGCCAAATGCTTTAAGTTAGTATCATATCTAAAAAGCCTTTATAATGTGTCTTGCAAAAGCATTCATACCTTTGATTTTTTTTTTTTTTTTATCACATTACAACCACTGTGAAATAGCATGTTAGTGCATGATTGTGAAGTGGATGGAAAAGAAAAAAATTATTTAATGAAAATGTTTTTCATCAACAAAGACGTGTAATGGTGAAATCACATATTTATTAAATAAAGTTCACCTGTGAGTAATGTCTGTATAAATTCTTTTTTGTAGATTACGAAGGTTTATGAAGGGTATGTAGAAAACATGCAGATGTTTTACCCAGAGCTATTACCAAACTTTTTTGAAAATTTTTGGCCTACATGTAAAATGCTATGTTGGCCATAAAGCTAAGACTGCACATCACCCTGAACTTGCTAGTCTTTAGCATGAACAGAGATGCTGGTCAGTTGATGGGTAGATGGATGGAGGTATATACACAAAAGACTTGAGACTGGGTCAGGAGTTCACTTTCCAGTCCTCGCTACAGTAGAGTAGCTTCAAGAAAACTGCATTTATGGTTTATAAAGGCCCAGTCAATGCCTACATCTGAATGTTACACTCAGAGGCAAAACATGAAAATCTGCTGTTCAGAGATGCTCCCTATCCGGTCTGACTGAGTGACTGAAGAATTGGTATAAAATCCAGTTTCTAGATGTGCAAAGCTGGTTGCAACATAATCAAAAACCTTGGTGCTGAAATTGCTGCAAATGGTGATTCTATGATCTTTTTTTTCATTAGGGCTTGAATACAAATTCACACAATTTCAGATTTTCATTCGTAAAAACAATTTCAAACCATACATTGTTTTCTCGCATAATGCATAATTAATAATTATGCATTACTTTGTGTTGGGTTATCAAACAAAAAAAAAATACATTCAGGTACAATGATAAAATGTGAAAATGGTATGAATATTTTTTCAAGGCCCCGTAAAGTTGGCTAAAAGTAAATTCATATTTTAAACAATCTGCATCAGTAGTGAACATTACTTTTCTCATTTATAATCAAACTATAAATGAGTTTACAGATATGCTTGTTAAAGCTGTTCTTTAAAAAGTTCCTACTCTCTCTACAGTTTGGAGCAGCACAAAGTGAAGAGGATTGGAGGAAAAGATGAAGAAGAATTGGGCAATATGTATACTTCAGATCTCACAGAAAGAAATCAAAAGATCACAATATTCACCTCTCTATGGGTCTTCCTTTCTTCTCCTGGATTGACTTGAGTGTTTATGTGTGTGTCTCTGTGTCAATGTAAAAGATTGTATTAAAACTGCAGTTTTGCTTATGTGACTTACAACACACACACACACACACAAAATGCATTCTTGAGACTAGAAGTGAAGAATATTGTTGTAAACTCCGAACTCTGAATATATATTAATAGTCACTGATATTGTGTGCCTGGCTAAGAAATGTGCCTTTTGAGGATTTTGTTAGTTTTCATGCCCCTTTTCTACCACAGACAGGTTTTTGTTTTTCAAACTGTAATGTTTTTTTTCCAAGATTTAGTCTCTTTTGCCAATGGTTACAATGGACTTGTGAACAATAGGATTTAAAAAAAATTATTTTGTGTTTTTGCACACAATCAAGTGCTTATTGAGTTACTCATAGTAGAAAATGTTAAAAACAGAAGTAATGTAAGAGGTCATCTACATTAACATTATGCTAATTAGCAAGAACCTGGTAAAAAAAAACATCTGATCATAATTGTCCTCATTCATGTGGCACTTGCATCTTGTAAATGCTTATGTTTAAATAAGTGCCTAAAAGACCAAACAGCCAAATGGCCTTATAAAGACCAGAGAAACTGCGTCAAAATAGGGACAAATAAGCCTCAGCCTTAATAACTGGTGAGTTGTCTTACTTGGAGGCTCTCAAAGATTTGTCAAAAAGATTGCTCTTGTGTAATGTTCAAGGACAGTGCTGTAAGAAAATATAGTTTTAGACTGATGTCTTGAAGGTCTCCTAAATGAGAACAGTCAAAAATACCCAGCCATAGTTGTTTTATCATTTGTTCAAGCCAGTAACACACTACCACCTTCTGAATGCTCAGACTGTCAGAGCAAAGACTCCTTCCCTTGCTACTGTCAGCTAAACCTAACCTTTAATAAACTTTTCAGTTATGTCATACCTGTATTTATTCCATCTGATAATGTAATATACTTCCCAGATGTGATACTTCAATTTTAGTGTAGAGTATGCTTTTATTTGCATGCATAAAATGTAGAACTAATCAAATACTTGGAAGAAGTATTTTTATGGTGGTCGCTACTGCTTAGCATTTACACCATTACATTGTAACATATTCTATACAACACTGGATTTGGAGTTTTGTTATTTTTTGTATAATCTTTCCATTACTGTTTATGTTTTTTTGTTTTGTTTTTTTTGCATTTTCAGAATATCTAGTGCTAATATAACATTGCCCTTCAAAATGCATGCATGATGCAGGATAATTAATGCATATATTATTGTGGTCTTTTTTTTTTTTTAGATGATAGACAACTGTTTATAGGTAATACTTTTATCACATACGTTAAGCCATGTTCTCAACTGTCCTCCCATTGTATTTGCTCAAAAATCTGACACCCTTTAACTTTTAAGCCTTAGTTCTAATTACATGCTGGGATTTTTTTTGTGAAAGTGCAGTTGTACTTTGTGGCCCTAAAAACAGTTGCTTGAATAAAACGGATAAAATTTATATTAAAGACCGGCGCTGTTTTTTTTCCTCACCTGTTTAAATATGTTAGATATTCCTAATCATTACAAAGCCTTTCTGCGTTCCTGTCTAATAAGCAAAACCTTTTTTGTTCGTTCCATTGGGGTCTGATTTAGTAATGTCAGTCTTGCAGGTGCAATGAGAAGAGCCACCTTTTTTTGCAATTACAGCTTCAAGTCTTCTGGCATGTCTCTACCAGCTCTGCTCATCTACAGACTGAGATTTTTGTCCATTCTTTGCAAAATAGAGCCCTTGAGCCCAGTCAGATTAGATGGAAAGTGTCTCCATCCATCCATTGTCTTCTGTTTATGCGAAATCAGGTCACGGGGTAACGTGTCTTTGAGAGGAACCCAGACATACCTCTGCCCAGCAATGTTCTCTTGCTTATTTTGGGAGATCCCAAGGTTTTCATAAGTGGGAAGGGATATATTGTCTCTCCAAAAAGTTCTGGGTCTGGTCGAAAGTGCTCAGAAAACCTCCACCTTGGGAGGTGCCAAAGGGGCTTTCTAATCAGATCCCTGAACCGCCTCAACTGACTCCGTTCGATACAGAGAAGCAGTGACTCTACTTCAAGCTCATCCTGCATGACAGAGCTCCTCAACCTGTCTTTTAAGGTTGAGTCTGGCCCCCCTCGAAAGAAAACTCATTCCAGCTGCTTGTATCCGGGATCTTGTTTTTTCAGTCATGATCCATGTCCCATGACCATAGGCATTACTGCATACAAAGCCCGAATCCTTTTGCTCATCTATTGCTCCAGCCTATCACTCAGAAACAAGATACCATACTTAAACTCCTTTTGAGGCAGAGCGTGACTTCAAACCTAGAGAGAGCAGTTCACCTTGTTTGGCTCCATGACTCTCGTCCTAGCTGCTTCCCATCAGCTGTTTACCGCTCCAGTGGAAGCTGAAGATCATGGCCGGAAGAAGCTCAAAGCACCTCGTCATCTGCGAAAAGCAAAGCTGAAACGCTGAGGTTCCTCAACCAGACAACTATGCCTGGAGATTTTGCCCATGAACACCACAAAGAGAATCAGTGACGAGGGACAGCCCAGGCATAGTCCCAGCCATGTTGAGTTTCTGTGATCAATTATTTTTGCCACATATCGGCTTAATTTAGTACTGGAATTGGGTCTTTCTGATGTAATTTTACTTGAACAATCCAACTGATGCTTTGGCTTTATGTATTCCTCCTTTGTTTTTCTGGAAGATGAACCTTGACCCCTGTTTAAACTGTTCTGCAGCCTCTAACATTGTTTTCAAGATTACCATATATGTTTATGCCCCTTTGCTTCAACTCAGACCAGCTTCCCTCCACATGATGAAGTAAAAAAACCATCATGTTCTATGATGGGGGTGGTGTGTTTTGGGTGTTCATTTCTCATCACATAGTATTTCGTGAGGGGTTGAAAAGTTAATTGTTGCTTCTATCTGCCCAGAGCGCCTTCTTCCCTATGTTTGCTATGCATCCAATGTGGCTTGTGCATTAATCTCTCTAAAGAACTCCGCAACATTTACTCTGTCATCTATGGAGATCTAATTTTAAGTTGTCAAATTATTTTAGGTGTAGACTTCAGTTGGGTCATTCTAACACAATATGTTTTAGCAATGCAATTAGAGTCATCATCCTACAAAAATGTGGAGCCTAGTAATAGGTCTTTCGGAACCTCTAATGGATTTTCTTCCAGGATTCCATTGTACTCAGCTCAAATCATCATACCATCAGCTTTGACCTGCTTTCCTGTCACTGCTGAGAATGGCGTCCCCACAGCATGTTGCTGCCACCACCATGTCTCAATGTGGGGATGGTGTGTTCAAGCTTATTTGCAGTTTTAATTGTCAACTACACGTAGCATTATGTGTGTTGGCCAAAAGGGTTAACAATTTTGGCCTCACAAGTCCAAGGCACCTTCTTTCATATGGTCGCTGAACCACCCTATGGCTTGTGGTTTTCTTTCAACGGAGACTTTCATTTTGAGACCCACCCAAAAAGCCTACATTTGTGGGGAGGACAGATAGTCGTCCTGTCAGATTTTAAAGCGAACGGGATTATTCCTTTTCTTTCCATGTTTTTCTTTGCATCTTCAGTTGATTAATAGTTTTCGAATTGTACTCCGCCCTTAGCTTCTTTGATTATGTTACATTTAAATGTGAAGATAGTGTTTCAGTGGAAATATACATAATAAAAATGAAACTCAACCAGGAAAGTATTGGGATATGCACACAACAAAGACTCTGTTCATTTTCAGAAGCATTAATGTGGCAGTTCGGGGTGAATCGAAATTGCTCACGCAGTCGACTCTGGCTTGTTGTCTGTCTGTTGTGTAACATGGGGATACACGTGAACCGAGCGCGAGTTCCTCACAAGCCGAATTGTAAGACACGCCCACGTGTCCAATCACACAACAGATTCAAATCCTGCCTGTCCAATCACCGCCGACCGGGCGGGGCTATTCTACACCGGGCTCACGTTGCACATTTGTGTCAAACGGTTTGGACTGGGTGACGTTATGAGATGCGTAACTGGGTAACAACTAAAATATATTCTTATACTGGATGGACAATCAGTTTTGTGGACGCCTAGGTTTTGGATATTAAACCTAAGACTCACGTGGATCTCAAAAGGTAAAACTTTCTCAAAATAAATGTAATGTGAGATGTAGTTCCAGAGTTAGCTAACTGGATAAGCTAGCTAAGCACACCAACAGGAGGATATGAATGTAAACAAAATAATGTAATCGTTTTTTTTTCATTGTCTGGCGCTAAGACAGTATTATGAGTATGTAACATGCAACTTTGGTTGGATGTTTGACGTTGAAAAGAATGAGTAAAGGCAAAGGTTATTAGTTTGTATTGCTAATATTTTAGCCAAAATAACATGTCTGCTGCTTGCGAGTTGCGCTCTGGGGTTGCTATCAGTCATAAAGCAGCCGATACTGTGGAGCGACAGTTTTTATGTTAAGCATTTGCTTATTAAACTACATATTAAGTCACGGTTACGGTATTCGAGTTTTCTGTAAAACATTTTAACCATAGTTTACTATACACGCTATAGCAAGTCACTATTTGTCGCAGGGAAGATAATACGTGTCACAAAATGAAAATACATTAAACGACGGATTGTCTGTATTTTATATCATTTATATTTCTCTCTGCACGTATTGGATAGAGACGTGCGGTGATTATGGACGCTATTAGGGTCAGCGAGTTCTTTATGGGAGCGGCGAGGGAAATGTCAAATCTGTGTAGCAGTCGTTCTAGGTTGTTATGGTTTATTATCATTATTCTTCAGAATCGTCTAATTAGGATCCTGATTGGGTGCCCAGCCCAGAAATATTTTCATTTTCATAAAAGTAATTTCATGTTAATACAGAACATTTATAAATGTATTTTAGGTTGTTGTTGTCTTTTTTGTTGTTACAATAGGATTCTAAAACATTGGGGGTTTACCCCAGCAATAATTACATTTTCATACAACGGTATTATAAGTTTGAGGTAATTATATGTATATATATATATATATATATATATATATATAGAACAAAGAAATGCAGACCATTTATAGTATCCTTTTGTGCGGCTATTTTGTTGTTTTTCGCAGCCATTGTAAAGGACTAAGAAAAACGTACTATTAAAATGTTCTTTGGTAAAATAAATAATTAAAACATGTGATACTTTGTAAAACTTATTGGAAACTGTCTGCGCTCACTGTGATCCTTCATCCTGATCAAGTTTCTGTTTAGATCTTTTGGTCCCATCAGCTTCTATTTCCTCTTGATTACTTTAAAAAGGTACATATTTATAGTAATCATTCTCTAACTTGATTTTCTCCAGTTTTTGTCAGAATAGTTCCTAAAAACAAAAATATATAGGCCATGCCTATTGTCGTAACAGGGAAGGCGTTATTTTGATCTACCTATGTGAAATCTTGTTTTGGTTTTATTTATATGTCTCAATCCGTTCATTCACTAACTTGTTTCCAATTAATTATTCAGGGTGACAAAGTACATATGTAGACAAGTGTGTAGATGAACAGCTGAATAATGGTTGATGCTTCTCAAGTACTCTTTCTGGTTTTTGTTGGATTTTTCTTCTCCCTATCCTAGATTTATATGCCTTATTCTTGCTGGCACTCCGCCCTCTAGTTTGCTCTTTTTGAAAGTGCATACTGTTCGATACGCTGACAGAATTTGGTACAAATCCTTTTCCTCAACTCATATTCACAATGAATGTCAGCTGAAGACACTTAACGAGACTGATGGATTAATAGAAATATTTTACTAGGATTGGACATAAACTAAAAAGACCTTCCCTTTAAAATGTTAAAAGATGGTCTTACTTCCTTTGTCAGAGACTTGAAAAAAACTAATTTGTGTATATTGTTTTAGAATATACACATATTTCTTCTTGGTTTTATAGCTATTCTGCCTTGTTTGTTTATTCATTTGCTCTTTAGTTGTTTTTTATTCATTTTTATAAATGGTCACAGAAGCATTCCTTCCGCCTTAGTGAGTCCAGCTGAATAAAATCTGTCCAACCTGTTTATGTTGGAGGAAGCAGCTCAGACCTGTTACTGAAGCAACAGGAGAGAAAGATCATCAGCCACATGTGTGCATAGTCACGCTGCTGTGATGTCACATTTGCCTAAATCACCAGTGGTGACAGGTTACGTGCAGTGGACTTATATGAAACATAGACAAAAGGGGAGCAAATGTTGTTTTTAAGTAGTAGTATTTAGCTGCTTAATGCAGGTTTTTAATAGATATGCATTTTTTATTTATGTCTTCATGAGATCTGGGGTCATTCAAAACAGCTGACGCTTATGTTTTATTAGGTAAACGTGCATTATGTTTTGCTGCCTGCTGAACAGTAGACCTGATTTCAGCGTTCAGGCCACACATAGCCCTCATTTACACAAGTCTGAAGATTTGTCTATATATAACTCTGATTGAATAAATATGCTACTATATCTTTTATGTTTAGACCAAGCTAGTCTGTATTACTTTGCATGTTTTTGTGTGTTTATTCTGCTCTCTGCCATCATTCTGTGGTCACTGACACTAGAGAGGAACTCCTAAACATCAGACAGTCCTCTCTAGGCATTTTTCTCCATTTTTCATCAACCCAAACTTCACTGAGATCTTGGTTTGTGGCGCAACGGCTCTCTATGGAATTTACCAAAGACACAGACGAGGTAAATGGGCAGATGCACTCGTGCAGCTTCTGTAACACTGACTCCACACACCCTTGCCCTCAATCCACCTGGCAAATGTCTGCTCTCTGGCTAACAAACTGGACAAACTGCTGCATCTCAGCTCTAAATACTCAGACTTTCGCCGATCTGCTGCCCTCTGATTCACCAAATCCTAGCTTGGTGAGCACACCTTGGACAGCACACTTCTGATGCCGGGCATCCAGCTGTTTGGAGCGGGCTGCAGTGCAGAGCTCTCGGGGTAAAAAGTGAAGAGGTTGAATGTGCCAGGATCCTGTTTTTAGATTTCAGCTTGGCCTTCATCACCCAGACATCCTCCACCAGAAGCTCATCCAGCTCAAAATGCTGGCTGCTACCTGTCAGTGGATCACCAGCTTCCTGACTGACTAGCGGCAGGTTAGGCTGGGGAGCATCTTCTCTCGCACAAGAACCATCTGCACCGGCGGCCCTCAGGGGTGTGTTCTCTCCCCACTCTTCTTCTCCCTCTACACAAATGACTGCACCTCAGCGGACCCATCTGTGAAACTACTGAAATTTGAAGATGACACCACTGTCATTGGTCTAATCCAGAACAGTGACGAGTCTGTATACAGACAGGAGGTGGATCGGTTGGTGCGCTGGTGTGGTCAGAACCACCTGAAACTTAACCGGCTCAAGACAGTGGAGATGATGGTGGACTTCCAGAGAACTTTGCCCTTACATTGCCTTCCCTCACCATTCTCAACAACACTGTCTACTGTGGATCACTTCTGGTTCCTAGAAACCACCCTTTCTCAGGACCTGAGACTGTACTTCCTGCAACTTTGTAATGAAGTGTAGTTTGTCAAGATATTTACCGCGTAAAAGTTGCTTTATTGTACGAAGTTGTGTCTTTTATTGTAAGAGAATAATGGCTCATCATGCTTCACTTCCACAATAAAGAGTATATGAAGTCATGTTCCCACAAACCATTTTATAATTATAGGCGAAACAATTTTTTGCAAGAAATAAAAGGCTAAAGGTTTCAGATTGCATAATAGGCAATGATGCCAACTCTAATAAACTGACATGCATTTTTGTTTTACGTAACTGCAGGTTCCTGTGTGACCTGTTGTACCATACTTTGTCCAAAAGCCATCTAGCGAAATTTTTGATTCAGTGTTGTCGTCGTATTGATTTAGGATTACAATTTCTAACATTATTTTAACATTACTTACAGTGGATTTTTAAATATTATTTTCCCATGTTCCTTTCAAACGTTTTATTGGCCACCGATGCAATTAGTCTGAGTTGAAGATCTATTGAAGGGGGAGTAGTATGCTTTCAATTGGAGCTCTTTGAAGAATCAGAATTTTAGCAGGTTTGGACTTTAGAGAAACAAAAGATGTGCATCTGCCCGAAAACCGTTGCTGCAACTCTTTATTTAACTTTAATATACTAAAATATGTTTCTTTTACAATAGGATTTTGCTACCCAAAGTACAATTTGTTTATGGAAAGCATTAACGCCTTAACCGCTCTCAGAACCTGGCACGGCTCAATTCTGGACACTCAGAAACAACACACCTCCACCTTTCTTTTTTTACAACACTGGCAGAAGTAAAACGTCTTCTTCTGCGGTTGTTTTATGGAAATCCGACAACTCTGTGCATGTCGAAGTGTTTCTACTCTGAATAAAGCATGCTAGCATGTAAGCGGGAGATCGACAGATGGATCGGTGCGGCTGCCGCAGTAATGGGGGCGCTGTGCCGGTCCGTTGTGTTGAAGAGACAGCTGAGCCGAAAAGGGAAGCTCTCGATTTACCGGTCGGTCTACGTTCCTACCCTCACCTATGTGCCATGAACTTTGAGTCATGACCAAAAGAACGTGATCCTGGATACAAGCGGCTGAAATGAGCTTCCTCCATAGGGTGACCCGGCACTCCCTTAGAGATAGGGTGAGGGGCTCGGCCATCCAGGAGGGGCTCGGAGTAGAGTCACTGGTCCTCAAAATCGAGAGGAGCCAGTTGAGGTGGCTCGGGCATCTATACCGGATGCGTCCTGGACGCCTCCCCCAGCAGGTGTTCCAGGCACGTCCCACCTGGAGGAGGCCCAGGGGACGGCCCAGGACACGCTGGAGGGACTATGTCTCTCGGCTGGCCTGGGAACGCCTTGGGCTCCCCCTGAAGGAGCTGGAGGAGGTGTCTGGGGAGAGGGACGTCTGGGCGTCTCTACTGAGTCTGCTGCCCCCATGAACCGATCCCGGATGAAGCGAAAGACAAAGAGTACGAGCACATGCGTGTAAGCATGTAAACACACGTCACAATCGGATTGTTTCATTTTGTGACCATATGATTGGTAAATTTAGATATATTTAGTTGAATCATAAGTAAACATAGCTATAGTGAATGTACCCTTTAACCCCACCCTGATGAAATTTATTTTATTTTATTTTTTAGCGAGTTTTGGAGAGAACCTCTTGATAAATCATATTGCGTTAAGACAAATGAACTGAACATAGCTATAATAGATAGCATTTTAGCTGCATTTCAAATCTCTTTGACCATCCATTGAAATTTCTAATTTCTTCTATTTACTATAATTTTGTTTAGCACAACATAGTTTTTTTTTCTTTCTAATTTTAGGTTAAAAAAAGGATCAAGTGTCAGACGTCTCATCTGTTTTTAAGTGGAGACAGTATACTGAGGTGAAAAAAGACTATTTCACATTTTTTAACATGTAAAGGTGAGATTTTCGTCTTCTTTCATTTTCCACCTCTATATTTTATATAACTGAAGAACACTTGTCATAGCATGCCAAACGGGAAGTTTGATACGGTATCATGACATTATGCTTTGGAAAAGCTATGACTGTATATTATAGGCTGAATCAGTTAATCCATCATCTAATCTTTTACAAACAACAGAAATCTTGCAGCTCCTCCTACCAGTTTTCACAGTTAATCAGGTGTAACGTTGACAAAAAAAAACATTATCTTAGCACATTTACGAACAGTTCAGTTAAGTACAGTGCTACCTAAAAGCATTCAATGGATTACAGATACAAGTATTTTTACCCAGGACTAAATGTGTTAAAGTAGCTTTGGTGACAATCACAGCCTCAATTCTTCTTGGGTGTGTCTGTACAAGGTTGGCACACTTTGAATGTTTTCTCTTATTCTCTGCGCATCCTCTCAAGCCTGGGATTTGTCAAGGACATTTACAGACTTCTCCTGAAGTCGGTCCTTTGTTATCTTGGCTGTTTGTCAAAGGCTGTGATGAAGATGAATTGTTAATGTGAGTAGTCAGGAAGAGGTTTTCTTGAAGAATCTCTGTATTTGGCTGCTTTCATCTTGCCCTCTATGCAGACCAGTGGCCCAGGTACCGCTGCTAAAAAACATTCCCACAGCATGATGCTGCCATTAACTTGCTTCACAACAGGGGTGATGTTAGCTAGGTGATGAGCGGTGACTGTTTCCCTCCAGACATGATGCTTAGAGTTCAGCTCTGTTTTGGTTCCAGGTTCTCTCTGCTGGTGTGATAAACCCTAAGGTGCGTTATAGCAAAATAAATCAGGCATCCATGTACCTTTTATTTTTTGTGAGGAGTAGCTTCCATCTGAGGAGTAGCTTCCATCTGGCAACATAAAGGCCCGGTTGGCTTTAGCAATAGTTGACCCTCTGACTGGCTTTATTGTCTCTACAAAGGAGCTAATTGACCATTGGCTTCTTGGTCACCTCTCTAGACCAAACTGACTTCATGTACCAATAATGGAGACTACATTGTTTTTCAGGACATTCAGTGCCGCCCAATTTCTGTTTGTATTCTGTCCAGAGAAGTTTGTAGCATAACAAAATTTGGAAATGATGAGTGGTGTGTACCTAACCAACCCCTTATAGCTGAATGAAGGCTAGCTAAAAATAGTCAACCTTGTTTTTTTCTGTGCTGCAGGATTAGGTTTAAGTCAGATCAGCATATGTTTACATCACTACTTGTGTGCACATACATATCTGTTGTCTCAAGTAATGTGTGACTAAACACTTTTATTTAACCAAAGTTATGCAATCCTTCACCAATAGGCCGAGAAATGTTGAACAGTATTATCACTTGATTTGGCCATCATGTATTTTTCTCCATGTTTTCTTCCTTGTGTATGTGGTTGCAGTTGTAGTCTATTAATGCTCATGCCAAGGTCCTGAAGTACACATTGGGAAAATGTAATGTTTAAAAACAAACATTACTTCAGAATCCTTCACTAGACATCTATGACGCGCACATGACTGATTTGATGTTATAATTTATTACTCAAATAACTTGCAGCTGTTGCATCACAGTGTAAATGGACGCTGATGGGAGTGAGTCAGACAGCAATGAGTTGGTGTGATAATCAGACTGACCAGTAGTTTTAGATAAGAGGGCAGATTGTATTTCTTCATGTTTGCAAAATTAAAAACATTATTGCATTACACAGAGCATATTGTGTTTTTGTATTTTGCAAAGGTTGTAAAATAAGGACTACATTCGGAAATGTTTGTTTTTCTTCTTTTGATTTGAGTATTGAACAAATCAAATGACACAAGTTGATTGTAGGTAAATTCAGGTTTTCTGTGCCTGGAACATGCCTGAAAGTGTTGATGATGGTTCAGCAGCAGTTATGCATTAAGTACAGGATTCCTTGCTCTCCAGACTTTTGGGTGATTTGCGGATGTCAGGTCAAGGCATGTCAGGGTGCTTTTGAAGCTAATTTTAAAGACAGCAACTTTAGACCAAAGAATTGCATGTCCACAGACATGTTCAAAGAAATGGTGACCTAAAAATGTTATTTACAGGAAAACGACCAAGACCAATGGTGATCCCTGATTGTCATGACAGGCTCCATTAGTCTCAAGAAGTGATAAACCTAATCTAAAAAAATCGAGTAAAGACAAATAGGTGCAGGGTGCAATTGAGCCTCAATGTCATTGTGTATCAATAAGCTATTAAACGTGTTGCCACAATGACAAGAGTATATCCAGTATACAGTGCTATTGAGACCATTTTTACCCAGTATCTTTGTTGTTGTTGAATTATTAACACTTACCTTAACTAAGGCACTCAGGCCTGCAGTGCTTTAGATGTTGCTTTAGACAAGACACTTACTTGTACACATAAATCAGGTGGTGCTTCATCATGTTGGTTGTGCACCTTTGCATGATATAATCTTATTTCCGGTGTTGCACTGAGCTGACTGGTCATTCTTGCATTAAAGTTAAGCCACACTTTCGATTGCCGCTGCACACTGGGCATGGATGCGCAGACTTCCTGTGGATTCTTCTTCGTTGATGATCTGTGGCTTCTTCTACCAGTCGGCAGACTGGGTATTGAAAACGACATTTAAAAATGTTAACAATTCCAGGAGAATAAGTGTGTTAGTCCCGATTCCAGTCGATTCTCGAGACTCAATGCCCAACCCTAAATAAAGCATGACTCTGTACTCTGTAAGGCTTTTAATAACACTGAAGCGTACGTGGAAGAAAGTGTAAATTAACTGATTTATTTTTATTGCAGACAATGAGGCAGTTTTTGTCGCCGTGTCTAGGGATATAGTATGCCATACCATAGATGCTGAAATTTCTCCTTGTTTTGTTAGGCTTTTACCCAGAGCAGAACGTTCTAGGATGGAGCACACAGCACGATGTCTTTCCTGAACTCTTAGTGAAAGTAGTTTTTCCTTCCAGAAATAAAAAAATGGTATTGAAAGACAAATTAATAACCTTTAAAAACAGGTGGGTGTCTTAGAGAAACTCTGTTCCTTCTCCTTATTGTATATTGTTTGAGCATTAACATATGCTTTTAACAATGTTATAACATAAAACTAATTACTCATTATGCTGAAAGGGACGTTGCTAGTGATGTTTTTCGTCGAAAATGTGGGTGAGGGGTGGTAACAACTTATTTTCATTATATTCATTAGGAAAATGTGTTTTCAGACACAAATTTTCAAACTTCCTGTTGGAACCAAAACATTTATTTTTAGAGGTTCCACTTTATTGCTAAAAACTCAGTGTTCCGAATACTCTTTAATGCAACTTATTGTAACAAATACCTCAAACATATTGTGATAAAAATGTTTTGTTCATATCCTTAGTAAAGAGTCACTTGTGTGAAAAATATTATATAATGATGACAGAGAGAGCATATCTGTAGCACAGTTCTGAGCTTTAAATCAAAATGTTTTACCTTTGGTAGACACCCGGCAGAGTAAAGTTTTTACAGCATGTTTTTATTCACTTATTAACAGAATCTGTTGAGTTTCTTAGAAAAGCTAATCTGAGGCCAGTCTATCAGAGACAGGTTATGTTCTTGATTGCCAAAGCAAATGCAGCAGTTGACACTGATGGGTTATTATACGTCATATATACCATGTAAATCTTTTTTGTGACTCAAATAAATTAGGAAGCCATGCTTGTGTGTCTCGCCTTTGAACAGAAAAAATATCACAGTGATCTTTGACTGTTTTAAAAGGCAACTGTTAATTCCCTTGTAGCTGACTTTTAATAATTTACAGCAGCATGCAAAAGTATTTCTAGTGCTTGAAATACTGAAATGATGCAGAGTTACAACCAGAAACTTAAATGTGTTTTTGAGGGATTTAATTTGATAGACCAGCACAAAGTAATGCGTAATTCTGAAGTCAAGGGAAACAAGTGACCAGTTTGCCATCCACCATAACTGCAATGCTACCAAGACATGGCGGTCTGCCTAAGCTGGCAGGCCAGGCAGTTATTTAGAGAAGCACCATGGAGGCCCATGATAACTCTTGAGGAGATGCAGAGATCCATTTTTGGTGGCAGACCCAATTTTAACTTTATGGCCCATTTGGTCCACAGTACGGGTGGGCGATGTAGACTTAAACTTTTATCACAATAATTATATGGTATTTGTGTGAATAACGATATTTAAGTGACGATAGAAAAACAATTTAGAACTTCTTTGCAGCCTTTTTTTTAGCCAACTGTTGACTTCATATCATTGCAGTCACAGTCCCACAAACACAAATACAGCTTTTAAAATACATTTCCATTTTGAATTAGGCTCTTTCAGGACATCAGTAACATAAAGAAGCATTATTTTAATAATGAAACTGCACACATTTGCACTGCATTTAATCATTTTTCCAAATGTATTTATATTTATTGATGCTCTCATGCAATCAACAGTGGAGAAAAGGTTAAGGTGACATTGCTGATAATACTTTTAGTTGTTGGGGCTTTCAGACATCATTAATAACAATTTATTGTTTTCACAACAAGATATTTTTTGGGATAACGTTAAAAGATACGATAAATTCCCGTCCCTTGTCCACAGTTCATAGATATTAGAAGAAATCTATGGGTTTTAGTTGTTCCAGGAAGTAAATCTAGACCTTTCTTCTGATTATATGTCTTACGATCTCTCTTAATCATCTTTTATCTTTCAGTGCTGGAGACACAATGTTACATCCTATTTAGCACTCACCTGAACGATTGTTAATTCACTGTCACCACATGGATCCTATTTCCTCTGAACATATGAAGACACTTCGTTGCACCGTTAACTGGACAGTATGCTGTTAATGAATGACCAGAGTGCGGTGATGTCAGGAGGTGACAGTGGTCAAGATGGGGAGGAGCCAGCATTGCCATCGGGCACAGCAGAGAATGAGGGGGCAGACGGGGCTGCGTCAGGGCATCAGGACGGACACTTGCAGTTGCAGCACCTCGCGGCAGAGGGACGAGGAGCTTTAACAGGGGTAGTGGGGCAGGAAGATGAGGAGATGACCAGTGCCTCCAATGATCTTTCCTCCTCGGCCAATGAAAGCCCTGGGAGCGCCAGGGGATGCCCCTCACCTTCGACCAAAAGGTAAGTACTTTTCATATATATATATACTTTTCATATATATATATATATATATCCAAAAGAGTTGTCCTTATTTTCATGACTATGAATATTGTAGCTTCACACTGAAGGCATCAAAACTATGAATTAACACATGTGTAATTATATACTGAACAAAAAAGTGTGAAACAACTGATAATATGTCTTTTATTCTAGGTTCTTCAAAGTAGCCACCTTTTGCTTTGATTACTGCTCCGCACACTCTTGGCATTCTGTTGATGAGCTTCAAGAGGTAGTCACCTGAAATGGTTTTCACTTCACAGGTGTGCCCTGTCAGGTTTAATAAGTGGGATTTCAAGCCTTATAAATGGGGTTGGGACCATCAGTTGTGTTGTGCAGGAGGTGGATACAGTACACAGCTGATAGTCCTACTGAATAGACTGTTAGAATTTGTATTATGGCAAGAAAAAAGCAGCTAAGTAAAGAAAAACAAGTGGCCATCATTACTGTAAGAAATGAAGGTCAGTCAGTCCGAACAATTGGGAAAACTTTGAAAGTGTCCCCAAGTGCAGTCGCAAAAACCATCAAGTGCTACAAAGAAACTGGCTTACATGAGGACCGCCCAAGGAAAGGAAGACCAAGAGTCACCTCTGCTGCGGACGATAAGTTCATCCGAGTCACCAGCCTCAGAAATCGCAGGTTAACAGCAGCTCAGATTAGAGAACAGGTCAATGCCACACAGAGTTCTAGCAGCAGACACATCTCTAGAACAACTGTTAAGAGGAGACTGTGTGAATCAGGCCTTCATGGTAAAATAGCTGCTAGGAAACCACTGCTGAGGACAGGCAACAAGCAGAAGACACTTGTTTGGGCTAAAGAACACAAGGAATGGACATTAGACCAGTGGAAATCTGTGCTTTGGTCTGATGAGTCCAAGTTTGAGATCTTTGGTTCCAACCACCGTGTCTTTGTGCGGCGCAGAAGAGGTGAACGGATGGACTCTACATGCCTGGTTCCCACCGTGAAGCATGGAGGAGGAGGTGTGATGGTGTGGTGGTGCTTTGCTGGTGACACTGTTGGGGATTTATTCAAAATTGAAGGCATACTGAACCAGCATGGCTACCACAGCATCTTGCAGCGGCATGCTATTCCATCCGGTTTGCGTTTAGTTGGACCATCATTTATTTTTCAACAGGACAATGACCCCAAACACACCTCCAGGCTGTGTAAGGGCTATTTGACCAAGAAGGAGAGTGATGGGGTGCTGCGCCAGATGACCTGGCCTCCACAGTCACCGGACCTGAACCAAATCGAGATGGTTTGGGGTGAGCTGGACCGCAGAGTGAAGGCAAAAGGGTCAACAAGTGCTAAGCATCTCTGGGAACTCCTTCAAGCCTGTTGGAAAACCATTTCAGGTGACTACCTCTTGAAGCTCATCAACAGAATGCCAAGAGTGTGTGGAGCAGTAATCAAAGCAAAAGGTGGCTACTTTGAAGAACCTAGAATATAAGACATATTTTCAGTTGTTTCACACTTTTTGGTTCAGTATATAATTCCACATGTGTTAATTCATAGTTTTGATGCCTTCAGTGTGAAGCTACAGTATTCATAGTCATGAAAACAAAGACAACTCTTTGAATGAGGTCTGTCCAAACTTTTGGTCTGTAATGTGTATATATATAAAGCAATTTATAATACGGGCTCAAAGAAAACAAAACAAAACCTGTTCACTACACAAATGCATGTACAGTTTTTTAGCTCAAGCCTCAGAAACAATCAATAACTCAGCAGAGTCATACTAAAGATCTCCAAACATGGCTACCTTTACACAAATAGACCAAACAGAGCAAATGCATGAACATTATAAAGCAACAACTCTTACTTTTGGGATGTCAAAGCTGAACGAGGCCAGTCATTAAACCCACCTGATCATTACAAACCAAATAATGGTTAAAAACATGTTTTCCTTTAAAACCCTCCTAATATCTGTTTTATTGTTGTACTTTTGATTGTCTAACCTAAAGTGTTACTTCTATTTAGTTTCTTACTGATTCCTAATGTTTTTTTAGCAGTGAGTTGGATGTTAGAGGAAGAGGACACGCCCACAGAGAAGTGATGAGCACAGTGGCTGAGATGAAAAAGAGGCTTCCATTGGACAAACGCAGCCGCAGCAAAGCCAGCACTGTGGAAGCCTTAAATTACGCTCTCAACTGTGTCAAGCAAGTACAAGGTAGCCTTGCTAAAGCAGATGTTGGTGTAGAGTCATCATAAACTATTAGCCTTTTCTATTTCTTAAGCTGTGTTTGTGTTTGTGTGTTGTCATACGTAGCCAACAGCGAATACTACAAACTGCTGATGCGAAATGGGCAGGATCACAGAAAAGATGACACTGTTTGCACCTTGGAAGAGCTGGAGAGGGTCACCTCTGAGCACAACCTTAAAAACACGGTATGCCCTCACATTTGCCTTCGGATCCAAAACATGTGAAAGATGTCACTCCTTATCTTTTTCTCTGCAAAGAGTGACCTCATGTTCAAAGTGTTGCCTACTGAGCATTTGTATTGTTTTATGTTGCTTCGCCCTTAAGCAAACATGCTTATATTGATTTACCTATGTTCTACAGTTAAGTGGTTGTTCTACTGTGGCTTGTAAATGTATTTATATTCTTGAAGTTTTTCTGCATGCATTTCTTGGGGATTTAATGTGGTGGACGAACACAAAGTAGTGCATAACACAGTGGTGGTAGAATCATGCTGGGGGGATGCTAGAGTTAAAGGGAAGATAAATGGAACTGATTGCAGGGTGAACTTGAAAGAAAAGCTGTAATGGAACATAACATATTTGGAACTAGGGCAGAGGTCCAACTTCTACTAGGACAACAACTATAAACATATATCAAGTACTACAACAGAATGGTTTAGATCAAAACATATGTACGTGTTTGAATGGCCCAGTCAAAGTCCAGAGTCAAATCTAATTGACAGTCTGTTGCCAGACTTAAAAATTGATGTTTACAGACGGTCTTAATCCAGTCTGGCTAGGCTTGAGCTAATTTATAAAGAAGTATAAAAAAATACAGTCTGTCAAATGTGCAAAGCGGTAGAGACACAACCCAAAAAGCTTGCAGTCATAAATTAAGCGAAATGTTGTTTCACAGACTATTGACTCCAGGGGGCTGACTATAAATGCACGCCGCACTTTTCAGATATTAACCCTTCCTTCATTCAGCTTCATTCATCTTCCCATCAGCTCCTCCACAGCATGATGCTGCCACCACCATGTCATGCACTTCTTTGTGTTGGTCTGTCATACAGAATCTCGATAAAATAGACCAAGGTTTCTGTTTGTAATGTGATAAAATTAAGAAAAAAAGTTCAAGGGCTTTATATGCTTTTGGAGGGGACTTTATATCAGCATGTACTCCTTTTATGTTTGTCTCTTTGATCCATGTCTTTGCTCACCTCTGTGTCCGTGCAGGATTCGTTTGTGATGGTTTTCTCTCTGTCAAGCGGTCGCCTGTTGTACACCTCAGAGCAGGCTCCCAGCTTACTGTGCTGCAAGAGGAAGTACCTGGAGTCTGCAAAGTTTGTCGAGCTGCTTTTCCACCAAGACGTCAACGTCTTCTACACGCACACAGCTCAGCCACACCTGCCGCCTTGGAGCAACTCGCATTCTGGTAGGTTTTTGAAACGTTTTCATATTGCGTGTCACATATTTGGTCATTTTTAGGTGATACTGTATTTGATTGTCTGAAGAGAGACTTTAAGTGCCTTTTATTCCTATGCAGTATCAACCGAATCGTTTATGCATGATCACGAAACATTTTAACATTCATTTTCTTATCAGACAAGAGTTCCAAAGCAAAGTGATAGAAAATACCACATCGGATCTCATTATCTAACTATCAGCATGTACCACAAGGAGATGTTTTATACCTGGAGGCATGCAAAAGATGAATAAAGTTGCTGCTAAACAAGACTGACCTGTAATGTACAAAATGGCAGCTTTTTCTAAAGTTGTATGGACAGCTAAAGTAGTGTTCTTAATGGAGAGGTTGGATGGACTCCTGTAGGATCATAAATGGACAGAGGCCCCAGCAGGTTAAAAGATTTAGAAGGTAGCAGTTTCTAGAACAGACCACAGCCAGCAAAGCCCTCAACCATGACTGAGTAATGATCTCGACCCCTTACTCACATGACTTAAATCCTATTAGGAGCTCACAGGCTCTTCTTAAATGTCGCTTTTAGAGGGAGAAAAGCACAAGAGACATCTTTCAGCATATATTGGGGGGAGCTACGTTTTGATTTAGCTACTGTTGAGACAGTTGGACATAGAGAGACAATAAGACATCCAGATAAGTTAGACATTAGGTAGATATTTAGGTGAGTGAGCAACAGAGCAAAAATCTCATCCTGGTTTTTTGTTATAAATCACAATCATGATTTTTCACAGCTCTTAAAGAAATATATACACCACTGCAAATGAATTACTTATACAAATATTTTAACCAGTTTGTGTAATTTTGCCAACTTGTGTCAAACACAACTGACATTTAATAAATTTCCATATTTAGGACTGTCTTGGACAGTTTTACCTAATCCAATAAAAAACTTTTAAAAGGAAAATAACAGCACAACTCTAATAAAGCTCACTTTTGGTACAAAAAAGGTGTTAAAAAAACAGAAGAAGAGCACAACAGGTTTCTGTACACAAAAGCATAAAGCAGCAACAGCTTGTGCGAAATGGACCTCTGTGTCTCTTCTTTTAAAAATCGTCGATGCAATCTAACCCTCCACGACCTAAAATTAGCACACAACTACAAACCAAAGCAAAAACTGTTGAGTTTTCCCCTCTGTTTGTCTCTACAGCTGGAGTTCTATTCGACAGTGCACAGATCAAGTCCTTCTTCGGCAGGATAAGGTCAGTTTTTCCTTTAACTTTCATTGTAACATTCAGAAGTTATCTCATACTTTGTATCACCAGGGACTGCTCAACTATGAGAAAGTAATAATCCGGTTTAAAAACCACTGGTTGTTGTCTTTTAACAAAAAATTAAGAATATACTTGTGAAGTCGGATGTGGTTAAATACTTTTAATAACACTAGTTTCATGTTGATTGCATTGTTTTTCCATCGTTTTGTGCTAAAATTAAAATTGAAATACACATTTTATAATTGCACAGCCCTTGTTTTTCCAGTGGATGTTAGTAAAACACAGCTGACAGCCACTTTAATGTAGGTTCATAATATTTCATAAGACTTTAAGAATGAGTGTGCAAACTCGATGGGTTTTTAACAATTTGTGTTTATTCTTTAAAAATAACAATACAAAACTGGAGTCACTGGAATGTAAGTAACTCCCTAAAGTATTTTTTAAATCATCAATAAGTGAAACAGTCATTAACCTAAGGTTAATGAATTTTAATGACCAGTTAGATTGATATTGATATTGAATGTAGCTTACCTGTGCTGCTTGGAGAAGTACACAAATGGTAGATGTGTAAAGTTCCTACTCAACTGTTCTCAGTTTCTTTTTTAAAATGGTTCCCAGTGTTGTGCAAGTTGATCCTTAACATGAACTAATTTCTAAATACAGTTTAGCCAGGTTAGTTATTGAATTAATGGCCATAATTAATGCCATATTAAGCAATAAAATTTGGGTACAAAAAACTCATTACATTAGTTTTGGTGGTTAGGGCATAATCCTTTCAATTAATATTCTTACGTTTAAAGATATTTTTTCGGCACTACTGGCCTTTATTTATTTATTTTTTGACAGTAGGCAGACACGAAAGAGGGGTAGAGAGAGGGGGAGACATTTGGCAAATGTCGCCGGGTCTGGGACTCGAACCCGGGACAGCCGCTTCGAGGACTGTAGCCTCTGCATATAGTCGCGCGCTTAACCCCTACACCATCAGCGCCGCGCCCAACCCCTACACCATCAGCGCTGCGCCCATATTCTAACGTTTAAAGCGAAGCCAAAAGCGTTATAGTCCAGTTTAAAGTGAGGAGAAAGCAGACACTATCAATATTGGATGACCGTAAAGATTACAAAATCAGACTGCATGTGTACATACACAAAATCACATGGATACTCAGCACTCAGCCAGCACTCGCCTTGAGGGAAAGTATTGCATGAGGCTATTTCTCCATTAAATATCCCTAAAGTTTACCCCAGGAAAAACACAAAATCTTTTATTTACCCTCGAATAGAGTGTCGCTAAATGAGGTTAAGATGAGCTGCGCTTCTTAAAGATCTTCAGGTAAAACAACAATAAAGTTCAAGTCAAAGTTCGCTCCACTCATTCATATGCACAACACTGATTATCATATTACACACTTCTTGGCATATCCCTTTGCAACTTTTTGATAGCAGCTGTGTTACAATGCTTCAGGCAGTACACCAACTATGCGGATCACATTAGGGTTAGGGTTCCATGTTGGAATTGGCAGGGGGTCATAATAGTAAAGCTGGTCAATTTATTCGGGTTTATATAAGTGGATGAAGTTAATAAGCATAATAACCTTTTAACTGACAAAACTTTAAAAATAGATGGATGCAACAGCAACAATATTTGCAGTTTTAACATATTTTGTGTTTGTACTAAAATTAAAAAAATGTGCATATTGTTTTAGGGGAAGCAAGGATCGCGAAGGTGAGATACGTTACAATCCTTTCAGGATCACCCCTTACCTGCTGAAGGTGCAAGGAACAGGGGGCGGAAAAGAGGAGGAGCCATGCTGCCTGGCGTTAGCTGAACGAATCATCTCTGGATACGAAGGTACAGTAAATTATCACTGCAAATAGCAAATCAAACATATTTTGTCCATTAATTAGAATGAGCATTTTTTTCTCATTTCTATGTAGAAGACCATGTTTCTGTCGAGATCAACTATTTTCTTAGTTGTTCTAAATTTAAAATGATTCCTTTATGCAGCACCTCGTATCCCTATGGACAAACGTATCTTCACTACAACACACTCCCCTGGCTGTGTTTTCTTGGAAGTTGATGACAGGTGAAGTCTCATACAGCTATATGCACCATCAAAAAATATTTTGTAATGTGATAAAACATGACAGTGAGCTAATCTCATCATTAATGTCTTCAGGGCTGTGCCATTGCTGGGATACCTGCCTCAGGACCTGATTGGCACATCATTGCTGACTTGTATTCACCCAGAGGACCGTCCCCTCATGCTGTTGATGCACAGGCAAAGTGAGTGTATATAGGTATATAGGCAAACCTTTTAACCTTATGTACATAAAGTCTATATAAAAGCAATATGCATTGATGTGCAGATTTCCCAAGTGCTATGTATAATTCAAGAAAAGTACAGAAATGTTAAATATTTAAACTGAACACGGAGGAGACCGTCTGCTGTAGTTTAAAGAAGGAAATGTTTTGCAAATCGCTGAATGTGTTCACAAAAGAATTGTCTGTTTTTAATGCATTGCTCCCTAAGCTCTTTTTGTAATATTGTTTTTAAACTAAACTTGATTCTGTTTACATGGCCATATAACACAGCCCTGTCTTTGGAAATTGCAGATGCAAAGTTGAGCGACAGAGGGGTTTCTCTCCTGTTCTGAACTGTGTAAGACAGTGTTTTTATATTTTTATGCTTTACATAGTATTAAAGTATGCAGGGCAGCCTCCATTTGAGCACTCTCCAGTGCGTCTGCGGTGTCAGAATGGAGACTACATAACCTTGGACACCAGTTGGTCCAGCTTTATCAACCCTTGGAGCCGCAAGGTGGCCTTCATCATTGGACGACACAAAGTCAGAACGTATGTAGTGACAATACTTTGTTAGATTTCTTTGTCATCTCACTTAATGGAGATAACACAACTGTGCTGTTGTCTTTATAGGAGTCCTCTGAATGAAGATGTGTTTGCGGCTCGGACCAAGGACTACGTTCCTGTCACTTATGAGGAAATAAAAGACCTTCAAGCCAAGATCTATAAGCTTTTCCTCCAGGTGATATTATTTCATTTATTAAAAAATAGAAAAGTTCTAGGCGACTGTGGCTCAGTAGGAAGAGTAGTTGTCTTGCAATCAGAAGGTTGTGGGTTCGATTCCAGCTTTCTCCTCCCATATGGCGATGTGCCCCTGGGCAAGGCACTTAACCTCAAGTTGCCTCTGTGTACCGGTGTATGAATGTGTGAGCGTTAGTGAGTGCGATTGGGTGAATGTGGCTCTAGTGTAAAGCACTTTTAACGGTCTGTATAACTGGAAAGGCGCCATATAAATTCAGTCCATTTACCATTTAGTCCATTTATATTTATTTAATTTATTAAAAAATTAAGCAAATTATCTTGTCCACAGCCGGTGCACAACAATGGTTCCAGCGGTTATGGCAGTTTGGGGAGTAATGGCTCTCATGAGCACTACGTCAGCTTTGCTTCTTCAAGTGATAGCAATGGGAACCTGTGGGAGGACTCAAACCGGGAACCGGTGAGCCATCTCAGACAGTAAACGCGCCTGCCCGGTGTGCATCCTCAGAATTAGTTGCTAGGGTTACTCATGCCTATATGATCTGTGTGTGCTTCTGTACATTTCCCAGATGACCTTGCAGCAGATCTGTGCTGACGTGAACAAATTGAAAAGTTGGGGCCGACATGCGTATCTTGATTCCAGCCAAAGAAATACTCCTCCTGGCAGACTTAACACAGGTGAAGCAGCCATAAAAACACTAAATGCAGTCATCTTGGCCTTAAATGTCATGGATTTAACATGAATTTAAGGCTTTTAAATATGCGTTTGAAATCTTCTTTTTTTTGCATTTGTATCAATCAGTTTTTGTTTGGGGTTCATAGCAAACATAGACCCCAAATAATAAATAATCTATCTAGCAACTGGATGGAAAAATGTTTGTTTTATTGAGGTTTTATTGAAAAACACATTAACACCTCTTTACTTTAAAACTTTTATGCTGCATTAAACAGCAAGTATTAACTAAATATATTACAGGAATAGAGAGCCTAAATGTATGGTACTTATATATTAAATATTGAGATAATGATAAATTTGTGATAGATTTTGCATCTCTAGTAAAAACTATAAGCTAAAGTTAAAGTTCTTTGTTGTGTAAATAAATAAAAAATAATTAAGCCTTTAGAAGCCTTAAGACATTCATGGGCATAATAATCATATGTAAGGTTTCCGAAACTTTGGCTAGCATAGAACCATGAAACACATTTTAAATGGGCAGACTATCATTGAAGGCTAAGTTTGTGGAGCTTGTTTCTGCAGTGGCTCAAATCCACTCGGCCTCCAAGCCTGAAGTCAGAGGAAATGAAGAAAGCAGGAAGCAAACACACATTCCCTCCTATCAGCAGATCAACTGTGTGGACAATATCATCAGGTGTGTTTTCACTGACTCATCTCTTTTTTTCTTTTAAACTTCAAGTATTTTGTGTTTGGTTTTGTTACTAAGACTGTTTGGTGCTGCAGGTACTTGGAGGGCTGTGCGGGTCAAGTCCTGAAGCGAAAGAATGAATCTCCTTCCTTGGACACAACCTCTTCCTCGTCCTCTACCTCAGAAGAAGAGAAGCCCATAGGTGTGGCTCCAAACGCTTCAGAAGGTAAAAGCATTCATTACTCAAGTCTTCGTATTTGACTTTAACCAACGTTCAACACCTGTTAACATATTTTCACCTCACCTTCCAGTGGTTGGGTTGGTCAGTGAGGTGTCAGTGGGCCCTGCAGCTGCAGCAGTTGTCGGGGCACCTCTGACAGACATCACCATGTCCTCTAAGGCCATGAGTGTTGTCTCGGTCACTAGCCAGTGTTCGTACAGCAGCACCATCGTCCATGTGCCACAGCCTGAGTCAGGTATACAAACCTACTTGCTTCAGTGAATCGGCTCATGGAAGCTGCTGAGATTTTCTTTGGAACTTGTGTGTTGATCTGATCATTTATTAAATTGATTTGAAATAAACTTCTGAATTGCATCAAGAGGTAACCTGCACATGGTTCATTTCACAAAGTTTTGATAGTCTCTTTAGATTTTTGCACAGAAGAGAAAGGTTCACTTCCCTTTTCCCATTTTTCTTGCAGAGGCCACAGCACTGGAGGATGCCCCGATGGGCAGCGAGCCTGCTGAACCTGCTCCCACTCCCGTCCGACCAACCCTGAGCTCTGCAACGGAGGAGAGAAGGTTGGTAGGTCTCACCAAGGAGGTGCTGTCAGCTCACACTCAAAAAGAGGAACAGGAATATGTTGATCGCTTCCGCCATCGCATCCTTCAGAGTCCCTACAGCTCCTATTTACAGCAGGAAAACGGCTCAATGGCTCATTCTCACCAACCAGGTATGCGTTTATTGTTGCTAAAAGACCGGTTACTGTCGGTGCTCCTGCTGGCTTCCTTTTTGCTCTACGGAAATGTAGAAAAGTTTGTGTTTTTAGACATCCATCCATCCATACATACATCCCCTGTTTCATCCAATGGTCCATCCTCTTATTGTCCATCCGTCCATTTGTCGTTTTTTTTTTCATTTATTTGTAAATTTCTTTGTTTGTCCATCATCTGTTCATCCATCCCACAATTAGCCCATCTATCCATCCATCCATCTGGAAATGAGAGTCTGAGAAGGTCTGGAACAATCTTGAGAACCAGGAGGAACCTGTATTATTTCTAGTGCAAAATGAATGTGCAAAAGGACAGTTGTACAATTGTAATAAGATTATTTTTGGTTCTCTCTATTATCACAGGGGACTATCTGCGTCCGGTAAGTGCTGGAAGCTGGAATCGCTCTCGAAGAGCAAAGTCCAGACACAAGCGACCCAAACCCCAGGGATCCTCAGACAGCTATGCTTCCCCAGCTGGCCCCACTCGCCCTGTTCCTTACTCATCATGGCCCTCCTCAGAGTCATCACAGCCTCAGATGGCAGAGACCTACAGCCAAACATCCCCCGTACCGGTGCCGTTCTTTCCCGTCCTGGGGAATCCTGGTACAGAGCAGCCCAGACCACAGCCGCTGCCTGCAGCAGCTCCTCCAATGTTGCAGCCTCCTGAACACCTCAGCTACAACTTCAACGTCATGCCATCCGGTCAGAGCCAGCCGACAATACAACCAGTTCAGATGGGGCCCATGCAGAATTTACAGAACTTTTACAGCCCACTCCCGCTAGTTTCAGCCCAAAGCTTTAATCCATACATGGCTCCTGTCATGGCTGTCATCCTACCTAGCTTTCCAAATTTAACTCCAGGCTTTCCGTCTGTTCCCTCTGCTGTACTTCAAGGATCCAACATGATAACAGGCTACGCTCCTGGCAGTGCATCCTTCCCTCAGCCTCAGTTCCAGCTCCAGACTGGCCCCCACACTCAGACATCACCGGGCCTTCTTCTTTGCTCACAGAAAGCTACCTCCTCTGTTGGGGAGGAGGAGGAAACAGCTGGGCCTCAGGCTTTATTCTCAAGCTCCCGCTCCAGTTCTCCTTTACAGCTCAATCTCCTGCAGGAGGAACTTCCCAAACTGAGTGAGGGGCAGAGCAGCACTGGACTCAACCACTCTGAAAGTCTCCATGAACAACATGCCATTGAGGTCAGTTTGAACTTGTCTATTTTCCTTTAGCTTGTGACTCAGTTGGTTAGACTTAACACTCAATTAACATAAGATAATAAATTAGCTAAAGACCTATGCTTTGTTAAGGGTGATGCCCCAAGTGAATCTGGCAACCAGGATGCCCAGTCAACATCCAGTGAGCTGGTGGACCTGCTCCTGCAGGAGGACGCCAGGTCAGGAACTGGATCCAATGCTTCAGGATCTGGATCAGGAGAATCTGGAGGCTCACTGGGATCTGGATCTGGCTCCGGCTCCAATGAAACGTCCACCTCACACACTGGTACGAAATGCAACACATACAATCAGTATTTTAAAGTTAATATTTCATCATTTTTATTACTTTCCCTTTTCAGTTTTTGGTCTTTTGGCTTCGAATTGTTATCTTCATTTCTGAAGTGGAAAAATATGTGAATAAAAAGCGTAACAGAAACTACACTAAGCACATGGCAGCCAAGAAAGCTGTCAAAAGCTGTGGAAGAGTGAGAACATTAGATAAAAAACTAAACTTTGAAGAGAGAAAGTATAAAGTCTCCTGCTTTGATTTGAGTTCCTAAGGCCAAGATATATCCAGTAGGGAGGACGAAGTCAGGAGACATTAGCTTACCTAACAAACCAGCACCCTACTCAGGGATTTAAAAGGGCAAGAAAGCCCAGACAGCCTGTAATTAACCACAACGGTGAAATGCCGCTTGTGAGAAGAACAGTAAATAAATTTAACTTAAATATTCTCAGCATTGCAGGGATATTAACTTGTGCTCTGGCTCTGATGAACAGTTGTTTAAAACTCCTCCAAGGACACCATTTTTGCTCAGTGTTTTTCTTTTTTTTCTGTTCCATATTGTCACCATTTCTAAATAATATTTATCAATTTGGTTTGCTTAAGTCCCAAAATCTTTGGAATGGCTTTGTGACCCTTTCTAGACCCCTAGATGTCAATTAACTCATCTGTTCTTGGATTTCTTTAGATCGAACTACTTGGTGATGTTAGGCAGGCTAAGGATGTTATCTGTAAGTGATTTCTTGAGCCTAGAGTGATGCAAACTTCTGCGGGTCACAGGCAGCAGCAACAGCAGCAAGTACTTTGCCAGCAACGACTCGTCAGACACATCCCGCAAAGCTCGTAAGAGCCAGGAGGCACCAGTGGAGCGACCACACAGCTTCGAAACTCGGGTGGAGAACTCCTTGTGGAGCATGATCCAGCACATGCCTGAGCAGGTTATGATGACCTACCAAATACACACAAGGTACACATGAGACATTTATATATATATTCTATATATTTTTATATTAAAAATATGTAGTTTACTGATGCACGGATGAGAGATTTGTGGCTGGTTTCTGAGATCTGGTTTTGTAAAGCTTTTGACCTGTTGATAAGATTTTAGCCAATTTCAGTTTCTCTTTAAGAGCTATAATTATCATCATTCAAAATAGTTTTCTAGCCTTCCTGGTCTGAGTGCTCAATAAATATTTTTTTTAGTTGCAAACTCTGCGTCACACAATGTCTGAGAGAGAGTAGTTGCTGTCAAACACGGTTTCAATAATATTTGAAAACAAAGACAAGTAGATAACGGAGTTGAAATTTAAACTAATTTAAGCTTCTGATGCTGGATGTTGGCCTGGTTAATAGTCTCTCTGTGCTTAGGCGCATCCAAGGTAAAGCGAGTGCAGCAACTGCTCCCCAGTTTTTAAAAGTTAAGGAGAATTTATGGCTTTCTTGCCCTGTTTTTTGGTTATGCTTTGAACTGAGCCTAGCAGTAAACTTTATAACAGGCTGAAAAGGATAAAAGTAGATCAAATTTGCTGTAATACGCTCAGTCTTCTTGTTATCTGCTGAAAGTCTCACTTCATGCTTAAAAGTAGACACCTGACAAAATACCGGCATTCCTTTATAGAAAATAAATTTTCCTTTTTAAATAGATTCACTTGAAATTGATAACTTTGAGTCATTCTCTTTCAGTAACATAATCCACACAGAAGAGCATGTACAATCACGTAATTGTAATAGACTGTGTGTGTTTTCATCTTTAGCATACTGTTAGGTGGAAATCATTTTTTAGCCCTTTGAGAAAATTCTGGAGGACTTAAATTCTTGATGCTTTTGATCAAAAAGCACATTTAGGCTCTACTTATATCCCTTAGATTCAAATGCTTTTTAAAAGAGAAACAATTCTTCCATACAAACCATACAGGAATAAGCCCTGTTGGCCTCTCAGAAGCAACCATTGTCTGAAAACAAACTGCTCAAAATGTTGAGCCATACAAATAATCACAGAGCTCCATTCAGTAGTTCAGTTTTTGCAAACTGGTTCAGGTTTCATATAGTACAAATAAATGCTGCCTGATATTTACCCCCATTAAAGCTTGGGATGAACGATGGAGATGCGCAAAGCAATTAGCCAGAGGTTGGAATCAGCCGTTTGTCCCTTGGTTGACTCTGATGGCTGATTAAAAGGTCAAATACTTAGAACTCTGTTATTATTTTTCAATCAAAGCGAAAATCTCCCACCATTTTGATTTTATAAAGGTATTAAAAAACAGCATTTACTTTGATGCACTTTTTGATATGTAAAAGAAGTCAGATAAAGGTCAGGGGCATATACTTTATTTCATAAATGGGAATAATGTAATTGGTTCATTTTCTGTTGGATTTAAAACGGTCACCTTTTTTAAACTGCAGCACAATTATTCACTTTTATGTATTATAGTCCTTTTAAAATAAATTATTTGAATCAGCAGGTTAGAAGAAAACTGGTGTCGCCCAGGAATAAGCCTGATCAATCTTCCTTTTAACCATAAGATTGCTGAACTTTCCTGTATTCAATCTGATCTGACAGGGACCAGAATGAGGTGCTGGCAGAAGACAGAGAAAAACTCAGAGTGCTTCAGCCACTCCAGCCGTGGTTCAGCCAGGGGCAGAGAGAGGAGCTGGCCAAGGTCCATCCTTGGATCAAGCAGCACACCATCCCACAGGAAATAGACACACAGGTAGCACAGAGCTCCTAAAGTACACCCCTTCCCATCTATCTTTACATTGAGCCCATGTGAAACATATTTTTCTGTCTCCCCTCAGGGTTGTGTGAGTTGCAACTCAGGGGCAGACCTGGCCCACTCCTCTCAGCCAACAGTCCCAGAGAGTTTATTACCTGTGGAGAGCCTTCAGCAGGACTCTATTGGACTTGTGGCTGACACCTCAAACAGCTCACAGTGAACCAGCCTTGTCAAAAACCTCAGAAATACTCACGGTGGATCTCTTCTCACCGCTCCACAATAATGGATCTAGTGCTTTAATTTAACACGTTTTGTACAGACGGCAGAAACCAGGTGAGGGCCTCAAGGATTGGAGGAGACAGGACATGTTACTGGCCTCTTAAGGGACTACTAAAGTCGTACCTCTCTTCTTTTGCTGTTAATCAAGCCCCTGGAGGGATTTGTGTCACAGTAATGACTCTCCAGATCTTTTTTCACTGAGCCACCTGGTGCTCTGTATATAAAAAAAGGTCTGAGCATTGTGTAAAACCTGCACTTCTGGTGTCGTACCAGTGGGACAGGCTGAGAAGACAAAAACGATGCTGACCTAGAACACACAGTAAACATTTCTCCAATGACACAAAGTCCAGGTTTTACAGTTTATGACCCACATCAACTCTTTTAGCAACACACAGCGGTGACCTACCATGAACGCCATACAGGAAACTACTTTTTATGTGATGGACACGAAGACAAAGACATCAGTGATGCTCTTGGCTATGATGTTCAGGTAAAATCCTACAGGTTGTTATTGGATTGTTATGATCTCCTATTCCATAACCTGGTTTCCTCCTGTCCAAATCATGCTTTTTGTTGTGTTGTGTTATGTAATGTTGACTCGTGAACAACAGCCAACCTGTTGATAATTTCTAATGAAAATGATCCCCGAGTCGAATTTTGTCCTGCTTGGTCATGACCCTGTTTATACCTGTTGTCTGGCTGTGTAGCTGCGCACAGGCACTGCGCAGCACCAGATCTCACTTTTACTGACTTAAGAAATTCCCCACCAGACCCTGTAGCTGTATTTTGGGCTGCGTATGTGTTTGTGTGATAGAAACAGAAAGGAAACGGACCAATTGTGTGAATGTTCCTGTACTGAAGTGAGATTGTGGGTGTGAATGCGTTGACTGTGTACTTCCTTTGAAACACTTGTCCAACAGTGCAAGACAGAGCAGGGTTTGCATCATTTTTGGATCAAAAATATATACCAGTACTGTGTATTTTATAGAAAATGTACACAATACATGCTACAAAGTGTATAAAAAGCCATCTGTCTTGAATTCAGGGACTGTTTGTGACACAAAGAATGAATAAATAATCTATGAACTAAGATGCCTATGGGGTTGGTTTTCTTTTATGCAGATTTTATATAATCTTTCTTTTACCCTCCCCACGTGTTCTGTCTTGGGATTTTAGGTGTACCGTAAGGAGAAGCTGGTTGCCTACACGTGCCAGGGCAGTTTTGCTCTTCAAAAAGGATATTAAGATGGTATCCTAATTGCATGATTGATTTTATTAAGACTGCATCTGGTATCAACGTAGACAAGCCAGTGAGGTCAAAAAAAAGAAAAACTGGATTTGTATATGACCTTCAGCTATTTGTATAGTGTGTGTCGGTGTGTAGAGGAGGTTTCTGTGTGAATTTGTCATCTGGAGGAGGCAAGTTTGAATAGTGAGCTGCGTAGAAATCTCACAACGCCCAAATGATCCAAAGGAGCAGAACAGGGCAGTTAAACTCAACCCCTGAAGGCTGCAGCAGTCCCAAGCAGGAAGACACCTGGTACCCCCACTGAACGCTTGACCTGGAGGTAGATCTGCATGGAAGCACAGGTGCAGCAGCTCTCAGGCAACACGGCTAGAGATGCAGGCTAGACCCCCCAGACTCAGCACCACAGCCATGTCCCTCAGTGCAGACCGAATCCCCATCTGGTGGTGGCCAGAACTCAGAAGGACCTGGGAATATTTTAGGTAGTCAAAGAAATTAAAATTGCATGGTTGAAATCAAGATGGCCATTTTAATTGAATCTTTTGTGCAAATTTTGCCGTAATCACTGCCAACATGTAATCTTTGTACTTCACAGATGTCTCCATTTGCCAAATAGAACGGTGCCTTGCAACAATATTAATACTCCTTAAACTTTGTCAGTTCTTTATTGTATTTTATAGGTAATACGTGTGACAGGTCAATACAAAGTAGCACCTAATCGTGTTTTTACTAATAATGTCAAAGATTTGGCATGCCTTTGTACTCAGACCATTGTATTCAAACACATGATTTAATATGGCTTTGACTGGACCATTCTTTAACATTAAAATGCTTTAATATAAACCAGGTGTCTCCAACCCCAGTCCTGGAGAGCTACTATACCGCAACTTTTAAATGCATTTCTGATCCAGCACACCTGAATCAAAGCTGCATATTTACGGTCATTTCCTTAAAGGTGACCCTTTATCTCAGTTTTAGATCTTTTGAGGGCTCTTACAAGCACTAAGAGGCTTGTCCAGACGCTTTCTCCCCTTGCTCTCTGTTTTCTTGTGTTCTTTTACCTTTAGATTCTTACCTCTCACCTAAAAGACTACAGAAATGCTGTGCTAAACTACTTCAAATTAGTATCACTCAAGGATTTTTCAGAGGATTTTTTCACTTATTTTATTTTAATCTCTTTTGAGACAAGAACCAGACGACGTCCGGAGCTGCTGCACTTTTCATGGCAGCACAAGCTAACCTGTACAAGATTCCTCCCTTTTCCACAGATGACTGGGACAAACGTCTTCAAAAAATAAGTGATGGAAATGAAAACTCTTCGGCTTGAAGTGAATGTGGAGGTACATGCTGGGTATGGAAATGAAACTACTTACCGATGATTCAAAACAGTGATAAAACTGAAAGGCAACTCACTACCACACCAAGAAACAGAATGTTGCAATTATTGAGAGTAAACTGACCAGTCCTCGGTGCAAAGCCAAAAGATAAATCCCTTCCTTTAGATCTGGAAAGACGGCTAACAGGAAGAACCCTGCACCTGAAGGAAACAGCTTGGGTTCAACCCCAGCAAAAAGGAGACAACAGCAGATGGTTCTCATAACAAATGAAGAGAGTAAACCAACTGAAAACAGGAATTCCTCTAGAAAACAGATTTGCTTCACTACATGACTCTGACCCCTGAAGGAAAGTTCATCTTTCACCAGAGAGAGATATGAGAACAGATTGCCCTTTAAACGGTTTCCTCCTAAACGGCTTCAGAAAGTGCCAGCCACCAGGTCACAAACCCTAATAGTGGGTGATGGAGCCATGAATAAAATAAAACAACTCTGCAGCAAGAAAAACACCAAAGTACTTAGTTTTATCAATAGCACGGTGTCTGATATCTTAGAAAAATATTGATGAACATGGAAGAGCGTCCAACAGTGAAAAACCTCATCATACACACAGGAAATCTTAAAAGAGGATTTTATTCAGTTGCTGAACAAAGTTCAAGGTCGCAATGTCAAGGTGTTTTTCAGTGGACCTCTGGCGACAGATTGCGGTAGAAATTAGAGATCGAGTAGACTGCTGATGCTCCACAAATGGCTTAAGAAAGCATGTGCGGCAAAATCTTTGAACTTTATTGACGACTTCAATATTTTCACGGAAAGAAGGTATCTTTTCTTGAAAGATGGATCTTGTCTTAAGTCTGTTGTTCCAACATTCACCTCCAACATTTTCTATTCTGTGAATCTGACACCAGCTGCTTCGGCCACAAACTGGAGACAAGAGAGTACGAAACAACTGACAGAAAGGCGTTCTGAAGGACAACTGCAGCCTACTGAGATAAGGATGAACGTTGGGGAAAAAATTACACGGAAAGAGACTCCCCAGACTCCAACAGGACAAGTGGACCCCCTCTTATCCCCAACAGAGAACCCCAAAACTCCTCCCCCCTAGAATCAAGATGGGAATACATACAACTTACTCGCGCCCAAATCTCGAGTAAGTTGTATTTTCTTCTCTAAACCCCCATCATCGTCCAGCTTATGACAAGCCTGTTTGTGGTCAGGATGTTCCGAAAACATATTTGAGATATCTACAGGACCCATGTGATAAGACTACCAGCAGTGATTATCTCCAGGAAATGCTTGGGCTCCCGATAGGAGAATGCTGTAATATCTCTGTGCTTATATGTAATGTAAAAATGAAAGCTAAGAAGACAAGAAACAGACAATATATTAAACCTAAAATCTTTTCCTTGTCATGTGCAACTTGCCACAGAAATTAATTAGATCTTTATCAGGAAAATCATTTTTAATCAATGACTTCATTACTGAGCTTAATATTGATGTTTTAAACACGGTTAGAGTGGTGGCCACCTTGTTTCATGATTCACTAAAGTGTAAAAAGGTGTTCCTGGGCTAATTTAACTGATTAGAATATTTGGCTGACCAGGCGAAAGGGCCCTGATCGAGCCATATTTATAAATGTTCCCAGGCCTCTGTAATCCAAAGCAAACGTTTTCAGTGATTTCAGTTACTTTCTACCTTCTATGTGTTGTTTACGACTGTTTCATAATTGTGGGAGACTTCAACATCCATGCTGACAACCCTCAAGACAAAGAGGCAAAAAAACTATGTTACACTTAATCATTTTGGTTTGACTCCACATGTTAAACAGCCAACACACAAAAGGGGACATTTTTGGACTTGATCATCAGGATGTGAACGTTTCCAAGGTCTTTGTAACTGATGTTGCCCTATAAACCTGATTTTCTGTTCACTTTGAAAGCATCATCTCAATTAGCCAAATAGATATTAGAAGAAACCCCTTCTTAAGGACAGTGCAACTAAAACCTTTAACCAAGTTAACTCTACTATTTCCACTTTGTCCTTTAACACAATTAATGAGCGGATAGATACTTTCCATTTGAACATTTCAGACATTATTGATTCCATTGCTCCCATTAAGGTGATGGATGTCTCTGGTAAGAAGAAATCTCCATGTTGAAAAGTTGAATATAGGTAAAAGACTGAACTCTAGGTTCACTATGACATACAGGGGTTGGACAATGAAACTGAAACACCTGGTTTTAGACCACAATAATTTATTAGTATGGTGTAGGGCCTCCTTTTGCGGCCAATATAGCATCAATTCATCTTGGGAATGACATATACAAGACCTGCACAGTGGTCAGAGGGATTTTAAGCCATTCTTCTTGCAGGATAGTGGCCAGGTCACTACGTGATACTGGTGGAGGAAAACGTTTCCTGACTCGCTCCTCCAAAACACCCCAAAGTGGCTCAATAATTTCTAGATCTGGTGACTGTGCAGGCCATGGAGACGTTTCAACTTCACTTCATGTTCATCAAACCAATCTTTCACCAGTCTTGCTGAGTGTATTGGTGCATTGTCATCCTGATACACGGCACCGCCTTCAGGATACAATGTTTGAACCATTGGATGCACATGGTCCTCAAGAATGGTTCGGTAGTCCTTGGCAATGATGCGCCCATCTAGCACAAGGATTGGGCCAAGGAAATGCCATGATATGGCAGCCCAAACCATCACTGATCCACCCCCATGCTTCACTCTGGGCATGCAACAGTCTGGGTGGTACGCTTCTTTGGGGTCTTCTCCACACCGTAACTCTCCCGGATGTGGGGAAAACAGTAAAAGTGGACGCATCAGAGAACAATACATGTTTCACATTGTTCACAGCCCAAGGTTTGCACACCTTGCACCATTGAAACTGACGTTTGGCATTGGCATGAGTGACCAAAGGTTTGGCTATAGCAGGCCGGCCGTGTATATTGACTCTGTGGAGCTCCCAATGGACAGTTCTGGTGGAAACAGGAGAGTTGAGGTGCACATTTAATTCTGCCGTGATTTGGGCAGCCGTGGTTTTATGTTTTTTGGATACAATCCGGGTTAGCACCCGAACATCCCTTTCAGACAGCTTCCTCTTGCGTCCACAGTTAATCCTGTTGGATGTGGTTCGTCCTTCTTGGTGGCATGCTGACATTACCCTGGATACCGTGGCTTATGATACATCACAAAGACTTGCTGTCTTGGTCACAGATGCGCCAGCAAGACGTGCACCAACAATTTGTCCTCTTTTGAACTCTGGTATGTCACCCATAATGTTGTGTGCATTTCAATATTTTGAGCAAAACTGTGCTCTTACCCTGCTAATTGAACCTTCACACTCTGCTCTTACTGGTGCAATGTGCAATCAATGAAGACTGGCTACCAGGCTGGTCCAATTTAGCCATGAAACCTCCCACACTAAAATGACAGGTGTTCCAGTTTCATTGTCCAACCCCTGTATATCGACTTTACAGATTCAATTCACAACTGAAAAATACAAGGGAATCTTTCTTTTCTGAAATCATCGACAACTTTAATGATGCTTGTGCTTTGTTTGCTACAGTCGACAGGTAAAAAAAACAAACTCCTACATCTGTAGCATCTGAACTCCAGTTATGAATTTTCTAAATTCTTTGCTGAGAAAATTCAGAAGATTAGAAGAGTAGTCTGCACATCAATATAAAGTCTAGCACCAATGTTGTGTCCAACCAAAACAGATTTTGACAAAATGACACAAATCTACCAAATCAACTTCAAAAACGAAATTATACATCAAGTAAGCTCTTCCTCCTGCTCTCTCAATATTTTACCCACAGCTTTCTTTAAGAAAGTTTTGCCTGTCATGGTGTCTGATTTGATTCAAGTAATAAACTCCCCCCTTTTGTCAGGTGTTTTCCCCCCAGGCCTTAAAAAAGCAATAATCAAACCCCTGCAAAAACGAATAAGAAGGATAAAGTTGCTGTATTAATTACAGGCCCATCTCAAATGTCAAATTAATCAGTAAGGTTCTTGAAAAAGCTGTGTTTCAACAGTTAAATACCTTCTTAGCAAAGACCAGCTGCTTTGACGTCTTCCAGTCAGGTTTCCATGCTCACCACAAAACCAAAACAGCTCTTGTCAAGGTGTTCAATGACATCCACATAAATGCAAACTGTGAAAGAACCACAGTGCTGGTATTACTGGACCTCAGTGCAGCATTCGACACTGTTGGTCAGTGTATATTACTAGAGTGACTGAAGAACTGGGTCGGTCTTTCTCGTACAGCACTTGGCTGGTTTGAGTCTTACTTCTTACTCCATCCTGGGACCCCTCCTATTTAATATCTACATGCTCCCCCTAGCTCAGATCAACAAATTTAAGCATGAACGTGCCAACATTTTCTTTAGTTGAATAAAAACAAATCTACAGTCATTTTTTTTGGACCAAAGAAGAAGCAATCAAGAGTCAGCATGTAGCTTCAGTTACTACAGCTAGAAACCACTGATCAGGGATAAAATCTGGGTGTAGTGATGGACCTGAACCTTCAGAGGCACATAAAGACAATTACTAGATGTCCTTCTTTCACCTGAAGAACATTTCCAGAATTTAAAGGACTAATGTCCCACCAGGATCTCGGAAAACGTATCTATGCGTTTATCTTTAGTATAATTAAATACTGCAACAGTGTCTTCATGTGTCTGCCTAAACAGTCAATCAGACAGCTGCATCTGATCCAGAACACTGCTGCCTGCATCTTCACTAAAACTAAGAAAGTACAACCCATCACCCCAGTTCTAGAGTCATTTCAAAAGCTCTCTGCATTTCATAGAATAGACTTTAAAATACTTCTGGTAGTTTATAAGTCACTGAATGGCTTAGCACCAAAATACATTAAAGATCTATTGCTGTTGTATCAGTCTTCTAGACCATTCAGGTATTCTGGTCTATTCTACTCTGCATCCTCAGAATCAGAATTAAACTTTAAGAAGCAGCATCCAGTTCTTATGCTCCACTAATCTGGAACAAACTTCCAGAAAACTGCAAAAATGCTGAAGCCCTGAGTTCTTTTAAATCCAGGGTAAAACTAATTTAATTAAGAGTTGCTTTAATAAACTATTAACTAAAACATATTGGTAAAGGTTTCTACTGGGGGTAAAAAGATTAATTAGGATTTTCCATCTTGGAACAGACAGCGTAAAGGACCTCGATATCCACAGTGAGAAGCAGTTTACTGTAAAAGACACCTGTCTGACAAAACCTGGTTGAACTGGGCTAGGATAGGGCAGGATTAGACAGGGTAGGAGGAAGGTGCAGAGCACAAGGAAGTCTCTGACTCTTGGACTCTTAAAGGGAAATGTCCCCATTATCGAGATGCATAATGGGTCAAAACAGTTCTGAGTTGCCTCCTCCCCAGGGAGAAAATTTGATTTTATGTTAAGAATATATGGGCCTAAAAGCATTGATTGCATAAAATTAACACAAGATATAACAAGAGGCCTAAAAATCAAACCTTGCAAAGGATTTAAAACTATAAAAGTTTAAAGGGTCCTGCAATTACTTTAAAAGTTTAAAATTATGACAACGTTTTCTACTGGGGAAAAAGGTTATTTGGTCATTTCCACCTTAGAACTGAGCGAGGCAGACCTTGATGTGTGCAGTGAGAAGCAGTTCATTGCAGAAGACCCCTTCCCGACTGACCGTGGCTGAGCTGGGCTCTCCTAACAATGGTTAGGGGGAAAGTTACTGAGCACAGAGAAGGTTCTGAGTCTTGGTCCAGACAAGACAAGTTTAAAGGGGCATTCCCCCATTACCCAGATGCGTAAGGGCCCAGAAGGGTTCTAAGGAATTACCTCCTCCCCAGGGAGAAACGTTTGATTTTTTGATAAAAAAAATATGGACCAAAAACCACCGAGTGCGTCAATGAATAAAGATTAAAATTTTCCTGCAGGGGGTTTGTTTAGTTTTACAACTTTACAAAAAGTTGAGTTCCGTAATGTCAATCTGTAGCCCTACTTTTCTTTACTTTCCTTTGTCATGCCACTGCTACATACTTTTTTATCGGGGTCTGGGTTGTGTGTGTATGTTGTGCTTGCAACATTGTTCCAGTTTTCAGATGGTGCTGGTGTTTTCAGGCGCGCTGGGTGACAGGTGCGATTGATCTGCTGATTGCATGGAGGAGTACTTAAGCAGGAGGCTGCCAGCACCTCGACGCCAGAGTGTTTGCCTTCAGTGGCTGAAACCTGAACCTTTGATTCACCTCGCTGAACACAGACTTCGATCCCAGAAGTTTCTGGGTGATCAGGATTACCTACGTTTTGAGGACTTGGTTTCCTAACTCCTGACGTTCATCTGGACTCGAATCAAGCTGGCAGCTTCCTGTTCCCTCCGTCTTCTCGACCAATGCATAAGCGTACCCTGTCCAGCCTCCAACGCAAGTACCTGCACATTGAACTTATTCCTGGACACACAAAGCTCACCCAAACAGCACCAGAGAAATCATCTGAACAAACTCCGCTTCGTAAACCTGGACCCCGAATCCCTCTACCCCTGGCGATCTGACTGCACCTATTTAAGCCGTTTTCCTGATTTCAGTAGTTACCTTTCATTAGCTCTGCATCATAACAGTTCCTTGTTTCACCAGTTTTCTTCCCCCTCTTTCCATACAGTTGGCGATCCACCCGTTCACGTTCCTGATTATTTGCTGAAGATAAAACACCTTTTCACTTATTCATTTTCTTCAGTGTTCTTCTGTATGTGGGTCAGATCTATTCCGTAAATGTAATAGACCTCTTACCGAGTTTTCCATCGAATTTCGTACTTTGGCTGCTGCCTCTGGTTGGAATAATGAAGCTTTGAAGACTACCTTTTTTCACGCTCTAGACAACTCCTTAAAGGATAAGTTAGCCCTGATTGATGAACCCCCTACACTAGATGAAGCTAATACTTTAGCTACTAGAGTGGACAATAGAATAAGCGAGAAAAGAAGATCCAGCCAGCGTGGCTCATTGTAAACTGCAAATAGCACTACTTATGGTTTACTTCCAACGTCGGCTTTTTTTTTTTCCTGCCACTCTTGCTCTAAAACCAGATATATTGAGTGCATAACTGAGTTTTCTTGTCAACAGATCCTTCTGAGCTGTGGATCTTTGCAGCTCCTCCAGAGGTACCATGGGCCTCTCGGCTGCTTCTCTGATTAATGTTCTTCTTGCCCTGTCTGTCTTGGTAGGTTTCCAGCTAAGCACAACTTTTCATTTTCATATGATGGGCTGAACAGTGCTCTGTGAGATGTTCAAAGCTTGAGTTACTGTTTATAACCTAATATATACGGCTTTATACGTCTCCACAACTTTCCCTGACTTGTCTTCTGTGTCATTTGGTCTTCCGATGCTGTTTATTCACTAATGTTCTCCAGTAAACGTCTAAGGCCTGCACTGAACAGTTGTATTTATACTGAGATTAAATGGCAATCATGTGGACGTTTCACTAATCAGGTCATTTCTGAAGGCAACTGATTGCACTGGATTTCATTTTTGGGAAATTAGACTAAAACCAACACAATTCTAATTTTTCTGATTTCTTCATTAAAAAAACAAAACGGAAAAAAAAAAAACAAAACCAAAAAACATTAAAACCATAATTGTCCTTCCACATCCCAATTGTGCACTACTCTGTGCAGATAAAATCCACTTGTATATAATTTATATATTATAATCCACTTATATCCACCATAATGAACACCATGTTCAAGCATAAGGGTGTTCATCAGTGCACTTGGCACCAGGACACCCTAGGCAGGAGGTCAATGATCGACTTTGTTGTCGTATCATCAGACCTTCGGCCGCATGTTTTGGACACTCTGGTGAAGAGAGGGGTTGAGCTGTCCACTGATCACCACCTGGTGGTGAGTTGGATCCGCTGGAGGAGGAGTAAAGCCGGACAGACCTTTGGCAGGCCCAAACGCATAGTGAGGGTCTGCTTGGACGCCTGCGGAGCCCTCCGGCCAGGGATGTATTCAACTCCCACCTCCGGGGAGCTTTGACCAGATTCCGGTGATGTTGGAGACATAGAATCCGAGTGGACCATGTTCCCCCATCTATTGTCCCCGATGCTGCTGCCCGTAGCTGCGGCGTAAGGTCTCGGTGCCTGTCCCGGCGTCAATCCCAGAACCGCTGTGGTGCCACCGGCAGTAAGGGATGCTGTCAAGCTGAAGAAGGATCACATCGGTTGTTGTTGCTTGTGGGACTCCTGAGAGCCGCTGACGGGTACCGTGAGGCCAAGCGGCTGCAGCCCGAGCTGTGGCAGAGGTCAAAACATCGGGCCTGGGAGGAGTTCGGTGAGGCCAATGGAGAAGGACTACCCGTGGGCCTCGAAGCGATTCTGGCAAACCGTCCGGCACCTCAGGAGGGGGAAGCAGTGCTTCGCCAACACTGTTTATAGTGGGGGTGGGAGGCTGCTGACTCGACTGTGGGACATTATCGGGCGGTGGAAGGAGTACTTTGAGGATCTTCCTCAATCCTGCCATCACTCATTCCCTGGTGGAACAGAGGCTGGGGACTCGGAGGTTGGACTCTTTCATCACCCAGGCTTGAAGTCACCGAGGTGGTTAAAAAGGCTTCGTGGTGGCAAGGCTTCGAGGGTGGTGAGATCCGCCCTGAGTAACTCAAATCTCTGGATGTTGTGGGGGTGTCCATGTTGACACGCCTCTCTTCAACATGGCGAGGCAGTCGGGGACAGTACTCTCTGGACTGGCAGACGGGGTGGTGGTCCCCCCTTCATAAGAGGGGGCAACCTGCAGGGTGTGTTCCAACTACAGGGGGATCACACTCCCCAGCCTCCCTGGTAAGGCCTACGCCCGGGTATTGAGATGAGAGTTCCGGCCGAATGTCGAACCTCAGCTTCAGAGGAGCAGTGGGGTTTTCGTCCCGCCGTGGCACTGGACCAGCTCTATACCCTCTACAGGGTACTCAAGGGCTCATGGTATTTTGCCCAACCGTTTCGCATGTATTTTGTGACCGGTGAAGAAGGCATTCGACTGGTGTCCTCGTGATGCCGTTTGTGGAGGGTGCTCCAGGAGTATGGAATCGGGCGCCCTTTATTAGGGGCCAATCCGGTCCCTGTAAACAAGCGGGGCAGGAGTTTGGTCCGCCAATTTCCGGCACTAAGTCGGACACCTGTTCCCCGTGGCATGTTGGACTCCGGCAGGGCTGCCCTTTGTCACCGGATCCTGTTCATAACTTTTATGGACAGATTTCTAGACACAGCAAGGGACCGGAGGTGGTTCTGGTTTGGGGACCAGTGGATTTCGTCTCTTCTTTTGCGATCTCGTGTCCCTGCTCTGGCCCCCTCTAGCCAAGAATTCTACAGCATGCGCTGGGCGTTCGGCAGGCCGAGTGTGAAGCGGCTTGGGATGAAGATCAGCTCCTTCCAAGTCAGAGGCATGGTACTCGACCGGTAAAAGGGTGCCTTGTCCCCCTCTTCAGGTTGGAGGGGAGTTCCTGCCTCAATGGAGGAGTTCAAGTATCTCGGGTCTCGTTCACGAGTGACGGGAAGAATGGAGCTGGAAGATCGACAGACGGATCGGTGGCGGCTGCCGCAGTAATTGGGGGCGCTGTGCCGGTCCGTTGTGGTGAAGAGAGAGCTGAGGCCGAAAAGCGAAGCTCTCGATTTACCGGTCCGTCTCTACGTTCCTACCCTCACCTATGGCCATGAACTTTGGGTCATGACCGAAAGAACGAGATCCCGATACAAGCGGCTGAAATGAGCTTCCTCCGTAGGGTGCCGTGCACTCCCTTAGAGATAGGGTGAGGAGCGCGGCCGATTCTGGGGGGCTGGAGTAGACCGGCTGCTCCTCCACATAGGAGAGCCAGTTGAGGTGGCTAGGGCATCTATACCGTTGCCTCCTGGACGCCTTCCTCTGGGAGGTGTTCCAGGCACGTCCCCACCCCGGGAGGAGCCCCAGGGGATGGCCCAGGACACGCTGGAGGGACTAATGTCCTCTCCGCTAGGCCTGGGAATGCCCTTGGGCTTCCCCCCGAGGAGCTGGAGGAGGTGTCTGGGGAGAGGGACGTCTGGGTGTCTCTGCTGAGTCTGCTGCCCCCGTGACCCGGTTCCGGATAAGCGGAAGACGACGAGTACGAGTATGAGTACGAGTAATCCACTTATAATATACAATTTATCAAGAAAATATACACGAGGAATGTTTGCATTGAAGAGACCAAGGTAGATGAGTTTTTAAAAGCTGTGTATCTTAAAGAAATCTTAAAGAAAAAAAGAAATAAATGAAAAACATCTGTATCTTTTTATTTAATGTATCAGCATTAAGGTGCAGCCACACAAATGGAAGTCATTTCAGATAACACACTAAACTGACCAAAGAAAAAGCTGAATAGTACTCTTGTTACCACACTAGGGGGAGCTCATGACTAGGAAAAGTGTGGAGTAAAACTCTACACAGCAAAGGTTAAGTGCAGCTTTTTGACATCTAAAATGACTATAAGTAAAACACCTAAAGCACAACACTGTAATTCCTAAATCCATAAATGCCACGATACAAGAATAAACATTCAACAACCTAACAAAATGAAGACTCTGCTGTTAGAAAAAGAAAGCTCTGTTCAAATGTTTCCCTTGTCCTCATTGCATTCCTGAATGACTCCATTTGTGTTTGATATTTGAAGAGTTAGTAGCAAAGCAGCAGGGTTAAGGTTAAAACTGGCTTTATCTTTGAATCTTTAAAAAAGGAACTTGACAAAAGTCACTCTTATTTAAAAAAAACTGCATTGGGCAGTTTACATTTGTGACGTAGATGAGCTTCTGTCCACTCAACATAGGATTACTAAAGTTAAGAACAAAGGAAAAAATAAAAAAACAAAAGCAGCTTTTAACCAGATTACTCTCAATTCTCAGATTAATCTAAATCCCATTTACCATTTAGCTGATTTACATGTTTTTTTTGTGAAGCATTTAGGGTCTGATTAGTGATGTGCATGACAATTCCTGTCTCTACCGTAACCGAGTACAATTGAAAAGAAAGTCTTTTTGTGTCAAACTGGCAATTTTATAGCAACAACGTTCTAATATTGGCAAAATAAAAAAATTAAAAATCCACCCTGGTTTCCTCTCTTGCTGCGACAGAAGGTAACATGGATGTGTTTTGTCTGGAGCAAACACAGCCTCTGGACCCGCCAGTGACTCAGATTTTGCTTCTGTCTCGTTTTCTTACTTGGAAAACTTCTGGATCTCTGAAAGAAGCAAAAGCAAACCAAGACTAAAGTTTAGGAAAAACTGGAGAGGTAATTCAGGATAACTGACTTTGAAGACTGTTAGCATACCTTTGTCAAGATCAATGACTTTTGGCTGAGCCTTCATCAGGGCGTTTTCTTTCAGCAGGTTGTTTTTGTATTCTAAATAATGGAAATTATCAGGTTTGTACCCTATGAAGAGACTGTTTCTTCTCTTTCAGTGAGAACAGCAATTCTTACCATGCATGTACCTTCAAAGTTTTTTAGTTTTTCTTAGGATAAACTGTGAAGGTCATGCATCAAAAACCCATCACTTCCTCACTCGATGCTCAGAAAGATGCCAAAGAACAATAAACTTTAAACTTACCAAAGCCTTTCTCCTCCTGACTGCTTACGTTAACCTCACCGAGGTCGATCTCGTACTCATCTAAGCTGCTGGGAGTTCTGCTGGACCTGTCACAGTGAGGATAAATCAGGCTGTATGCGAGTTGAAGACTGATGCACCAAATCCCACATTTTGTTAAATTACAACCTAATACTTTGATGTGTTTTATTGGGATTTTACTTTACCCAAAACTGTGCATAATTATGAAATGGTAAGAAAAGGATACTCGCTGTTGAGATATGCATGCAATTGTATTTACCCACTTCACTCTGAAAAATGTAAAATTTACTGAAACCAATTGTGTTCAGAAGTCATGTAAATAGTAACCAGAGACCAATTGTGTGTACTTTACTGTCAGTGTAAATACAGCTGTTCTGTGAAGGTCTCAGAGGTACCACTGCACGTCATGCTGAAAACACCAGCCACACCGTCGAATATGGTGGTGTCTTCAGCAGGGGCAGAAGCACTGGTGCTGGAATAGGGGGTGCCAGGGGGCCATTGGCCCCTCCACTTTACGACCCTGCCCAGCCGTGATCTGGTCTCATTAAATATTCACATGGGATGGACCCGTTGTACTGAAAACCTGTGACGGATCTCTCTCTCTCTCCCCCTCTCTGGCGCTCTCCCTGTCCATCCACGAAAACACGCACAGCGTGTTTTATTTACATGCGCAATGAGATCAGAAGCACAAAAAACACACCTGTCCAGTTAACACTTTTGCCTCAATGAATATGCAGTACTTGTCAAATTCTGGGAAGAGTGGATGCCAACATGTTTATATTACACTGCAAATTGTGGACTGCAAATTCATTCATGTGTGTCCCAACGGCAGTTGCAATTTGAAACAACATCGCACAGCACGCACTGATGGCAGGTCGCTATGTGGAGGAAATGGAGCCAGATAAAAAAAAATAGAAATGACTCAGACTTAGTAGAGACACCTAGACTTCCCTCTCCCCAGACACCTCCTCCAGCTCCTCCAGGGGGAGTCCAAGGCGTTCCTTGGGCCAGCTGAGAAACAAAGTCCCACCAGTGTGTCCTGGGCCGTCCCCTGGGCCTCCTCCCGGTGGAACATGCCTGGAAAACCTCCCGGGGCAGGCGTCCAGGAGGCATCCGGTATAGATGCCCAAGCCACCTCGACTGGCTCCTCTTGACATGGAGGAGCAGTGGCTCTAATCCGAGCTCCTCACGGATGGCTGAGCTCCTCACCCTATTTCTAAGGGAGTGCCTGGCCACCCTATGGAGGAAGCTCATTTCAGCCGCTTGTATCCAGGATCTCGTTCTTTTGGTCATGACCCGAAATTCATGGCCATAGGTGAAGGTAGGAACGTAGACCGACCAGGAAATCGAGAGCTTCGCTTTTCAGCTCAGCTCTCTCTTCACCACATTGATCTGTCTGTCGATCTCCCACTCCATTATTCCCTCACACTTGAACAAGACCCCAAGACACTTGAACTCCTCCACTAAAGGCAGAAACTCCCCTCCAACCTGAAGAGGGCAAGCCTTTTAGTTTAGGCGGTTGTGCAAAGAAGAATAGGCAAAACTTTCAGCCTCTGGATACCCAAGGCAGGTGGAGATGTACCCCAAAAGACAAGTCTGGAAAAGCACAGAATTTGACTGAAGTATTTTCCAGGTCTGGAAAAGAATGGAAATACAAATTGGACTATCAAAAAAACAAATTAGCATTTACAGACCCTTCCGTATGGCGTCCAACCTGCAAAGCTTTGCTTACAAGCTGCGTTCGAACCGAACGCGATTCCAGCTAAATTTTCACCTCATTTGCATGTTGTTGCTCGCCTGACATTTCGCCAGCAATTCGCGTGGCCAACGGGTGACAACGCTCCATTCGCTTCACCACATCATCAAATAGAAGGAGCTCTGCTGCTTGCCGGTTTCAACTCAACATGGCGGACCTGGATTTTACAGAGCGAGTCACGGTGCTTTATTTACGGAAAGCCGTACAACGACACCGGCGTCGGTGCCCCTGGGTTCACCATATTCTCCAGAGATGGAACCAGTTTGGGGAGTACAACAACCTACTCTAGGAGCTGCATCTGGATGACGATCGCTTTCAGTGGTATTTCCGTCTATCCATGGCCCAGTTTGAGGACCTGCTGTCCTGAACTGGGGGTCCGAATCAGCCTCCAGGACACTAACTTGGTGCTGTATCCCCGCTGCATAATGCCTGTCCATCTGTTTTCGGTGAATAAATAAATCTCAGCTCAAAAGAAAGCTATGTGTGAAGGCCACATGTGTACTTCACAACTTCATGCGTGCCTTAGTAAATGATGAGCCCCCTGCTGTGAGGGTTCCAGCAGCTGTAGAGGTGCCACAGCAAGGTTTGGGTCGGGTAGCTGCCAGCAACTCAACTGAGGCAAGGTGTGTCAGGGATGCCCTCAAAGACTTCTTCTTGGAGTACGGAGAAGTACCATGGCAGCCCACAGCATGACTGAATAGTCCTTTTCAGGACTAAATTTCAACTTCTTTTTTCAAAGGCACCCACAAACCTCTTCAGAGCTAACCTCTACAGAACCCTTCATTATATGTTCACATGAATGTTTCTGTCTTTTTTTTATATATGTGATGTTTGCGGATTGCATGTATTGTTTTCCCTTCTTTCTTTGCAGGGACTGCACTGACTGATTTGTGACGTGAACTGACAGAAAGGTTCTGATTTTTCAACTCCAGCGAAATTCGCTTTGCGTCCATAGCGGGTTTCACCCCACTCTTGCTTCACTCTGTTCGCCCTAATCGCGCCACTCGCATAGCCAGAGACGATTCCTTTGCATAACTACGCTCCTGAACTTGCCTCTACATGCGGATGACATGTAAATCACTCGCTCCAGTGGCGTCATTTGTGTTTGGTCTGAATGCTCCATAAAGAAATGCCAACCAGGCTCAGGGCTAAAGCTAACACCGGGTCACAACCACTGAGCAAACCGCACGAGAATGAGACAATAGCAGACATGAAAGCAGAAATTTTTGCTTTGATAAGAGAAGATATTTTAGAACTACTCAGGTCGGTGCTAAAAGAAGAAATGGCTACCCATTTGAGGAAGCGAAAAGCGAGATCAGTAATATTGTTGTCAGTAATATTGCTCTGCTCCGGTCAGACATGGAGCTGGTGAAAGGGAAAGATATGGAGCACACCCTGACAATATGCTCCGATGACGTAGCGGACTTACAATCTGTGGTTGATACACTTAAGGCAGAGGTGAATCTGCAAAAGAAGCGTGTTGATATGGAAGGAAGGAGGAGGCGATCAAATATTTGAATATTGAATGTTCTGGAGGATTTCGACCCGACCCCGTTCTCTGTTACAAGGCTGCTGAAGGAGGTCTTTGACATGGATAAAGACGTAATAACTGACAGATCGCATCTGACACCGCAGTTTCAACAAGCCAAGGGGAAGCCTCTTCATATTATTGTAAAACTTCACCAATATCAGGACTGTGTGGAAATACTTTGTCGTGCTAGGCAGACAGGCTGTGCTCTCAAGTATGGCCAAGCATTCATCTCCATGTTTACGGACTGCCCTAGTGTGGCTTAGGTGAGATCCGATTTCAATGACGTGAAACAGCTGCTGAGGGGACGAATGGGAGTTCATTACGGAGTCACTCACGCATGAGGCGATAGAAAAGGCCTTTTGGATCCAGATAATGTGATGTCCTATGTCAAGGCGAAGTCGATCAGACAGCTGCAGTTGATCCAGAACGCTGCTGCCTGCGTCCTCACTAGAACTAAGAAAGTGGGGCACATCACCACGGTTCTAAAGTCCTTACACTGGCTCCCCATATCTCAAAGAATAAACTTTAAAATACTTCTGTTAGTCTATAAATCACTGAATGGCTCAGCACCAAAATACATTACAGACTTGTTGTCAGTGTATCAACCACCCAGACCTCTCAGGTCTTCTGGCTCAAATCTACTCTGCATACTCAGAACCACAACCAAACATGGAGAAGCAGCTTTTAGTTCTTATGCTCCACTAATCTGGAATAAACTCCCAGAAAACTGTAAAAGCGCCGAAACCCTAAATTGCTTTAAATTAAGATTAAAAACTTATTTGTTTATAGTGGCCTTTGAATGTGTTATCTAAACATTATTAGTTAAGTTTTCAGTCCAATTTTCCTTTCGTTTTCTTATCCATCATTCTATTCTCTTTATTTTTTTAATTACCTCTGTTGTTTGATTTTCTGTATCATTGCAATGTTTTTCCTTATATACAGCTCCCTGAGTGCCTTGTTGCTGAAAAGCGCTATATAAATAAACTTGACTTGACCTGACTTGACTTAAATTGCCCTTAGTGTGTGAATGGTTGTTTGTCCTGTGTGTGTCAGTGTTGCCCTGTGATGGACTGGCGACCTGTCCAGGGTGTACCCTGCCTCCCACCCATAAACTGCTGGAGATAGGCACCAGCTTCCCTGCGACCCACTATGGAAAAAGCAGTAGAAGATAACTGACTGACTGACTGACTGACTGGTTCCAGACCTTTGTGGCACATTTATCATTGCAACGGGTAGATTATATGAGACTCCTGTTTTCCTAGCAAATCTTTACGCACCCAATTGGGACAATCATGTCTTCTTTACAAAATTTTCTCCTGGCTACCTGATATGGACTTGCACCATCTTGTACTCGTGATTTTAATTGCTGTTTTTCCACTCTGGACCGTAGTTCAACCAATTCTTTAGCTGTATCATAAGTTGCCCAGACAGTACAACTGTTTCTCTGCACATTTGGTATGTGTGATGTTTGGCGATTTCTGGATCCCTCTTCTAGATCATATACTTTCTTCTCCCCTGTCCACAAATCGTATTCACAGATTGATTATTTTTTGCTCCACTGTCCTTAATGCTACAAATACCAGTTTCCCAATCTTTGTATCATCCTTGGCGCTTGAATAGCCAGTAGTTTGCTGATAATAAACCTGTAGAATTTATTTCAGCGGAAATGACGTCATTTTTGGAACATAATACAGTACCGGGAATGTCAACTAATGACAAGTATGGGAAGCCCTAAAACATTAATTTGTGGACAAATTATATCATACTGTGCCCAAAGAAATAACATGCAACATGAAAATCTAAAGAGAATGACAGAGGATATACTGAAAATAGATTCAATGATTGCTAGTACCCCTTGACAGGATTTGTTAAAGCAGCAAACAGTTCTACAAACTGAGTGTAATCTGTTGTTGACCAAACATACAGTAAATCTAATAACCAAAATCCATCATAAAACCTATGAGCATGGTGAAAAGGTTGCATCCTCGCTCATCAGCTACGTCAGAAGACAGCAGACAGCAGCTCAATGTATTCCCCAAGTAAAAGTTAGGCTCAAAGTATACAAATCATTCTCAAATTATTCAAATATTTTACAAGTTTTATTTGACATTGTACACATCCAAGTCTTTAAAGATTCAGTTTTATTTACGTTTTATTTGACAAATTAAATTTGCCAACTGTCCATGAGCAAACTGCAGTCAACTTCGATAAGCCGTTTACGAAATCCGAGCTTCTGTCAGCAGTAAAATCTATGCAAAATGATAAAAATCCTGAACCTGACAGCTTTCCTAGTGAATATTTAATACTTATATTTATATAGGTTTAAGGAGCTATGTCCTGATTTGTTATCTGTGAATCAGAAATGTTATTGTGTCCGGTATACTTCCTCAGACTATGAGACAGGCGGCAATTTCTCTCATTTTAAAAAAAAGACAAAAATCCATTGGAGTGTGGCTCCTATCGCCCCATCTCGCTCCTGAATGTGGACAGTAAAATCCTTGCAAAAATGCTTGCTCAACGTTTAGAAACCGTAATGCCCATGCTGATCTCAGACGATCAGACTGGATTTATTAAAAACCGTCAGTTATCTTCAAACATACGTAGGCTTTTAAATATTCTTTATGATCCTGCTCCACGCAAGACTACAGATGTAATAATAGTGGTCGATGCTGAAAAAGCCTTTGACCATAAGGAGTGGGATTATCCTTTCTGTATTTTACTTCTTTTCGGCTTTGGACAGAAATTTATTTGTTGGATTGAAATTCTCAATTCGTTACCGTAGCTGCTGTGCGCACTAATGATAATATTTCTAATTTGTTTTGTCTCCAGCAAGGCACTAGACAGGGTTGTCCACTGTCTTCACCCCTGGCCATAGCCCTTCGTAATGATGCTGATATAAAAGGAATAGTAAGAAGTGGTATTGAAAATAAAGTGTCATTGTATGCTGATGACATGTGTTTATTTATATCTGACTGTGCCATGTGCATGCTTACCAAAAGTGCTGGATTTATTTACTTTCTATGCAAGGGTTTCTGGATATAAAATTAATATTAAATTAATATGCAAAAAAGCTAACTTATGCCAGTTGATCCTACTTGCCTGTTAACTTCACTCCACTCTTTGTCTATTCTTATTGAAATAAGTTTGCATAAAATTACATACTTAGGTATTTGGGTGACCCAGCGGTATAAAGATCTTTGTGGCAAATTTTCTTCTACTTTTGAATAGTTTAAGAAAAGACCTGGACCATTGGAATATCTTACTATTATCTTTGGGAGGAAGAATAAATATTATAAAAATTTATATTATGCCACGTTTTTTGTTTCTTTTCGAATATATCCCTATTTTGTTGACCAAGTAATTTTTTCTTCTATAAATATGCAGATAACCAGTTTTATATGGAATAATAAACCATCCAGAATAAGAATGGAAGTATTTCAAGGGCACCACATGCATGGTGGACAATCTCTACCTAACTTTCATGATTATTACTGCTCTGATAATATTAAAAATGGGTTTTACGGGATTCATGTACCTCTGGGTGATTGCGATTCAAAGTGGTTGCCGCTTAAGCATCATGCTCATCTATTTCTTTACATGCTCTGGCCTGTTCTAAGTTGCCTTTTTCAGAATATTTATCCTAATATTGTAACAACCCAGTTGTGAAGCATTCTTTAAAAATATGGGCCCAATTTCAACGTGCTTTCTCTCTGACTGGTATGTTAAAAGATAGTCCAATAGTCAGGAATAATATGTTTAGGCCCTCCAAAACCCCTAAAAAAATTTATTTGTTTAGAGTGGCCTTTGACTGTGCTATCTAAATATTATTAGTTACCTTTTCAGTCCAACTTTCCTTTCATTTTCTTATCAATCATTTTCATTCATTTTTAATTTTTTATCTTTTTTATTATCATCTTATCATTTCAATAATTTATTTTATTCTCTTTAATCATTTGTGTTCGTTAATTATTTAATTACCTTTATGCCTCTGTAATGTACTTTTCCTATTTTGTATCTTTTTCTTTTTTTCATGTACAGCACTTTAAATTGTCTTGCTACTGAAATGTGCTATATAAATAAACTTGCCTTGCCTCATAAACAATTAGTTAAGTATGCGACCCATATACAGAGGTTTTAGTCCTCGACGCAGCCATCCCCGGTTCAGGTCCTGGCCCCGGCGACATTTGCCGCATGTCTTTCCCTCTCTTTCTGTCCCCACTTCCTGTCTATCTACTGTCAAAAAATACTGGGAAAAATTAAGGCCACTAGTGCTGCAAAAAAAAATCTTTAAACAAAAGACATGATCGGGAAAATCTATTCATTACTTAGTTTAGATAATTTAAAACCTCTAGATATATTAAAATCTAAATGGGAAGAGGAGCTTAATATTGAAATGAGAGATGGGGTGTGGCAGTTTGTTCTCGAAGGTATACATTCCTCTTCAATTTGTCAACGACATAGGGTTATTGAGTTTAAAGTAGTCCATCGCTATCACATGTGTTTTGGAGCTTTCCAAAACTGGGCGCATTTTGGAAGCCAGTTTTTCAGGTCTTAAAAACCCATATTGAATTATCCTCAATAACTACTATTTTTGGGGTTGTTGAACCCAGACTGGGATTAATCACTGCTGGTAAAACAATCATAGCATTTGCCACTCTTTTGGCCAGACGACTCATTTTTACGTGGAAGGACCATCCACATTTAAACATTGGATTAATGATCTATTAAACATTTGACACTGGAAGAAATTCGTTATGCTATACAGGGCAATACGCAAAAATTTGCTGCCATTTGGTAACCTGCCCTCCGGACTATTGAAGAAATGGACTTTGATGCTATGGCTCCATAATATTTGATTACTTTTTCTTATTGGATTCTGTGCACTAGCATTATAGTTCCCATTTTGTCATGATTTGGAAATTGTGATATTCATTCTTTCACATCTCATTTTATATGTATTTATGTCTATACATGGGTGCAGAGGTGTGCTGGGTGGGAATGAGGCTTGTTTGTTTGTTCTGCTCTGTTTTATGCAAGGAAAATACATTAAAGAAATTTTTTTTTTAAACTTCTGTATCTATACCCTGGATATTTGAGTTTGGAAAAATATGCGATGTTAACATGAAAATGTGTAGAAACAGAGTTAATACCTCAGGGGGGCTGAATATTAATTTTCAGATTTTTATTTCTAAAACATTTTTAAAACCAAGTGTAATTTTCTTCCACTTCACATTCATGTGTTACTTTGTGATGTGACAAAATGTGAAAAGGTCTCTTACAACACACTGAAAAATACGTTTTTGTCCATTTAGCACTTACCTAACAGATACTTTGTGAGAAAAATCTGAAATAAAAAAAACATTTAAGAAGAACATGAAATTATGAGGAACTGAAAGAGAAATAATCTGACAGACGGCAGAACAGGCCTTTGGCTTTACGTCTTCTTGTGATGAGGATGATGATGAGAGTAATGAATGCCAGAAGCAGGAAGGAGGTGAGGACGTAGCCAAGCGGCAGGAGAAAATGGTGTCTTTGGTCAGGCAAGATGACGTTGATGACTCGTGTCACCTCAGCCTTGGTGGCGTCTGAGTGACACACAAAGTCGAAATGTCAGCATGTTTCCTTATATTTAACAAGCCCTGGAGAGTTTGAAATCAACAACATTCTCTACACATGGATCTCATAATAAGCCTCTTTCTGTCCTGACCCAATGTCTCATTTGAGTCACCTGGTCTCATTTGACCAGATGGCCAGCTTCCACATGTTTGGCTTGTCCCTTTATAGTTTTCTTTTAACAATTCTCCTTGCCACTCATGTATCAAGGCTAGATTTGTAGAGTGCACAGCTAATAGTCCAGTAATAATAAGCTGCACGGTGCAGCAGTTAGTTGCACTGTTACCCTTCAGCAAGCAGGTTTTGGGTTCAAATCCCAGCCTGGGATGTAGTATGAGAGAAAACGCACAAGGAGGACATGCAAACTCCACACAAAAGGGCTGGCATGCAGCAAAGTTCCATCTTCAGATGATGGATGAAACAGTACTCTGTGAGATGTTCAAAGCTTGGTTTTTAACCTTACCCTGCTTTCAGACTTTTCCACAACTTTATCCCTGACCTGTCTGCTGTGCTACTTGGTTGTCATGATGCTGTTTGCTCAATTATGTTCTCTAACAACCCTCTCAGGTCTTTACAGAACAGCTGGACTGGTACTGAGATTAAATTACACATAGGAGGACTCTATTAGTATTTACTAATTAGGTGACTTCTGAGGGAAACTGCATTTTTATTATGGGAATCAGAAAAACGGGGGCTGAAGATAATTGCGCATCACACTACAGATATCTATTTGCAAAAATAAATTTAAAGCCACGTATCTAAGCATACACTACTTTGTTTTGGTCTATCAGATAAAATCCCAATAAAATACATTGAAGTTTGTAGTCGTAGTGTGAAAAATGTCAAAAAGGAAGTATGAAAATGTCTGCAACGCACTTTCAGGCGTGACTTTCCAATCTATACCAAATGCTGAACACAAAAGGGATGAGAAGAGTTTTTACTCTGCCAATATTACTGTGTTACGTAAGGTTCTGCTGAGCATTGAGAAGCAGAGGATGACAAAAGAATCTGGTTTCACTTAGCTTTTAAAAAAAGAGTGCAAGTCAAGAAGCAGCTGTGGACCTCAGACTCAACATACTTGAGCCAAACTCGGATTCAGACTGTTGACATGCTGTGATTTACTTTTCCTGGCAGTAAAACATAGAATAAGCCAAAAAAAAACAGGAGGAGTGAAGGAAGGACAGAGCAGGGGTGGAATGAGTGGGAGGAGAGGGTGAGAAATTCCTCCAGCGAGAAGACCTCGCCCCAACATCCCAAAAGCCAGACTGTCTGTAGTGTACTTAATAATATCACAATTCCTCTGATCTTTCTATTGAGTTTCACAATACTTTTAGGTACATAAGAACATGAGTGGTGTAGTCCTGTATTACATGTACAAATAAGAAGGGCAGATGGGAGGATCAGACTGGGTAATCTAAATTCATCTTTCATGTTCAAACTTTAAAACTCTTTATGGCAGGTCATCAAAGAAAAGGGAGTGAGCAGAGGAAAGATAAAAGTGGAATAAAGGAAGGGGGAAACTTTCACTGAATGCAAAGGTTGAGCCAAAGTATACATGGCAGCAGACAGCAGATAAGCTACAATAAAGCAGATTTGATCTGATAACACTAAGAGAGACCTCTGAAAAAAGCAAAAATATTCCTGGAGATAAATCATTACAGGATAAATTGCATGTAAATGTTGCCAAGAAGCAATCCTAAACTAATGCACCTCAGGAAGAGAGGGTTTTTTTTTTGCGGACAGAGCTGGACTTCAGTCAGAAAATTCCACCGAAATAAGATCGGCCTTCTTGGTTTGCTCTATTAAACACAGACATGAGCTCGCTTATACACGCACACGCGGTCGCAAGCAAAATGTCACTCTGATTCAGCAGGTCAGAAAGGTTTGACCTGCTGGATCAGGAAAAAAAACATCCCTCAAGAAACACAAAACATCAGGAAAATATTCAGTTCTTCCTCCTCTGTTGCTCTGCGGTTTGAAAAGTCTGAGAGGAGATAGAGAAACAACAGTGGAAACAGTGGAGGAAAGACCAGATGTCTACAATGTTAAGTGCTAAAACATCTGCTCTGCTTAAGGACTGAAAGCTGACCTATAAAATCTAGAGAAGGAAAAGAAGTTTGTATGTGTTACCTTTGTCTTTGGGAAGTGATATGACCGGCTGTGTGTTCTCAATCAGAGGGGCTTCGACGGTGACCCAAAACTCTCTTCTTTCGTGTAAGCCGCAGTAATGATGGTGAAGGTGACAGGAATATTTTCCCTGGTCTGTAGGCTGTCAAAAAACACATGTGTAAAATAAACTGTAAAAAACAAAGCAGAAATGCAGAGAGAACAACTGAGCTCAGACGCTGTGTCTACTTGCAGGACTGAATACTTTTTGTTTAGATAAAGCTCAAAGTTAAAGTTGCAGAGGCCTCCCTTGGTTATCTCTATATTTATGATGCTATAGGGTTAGGCCAATAATCCTCACTTTTCTATTTTCTTCTGCTGCATTTGCAATTACAGCTCCCATTACCTTTGTTTTTTTTCCTTATAAAGAAAGTACTTCTATGGCCCAGAGCTTCGTGTATGGAGCTGTCTTTTTCCTGGGGTGATTTGGTCATCGACAGTGGTATTGCTACCATTACCTTTGTGTTCTCTACCCCTGAAACAGAGATTTTTTTTGCACAAAATACCTTACATGGAAAGAAAATGTCCTTTTCTCCGAGAGAGCCACTCAACTGAACTATTTCTGCCATTACCTTGGCGTATTAGCTTTTATTTTTATTTTCATCGCAAGAACTCATGGTCAGTGATTTTGTGTTTAGCTGTGTCTCTGTCCTGAAGAAACCCATTGATGAAGCTATTGCTGCCATTAACTATGTATACTATACTTGTTCTTCCATCCATAGAAAGTATCCCTGGCTCAGAACCTCTACGTTTAGCTTTGTCTCCTTCCTACTGGACACAGTAGTTGGCAAAGCTATTGTCACCACTATGTTTAATCTCTTTGTCTTTCTTTCCCACAGAACAGTGCTTTTTTGTTGTTTTTAGGTTCTCCTTTCTGTCCTTTCAACCCCAGCGGGTCATGGCAGATGACTGCTCATACTGTGTCTGGTCCTGGTGGAGGCTCTTTTCCTATTAAATTAAACTGGAGTTTATGTTATTGAGTTTATGTTAAATGATTATATTGGGTTGGAATGATTTGGTTGTTTGTAATTAGATACGAATTAAACAGGTTTGTCTTGTAAAATGCCCCTAGATGACACTTGTTACAAACTGGTCAGAATTTAATGAACTAAACTGATCAGGACTCAACTGAACCTAAAGGCACTGAATTATTTTCTGCAAATGATTTTTGGTGGGGTGAATGAATGACAATATTCCCCATATTGCACCATATTAATTACAGTTTATTCTAATTCAATTAAATCACAAAGAACAACAGACCTAAGACTTCTGAGAATGTTTTGAACAAACTTGATTAATTCAAAAAGTTAAACAACTGATCTGTTGGTGACAGACAGGTCCAAATTAACTACGCTTAAAGCTGATTCTGTGGTCCATCACATGACTTTATCACCATGAATTATTAAGATTTCCTAGATTACAATCAGAAACCTTCTTCTTCTTGTTGTTGTAGTAACTGCTACTCCATGCTTTTATTCATCTGATTGCTCAACATGTTGTGGTTGCCAGCTCCCAGGTTCCCTATAAATTTTGAGTTGACAAGAGCTACATTGCTGATGAGCTTTCCATGTGTTCATGCTGACCATTGTAAAACACTTCCAACCACGTGCATGGCTGCAAACATTTTCTATAGTTTAGCCTCTGATTACTCTCAATGAATGCATTCCCCTCCCAGCAACATGAGTATAGCATACTATATGTTTCTCACCTTAATGCATGCACGCGTACCTGCAGATCTGTTATTGTTAGAGAGAAGTCACCGTCTGAGAAGGCTTGATTGCTGATGTTCATCTTCCTCTGCAGGAACAGAGGCCCGTAGCTGCGCTGCTCCCCGGAGGCATACAGGTCCACCAGCCGATCTGCACGATCATGCTGGACTCCCGGGGACTGACGGTCCCAGTGGACAACCTAAAAAGGTTACACAACTTGCTAACAATATAATGTAATGACACAAAAATAAAAGCAGATCTATAAACCTTATTTATCCACTCGCCTGTTGGTTCTCCTCCTCGTTGCTCCAGTCTGTCCAGACGCTCCGTCTGTTGATGCATGGCAACAGCGCAGTGGTTCCCTGCAGCACCACGTGCACCACTTTCTGTCCGTCCCAGAAGCGCTGCTGTTTGCGTCCTGTGTGGAGAAAAGACAAGTCGTCAAAGAGAACACTTGTGTAGGAACACTGGCTGTAAACCTTGACTCACAGTCTGACAGTTGGGGAGGTGCAATACATACTTGATTTGGTTACATTGAGCTGAATTCTGATGGTTTCATGCAGGTGGCAGTAGATATGGTGGAGGTTGCAGGAGTACAGGCCTCTGTCATTCAACTTCACATCTGTTCACATGGCACAGGTAGGATTAAATGATCATGACACGTAGAAGCAGGAAACTCTATGATTCTTAGATAAACCTTGGATATTTTATATAAGTGAAGATGTTTCTGCAGTGTTGGCTGTTTACCATGAATACTTTAAACTAGCACTTAAATAATATTCGCCAGTGTTGGTTACCATGAACAGTGATTGAAGATTTCTTCTGTTATTGCTTTTTGTCATTTCTAAATGCTTTAGATCATCAGACACATTTTATTATAATGATAAAGATAGCATGAGTTAATACAAAAGGTACATTACAAATGAATAAATTCATTCAGGGAAAAAGCCATCCAAGCCAGCCTGGTCCTATGTGAAAAAGTAAAGCTCCATAAACCCAATAACTGGTTGTGTCACCTTTAACAGCATCAACTGCCATCCAACCTTTGTGACAACTGATCACTATTTACATCCCACGTGATTTAAAAAGTGTTGTGATCCACCCTTCTTTAAACATTTTTTAAAATCAGCACAATTTTAGGATTTTTGAGCATGAACTGCCTGTTTAAGATCATCTAAATTAGATTTAAGTCCAGAAATTAGTCAAGAATCTCCAGAACCTTTCCCAGATATTTACAGGTGAACTTGCTGATGTGCTTTGGATCATTGTCATGCTGCCAACCCAACCCAGGTGCTTCAAGCTTAAGGTCATGAACTTATATTTGCACATTTACCTTCAGGGTTTTTGCAAGAGACTAGAATTTATGGTTTCATCAATTATTGGAAGTTGTCCAGGTCACTCCTGGCAGGTTACTGGCCACTGTTCTGTGATGTTGCTATTTGTGGGTAATGGCTTTCATTGTAGTTTGCAAAGCCTTAAAAATGTATTTGTAACCCTCTCCAGGCTAATACTGTCAATGACTTCTCATCAGTTGCCTTTTAAGATCTCTCTGCCTACCTCGTGTTGTCAGACAGGTCCTATTTAAGTTATTTCTTGACACCACAAGTCTGATACTAGACCTGGGTGTGGCTAATGAAATTCAAGCAAAAAAATAATGTTGATCACAATTATTTTTATATTTACTCAAAGAATATTTGAGTAAATATAAAAATAATCATCAGTTTAAAATTGCTTCCTATTCAGGCTATCTTTGTTTGATCTTAAAATAAGTTTGTTAATTTGACACATTAAAAGTCTGACAAAAAAACAACAAATAGACTTGCAGCACTGAATGTACAACTGACAAATTAATATATTTACATAAATAAAGTTTAACAAATGTTAAAGGTCATATGAAGCTTGAAAAAAAATGTCACAATTTAGACGTCCTATACATTTGTTTCTGCTTTGACTGTTTTGTCCTACCGTCTTTATAATTTCCTAATTATTCCTTATTTCCAAGGAGTCAGACTTTGGAAATGTAAACAATATTTCCTCAGGTTTTCTGGAGGTCTACTTACCTAACCTTTTTAAAAACTATGATATTTTTTAGTGTTTGCTAAGATATTAACTCTAAAGTGCATTTAGCCATAAGAAGACTCCTAAACGCAATGGACTATTCAATCTTGTTTTGGACAACTTTTCAAAGAACAAATTTAAACTGGTTCTTTAGACACTTTTTTCCTTGCATCCTGTCATAAAGTCACAGTTGGTTACCATTTCTATAGTTTAATTTGTGAAAAAGACTAAATATAGAACTGTGTGATGGAGAGAAAATACAATTTTAGGAACAACATGACTCCCAAAGAGGTATTAGCAATAACTGTTCACACAGTAGATGAGGAGCTGAAGGACGATGCATCTTTAAGGTCCTGTGTCCACCTTTTGATCGATTTTAATCCTGTTTTTAAAAGACATGGGTTTGACCAAGGCATCGCTTGAAAAGATTACAAGAAGGAATGATATAAAGTAAAGTGATAAAGTGATGTAAAGGAATGAGAGGTGACACAAGGTCATCTCAAAAGCTTTGAACATTACTACATGCAAAGAAAAACAGTAATGGAGTATGGAAATGTTTTAACTAGAACATAGAATCAAATCATTGACCTTGGATGACCAGTGAGAAGTTCCCATCCTTGAAGGCTGTAGGGTTGAGGCCGACCCTTCCCAGGTTGTAGGAGTGGTAGAGCCTTTGGTCTCCAGCCGAGAACATGTCCACCACTCTTTCTATGGCGTAGTCCGGGGAGTCCCGATAAACATCCCAGTGGACCACCCTCTGTCTGTCCCTCACTCTGTCCCTGGTCCACACCATGCGACCGCTCATGCACTGCAGTGACAGCTTTGACCCGGCGGGGCCACTGATATTGTAGCCAGCAACCACCACACTGCTGCTGCTGTCAGACTGACAGGACACTGGGAGAAAGCAGAGCGTTTTCAGCACTTCCCAGAGCAGGAAAAACACAGATGTAAATCAAAGGTGCCCACATACAAAAGAGTCACATACCTGCTGTGAAGAAGTACGCCACTGAGACTGAAACCAAAATAGAGTCAAATTAATGTGTTAATCACTTAATGACCAAACAGGAAGTGGAAGTTTTTTGTTAGTTTGAGAATATAAACTAACACCCAAGTGTGCTTTTCAATAAAGGCCACTGGATGGTTGTAGTCAAATGACTATAAACCTACCAAGACTTGGCTGTCCACCTTAAATGACAGGCCAAGCGAAGAGAGCATTAATCATGAAAGCAGGCAAAAGCGCCGTGGTAACTCTGGAGAAACAGCAAAGATCCACTGCTCAAGTGGGAGAATGTGTTGATGGAAGAGTTTCTAACTGTTTACTTCACAAATCTGGCTGTTATGGAAGAGTGGCAAGAGTTTGCTACTAGCCAAGCGAGCGCAGCAAATATGTCGACCAAAGCGTTTGGTCAGATACGACCTACATTGAATGCACATCACTGCAAATCACTCTGAGCACATCACCCACACCATAAAACATGGTGATGGCAGTGCCATGCTGTGGGGATGCTTATCTTCAGTTGTAACAGGGAAGTTGCTTTGTGTTAATGAGAAGATGGATGGAGCTAAATATAGGGGAGATGGTCCCGGAGATGGTCAGTCATGGATATTCATGTGTTAGAACGGTTCAGCCACCTACAAACCTAAATTTAATGTGGCAAGACTGCAAAATTGAGCTCCATCCAATCTAACTGAGTCTGGGCTATCTTGCAAAGACAAATGGGCAAAAATATCAACATGTGGGAAACTGGTGAAGACATCTCCAAAAACATTTGCATCTGTAGTGCAATACTCAAAACATACTATTGACTCACGGAGGGCTGAAGACAAAGTCATGCCACATTTAACATATTTTGATTTGTAAAAAAATGTTTATTTCACTGAAAGCCTGAACTAACTAAGCTGCAGATCAATTCATAAACATTTTACTTTGAGTTAAAACTGGGCAAGAGTTGAGAGTAAATTATTGATGTATTTTCCTCTTTTCATTTTGGAGGAGTTTTAAGAAATAGTTTTCATCTGAGCTACATGTCAGAAAAAGCATTTTCATGTTTCTTTTAATAGCTAGACTGCGGAGACAAGTTACCTTGAGAAACTGAAAAATAAATCTACTTTGGCATGGATTTTAGTTTATTAATCCAGCAGAAAAAAATGGCTGCTTTTGCAGAAAGCTCTCACAGCACAAGTAAAACAGTAGGCTACTTACTGTGGATGGAAAGAAGAGCCTGAACAAAGACAGCATTCCTCATGTTCATGTTCCTCCTAAACGCAAGCTTAAAACCTGGGGATCACCCGTCTAATGTTCGTTTGGGAAAGACGTCCTGTTTTGAATTTGACAGCAACAGCATTTGTCAGAGTAACATTTCTAATTATTGAGGAGCAGCATAACAGAACCAAAACAGGACCGAACTGAACTGGTTTCTTTTGGGAAATGCAACCTGACACTGTCCTGAAATCCCTCCTTAAATCACCTTATTACAGTGATTCATCTCGGATGGACTCAGCAAGAACTGGCAATGGGGGTCTCCTTTCTTTACAACTTACTTACCTTGCTTACATAATGGCCATTTCTCTTTATAAAATTTCTGATTCTTTAGTGTAGCCAACAAAAATGTAACGACAAGTAGGCATATAATAGTAAAATCATTGTCAAAGACATATTCTTAGTTTTTGGGATTCCGCGTGTTTATGAAACTAACTTTGCTTCAGCCTTTTAAATACGCTAAAACACCTACGACCAATAATAAATAACGCCTATATAACCAAGTTCTCCATAAAACAGACTATAATTTAAAATTTACCACATCAAAAATAAGCCAACTTGGCTCAACGGAGACCTCTAGTGGCTAAGCTTTGCAACAACATGCTGAATCAATCTGAATCATTCAGCAGGCTTAATGTTTTCTGTTGCTTTAAATTATTGCACACAAATAATTTTTTTAATGAGTGGTGTTGGTGTCGTGTCACAAAGCGAAAATGACATTTTTTGGGTATATTTTACTGTACAGGGTCAAATATGTAGTTTTTATTAGGCTAAGCATCAGAAAGTAATTGCATTTATTGCGTAAGAATGTTTGGATTTACCTGATGTAATGAGCTGCTTTTCTTCACACATTCTCTACACTCTTGATGCCAATACATGCCATATTTGTTAGTTATAAATATAACGACTAACTGTATTTTTTAACTTTCTCATGGCATGATTTTCATCCACAGCTGTGAAAAAATATTTAGCTCATCACAGATGTCTTCTGTTTTTACTTTTTGGACACCTAAAGGTTTTAAAATTTAGATCATTAAATCAGTCATGGCCAGAAGAATCAAAAAGTCCCTTAAATGGAGCCCGTCTGACAACACGAAGCAGCTTAAAAGATCTCATAGAAATAGACGACTCAGCAAGGGGGAGACTAAAGAACAGCAGATGTTCATGAGTCAACAGTATGAAACAGACTGGACTTGATGATCTCCAAGACTTTAGGGAAGTTATTTTGTGGACTGAAAAAGAAAAAGGGAATGAATTTTCTAGACAGTTTGTGTCTTATTAAATTTGGTGTGAAACTAACACAGTATTTCAGAAAAAGAACATCATGTCAACAGTCAAACATAGTGGTGGTGAGATGTTCTTGGCCTGCTTCTTAAGAACCTAGAGGACTTTCCATAATTAACGAAACAGTGAATTCAATTCTGCTCTCTAAAAAAAGTCCAAAAAGAAGACTTTATAAGCTTATGCTCAAGCTTAGATTATTTAGCAAGACAAGGATCAGAGGCCAGTCAATAAGTCCACCTCCGAATGGCACAAAAAAGCAACATTTTTGAGTGGCCTCGTCAAACTCCACACTTGAATCTGATTGAGATGCTGTGGCATGACCTTATTCTCCGAATAAAAAATGCATGACTGCATGAATTATAATTGTCTCACTAAGATTTTTTGTGTTTTTAGCAATCTTAAGGGATTAATGAATTTAAAGTATTGTTTTTAATCTTAACATGACACAATAAGAAAAGCCCTGAAAAACAGTAATAAATACAATGCCGAGAAACTTTATCAAAATACAGGAAATGTATAGCACTGTGTTCAACCTCAAAAGTAGCAGAGTTTAGAATATAAAAAGTACAAACCACTATAAAAAGCCCCTACAATATCTTTTGGTTTTTAGGGGTTACCTAACATCTTCAGCCTTCAGACAAAAATATCTTTCCTCTGTCTTCATTATGGACCTTTGGTCTCTCCAAATGAAGAATGTTTACCATTTGTCCCAGGAATGAGTCAAAGCAGGTTTGTTTTCAACAGCACTGAATCAGTTTCTTAACAGCAAAAATCCCAGTGCAGCTGTTTTCTCATATTTATTCTAGACCATGACCCTATCCGAGCTACCGCACCCTGTTGGCGGTCAGACGCCTCGGATCTCCCTCAAATTCTTTTTCCCCAGAAGCGTAATCTCTGCTTACAATCACTTTCTCTTAAAGGAATGACTCTCAAACTGTTCCATACTCTCAACACTTTTATTCTAAATAAGGCAGAAGAATGGTTACAGAGATCAGCACTGATGGCTCGGTGACTGAAGTGATGAAGCAGCCCCAAAAGAAGGTCACACATGGTTTTGTACATCCCTCCATGGGATGTACGCTCCCTCAGTGTTTATCAGTAGACTATATGTCACCATTCTGGTGTCTATCTGATAGTGTGTAATAGCAGGTGTCCAACCCTGAATCTAAGTGTGGCTGCAGCAGTCTAATCAACACGGTTACAAAGAGTTCCATAATCAACCAAATGCACTAAATTTTATATCAAACTCTAGGTCATTTGTCCTTATGACGTGCATCAGTGAGGATTCTTATCCTATCCTAACAAAAGTGAAAACATTAGCATTTATACTTTATCATTATAGTGTGTGTGTAAAAGCTCATGTGTAAAGCTCTATAAGTAATAGTATGCAAGATTATTCCTAACAACCACGGACAGCAGGAAGTAGGTTCAAATGCTTTGGAATTAAAAATACAAACAAACGTTTGGCAAACAAACGTGGCAGACTTACCTTTTGGCACAAACAGGATAACTGTCTAAAAAATGGGAAAACTATCATAATTAAGGTGGAAAAAGTTTGAAACTATTGATCATGATCTCAGTTTTCTAAGTGTTAAGAACCTGGAATTTTAAAAAGTCATCTGTACAGTTTTGTACAGCATATGTGTTGCCCTTCATCTTAATTTGTTTTCACCAAAAATTGTTGTTTTACAGCTCGGTCTTGAAACTCTGGGGGCAGTATAACCTGCACTGATTCCCAGATACCAATGCTGTACATATTCCCAGTTTATACTCTTGTTTAATTACTATTATTATTATTATTATTATTATTATTATTATTGTGATTGTTGTTTTTGTATGCTTCTAATTGCCTATCCATTTGCTGCTATACAAAAAATTGTATTCTATTCTATTCTATTCTATTCTATTCTATTCTATTCTATTCTATTCTATTTATCTGATGATCCAAATTCTGAGAAATACAAATGCTATGTAGGCTATTTTTCAAATGATGCCTAATTAGGGTAATGAAATATAAAAATAAAATATTTCAGATTAAAGGCGACACGCTTTAGACATTTTACATAAACGGAAGAATGACTCACAAAGTTGATGTGCTCGCAGTAAAGTTACTGTTAATTATTATATCTCAATGCAAAACGGAACTTTAGTTTGTGAAATGCTGTCGCCCGGTCCAGAATCAACGTCGCACCACGAAGCTTTCCCTGAAACAAGCGAACTCATTCAGGCTTTCTGTTGGACGGTAAACGACCCTCACAAGTTTAATTATTGGAATGAGATTTACAAAAATTTGTCACAAAAATACTTAATGAAACACAACTGAGCTATTTTACTGTAGATGTTTGACATATTTGATGAATTATATGAATTAGTTTTCTTTGGTGCCTGCGCTCGGTAGCTAACACGCTTTGCTCACTGCTAACTTTCGTGAACAATTTGAAACCCAGAGGCTTAACTATATCATTTACTTGGGTCTTTAATTGCTTTTGTGGATCAAGGTTGTTTAACAAATTCCTAATATGTGTTTGCAGGCTCAACGTTTAAAGATAAAATATGTTTTTGACCAGATCGGAGTATGACAGGTAAGAGCTGCACAAACTGCTTTGTCATTTGAGTGCGTCTCAGTGGTAAACTACTAACAAATCAGAGGACTGTGGTGCTAAGTTTTGCTTTGCTTTATGCACGCATAGGTAGGCAGTATGACTAAAGAGATACAGGCCAAAGTGATTTTCATTCTTCTGTTTCATGTTGAGCTTGGATGTTTTGATAGTTAGCTAACAGCTAACTGTCCTGCATTATAGGGGAAAAAAAGTTACTTTCACTTTCGTTATTGCATTTTTTCCCCTTCCCTTTAAATCTTTATTTTATTCTGAATACATGTTTATAATTATGTGTTTACAGTTGTTTTGTCAAAGTCAAAACAACCCTTTAGTTACACACATGGGTTTTGAAAAAAAAAATGAATTAGTTTGAATTGTTAACCATGATTAAATTAATTTGTTTTTTCAGAGGTGTAAACACATTCTCTCCAGAGGGAAGATTGTTTCAGGTTGAATATGCCATAGAGGCAATAAAAGTGAGTACCTCATGCAAAGTTGTTCACATTGTCCACTTAAATTCAAGCTTATTGCTTTTCTACGACCTGATTTTGCTCTCTCAGCTTGGCTCCACGGCCATCGGTATCCAGACATCAGAGGGAGTGTGTCTTGCTGTGGAGAAGAGGATCACCTCCCCGCTCATGGAGCCCAACAGCATTGAGAAGATCGTGGAGATTGACAGTCACATCGGTAAGTGGCAGCATGAAGAGCACTTGATGTTAAAAAACATTTGGTTTGNACCTCTATGCAGAGCCCGCTGGTCCCCAAATGTGCAGGGGCCATCAAATTGCAACACCAGGAAAGTATGATAAACAAATATTCAAGAGCATCACGAAGGAGAGGTGAGAGGTGTCATCAAAATAATTTAAAGTGTATCTCGTGTCACGTTTTTCATACTACATTTCTGGGATTGGAAATAATAAAATAATTAAATTTCCCAAAGCCTATAGCCTAAATAGCTTTCAGTTTAATTACGTTTTATCATCACAATAAGTTGAAACTTCACTATAGCATGTTGTAGTGGTATCAAACTCACAGCAACTCATCTTGAGCATACTACAACTCTTGCTTTGGGCAAATGTGCCTAAAATTACTTGTTGTGATTTTCTGAGTCTTTAAAGTGAGTAATGCTACAAAAAAAACTGAGAAAGAAATTATGTTCTTTTTGTAAAATTAAATACATCAAAATTGAGAGTAAAAATTCACAAGCCACGTTTTGCAGTGTAACGTGATATGGAGTACAGGTGATAATTTCACCCTAGAACTTCTAACAATGACTGTGGATAATAATACCTATAAAAAGCCATAATGCTGCTGACATCATTCCCAGTAATCGCATAAGTGACAGAGCTGTCACTACGCTGTGAGGATTGACATGGCGGAGAAGCGCTGACAGCGCGTCTGCTCTCGGCTGTGAGAGCCGGGCTCTCATTGTTGCTGAGTTTAGCTCCACCCCCAGATAAACGATCATCCGGGATGGGAAAACAGAGCTTTTTTGCCAGTTTATGGTAAAGAATTTTGACACTTTAATATTGTGGATTTCCAGTTAAGTCATCTAAAAGTGAACACATGCATTACTTAGCACACCAAAAATTTTGAAAGGACTGTTAGGGTTGCTATTAACAGGAACCCAAAGGAGAAGTCATGTCCGTTAATTTCTACTTTGTACTACATAATTCTATCCACTCACTGTTTACCTGTCTTCTTTGAGAATCTTGAATGTAAGTTAATTTGTCAAGAACTTTCAAGAATTACTGGTTTCTGTTTTGTTATCCTTGTTCTGTATTAAGCCCCCAATCAGATTGTTAGAGAATCTGAGATATGTGACTACAGGGGAGATTTGATCAAAACAAGAACTACACAAATTAGAAGGAACAGAGCTTTATTCATTTTGTCAGCTGGTGGTGATATATGTTGAGTGGGCTAACAGATATAGATATATAGTAAAATGCTGCAGATTGAATTCCAACAACAGAAGCAACCATTATGAAATAAAGAAAACCTGTTATAAATTGACCTGTCCTTTTCAGCTCAAAGACAACCGTAAAACAAACAACCACCAAAACATACCAAAAACCAAGCTTACACAGGGCCTCTGTCAACTGTCCAACTTTTTCCCTGCAAAAAGGGTTTCAGCTTTAAATATTTCAGATGACTTTATTTTCCCCCAGTCAAACAGCTTTGCATAACACTGCACCATACTCCTTGACACAATCACACTGATAAAATAAAATCATACAATACATACATACTTTAAAAAAAAGGCCTACCTTATTTAAAGATAAACTCACTCTGACGAGTTTTCTGGGATGTAAAAAGGTTAATTACCATGTCATTAAAGTCAGAATTACTGTGTCATTAAAGAAAGTCAGGTGATCTCTGGATGCACTCTTGCTCAATAGACAGTGCAGCCAGTGCATTCACCCTTTCTTGTTATTGCGTGTTATTGCGGAGATACGACTTGATCTTCTTCAGTGTACTAAACACCTTTCTGACTCTGCTGATGTCATCGGGGTTGTGATGGCTATGTACATTAACTTAAGGGCCTACAATAAAGTGCTCTAAAGATCGTTCTCTGTTAGCATCCTCAACAGTGATAGGGCAGAAGTTAACCCTTCAAACTTCACAGTGCTGTGCATTACCACCAGTTCACCTTTCAGTTTTTCTGTGCACATCATTGGGAAATGTCTACATGTGGCATCCAACTGCTTCTGCTGGAAACAGGCACTAAAATTCAAAAACAGATCTGGATTAAGGAGTTCAAATTAATTTAAATGTCGGGCCTTCTTGAAGTGAGCTTTTGATTGCTTAATCATTATTTTGCAGTACTGAGCTGCTATGGTGGCACAACCTGAACTTTGAGAAGCCTTTCAAATCCCTCTGCAGACCTGTCTTCTAGCTGGAAAAAAAAACAGGAATCTTTCCACTGCGGTGGATTCAGTGATGTACCTGAGCACAATCACACACTGTCATAATGGTGGGTTTACACAATATTACACAATATTTTTAATCTGTATTTAGGCATTTTAACATTTTTATTGAGAACACCAAGGGGGGGCTTAGCCCTACTAGCCCACTTATACCAGCCGTCCCTGTTTTCAGTATAACCTGAACAACAGGTTAATCATAAGCTAACAAATTGTCTTTTATGAAATGTGCCATCAGAGCATGCGGCACATGTATTCCCTGCACTAGAAAGGTGGTGGTATCTCTGGACATCCTGAAGTTAAGCAGTCACTAGAAGTCAGAGAAAGGAGACTGTGTGACATACCACCACTCGTAGGCCTGCAGGAATGCCCACACTAAGGGTCTGCGGTGACAGTTTACTAAAATCAGAAAACACATGCAATAAGAATATCTATTAATAAATGGCGACAATTCCGACACTAACAAGTAATCACAACACAATGGCTTAACTGGCACATCTTTGGCACTGCAGTACAAGTTTCATAGTAGTTGGAATACAAAGATTTGCATTAGCTTACTTACCTGCTTTCCTCCAGCTGCAAGGCCAGGAATCTTCTTCAAAAATCTGCTATCCTTATTGCCACATTAACTGCCTCCAAAGCATTCCTCACACTTCTCCTCTCTTCTTGGAATCTCAGAAAAATTCTGTTTAGGCTAAAAAAAACAACAATAGCCCAGCTCTCTCTTCTTCTGTTGTCTGTAAAAATGACAACTCGGATTTCGGTCGCATGGTTATGAAACAACACATGGCATAGGATGTCTAGGGGTGTAGTTTAAAACTCGCAGCAACAGGCGTTTCCCCTGAACCAGGTCTTGCAGGGCCAATAAATATGCAATAACTTCATAGTAGAGCTGAACCAGACTGAGTAGAATAGAGTGAAGCCACCAAAGTAGAACCAGTGGAAAAGGGGCATTTGTGTTTTAAAGCAAGTGCGAAACTTATTTGTCTTCTGACTCAGGATTATCTTGATTAGGTCAAGGGGGTCTAGAGATAGAGCTTTTCAAGAAAAAAAAAACAGACTTCCAGTTCTGAGAGGGCAGGGCTTTGATGATGTCAGCGTAGGACCACATAGTATTGTCGGGCATCCCACATGGATGACTCATACCATGTTATAGTTATAGTTTCAAAATTTATGCCGTGAAGGTCACATTTGAGGCCTGGCAAAGGCCCTTTAACAGGCACAAAAACTTGATAACTGTTACTCCCCAAGGCTTTAAGTGCATATTGACCAGGTTTGAAACTGATAGCTCAAAATCCCTAGGAGTTTATTAAAGTTCAGCATGTATGAAAAGTCAAAAATGCCTAAAAATGACCCTTTGACCCAAAATGGCTGACTTACTGTTAGCTTTAGGGCATACCTCCAAGAGACTTTTTTTCTTGTTTCAGTGGGTTCTATCTACGTATCAAATTTCAGCTCTCTAGGATTTACCAGTTGGCCTATCTCATGTTAGGCAGTGCTGTAGAGCCATTTGGCCATGCCTTTCGATTCCATTAAAATACTAAAATTTCAATTGGGGGACAATTTTTGGCAAAGTTGGGTGAGTTTGCAAATATATTTAGGCCTCGAAATTAACGCTTATTTTCATAATAATAATAATAATATATAATAATATAATAATAACATCTGAATTGCAATAGGCCTTCGCAGTGCTCGGGCTTAATTACATTCATTTTAAAAAAAAAAAGCAAATAAATTTAAAAAGTCAGTTTAAATTTTTAAAAATATAAATTAAATTAAAAACGGCATTAATCCCAGACTGTAAGAAAAAAGTTAAAGATTTTGATTTTCAAAATTAAAGTTTAAATTGACCATTAAATTGTAATACTCCTTCTGACCAATTCAGGTCGCTAGAGAGTGAGTAGGCAGTGACGCACTCTTCCAGAACATCAAGCCTATTGGGGGACTGAAATACCCTGTGTTACCACTGGGGTGGATGGCTATACACTCGCACAAACTTTGTCTCGATATGAAGTTCAAGGGGACTTCCTGGAAACTGCATGGGGCATGTTTACACATGATTTTATGCTGCAAAATGGGGTTGTGCCGGTGGGGACCCTATATGTGGTCCCCATGGTCAGCAGGTCCCCCACGTGTATGCACAGAGTCAGGCGAAAGTCCTCACGGATGCCAAATAACAAGAACAACACACCACACACACAACGCACACGCACACACAGGCAAAATGAAACTGGCTTCAGTCCAGTTTTTTTTATTTGTCAAATGTTATCAAAAGTGTAGGACGCTGAGGATCTCGGAAACACATTGTTTAATTGAGTTCCGACCCAGATCAGTCGGCAGCTCTGCTCTGTGGTCCTGCAGGTGGATGTCCAGGTGGAGGACTCGGAGAGGCGCTGTGCTGTCAGTTCTGTCTGCACCTACATTGTGTTCCAGTGTAGTCGTCCTCCTCCACTTCACTCCAGGGACCTGCACTCCATCATTGTCGCAGCTTTCTGCTGCCTGAACATCTGGCTGAGCCAGCACCCGGTTCTGCTGCACGAGCAGGTACCTGACCTGAAGGTAACACTGGTTCTAAACATTTTCTAAGCCAACACAAACCCTTGCTCCTCCACCAGGTAAGTGAACTAAAGGTATCAAAAGTTGTGAGCAGGTTCTGAGTCAGTATAACAGCAACAGGTTACTGCTCTGGAGGTCCTGCAGGTAACACAAGCAGATAACTCAACAGGTTCCTGTTCTGCTGGTAACCATCTCTGTCCCATCTGTCTGCCATCAGGAGTGTCTGTTGAAGGTTCTGGAGATCGTAGAGTTGGGAATCTCAGGCAGCAAGTCCAGACAGGACCAGAAATTGGCATGGAAGGAGGATAAAGAGCTGAACCCCGTCTCTCTGAGGGTGAAGGAGGCGGCTGAGGCAACACTGAGCTGGTGGGTTGAACAAAGTTCTGATCCAGGACTAGACCAGACATGATCCATGTCTCCTCAGTCTCTGAGGGTTCATTTTAAACACAATTTCATCATTCAGATCTAGTTCTGATTTTATTCACTTGTTGTAACCACAGCTGGTTCTGTTCCAGTATCATGCAGGTTTCAGGAGCGTGCACATGTCTACACGGGTCTCTCAGAGAGGACATTCCGATGTTGAATGACAGCACCTTGAAGAAGTCCAAATATTTTGTGCTGGAAGGTTCTGTGATCCTGGCCATGTATGAGCCAAAACCAGGACCTGATCAGGGTAAATCCAGAACCAGAGAAAGTAACTCTGACCAGATCCACAGACCTCTCCAACACATCCTGTAAACACATCTGCAGACATCTTGCGTGAAGTTTTTTTATTGATGGTTTTGGTCTTGTTAACAGACCCATGTCCGTCTTTGCTGGTGGTCTTTAGAGGACCATCAGGACATCACAGCTGGTCTCTACAGCTCCACCTGCTGCCCAAAGATGGACAAGCAAAACAGGTAAACTGCTGCAGTATCTCATGGTGTGTGCAGAGACTCATTCAACCTGATGGTGGAGCTGTATCACAGCACAGATACAGTTTATCTGCAAGGCAGTTGGTCTGATTCTGCCTTAGTCTGTTAGTCAGTCAGAGGGTCTGCCGAACAAACACTAAAATGGACTTCAGGTGACTTTTTGTTTCATTTCTTGATTAGACTCAGAGAACTCTGATCCCAGAACAACAGCGTTCAGTAGCTGAAGATTTTGAAAAGAAATGTGCCATCAACCATCAGCAGGTTCCTGAAAACATGGAAAGAATTCCTTCAGTTAGAGCGGATCAGAGTATCCCTGCTCTGAACAACACTGGAACTGCTGAGTTAAGACCTGAGGTAGACCAGAACCACACCCAGGAATCTACATGGGGGTTAGGATGTATTTTAGGTGTTCATGGGTATAACAGACCAAGGATAGGTGTGTCTCAGATAGGGACATGCATGTGTCAAGTGTTTCTCAGGTGTGTCTCAGGTGTGGACATCTATACTTTAGGTACAGCAGCAGTTGATGCATCTGCGAGCAACCTTAAAGACTCAGCAGCATATTGAAGCTCGGCCTCAGCTGAGAGGCCATTCAGTCGCTATGGCGACTTGCAGACCACCTCCTCCAGTCAGCTGTTTCCAAGTGACGAGACTCTTCCTATCCCACCTGGGTTTGCTGACTCCTGAGAGTATAAAGGTACCGTAGACAATGTAAAGACTTTAATATTGTAGAGCATGTTTTGTCTTATTTTCAGTCCAGCAAGGTTGTCCTTTCAGGTCTGGGTTAGTTCAATTAGTAGTTCTAAAATATTGTCTATGCTATTATCAGCTTAAAAAAATCATTAGTAACTATGGAAGGTTGAGGCTTTTATTTTGAAAATTTCAGTGAGCCTTATTTTTATCTGCTGGCAACAACTTAATGCTCACCTTCTACCGATGATCCACATGGCCCTGTCTTTCAGTGTTTAACCCTTTCTCTCTCCTAGACATGGCTACTGACTGAGCTTTTACTGTAACTAACTCTATGTGCTCTCTTTAGACTCTAAACTTGAAAACTGGCTCAGAGTTTATCTGTTCCTTCTTTCTAGGTGAAACGACTAAAGGAGCTACATCCATTAACATTTACTTTTCCTTCCCATAGAAAGTACTCCTGGATCAGTGCTTCTTTGTTCTCTTTGTGTCTCTGCTCTGTTCTCTCTAACCCCCGTCGGTCGTGGCAGATGGGGCCACTCACACTGAGCCTGGTTCTGCTGGAGGTTTCTTCCTGTTAAAAGGGGGTTTTCCCCCTCCACTGTCGCTACATACATGCTCAGTATGAGGGATTGCTGCAAAGTCAACGCCAGTGACTGTCCCCCTGTCTCTACATGTTCATCTGGGGAGTTGAATGCTGCAAGTCACTGACTGGATGCAATCTGCTGGGTTTCCTTTCCTTAGATAGAAAACTTTTTATCCAATTTGAATAAATAACAGAATCCGGCTGCACTGTTCAATGATTAAGATTAATTGGAATGTACAGGGGTTGGACAATGAACTGAAACCTGGTTTTAGACCACAATAATTTATTAGTATGGTGTAGGCCTTCTTTTGCGGGCCATACAGCGTCAATTTGTCTTGGGAATGACATATACAATCCCTGCACAGTGGTCAGAAGGGATTTTAAGCCAGTCTTCTTGCAGGATAGTGGCCAGGTCACTACGTGATACTGGTGGAGGAAAAACGTTTCCTGACTCGCTCCTCCAAAACACCCCAAAGTGGCTCAATAATATTTAGATCTGGTGACTGTGCAGGCCATGGGAGATGTTCAACTTCACTTTCATGTTCATCAAACCAATCTTTCACCTGTCTTGCTGTGTGTATTGGTGCATTGTCATTCTAAAACACGGCACAGCTTTTAGGATACAATGTTTGAACCATTGGATCACATGGTCCTCAAGAATGGTTCGGTAGTCCTTGGCAGTGACGCCCCCTTCTAGGACAAGTATTGGGCCAAGGGAATGCCATGATATGGCAGCCCAAACCATCACCGATCCACCCCCATGCTTCACTCTGGTTATGCAACAGTCTGGGTGGTACGCTTCTTTGGGGCTTCTCCACACCGTAACTCTCCCAGATGTGGGGAAAACAGTAAAGGTGGACTCATCAGAGAACAATACATGTTTCACATTGTCCACAGCCCAAGATTTGCGGTCCTTGCACCATTGAAACCGACGTTTGGCATTGGCATGAGTGACCAAAGGTTTGGCTATAGCAGCCCGGCCGTGTATATTGACCCTGTGGAGCTCCCGACGGACAGTTCTGGTGGAAAAGGAGGGTTGAGGTGCACATTTAATTCTGCCGTGATTTGGGCAGCCGTGGTTTTATGTTTTTTGGATACAATCCGGGTTAGCACCCGAACATCCCTTTCAGACAGCTTCCTCTTGCGTCCACAGTTAATCCTGTTGGATGTGGTTTGTCCTTCTTGGTGGTATGCTGACATTACCCTGGATACCGTGGCTCTTGATACATCACAAAGACTTACTGTCTTGGTCACAGATGCGCCAGCAAGATGTGCACCAACAATTTGTCCTCTTTTGAACTCTGGTATGTCACCCATAATGTTGTGTGCATTTCAATATTTTGAGCAAAACTGTGCTCTTACCCTGCTAATTGAACCTTCACACTCTGCTCTCACTGGTGCAATGTGCAATCAATGAAGTCTGGCTACCAGGCTGGTCCAATTTAGCCATGAAACCTCCCACACTACAATGATAGGTGTTTCAGTTTCATTGTCCAACCCCTGTATGTACCTGACTTTTGTGAAGTGCCTTGAGACGACATGTGTTGTGAATTGGCGCTATATAATCAAACTGAATTGAATTGAATTGAATAGACATCAGGACAGGACTTATTTTGTCTAACTTACCTGTGCATCACTCACCTATGTGTCTCACCTTTCTGTAGGATCCAGGTATCAACAGTGTCCAGCCTGGGCTCTTGTCTCTGGACTCTTCTCTTCCAGGTTTCTCAGAGAACCTGAGACATTTGGACCAGCTTCCGTCCAGAAACAGCGATTGTGCCTTTGTATTCTACATGAGAGCAGGACAGAGGAAACCCAGAGAGGTATTCCTCACCTATCTTACCTGTCCACCTAAATCATCTGCTGTTGGGTCTGCCTGTCCTCGTGTCTTTTACTTGGTTCCGAGTGCAGCTGTCCTGTCTTTGTCACCTGTCCAGCTGGTAACGATGCTGCATTTCATTTACCTCGGAACCCGAACCTGGGAAGTCGGAGTAACGTCATCTCTGAGTTGATAGCTTACTAGTTTCCCTTGTCTAAATGTCGGAAAAAACACGGACGCTCGTATTCTTCATTGCTCGTCTGTGGTCACTATGACCACTGTTACAACAATGCATATTGACAATAACACTGTTCTACATGGTTTGTTGTGCAAATAAACAATGATGAAACATCTCGTCTTATAAATACTGACAAGTAGTACGTCTACGACTGACAAAATGTAACATAAATAATAAAAAAACTGCTAAAAACAGTCAAAACAACATTTTACTCACCTTTGTTGCCAGGAGCAGCCATCTTGAAATCCTAAATGGGGTAGTTGGAGTTGCTTCCACTTTGCGAGTAGGATATCCTAATAGGCATTCCACCTAGGAACTCAGAAACCTCCATTTCCCAGTACTACTGGAACGCAGCATGAGTCTACACGTCCTGTCTGTTTTACTGGTCCATATGTCTTACCTGGTTCTGAGCCTGCTTGTCCTCTCCATCTCCTTGCAGATCTTGGGGAATGTAGAGAAGCAGACCAGTGTCAACGATCATTTCCTGGACTTCCTGTCGTCTCTTGGTTGGCCTGAAGAAGTGGGGCGGATTCAGGTGGACGGAGCCAGTTGTTCAGGTGAGCTCTCCCCTTGATGAAAGCTCTGGTGTCAGTATTCCGTGGTTACCAGACCAGTCGGTGCCTGTTTTCCAGAATTCCCGGCTGTCTTGGGTGACAGTGGAGGCAGCGTGTTTGATGGACGGAGGTTCGTCCTGAAGTTTGCAGACGCTTTAACACAGATTACCTTCATTGTTCCTTCATCGAATACCTACAGTCAGTGATGATGTCACTCTGATATAACAGCCAGTAACCAATAACAGCCAAGATAATAATCAGCACTGTGATTTTTTTGTACATAAAAGCAGATATGTGACCAATTTTAAAATCTTCATTTTCAAAGCAGCTGATTGGCTGAAGAGTTATGAAGAGGTGGGGCAAGCCACTGTTTCATCATCCAACCAGAGACGATCTGAGGTCAGACCAGACTCTGCCTCCACCTACCGTGTACTCTTAAAAACTAAAGCTGTTTTCTGTCTTCACTTCCTTGTCTCACCTGTCTCTACCTGTCCCTCACCTGTGTGTTTGTTCAGACCCGGCCATCAGAAGACATCAGGTCCTGTCATGGTGTCTCATTTTTCAACTCTGACTCAAAGCTGCTGATCATTTGGGTTGAACGCTTCGAGGACATTGGTAACTAAACAAGATGTGAACCACAACTAACTAACTAACTAACATCAGGTCATCAGGCAGTGAACAATAAGGTATTATGCTCCGTCAACCAATCAGAGAAGCTCAGCTTTCTGACATAGTAATGTATTTCAGAATCAGAATCAGAATCAGCTTTATTGCCAAGTTTGTACATACAAACAAGGAATTTGACACCGGTACACTTTGCTCTTTGGTTTTTGTTTTTGCACTACAGAATATACATATCTACAATGTACAAATATACACATATATAAATAAATAAAAGGTGCATTTGCAACATCTGTATGCTGTTGTTTTGTACTCTATTGAATGTTCAACAGAGAAACAGCCTGGGGGAAGAAACTGTCTCTGTGGCGGCTGGTTTTAGTGAACAGCGCTCTGTAGCGTCGGCCTGAAGGCAGAACTCTAAACAGTTTATGTGCAGGGTGTGTGGGGTCTGCAGAGATTTTAACAGCTCTTTTCCTGACCCTTGACCTGTATAAGTCCCGGATGGAGGGAAGGTCAGCCCTGATGATTCTCTCTGCAGTCCTGATTATTCGTTGTTTTGTGGATGAACCAAACCACACTGAGATGGATGAAGACAGGACAGACTGAATGATGGCAGTGTAGAAGATGACCAGCAGCTCCTGTGGAAGGTTGTACTTCTTGAGTTGCCTCAGGAAGTACAGTCTCTGCTGGGCCTTCTTTCGAACAGTGTCTATGTGTGAAGACCATCTCAGGTCCTCAGAGATGGTGGTTCCTAAGAACCTGAAGTGATCCACAGCCGACACGGTGTTGTTGAGGATGGTGAGGGGGGTGTATGGGGGTGGTGTTTTCCGAAAGTCCACCACCATCTCCACAGTCTTGAGTGGGTTTAGTTCCAGGCAGTTCTGACTACACCAGTGTATCAGGCGATCCACCTCCTGTCTGTATGTCCAATGACAGTGGTGTCATCTGCAAACTTCAGGAGTTTCACAGACGAGTCCGCTGAGGTGCAGTCATTTGTGTACAGGGAGAAGAGGAGTGGGGATAGAACACACCCCTGGGGGGCACCAGTACTTATTGATCTGGTTCGTGAGAAGATGCTCCCCAGTCTCACCTGCTGCTGTCGGTCCGTCAGGAAGCTGTTGATCCACTGACTGGTGGAGGCTGGAACGTTGAGCTGGGTGAGCTTCTGGTGGAGGATGTCTGGTATGATGGTGTTGAAGGCCGAGCTGAAGTCTACAAGCAGGATCCTGGCATAGGTCCTTGGGCGGTCGAGGTGTTGCAGGATGAAGTTTGCTCGGTAAGCAAACTGCAGGGCGTCCAGCAGAGGGCCTGTGATGTCTTTCAGGTGCTTCAACACCAGCCGCTCAAAGGATTTCATGACCACAGACGTCAGGGCTACAGGCCTGTAGTCATTTAATCCTAGGATGGTGGGTTTCTGGGGCACTGGGACGATGGTGGATCGTTTGAAGCAGGAGGGGACCTCACACTTCTCCAGTGACTTGTTGAAGATCCGGGTGAAGATCGGAGCGAGTTGATTTGCACAGGCTTTCAGGCATGATGGAGAGACGTTATCAGGTCCTCCAGCTTTCTTTGTTTTCATGCGGTGAAAGAGCCTATTTACATCTTCCTCAGAGATCTTAAGAGCAGGCAGAGGATCTGAAGGTTTTTATCATGTGACGGAAAGACCACAAAGATCCCGGGAAATCCCTCAAAGACAGTGGAGGATAAACTTATCGTTGTGGTTTGTGCCCATCCAATTATTTATGATACATCCAGCTACCACTACAGAGACAGAAACAGGAAGGACCTTGCTTGGAGGAGGATCAGTGAGGAGGCCGGCATCTCGGGTAAGTTAATAAAACTTTGATCACGGTAAATATTTCCCTGGCTCTTGTCAATGTTCAGCCACTACTAGTTTCACGCTGACGAATCAGTGTGTTTATTCAGAGGAAACTCTCTTGCTTTATTCAGCAAATAAAGCCAAGGCACTCTCTCGATTGCATCCGCCATTATACACAAGACACAGGGAAAGGAAGCTCCTCCCAACGCGTGTCTGTTCACAGTTTTTGACGCGCGTCGAGAGTTCAAGTGCACAAGCGTCCAACTTGAGGCGTTGGACGCCTTTTTGACGCTCAAACCGCGTTTGGTCTGAACGCAGCATTAGTAATCCTTTGTGGGGTTTTTGTGGCTGTGTTTTGACTGCAGTGAGTCGCAGAAAGAAAATAAATGAATTGAAATCTGCTTAATCATTAAATTAAATATTTTTTAGATCAATCACCATAACTTGGACCAGAACTGAGTTCACTTGCAGGCTTCACAAACTTTACCTGAAGAAACAGGATATTATTTTGACACTATATTATTCAGGGCTCTGGTGGCTGTTGGAGGTATTGCATATCAACGTTCTCCCACGTTAGCCTTCTTAGAACCAAGGAACTGAGAAGCTCTGTCCATCTTTTATTTAATAACATCAGAGGTTCAAACCATTTTTCTGTAAACAAAGGGATCCAACCACTTCTCTTCTATGAAATTAAAGGCCCTGCAGAATTAACTGGTCAGTCGTCTGATCTTTGTGTTTCAGAGAAGTTTCCTGTGACTGAGCTGCTGTTAGAGACAAGGTACATCTCAAACGTTCTGATTCAGTTTATCAGGTTCAGCCTTAAGAAAATGTTATTATATTTCTAATTTGTCCATTTGAAGTTCTGTATCTCTGTGAAGACCGATGATGTTCTACTTCAGTCAGTTCAGCTCAGAGGTCAGCATTGCCCTCCAGTGCTGGATCTAAAGATACGGCCAGATCTAACTGTCCATCTGTCTCTTAGTTCCTCCAGCATCCAACTGATCTTCATCCATCCTTTGAAAACGGGACTGTACAGGATATGTTTCCATGGAAACACCTCCATCAAGCTTGGACTGGTTGTCCCATTGATGAATGGGATCGTGACCAGCAGGAGGTCTCTGGGTAAGGACCTCTGTGCCTCTGACTAAAATTAATTCAGACATATCCATGGAAACACGTCTAAAATGTAAGTAGCAGTTAGTGAAGCAGCAGAACCCTGACCCGGGTCGGACAGCGTAACCCTCAGCTGTAACCTGTCAGGATGGACTCTGGTTTGGTCTTCAGGAACAATAAGGTTGCTAAGAGCAGAAGAAGCGACAGTCTACACCAGTAGAGATCTAGAACAGATATAAAGGAGCTCCGATAAAGACAGATAGCGAGAACCTGCTGTACAGAACCAGAGGGGAGGGGGCTGGTTTACCTACATCCATAGAAACAGGATCAGGTCTGATCAGCAGAGGGTTGTTCGGTTCTTCTAAAGATCTGTTAGATGTTAGACAACAGCTCAGTTATACTTGTCTTTCCATATACCTGTCTCTTTCTGCCCACCTGTTTACTTTTACTCTGTTTCACGTCCTCAGGATTCCTGGTCACCGAGATGGTCTCTAACTGCTGTCATCGTCGTCGGTTGGAGAGTGATTCCGCCCCTCCGCCTCACGTCAGAAGGAAACACCTGATCAATGACATCATCCTTTCTTACAAGAGCCGCTGCTCAGAACCTGCCTTCTACTCCGCCCTGTTCCATATTTAATCTGCGGATATTCTCTGTCAGAACCTAAGTTGTGAGCAGTTGGATCAGTTTCTACCTGAAGACCAGGAAAAGTCCAAACCACTTACTGAGCACTAGGAACAAAATGTGACGTAACATGGTGCTGGAAACCCAGTCCAATCCCAGCTATAGACCAAATCCATAGCCTAGTACCAGTTTATCTGTTTATCAGTCACATCCTTGATCTACTGCATAATAAACATCAGATCAAAGTCTGGTCCTGGTGTGGTCCAGTTCTGCTCTAAAATTCCCTCTTTGATCATTCTCAGACCAAAAACCAAAACATCAGGTGTTCAACTGAGTGTTGTGAGGACTTCTGTCACAGAACCATCCAGAACTTCTTGTTTAGTTGTTATAAGTACCTCTGAGGAACAAGGGAGTCCTCTGGTTAGAACTCCTCTTCCTCCTGCTGGGATGAAGGTGTCTGATCCATGAATCAGAACAATCCAACATTTTAATTTCACTCATACTGTAACCAGTTAAAGGTCCAACATGAAGTTCAGTTTTACCAACTAGTGGTTTGATTTTCAACACACTGAGTTCATTTTTCTCTTCTCTGTTCTGATCTTCTGGTTTATTCAGAGATTAAAGTTTGCTGTTTGACCAATCAATAGCTACAACTCTTTTGAATATTTAATCCTCAGTTTTCTCATCCAAATTGCAAAGACATAAAAAACCACTTCTGTTTGTTGTTTTGTACCGTCCCCAGGCCCCTTACTCTCAATTTATAGATCAGTTTCAGACCTTTTTTTCTGATTTAGTGTTAAATACAGATAAAGTTTTATAGTGGGGATTTTAACATTCATGTTGACACGGGAAAGTGAAACTTAAATATAGCCTTTAATGGTATTTAGACTCAATTGGGGTTTACTCAAAACTTTAACAACCTACCCACGTTTGTCTTCATTCTCTGACCTTGTGCTGACATATGGCATTGAGTGTACAGACATTACAATATTTTTCTCACAACCCTGTGCTGTCCGACCTTTTTTTTAATAACCTTTGAGTTTAATTTAACCGAGTACTCCCCCACCCTTGAAGAAAAAATTTTCATTATAGTAGATCATTATCAGACGATGCTGTAAAAACCCTTTTAAAGAATCTGTTCCACTTTTAATTTGCTCATTATCACAGAAAAACCAGTGGAGGGCCATAATTTTTTTTTCCCCTTCCCCTTAAAAATTTTGATTTTCCCCTTTGTTCGAGTGTTACTTTTCATCATTGCGTGGTGATTAGACAATGCACCCCCCCTTGAAAAAGAAGGAAATTATTCATAGGAGGCAGGCTCCCTGGTTTAAAATTCAGAGCTGCGTACTTTAAAGCACAATGTTAGAAAATTGGAGCGAAAATGGCGCTTTTTAAAACACCTAGAGGATTCCTACTTAATCTGGAAAAAAGCCTACTGTTGTATAAAAAGACACTTCACCAAGCTAGAAAAAGCTTTTTCTCATCCCCTTTAAAAGAAGGAAAAAAGAATAATCCTAGGTTTTTTCTTTAGTACAGTTGCTAAACTTACACAGAGTCTAGCTCTGTTTGACCCATCCATTCCCTTAGCTCTCAGCAGTCCCCCGATTTTAATGGGATTCTTCCAAAAAAAAATTGATTCTCCCCATTTAAGAAGAAAATTTGACAAAACTCCCAGAGATGATTACTTCATCCTAAACAAGTGAGACAAACATTGGGAAAAAACGTAGAACCTGATCTTTTGTTTGGACCCGTTTTTTTGATCCTCGTGGAGCTTCCTGATTAACCAATATAGCTTCATCTAAACCTTCAACTTGTATGTTTAGAACCCCAATCCCAACCAAAATTTTTTAAGGGGAAGTGTTCCCCCCTGATTACCAGCCCCATTTTTTGATATGATTAATTTAATCCTTTTGTAAAAAGGGTTATGTACCCAAAAAGCTTTTAAGGTAGCTGTAATTAAAAACCCTTTTTTTTTAAAAAAACCCTTCGCTTTTACGAGATGACTTAAAAAATTACAGACCGATATCCAATCTTCCCTTTTTTATCTAAAATTCCTTTTTTTGAGAAAATAGTTGCTAATCAAATGTGTGAGCATTTTACACAGCAATGACCTGTTTGAAGAGTTTCAGTCAGGTTTCAGAGCTCATCATAGCACTGAAAAAGCTCTGCTGAAAGTCACTAATGATATTCTTATTGCCTCAGATAATGGGGCTTGTGTCTGTACTGGTTTTTGTTAGATCTCAGTGCTGCATTTGATACAGTCGATCATAATATTTCTTTTGAAAGGCTGGAAAATTTCTGGGAGGGATCAGGGAAAAGCACTAGGCTGGTTTAAATCTTATTTGTCTGACAGATTCCAGTTTGTTTTTGAAAATGATAAATCATCTTTAACTCCAGGGTAATTGTGGGGAGTACCCCACGTGTTCAGTACTTGGGCCAATTCTCTTTACTATATATATGCTTCCCATAGGTATAAATTATCAGGCAGCATAGAATAAATTTTTCCACTGTTACGCTGATGACACTCAGCTTCTCTTATCCATAATCCTGATGAGGCCCAACCAGTTAGATAGACTACAAGCATGTCTTGAAGACATAAAAACTTTGGATGACTTTAAATTTTCTGCTTCTAATTCCAGAAAAGACAGAAGTTGTCGTCTTGGACCGGAGTTTTTAAAAATAGAACTGCTTAGTCAATCACTTAACCTGGATGCACTTAAATTGGACCTCCAAAGAATAAAATTGTTTTAGATAATAAAGTAAAAAACCTTGGTGTTATTTTTGACCAGGACATGTCCATTTAATCCGCATATTAAACAGGTTTTCAAGATTTCCTTCTTTCATCTCCGACAATTGCCAAAATATTAGAAATATCCTGTCCAGGATTGATGCTGAAAAACTATCCATGCATTTGGTTACTTCAAGGCTGGACTATTGTAATTCTTTACTATCAGAGTGTCCACAAATGCAGTTAAAGCCTTCAGCTGATTCAAAATGCTTGCAGTCAGAGTTCTGATGAAAATTAAAAGAGAGATCATATTTCCCCTACTTTAGCTTCCCTTCATTGGCTCCCTGTTAAATCCAGAATAGAATTTCAAAGTTCTCCTCCTCACATATAAAGCCCTTAATGATTTAGCTCCATCATACATCAGAGAGCTGATTGTTCCTATGTTCTAACAGAGCACTTCGTTCTCAGACTGCAGGTTTACTGGTGGTTCCTAAAGTCTCTAGAAGTAGAATGGGAGGCAGATCCTTTAGTTATCAGGCTCCTCTCCTGTGGAACCAGCTCCAGTTTTTAATCCGTGAGGCGGACACCCTGTCTACTTTTAAGGTAGGCTTAAAACTTTCCTTTTTGATAAAGCTTATAGTTGAGGTGGCTTAGGTTATCCTGAGCTATCTCTGTAGTTATGCTGCTATAGGCTTAGGCTGCTGAGGACATAATGACCACTAATCTTTCACCCTCTTCGCTACTTTTTCCACCACTACTCTTCAATTTTTGTATTATTTGCTGTTATTTCAGCTTTTAAATTTGTTCTCTCTCTTCTCTCTTCCTAGAAGCTACACCTGGCTGACTCTGTGTCTACCTGTGACAACTGTCTGGAGAGTGGGCATCGTCCGGGCTTCCTGCTGGCACAACTTGGTGCTCACCCTCTAACGGATGATCCACATGGCCCTGTCTTTCAGTGTTTAACCCTTATCTCTCTCCTAGACATAGCTACTGACGGAGCTTTTACTGTAACTAACTCTATGTGCTCTCTTTCAGACTCTAAAAACTTGGAAAAACTGGCTCAGAGTTTATCTGTTCTTTTCTTTTCTAGGTGAACGACTAAAGGAGCTACATCCATTAACATTTACACTTTTCCTTCCCATAGAAAGTACTCCTGGATTAGTGCTTCTTTGTTCTCTTTGTTTCTGCTCTGTTCTCTCTAACCCCCAGTCGGTCGTGGCAGATGGCCGCCTCACACTGAGCCTGGTTTCTGCTAGAGGTTTCTTCCTGGGGTTAAAAGGGAGTTTTTTCCTCTCCACTGTCGCTACATGCATGCTCAAGTATGAGGGATTTGCTGCAAAGTCAACGCCAGTGACTGTCCACTGTCTGTCTACATGCTCTCATGTAGGAGTGAATGCTGCAAGTCACTGACTGGATGCAATCTGCTGGGTTTCCTTAGATAGAAAAAACTTTTTATCCAATTTGAATAATAACAGAATCTGACTGCACTGTTCAATGATTTGGTTAATTGTAATGCATGTACCTGACTTTTGTGAAGTGCCTTGAGACGACATGTGTTGTGAATTGGCGCTATATAAATAAACTGAATTGAATTGAATTGAATTGAACTGTTTCCTCGTCCATAATCTGAGATGCTCTCTGTGTTCCTCAAGACCTCAGTTTGCTGTTCAGTCATTTCCATTCAGAATAAAGACCTTTTATCATCTCCTGTTGTTCTGCGAAAGAGTTTAATTCTGATTTAGTTCATATGAAATTGATTATTAGTTATTAGTTTGGTACCTGGGAAGGAGCAGAAAAATAAAACCACAGTCTGCAGAAAAACTTAAATAGTGACAGATTTCATTTAATTTTTATTCTTTAAAAGCACTATAATTCCTCCCTGAGCACTGTTATTGACCTCCATGCCCCTATTAGGTCAGGTAAGGTCAATTTTGAACTTTCTGCACCCTGGTTCTCTAAGGAGGTGCGGCGGATGAAAACAGCCAGCCGAATCCTGGAACGTTGTTAGCTACAGTCTGGACTCACAGTGCACAAGCTTGCTTTCCGTGATAATCAGTAGGGTTACGCCAAACTCCAGAAGGACGTGCGCTCTAAATTCTAATCCAACCTCATTAATAAAATGCTGGAAACCCCAAGCAGCTTTTTTCAGCAATAAACTCTGTTGAAACCACAGCTGCCTCCTACAATACAAAAACTGAGGAGCAATGAAACCGTCTTATGAACTTTTTCAGATCAAATATTAGCAAGATCCACTCCCCCTTATAGGTTTCTTTTCTGTGTCTCCTGCCTTAGAACCTTCATCTGGGACTATGCCATCTTTCCCAGTGTTCACTGACAACCACATTGAGGAAATCCTCCAGGCAATAAAAGCTTTATCATGCATCTTAGACCCCATTCCAATGGCTTTGTTGAAATCGCTGACTTCCATTGTTAGTCCAATCATCACCCACTTTGTAAATCTCTCTCTTCAATCTGCGTGAGTTCCAACTTTGCTGAAAACAGCCATTATAAAAGAATTTTTCTTATCAAAGTGGGAGAGAAATTAACTCACAATAAGAGAAAATCCGGACTTTGTCTTTATAAGTTTTATTCAAAGGCATTTCTGCGTTTGAAGACCCTGTCACTGACGAGTCAGTGAAACAGAGCCCAGAGCACAGTTTACAGACAGTATTTATAGCACAATGAGGGTGTTACCTCAACTTAAAAGAGTTTGGAGACATGGTCTTCTAGACCCCACCTGGGGTCAGAGGTAACAATATTATTTATGAGGACAGCCATCTGCTCTTCCTCAGACACAACCCTCCAGGATGTGTTTTAACCATTAAACTTCTGGTAATGGTTTAGAGGCCATCTGCTCTAAATACCAGAACACTAATAAAAACACAGAGGTCAGAGGAGAGAGGTTAATGAAAGTTCACAGCACTTTGGAATACTTTGGAGCACTAAATGAAGAATTTCCATAACAACTCCTTTCTTCTGATTAAAAGATAATCACAACTAAAAGGAAAATTCTTCCAAACCATCACCGAAGATTATAATCAAAGTAAAACCAAAAAAACAAAGACAACACTTTAAAATAAACATCAAAATCAAAAAGGAAAATAAAAATTACTCCAATCTTTATTACCCAGGATGTCCAACCACCAGTAATGAACCAGGACCAAATTCCAAGAGGAACCCATATTTTCATTCTGTCGAGCCGTCAGCAACTCCCAATTTATCATGGATACTTATCATGTTATTAGACACATCAGGAATACAAAATACAGCATTGTTCTCCAAATAAATGACAAACACCACCCCTCTCAGCTAAGAGGTAATCCAAAGTCATCCTATTGCCAATAGCTCTCTCTTTTTTGCCGTTTGAACATCGTCTTCCTTTCTAATGATGGACTGATCGAATCATAAGTAGTAGCTGAATAACATTCTCCAGACCAATTAGCAGGCAGATACAGATATGATCTATTTCCACACATCCAAACCATGTTCTTAGGACACGAGTACCCATCTCTACCAGGAAAAGTAACAAGAACCCTGGTTAATTTACCTGCCTGGCCATACAATTCACTTCCCTTCGGTAAGGCTGTCAGATTAAGAGTTAACACAAAGATCCTGAAATGGTATAAGAATCAGTTCTGATAGGACATGACTCAAATTTATGTCTGTTGGTTAACGCACATGAAACAGATATAATAGTTTTACAACCCTCTGTCTTTCCAAGGAAACAAGGTGTGTTTTCCTCCTCAATACAAATATGTAGATCTTATTAATTCCTATTACCCCAAAATCTATGAAAAATTCCTGTAGCAGCACATATTAAATTAGTCTCACTAGAAAATCTACTAACATTTCTGCTTTCCCTTACAATAAAATTCCTCACCCAAGGAAAAATAACCTCCACCAGCTGGTTATGTTGCCAATCTGGAAAGAAAGTAGTTAGAATAGAAGCAGTTTCAATAGGAACAGGTACCAAAATGGTTGATCATTAATAGCACGTCGTCCTCACAGTTGGATGCATCAAGTGATGAATCCCTCTTCGAATCAGCTGATGAGTATTATTGGCGTCATTACTCAGATTAGTCACAAATTGTCTTAGCTGTATCTTTTCCCAAATAAACACAGGAGTAATAAAAACTTGCAATACCAATCATCAGCATCAGAACAGATCATCTTCCATATAGTTGCATCGTGACCTTGAAGTGGAATTTTAGCAATATCCCCATGCCCAAACTAGGAGACCTGTCAAATAGCACTTCAAAAGTCTCAATTGTAAATTAAAACAATAAGCAGAACCTTCACAACCCTTGGCTAATTTTTAATTTCAAAGTCCCATTCTCAAGCCTAGGTGCTTAATTACATGAACTTCATCAAAACATCCAGCAAAATCAAAGAGAATTAATCTTCTCACTCCACCTAGTATACTAGCAGTGATCATCAGCTAAATATTCTGAATATAAAAAAATGTGACATATGATGTTTGAGGAAGGCCTGATTACAGGTCATTATTTCAATAGTTTCAGAATACCCAAAGAAAATTTCAAAAATGGTCTAATCTGTGGAGATGTAAAATTTCACAAAAGAATCAACACCATACTTTCAGACAGGTTTTCAGACTGTGATCTTAGGGAACTATGCACCATTTATATAAACAAAGTACAACGTCTCTTTCGC